>JACEFO010001619.1:1200000-1858335 GCA_015342445.1 Digitaria exilis
TAGAAAGTAAAAGATACTTTTGGAACCTGAACACACCTGATAATCAGGTTCGGCCAACACGTATTCAGATCAGGGTTTACAAACCCGGTGGGAACTGGTCCGAACCGACTGGTTCCTGACCAAACCGGTCTGGTCCGGTTGTAAAAAAACCCCGGTTACCACTCCCAAACCGACACTATAAAACCGTTACCATCGGTTAGCCGACCGGTTTTTTTATTTAAAAAAAATACTGTAGCGGTTTTGTAAACCTGATTCAGATCGCAAGAAAAACCGTGGTGTAACTGTGTAAGGTCAAAAGTTCGACTTGACGTATCCTGAATTATTCAAGGTCGTCCTTAATTACAGTCAATCCGTTTGCTGCTGAAACAGTGACGCCCACATGATCGCTTTCATCTCTGGCGACTCTATTCCGTACTTCGATTGGATCATTCCCTGGACTTGGTAGCATGAAGGTATTTCCTCAACCAACGTTATTTCCTTTTTTTAAAAGAAAATTCTACCTTATTTAGGCACTATTGTGTATGTATTCCGGCAGATGTATGATCATTTATTGGTGGTTACTTAAAGTCTTAAACATCCAATGGATTACTGAATCGTACAGCTAGGTAGCTAGCGTGAACCTGAATGACCGCTAGCTCTTTGTTTCGACCGGTCTTTGCCGTGCTGGAAATTCAGCGCTGGACCTGTATTGCGTGCCTTGCTCGCTCGTCGTCAACTGTTTCCTCGATGGATTGTACTACTGCGCATCACGGGTCAAAGAAGACGCGTGCAGAACCGAGGAGATAATGGCCGTGTTTAGTTCAAAACTATTCATCTCTTTTATAAAACACGCTTCTAAAAAAGTTCTCTTTTAACTCCTTTCAACTTTCCTATTCATCTGAGAGAACACAATTCCCAAAAAAATATCTTTTTCTCTCCTCCCAACTAAATACACCCAATTAATCTGAAAATAACTAACCTGACACGCAGTGGAGCCACAGAGATATCCGCCACTTCATCATGCTCATAATCCTTTTGTCTTTTCTGAAATCCGAAAGAAGAAAGCCAACAGTTCCATACAGGAAGACAGGAACAGGAAGCATCTCTTATTCCTATTCTCAAGTAGATAGATACACATCCACAACGCACTTGCCGGTCTTGCCCAGCATCCAAAACACAGCTAATGCCATGCTCGGTAGGAGCCAAGCAGAAAACGACTGAGAAACCGATATCACATTATCTTAAACCAAGAAACGAACAAAAGATACCAAAGTTGATTGCTGGAACTAGGCGGCTAGTTGAACTCTTCCTACGAGCTTTCATGCCCTGCTAAGCAACTCCAAAACCCACACAATTATTTGGATCCACATCCAGCAGGCTACCAGCAGAATTCCTGCGGATAAAATAAATCTCGCGCCTGCCAGCCGCCGTGTACATCATCGCAGCAGAAAGATGAAGAGGAAGAAAAGAAGAACAAGGAGTAGCTCATTCCATTAAAAAAAAAAGGAGTAGCTCCATCCAGTGCCTGCCACGCGTCAAAAGATGTGGCGCCAAGTGCACAGTGCCACACAGGTGGCCACAGAGTCAGGGTCAACTCGACTAGAACCCTGCTTCCTCATCGGTGGGCCCGCATACGAGGCTACGCCCGGTCCCACGTGCAGTGGCAGCAGATCGAGTCCCAGTTCCAGCAGAGTCCCACCGCGCCACTTTATAAAGAAAAAAAAACTCGCTTTCGAAAATCTCTCCTCTTTTTTGTCCAAACCGAGCCAATTCGCCATCACTTAAATCTGCGGGATTCATAACGAATCGCCATAGTTAATCGAAGCATTAAACCGAGGAAAAAAAAGAGGGAGAGAGAAAAAAAGGAGGGGGGAGACGGGGAGGGGAGCAGGCGCGAGGACGAGACTAGGAGGAGGGAGGCCATCCCATTCGCGGGCTGGTTGGTTTGGGTCCATTTGGGCGGCGCCGCACGCGCAGCAGGAAGAGATCAGCGCGGGGGCGAAGCGTCTGACGGACCCGTCTCCGCCGCAGCCGCCGCCACCGCCGGGGGCACCACTGGTGAGTGATTTGTTTTGGTGTGTTTTTGCCGATTTTTCTGCCGCGGCGGATCGTCGATCGGAGGAGGCTTCGGGTAGCTTTGATTCCTGCGTCGCTGGCCGCTTCTGTTAATTTTTTTTTTTGAGGCATCTGGTGGCTTTGAGCGTGCGGATTTCCCTCCCCCGTCTGAACACTGCGATTGATGGATTTTTGGAGTAGTCAACTAGCGATTCTGACCGAGTATCTCGACTCCTCTGAACGGATTTTTGCTAGATTTCCCCCACTTTGGGAGCGGTGTGTGAATAGGCTTGTCCAGTTCTGCACCGGAGATGGTCTCTGTCACTCCGCGAGCAGGGAATGCAAGGATAGTGTAGAATTATGTGGTTTCCTTTGATTTGATATCGCTTTTAAGATTGCGCCACCGCTCCTGAGTGATTCTATCGGAAAAGTGGGATGTGTGCTCAGTGGGGGGAACTTTTTGTTTTGTAAAGTAGGGAGTACATGCAGTTAGTATGTTAGGTGTCTTTCTGGTTGGATATTAGATTGAGATATAAGCTTGTTTCATGATGTTCTGTTGCGGGCAAGCTGCCAGCGTTTTGCTGTCTTTAGAAGTGAAGTCTTAAGGTTGTGTGGACGACAGGAGTTTTATTCGATTGAAAACAGGCGATCCAAAGCTGATACTGATAGCATGGCTCACAATTCACTTGTTGGGGGTCGATGCTACAACTGGATCATGAAGTCACCTAGGAATTATTCCGTGATTGTTCCTTTTTATTCCATTTTCTGTGTGACTAACTAGTAACGACTACTATCTGCATGCTCGGTTACACTACTGAACTGGCAACCTCCTTCCTTGCATGATTAGCAGGCATTTAGGATGATGGACAAGAATGATGGGTCAGAGGGTCTTAAATTCAATACGTCGCACTTGATCCAAACAACCGAAGAGGTTGCAAGAGCATTTATCGCTGCAGCTTCAGCAGCCACTGCACAGTCTGCACGGCCATCTGTCGTGTATTCTTCCAAAGATGAGAGTGGTAGTCCAATGCAGAAGCTTCAACAACAATTTTCTAAAATCATGAAGGGGTTTTCTTCCTCACCGGACATATCTGGACCTTATAATCCGGAAGTGCTGACAACGCAGAAAAGGCAGTGGTCGAGATTCCAGCTGAAGTCATTGGTGTGCATCTTACTCTACCTTTTTCACATTCCTTGTCAATTTGTTGTTTTACATACTATGCAAAATAACTAAGGTTATTCAGAGCTGGAAGTTGCGATTGTTTAATGCCAAGCCCTGCTATCTTATTTACTAGGATAAGAAACTATGAAGCATTACTAAATTGGGATGCTGATGCTATTTTCTTTGTTCGTTTACTCTAGAGGGAGTTCATATAGGTTAGGTCTATAGTGAGTCATTATGCAACAGCGATTGCTTAAATGTCGATGTTGTTATGTTGGGAGTACATACCTCTCAAGGTTGTTTCTTGGAACAGGGTAATAGGTGCATAAGAGAACCATCACATCTGTTTGAGAGCATAGTGATTGTTGGGCTTCCACCTCAGGCAGATATCCATGAGCTGGAAAACATTGCTCTCGGGAGGAATGATGAGGATGGAAAGAGATCAAGAAATTTATTTGGCAATAGCCACAACCAAGTTCATGCAATATCAAATTTGGAACCACAGGTTATCATTCATCTTACATGCTGTTTCATGTTGCTTGATTTGATTAATTATACATTTGGTAAGGACCTGAATACACTTTATATAAAAAAGGTCATCGTGTTGATTTTATTTGTATTCCATTAGGTTCTTTTTGCATACCCTCCAGAGAAGCCTCTTCCACTCAAGTACAAGGATACCCTCTCTTTCTGCCTTCCAGGAGGTGTACAGGTCTGTCATATCCGAGCTACATGCTATTTTAGTTTAGATTCCCTTGAGATAACAGAGTGCATTTGATATGAGTAAAAAGACAAAGTTGGCAAATATCAATGAGCATGAATAAGGGTATAAAGTTTGATCAATGAGCTTGCATAAAGAGCTCATGATGTGTTCCCTAGTTATTGAATATTATAGGTGGAGTCATGTTTTTGGTTTATCTTTTCTTTTAATGAATTAGTTAACAAAAAGTAGTAAATATGCTATCAAAACCAGCAGTACCCCTGTCCTCTTTACATTTTTTTAATGATCTTCTTTGTTAAGCGATTGGACACTTTACTAATGTTTATATTTATTTATGTATATTTGCTCTAGGTTAATGCTGTCGAACGGACTCCATCATTCAGTGAGCTGAATGAAATTCTCCTAGGGCAGGTGACTGTTACACAGCTATGTTTGTGACTGTGTTGCTTCAATCAGCAGATATCTCGTTAACTGACAAATTCATCACTTACTTCTGAGACCATAGTATACCAAAAAATCAGTAGATTTACATCCTCTGGCATAGAACTCTACTTGTTTCATGAATTCTACCTGCACGTAGCCATTATATAGTCTTTGATGTTTTCTTTCTCGTGACTCATATTCTTTGTTACCCATTTCAGGAACAGCTTAAAGAAAGCAACCAATCATTTGTGTTCCGCTTACAGGTATACCTTTACCTTTCTCTACGGCATCCATTTTGATGTACCAGGTGGCTGATAGTTGAGAGATTGCAGGTTGCTGATGACTCTACATTATATGGATGCTGTGTACTAGTTGAAGAGATCGTACAGAGACCGTCAAAGCTGGTATCGATGCTCATGAATGAAAAACCCATCTTTCCACGGCGGAGTCGCTATGTGATAACGACGCCCCGGTGTTATTGCATCATGTCCAGGCTTCCGTTCTTTGAACTGCATTTTGGGGTATTGCAGAGGTAGTCTTGTGTGAAATTGCCATCTCTTACCTTTTGTACTCGTTGCATCTTAGTCTGACACATGCACAAATGATCTACTTTCTATTTTTATTTTCTTCTAGTTCCATAAAAATTGCATGCTAATCAGGAAGTTTTGATATTGCCGTCAATATTGATATTCGACGATATATTTCTTGTACGGTTTTCATAAGTAGCTGCCATATTTTTATGCAGTATTCTTATGGAAGAACGGCTTGAATGGCTCACAGATGGATTTAGCATGCTAACTTCATTATCCCTTGAGGAAGCCTGCGAGGAGAACGATATCTGTGAAGGAACCGAAGTTACAGCACAGAAACAGTACTTAGATGGTAACACAACCGATGCGGATAGATCATCTGAATCAAGCACGGGAGTTTCGTCAAAGGAGCTATCTGACACTGACAGCAGTTCTGGGTGTAAGGAGACCCAGCTTGACTTTGTTTCTAAAGAAAGGCAAGGGCAAGAATTTTCTTGTGCTAAAGAACAGAGTGATGTTGAAACGGAAACTGCCACTCATTGTGATTCCCCTGAAGTGTCTGATCATTGTGTTCCAGAAGACACACCATTGGATAATTCTGAAGTTCATCATGAACTTGATTCTGCACCTGATGTCCAGACTGAATCTGGTGCAAGGAAGAATTGTGATGATGATGATTCTCCGCAGGGAAATGTGGATGATGAGCAGCTTGATCTCTTTATTTCTGATACTATTTTACCACTTATGCGATCTCGTCTTTGTGAAGATTGTGAATCATCTCCTAGGTATGGTATACCCTCAAATGAATAATTAATATGCTGCTGTTGACCTGAGCACAAGAAAAAATGAATCTTATACTTTATGAGTTTACATTTTTATTCCTGTTTGTGAAATGTTTTACCTTGTTCCTCACCTAAGCACAAAGCACCTGGTGTCTATTTTTTCTCTTTTTAATGGAAGTGTACACCCTTTAATCACATAAAGGTTTGAATATCAATGAAGGTTGACAGAACTATTGAGACACGTTTTGAATTTTAAATGTGATTGAAATAATCATCTTGCTACTGTTGACGCCTCATAGCTAACCAATCTAATATCATTTGCAATCGTTACTTTACATGATCACCAATTGATATTAAGAGTCACCAAGTAGTTACCGTCTTCTGCTGCAGTTCACAGGATTCTCCTTCTGAAAGCAGAAATCTCAGAAGTGACACCCAGGAATCGGATTCAGAGGAGCCATCTTCCATTGGTCATGGAGACTTAGTTAGACATAACAACATACTGCAGTGGGCTAAGGTTTATGCACGAGCTCAGGCAAATTCTTTGCAGTGTTGTCCCCATTTGATGTGTTTATTTTGTTAACTTACTAAACATTTTCTCCAGGCAAGAAAGTATGGTTCTCTGCAAGTTGTCTGTCAGTACTACCAGCTACGGTGTCCTGCCAGGGGTTCATCACTTACTTTTCATCCCTTGGAGCATTTGCATCCTTTGAGTTTTCACCGGCCAGGTGAAACAGTTCTTCATATCGCCGGTTCTACTATTGAGCTTAGGTCGCGGGATACAAGCTTAGAGGTTGCTGAGGTATGTTGATGCATTTAGGAATTAGGGGGTTGACCTATCTCAGTGTGACAAATCTATGATATATACATAATGTCTTGAATTTAAAACTAGTATGCCTTGATGTCTTATCCATTTTTTTAGATGCGTAATGCACTCTTTGCCGAGGAGGAATCGACTGCTTTATCCACGTGGGCAGTGGCATCCATATGTGGATGCCTCAGGTTGGAACATGTAAGTTTCAGGTTGTTGCATGATATATTTTTTTCTTAGCACCTTATTAGTTGTTTTATCGATCTTATCTGATACTGTTGCTGGAAGACTGACTTATAATAAGAAAGTCCTCATGTCCAGTAAATCAACAGTTTCATTTTGAAGTTCTGGAAATGTTTGCATCTTCAACGGTTGTAAAAAAAGGACTTTATGCAATACATTGGCAATTGCATGAGCTTGCTAAAAACTTTTTGCGCTATACTTGTGTTTTGATCTGGTGTTAATTATGTGCTAGTACTACATCTGGCCTCTGTGTATCTGTACCATATGGGTTGTGCAATTTCTTTTCTTTGTATTGCCTCCCTGTTCACTGTTAGCAATTCATTAACAGAAATATGTGCGATTACCCTACACTAGATCATTGTGTCTTTGTTTCCCTTTTAAAATTTAATCAGTGATCTAGCTACTAGCCATCTATATTGTCTATATAGTTGTGAGTGTGCTTTACCTGTTTCGTCGAAGAAAAGTATAGTAGATTACTTGACATCCAAAAATACATTTCATTGTTGCACAGTTTTTAAAACAATAATTTTGGCAGGTAATGACCCTTTTTGCTGCTGCGCTCCTGGAGAAACAGATTGCTATTGTCTGTTCTAATCTGGTATGGTTCCAGACATCCTAAAGTTTGGCAATTTCAAGCGTTAAATATTGTGTTTCTTTTCGCTTACTCATTAGCTAAAGCATCGTGTATACTGTTCCTTTCATGAGTTTAGCTATTATAAAAAGAGTAATGTTAGGAAGGAAGATTTATATAGGTGATCGAACAATTATTCTTATTCCTGCAAATCATATGTTTTTTAGTACACAGAATAATTCGATTGTGTCTCTACTGATGAAACCATTGAAAGTTAAACTAATATGCTCTGCCGTTTTTAACGACCAGGGAATGCTATCAGCTTCAGTTTTGTCCATCATACCTCTAATACGCCCGTATCAGTGGCAAAGTCTGCTCATACCGGTACTTCTGTTTTTTTTTGTGTGTCGTCAAATTTGGACTTCATGTTAGGTATATACAGTTATTGAAATGTTCTGTTGCACCATTCATTTCCAGGTTTTGCCTATTGACATGATGGATTTTCTGGATGCACCAGTTCCATTCATAGTGAGTTTCTGATCTGGTTAACATTATTTGACTAATGTAGTGGCGACAAGGGAAAAAGGGTAGGGAGTTAGTTTCCAGTATGCACACCTATATAGGAGGAAGGGTGGAGGCAACAGGGTAGTGGGTACTCACTCAACACGTGATTATGATTTGGTGCATCACTATCTATTTGGACTGAGCTTTGCATTGACTTCATGTAGATATTTGATGAAGAACTAACAGCTGCTTTCATCATTAGGTTGGTGTCCAGAACAAGACATCAGATGTGCTCAACAGGCTTGCAAATGCTGTAGTCGTTGACGCCAACAGGAATCAGGTACTTGAACAACCCGTGCTGTTGCTTTGTGGAGTTCAATTATGTGCTCACTGTGCATGATTTTTTAGTTATTAGAATTTATGAGTAATATGTAGTAACTTTGTTGAGTTTAATTGAATTTTGAAGGCTGGGCTTGGTAGTATTCTTTAGTGTCTAATGTTGAAAGAGACTTTCCATAAATCATAACTGAGTTTTGGTGCATACATTTCTGAGTAGCAGTTTAGTTCAACTTTTGCAAACTTTGATTTGGAGGCCTCCGCTTAATGGTTGTGTTCTCTCTGCCATTTAATTGTTTTCTCTAAGAGCACATTGCTGGTAGCATGGTTGATCACTGGATGGCTGGATGCTAAGGGTTTCTGCTGACACGTGCATTCCTTGTGGCATTCAGATTAAGTCTTCTTCAGTCCCACAACTACCGCAGCACAAAGAGTTGCTTTCTGCCTTGCGTCCCTACCATTCCATACTTGTTGGAGAAAGTTATCTTGCAAGAAAGCGCCCCGTTTATGAATGCACGGATGCCCAGGTAGTGTATTGGTATCTAGCCCTTCATAATCTGTTCATTGTCATCTTTTTCTGTTTGTACAACTAAGCGGTGTACACTGCTATAATTATCATTCTACTGCCTTCAGCTTTCTCTGAACTTCTCTGGGACTAGGAGTGATCAAATTGACATAGAAAATATTTGCCTTTATTTTTTTGCTTTGTCTTGTAAGCGCTGAATCCCTACTTCCTAGGCCTATGTTCAGTTTCCAACAAAATTTGTAGTTGCTCAGAGCAGTCTGTTCTCAGCAGTTCCTGACATTTTTGGTCTGGTAAAGCATTTTGGGGTTTTATTTTCTGTGAAGGCTTTTATAGTGTATCTGCATACCCTTTCTTTTATGTGTCTAATCTTTTAAGCATGCAGGTGGAAGCAGCCAAAGGTTTCTTGGCAGTGCTTAGAGACTACCTCGATACACTGTGCTCGAACTTGAGATCTCATACAATTACCAACGTGCAATCTAACAATGACAAGGTCTGTTCCCCTGCCCTTGCTTAGATATTTTTCTGTTTTTAGTTCGTGATTCTATATATTTGGATTATTGGTATGAAATCTAGATATTTTTGTTGTTTTCTTGGATGAAAATTTGACTAGGAGGGTACTAGTTCCCTTTTTTATGGCGTGCTTATACAATTGTGGGATGCTGTTTGCTAACTCTATTTTTCTTTTCATAGGTTTCGTTACTTTTAAGAGAAAGCTTTATTGGTTCTTTCCCAAGCCGGGATAGGCCCTTCATGAAGGTATCACATTGCATTCTTTCCTTAGCCTTGGATAGAATCTGTGTTTGGTTTGCATAGAAGAAGGTCATGCTAATTTTATCTCCTTGTTAATTTTCTTCAAAGTGAACACTAAAGAGTAGCAACACAGAACAAGTGATATTTGAATAACATTTTCAATGACAGATGGTCTTTTCGTTTCTTGACTTAGCTGTATCTTCTTTGGGAATCAAATTGGCGTGCTCAAATCCTTGAGCTCTCTGGCCAGGTCTCTGGCAAGAGAGCATTATCCACTCATACTAATTGAACTTGTGTATTTTTTATTTTTTTTTGTTGACAGCTTTTTGTGGACACACAATTGTTCTCAGTACATACAGACCTAGTCCTATCCTTTTATCAAAAGGACTAAGTGTCTGTTACAGACTTGAAGAATGTCTGTGTCATATTGCTAAGGTGAGACACTACATGCCGTTGTATTCATTATCTTGATGTTTCCTGGTTTCTGGAACCGAATGTGTTTGTTTAACTGCTTGCAAAATAATGAAGTCACGAGCAGTTGTTCCTTCCCTTCAAAGTATCAGTCAGCATTTTTGTTAATACAATGCTCCATTGCTCTGCTGCGTGGAAAGAAAAGTATCCATGAGCACAGGAATAGTGCCATGTCTGAGGTCTCAGATTTGGTTGTATACCCTTGATACTATCCATACACAAGGTTTTTTGTTGTCAGATACTGTAGCTCAAAAGAAATGTGCTGGAATGTCCTTGCTCTCAGCTTTAATTTTCCTTTCTTCAAGTTAATATTTAGTTACCACTCTTTACTGGGAGTTAAAGGTTTAGCTTAATCCCTGAACATTTCGAGTTCTGATGTCACTGTTTACACTGCAGCCTTTAGGTGGTGAGCTCAACTGTACATACCGGTTTAGAAAAGACTGAGCTGCCTTAGTCACTTTGGCAGCTCAGTTCGGAGATGGGTTAATAGCTGCAATACAACCCCATATAACGTCCGAAAAATGGTAGATGGATATTGAAACAGCTGTTGTAATTTAGTTTGGATGTGGTGATCCACCATTTCAGATTTTGTAGGCAGTAGCCCATTGTGTATTGTTCCTACAAATCTACAAAGCAAGTGCTGTAAACTTGTGGCAAGCAGAATCTCCAGACGTAAATGGGGCCGTTGGCAATCAATCAAGCCCGCAACGGGTCATGCAAGAGCTTATTCTGCCATTTGAAGAATGTCAAGAATCCATAGTGCGGCCTGTATCTCTTTCTTCTTGAGCTGTAATTTAAATTGTGGTATTTTTCTTCTAAGCGTCAAAGTGCAGCTTGTATCTCATTTTTGTTCTGTGATACATTATGTGACGTCACTCTATATGTGGATTCGGTAGTGTTCATCCAAGTTTCGATGTTCAGATTTCGCTAAATCAGCAACATAACGTGCGTGACGCGGTATTAGTTCCAAACTCTACTTGTACATTATTATTTAGTACCCTTTTTTCCCCATCTAATCAATGTAGTGTCGCTGTTTGAACGTACTCGTTCCTGCATCCTTTACGATTCGGCATTCGAGCTATAGCTTGCGACACTACTGCGCCAGCGCCAGGGGGCTCCAGCTCCTTTTGCATTGCGACACTATTGCACTAGCGCCCTTGACCGTTCATAGTACTATGAAAGCGAGGTGAGGAAGCATCGAAAGAAGATTTGTGTGCACTGTTCTTTTGAAGAACCTGTTTGGGTGTCGTGTTTGACTGCTTAGCCATGGTCTTTTAAGAGTTCGGTCATTGCAAATGCTGGAGAGAATCAGACAGAAAGCCCGAACTGGACGTGTCCTCTACCACTCCTACCAGGGCCTTACTCCAAAGCCTACCGTCGGCCAAAGCCTGTGGTTTCCTCAGCACTTGCAGCATCAGCCCGTGCTTTTGCCTACGGACCACGGAGTGGCACTCAACTTTTGACCGGAGATTTCGGAATCCGACCGCAGCGCAACACAGCCGGAGGTCGAAGAACGGCTTCGTGCGTGCGCACAGGGAAAGGACCTGGCCTGCACCCCCGTGGGGCGGTGGCAGGCACGCAGTGAATGTGCCTGCCACAAGAGCCAGCACCACCAAGCGCTTTCAACCAGTGGTCGTCGCACTGCCCCTTGCCTGCCTTCCAGGCTTTGCCGCTCAGCCGCTGCATGTGCCCTCCCCACGCCAGGCCAGGGTCGCCATGCCGCAAGCCAGCGAGCGGCATGTCCCTGACGCCTCGCCCACCCGGGGCCCGAGCGACTAGCGACCGAGCGTACCGTCGCCGTCGCCTTGCCACCACCTGAGGAACGTTGCTGCGCTTGGAAAGGCGCTGCCCTGCCTGACATGACTGGTACCTGATGCTACTGCCGCGCACTCTGCGGCTCGCTCCCCTCTCACCGGCCAGAGACGTGACAGGAACCCCGGCGGCAGACCACGACCGCGGATCTTCTGCGGTAGGAGTAGGGGTGTATCCATGAGCCGCGGCCGGTCCAGATCAGTAGATCACGGCCTCGCCTCGTCCAGATCTCCGTATGCGAGACCAAAGGGAAACCACGCCGTGGTCCTCGTCCTCGCCTCCTCGGCCATGGAATGGATACGCTCCACACGCTGTCACGCAGCAGTAGCTGGGCAGCTAGTGGCAGATACGGCGTGCGAGAGAAGATGCACTGGTCCCTGCTCCTGGGTTCAGCCAGTTGCTCCTGGGTTAGAATCCGCATGCAGCAAGATTTCCGCGGAAAGGGTTCCCTCCCACCGTGCGCGCCCCCACTCGTGATGCTGCCCCTCGCTCTGGGTGCATCTCTTTTTCTTCCGATGGCGGGGCTTTGCTGCTTGCTCCTTTCGCCCATCCACCATTCCACCGCCATGGTATCTCCATTTAACCACTGGGCACTGACGCCTGGCTCAGCGCATCGCCCACCCGTCCCCACCCGTCCGTGCATGACAACCTGACCGGCCGGAAGCATGCATGGCAGCGAGATGAGTGACCGGTCCTGGTCCGTGCCTGCCGCAACAGGAGAGGACGTACTGTACGAACGACGACGGACATGGGGCGCAGTCAGCACTGAACGTATGGCATGCATCTGCTCTGTGTGAACAACCAGACGGGAAGGCCTGCCGCGCTGCCTGCGCCCCCATCTGACTGGCCGCTTCTTTGACTCATCATGGAAGGGAGGGTGGATGTGGGTGTGTTTAGATGGTAGGAAAAAACACTGTAGCATAAGAAAAACACTGTAGCATTCGCTGGGAAACGTGTTTTGTGAGGGAGGAATAGTGAAAAGTTGAAATGAATAGTGAAAAGTTAGAATGAATAGTGAATAGTTGGGAATCTGAACATGATTGTAGGAAAAAACACTGTAGCATAAGAAAAACACTGTAGCATTCGCTGGGAAACGTGTTTTTGTGAGTGGGAAATAGTGAAAAGTTGGAATGAATAGTGGAAAGTTGGAATGAATAGTGAATAGTTGGGAATCTGAACATGGCCTAAAAAGTACTTTTTCTACATGAGTAGTGCACTGAAAAACGTGTTTTGTGAGTAGGATGAGTAGAAAAAACTTATTCGAGAAGTAATTTTTTTTTGAATCTGAATGAACACAGCTCGAAACTGCGACTTGCCAGACTTGCCAGCCTTCACTCTCTGACGCGCTCCCTTCTCGTGCAGCTCCGTGAGGGGGCAAAACATGTGCTGGTGGCTGGCCTGGGCTGATGTGGCGGGCTTTCCATTTTTATTTTTTTTGAAATTAACTGCATTCGAGTGAGGGAGGTGTAGTAGGGCTGTGTTTAGTTGTTGAAGGTAAAAGATCTTTTGTTTCTGGGATGCGTGTTATGTGAGGGGGATGAATAGAAAAGGTGAAAAAAGAATTTTTAGGGATGCGTGTTCTGTGAGGGGAATGAATAGTAAGTGCAAAAGATCTTTTGCATCTAAACACAACCTAGGTCGTTGTGTTATTCGTTGGTAACACAACGCACTCATAATAGTGGTTGAGGTCTGTGGTCTTTTTGGCAGGGAGATGGAGATGATTTTCTTTGGACGTGCAACGAGTAGTGGCCCTTTTTTTTTTCTGGCATAATGCATTCAGGCATGCTTGAATCATATTCGGAGGGTGGCAGAACATGTGCTTCCAATACTGGTGAGTCTTGACCAACCACACACCGCCTGCCCAACAATAAAAAAAGACACAAAGTCAAAGACTCAAAGCGTTAGCAGGATAAAATGTCACATTGTCACGAGAAAATTCCTTCCATACTCAAAGAATTTATACCAATCTCTTCTGTACCCCAAAAAAAATACAAAATCCCTCCTATACCTAAATCCTAATTTTCTATCCCCTCTAAACCCAAAATCATTAGCTTGGGGTTAAGTATGGGATGAAAAGACCATTTTGCCCCTACATGCCACTAACCATTTTTATGATAATGTTTTAACATAAAAATACTATTAGTACTTAGTTAATGGTTCATATGCATTTTTGTCGCAACTTTGTTTTCACAAGCATACCATTAAAAAAGTAATAGTAAATTTTCTGTTAAAACACTAGTCGCATGAAGGGGTAAAATAGTCTTTTCAGACCCATACTTAACCCCAAACTAACGGTTTTGGGTATAGAGGGGATAAGAAATTAAAATTTAGGTATAGAAGGGATTTTGTAATTTTCTAGGTATAGATGAGATTGGTGTAAAATTTTTGGGTACAGAAGGAATTTTCTCCATAGTCATAGCGTTAGCAGGATAAACCGTGTGGTGGATTCCCTGCGGGAGCCGGAAGAGCGCCGTGCAAATCTTCTGTCCGTGCATGCCTTGCCTGTCCAGTGCCCTATGTTTATCGTCAGCCATCACTAGTACTTCCGTCCACCTCCACGCCGCAGAAACAAACGCCGCAGTAACAGATCAGAAGACTGTTACGGTACAAAATGTGTGCATTGATCCGCTGTGTTTAGATCGTAGAAGAAAAAAAATACCGTAGATTTAGGGGGTGTTCGCTGCACTGCACCGGCTGCACCTAGCCCGCTGCTGCAGCAGCAACAGTTGCCGTAGAGGCAACGGCTAGCAGCAGCCGCCGCTGGGCAGCGCAGCAACAGCACAGCGAACACGCCCTTAGAAAACACTGTAACTAAGTCTTGGAAAGTGTGTTTTTAAGAGAGACGAATAGTTGAATAGTAAAAATTTTTAATAAATAGTGATTAGTTTGAAATGTGATGGTTGAAAATGTGTGCAAAACAAGCAGCGTTTCTGAACAAAAAGGAAAAAACTTCAAGCTACAGGTACTCTATCAGTTGGTAACCAACAGTAACATCAGGTTTTTTTTTTCTATTTAGGTCAAGGCACATCATGATTATGGCCGAGTAACTAGTGTTTCCCTGTGGGTGCTGTCTGAGCCGTGATGGCCATTGATTGCGCTCAGCGGACATGGTTGGCTTATCAGAGCCCAAAAGTGGCCCGTGGTTGCAGGCCCATGGGCCCCATCTGCTGTTGGTATCAGCGAGCATAATCCACCTGTCTTCCCAAACTGCACTTTGACCAGTCAACTGCGCTATTATTTGACGACTAATTATTGCGCCTAACTCTCACTACCGTCGGGAGAAAAGCACAATAATGACGCTAAGCCCCTCTTTTTACTGCTACTTTGGCGCCGTTTAGATTCAAAAAAGTTCCCAAAAAATCACTACTCATTTAACTTTTCACTATTTATCCCACCACTTCCACTCACATAACACTATTCATCTATAGTGTTTTTTGAACAGTGTATTTTTGGGAATTTACTTGACAACACTTGCTGTCTTAATTACAGTACGTGCTAATAGCGTTTACGTAAGGATAAATGGTTAAAAGAGAAAGGATACTAGAAACCTTGACAGAACAGTCTCGTCAGCAGACAAAGCTTGGGCTAAGCAACGGCATACCTTTGTTTGCGTTCTTGGAGACCGACCTCTAGTTTTTAAATTTTTACTTTTTTGGCAAATTGAAAACGAATAAACTGCATTCATATTGCTCTACCCATGTAAAAGAAAACTGAAAATATAATTGGGACGAGCCATGACCCATCACATCTGTCGGCGAAAGAAAGAAAACGCTGGCGCTCGCTTTCGTCTTTCCTTTCGCCTGCCAGACGGATCAGAGGTCCCTGAAAAGCTCGCGGCCTATCGTCTGCTCCTTCGTGCACTTTCGGCTTTAATTTCATCGGCAACTAAATATTTTTTGTGCGTTTACGGAGGAGTACTTCTAAACAACAAATAATTGTCAAAGTATGCACACGTTGCTGGACAGCTTCCACTGGAAACAGATGCATACTCCTACGTTGCTGTAGCTCCCAGATCAGAAACATGACGCCACATGGAGCAAATCGGCAGGTAGCATTGCCGAGAGTGGCACCGCCCAGTGGTGTCAGGCAGGCCTTTGTTTATGAGTTTCCGTAAAGGTCGCCATCAGAGACAGCAGCAACAAAAGGCAGAAATGCAGCCATGCGGCCATGCCTGCAGGCTTCAGAGATGGGTCCTGTCCCCACCCCCACCCATGCACCTGTCTTTAGAGAGAGAGAGGTCAGAGATGCTACACTCTTCTTCCCGGAGTACTACACGATTAGTTGGTTTTATTTTGCATAAACAGGATTTGGCTTTGTGTTCTTGCATTACATCTTTCCAGTTTCCACTGTTACCGGTGTTGAAGCGTTTGCCACAAAAGCAATGTTTCAGCTGCAAATATGATTGGTCATCGCACGATGTACAGTACTCCAAACACGAGTATTGTAGCAGATGGTACAGTACTAGCTTGTGCGCAACAGTAGAAATATCTGGCGTACACGTACAGGACAGCCCCGGTACACGTATCGATGGCTGGACTGGTGTGGCCGAGTGGGAGCTGAAGAGATCAAAGAGAGAGAGAACGGTGGGTTTTTTTATATACTTGGTGGGTGGCGGGCTGCAGGCTACTCCTGCGTGAGGGTGTCAGAGTCTGCCTGTCTCCCTCCCTCGCCTTCACTGCCACCTGCAGCCTGCAGCGTCGCAGTAAAAAATTAATAACGTTAACAACCATGACAATAATATTTTTAAGTGGGCCCGGGGCTTTTCCTGCACTGCACCGCACCTGGTAGCATGGATGGCACAGTATCAGCGTCCAGACGCAGGGCTCGTCTGACACCACCCAGCATTGCCGGTGTACTGCTCGTGCTGGACTGCTGCTGGTGGTAGGAAAGATCGATAACCCTAGCGCCTTTGCTCGCCGGTCGCCGTTCTCGTCCACACGAACAACATGTACTGGCAGAGAGATGGTCACCTTTGCCTGTACTGTTAGCGAGGTGTAGCAAAATCATGGTAGGAATAGTCTTAGAGAAGAAAGGCGCCTCGTGAAACCATTGCGACCGGCACCATCATAATTCTCGGGACTGTTTCGGATAAACCACACATGGCCGGGATCATCCCACAGCTAGTTCATTAGCCGATGTGAGCCGATGTGGAAGACGCAGCAATGGCCGAGCAGCCAGCAGAGCCAGAGGAGCCATGGGCGCGCTGCCGAGCTGCCATGGCCATGCAGGAGGGCCGCCGCTGCGGCGCGCCTTCGCACAGCAGATTCTGCACCAAGCACTCTTGCGTCTGCGTCTTTCAGTCTTGACTGACGGAATGACCTTTGCTCTGTACAAAAAGCCCGCAGCCCGGTGGCCCGCCCTGAAGCCCGGATTTTTGGCCCGGCCCAAGCCCGGCCCGTACGGTCTTTTGCGGGCCCGGGCTAGCCCGGCCCGTTACCCGGTGCCGGGCCTGGGCCGTCACCTCGGCCTGCAGGCCAGCCCGGCCCGGCCCGCTAGAAGGAGAACGGGCCGGTCAAGGTCCGGTGTCTTCTCCATCCGGGGCTTCTATCCATCTTCAACATTTTAACTGTGCTAACTCAACAACGTGAATGAAATATCTCAGCATTAGATTTGAACATGTTCAACATCTGAGACTCAAAGTATTGAAACTGCACATATAAGATTTTCAAATAGAAATTAATGAATGTTGAAACTATAAATTTAGAATGTTGAACACTAAAACTTTGGTTTTTTTCTATTTGTGGGCTACGGGCCAGCCCGACCCTTTATTTGTGGCCGGGCTTTCCGGGCTGGCCCGGCCCAAAAACGGCCCACGGGCCCAGGCTTGGGCCGTCGCCTGAGCCCGCAAGCCAGCCCGGTGGGAGGTAGGGCCGGGCTTGGCCCGCCCGGTTTTTACCGGGCCACCCTGAGCCTGGGCCCAGGCCAGGCCAGGCCGCCCATTTGTACATATATATAGGCCCCGCCGGTCTCCAGTAGTACGTACCCTACGGGGCGCACGCGTACGTCCGTCTGCTCCAGCACGCTTCACGGAACGCTGATCGATGCCCAAAAACTGGTACAGTACGTGTAATGGGTTAGGGGGTGTTTAGGGGCTGTTTGCTTCACAGCCATAACTGGCCACGCCTCATCACTGTAGCAATGAATAGTGAGAAAACAATGTGAAAGGATGTGATGGATGTGATAGGAGGAATTGTAGATATCTTGAATCTAAACTAGTCCTTAAGGTAAGATCATGGCTGTATTCAGATGGAGCGGGGAAAAAGTATTTTTTTCTAGGATACGTGTTATGTGAGGAGATAAATAGGAAAGGTGAAAAATAATTTTTTGGAAATGTGTGTTCTGGAAGAATAGGAAGTAAAAAGTATTTTTTAACCTGAACACAGCTCGTGTCTTGCATTTTTTTTAAAAAAAATTGCCTACGCCTAGGAGCTACCCTGGACCATGGCCGTCGGATCGGAGCAATGGCGGCGGATGTTTAACGAGATCGCAACCCCTGGAACGCGACCAATTTTTTTTAGATCAACCTAAACGCGACCAAATGGGCCAAAACTTTTGCAGCCCAGGACCCCAAGCCAGACGTCCCCCGCATCGTTTTGGACGCAGCCACCTCGCACTCCTCCCACTACAAAACCCCCCTCCCATCCCACCGAGTGCTCACTCCTCAACTCGCCACTCCGCCTCCACCCTCACTCTCGCTGACACCACCACGACCACCCGCCTCCTCCTCGATCGGCTTCCTGCCCGGCGTTTCGTGCTCGTTGAGCTAGGGATCGGAGCTGCAGGTAGCTACTAGACGCGCGGATCCATCGATCCATCGGTCGAGAGACGACGATGATGATGATGAGCAGTCGTGCCGGCGGCGGCGGCGCCAGCGCGGCGGGGAGGTACCCGTTCACGGCGTCGCAGTGGCAGGAGCTCGAGCACCAGGCGCTCATCTACAAGTGCCTCGCCTCCGGCAAGCCCATCCCTTCCTACCTCATGCCGCCTCTCCGCCGCATCCTCGACTCCGCCCTCGCCACCTCCCCTTCCCTCGCCTTCCCTCCCCAACCCTCCCGTACGTTCCATCTTTTCCTCTTTTTTTTTTCCTTTTTTTTTTTATCTCACATTTCTCTTGTTTCCGTTCACGTTGGCACTGTCACTGACTCAGATGATTCTGACCATGGATTTACTTTGCTTGCAGTGGGGTGGGGATGCTTCGGGATGGGGTTTGGCAGGAAGCCCGACGAGGACCCGGAGCCAGGGCGGTGCCGGCGAACGGATGGCAAGAAGTGGCGGTGCTCCAAGGAAGCCTACACCGACTCCAAATACTGCGAGAAGCACATGCACCGCGGCAAGAACCGTTCAAGAAAGCCTGTGGAAATGTCCCTCGCCACCCCGGCGCCGGCGTCCTCCATCACCGCCTCCTCCGCGACGAGCTCCGTGACCACCACAACTACCACCTCGTCGCCGGCGCCAACCTACCACCGCCCGGCCACGAACGACGCGTCGCCGTACCACCACCACTCTCTGTACGGCGGCGGCGGAAGCCCCTACGCGGCGGCGGCGCGTCCGGTCGCCGGCGCGTACCACGCGGCGGCGCAGCAGGTGATGAGCCCGTTCCACCTCCACCTCGACACCACCCACCCGCACCCACCGCCATCGTCGTACTACTCCACCATGGACCAGAGGGACTACGCCTACGGGCACGCCGGCGCGAGGGAGGTCGTCGGCGAGCACGCCTTCTTCTCCGACGCCGGCGCGACGAACGACCGTGACCACCGCCACACCACGGGGGGTCAGTGGCAGTTCAAGAACCTCGGCATGGAGCCGAAGCATACCGCCACGTCGATGTTCTCTGTCGGTGGGTACGGGAACGGCGGCGCGGCGTACGCCGTCGATGTGAGCAAGGAAGACGAGGAGGAGGAACGGCGGCGCCAGCAGCAGCAGCACTGCTTCGTGCTCGGCGCCGACCTGCGGCTGGAGAGGCCGTCTGGCCGTGACGTCGCTCCGGAGCAGAAGCCGCTCCGGCCATTCTTTGATGAGTGGCCGCATGAGAAGGCCAACAAGGGTGGGTCATGGATGGGGCTCGACGGCGAGACGCAGCTCTCCATGGCCATCCCCATGGGCCCCAATGATCTCCCTATCACCTCCCGCTACCGTAATGGTGCGTACTAACCTATTAGGTCTTGTCGTTCGTTAAACTTATTACCGTACGTAATGGCTCTAGGTTGATCTCCATTAACTTGTTCTGGTCGTTGTTTTTTGTTTTTGCGACATCTGCAGATGAGTGAGACCACCGTTGTTTGAATGCAACAAGACGAGAGGCGAGATCAACCTGGAACACAGCTCCCTGTTACTTCCTTGGCGTGCTGATCCGAACGGGATGTACGGTTCTGCTGAAGACCAGTACAGTTCGAACTTGAAACACCGGAACCACGAGAATGTTTCCCCCCCTTTTTTCTCCATTTTTTTTTCTCTTAAGCAATGTTTATTAGAGTATTACACTTACCTGTAATGCTTGCTATGTGTTTTATTAGAGGTGCGGCCTTCTGATTTCTGAAGCGTTTTGCCTCAGTTCTTGTCACTTTATCGATGGTCTGTAATATCTTGCGAGCGTGCTGAAATCAGTTCTGGATTTTCCCTTTCCTCGTGTCGGATTCCTCCGCCTGTGATGGTTTGTCACATCTGTGGATTCCGCGTTCAAAGGTCTCAGTTGCCCATCTGCTGGTACAGGGCTTACTTTATGCTTTGAGCTCAGAGATTGTCAGGGAATACAGAACAGTAACCACCATGCTTCATTAGACAATATTCTACTGATTAGGGTCGTGACAATGACGGTAGTCCGTAGTAGGAGAGCCTAGTGCTGCTGCTTCTTTTAGTCTGTTCATACTTTGACTGTAAGGTTGATACGGCATGTTTCGCCTGATCCGTTTCCATTGAGCCCAACGGAACTGGGCAGAGATGCAGGGTAACAGTCCTGCATTGCAGCATGCTGCCCTGCACTCCTGCAGAGCCAGAGAGCACTGAGCTGACCGCAGTGGCCATTGCTGTCTGCCGCCTGCGAACTGCCCATGTCCAGCCCCTGAGGCGCTGTCAGCCCCTGCTGCCTTCACCTGCATGCCATGCATGCACGCTGTGGTCTGCCTGGCGTCTGGCGAGGTCGCTACGACACTGTAGGGGCAGGTTAGCCTGCCATAGCCTGATCCTTGAGCAGGCCAGCAGTCTTCAAAGCCTGCACACTTGTTGTCTGCCGGCGCCGTGCCAGTGTCGTGAGTCATGGGCGCAAGTACCGGTAGTAGCGCCGCTACTGACACTTTGGTCCAAAGCAAAGCCGCGCTTGCGACGTCACTAATCAGGAGTAGGAGTACGGTATGTGCTCGTACTGCTAGTGCTGTCTCCCGTGCTTCCGATTCCGTATTCCACACTTGCTGCTCCATGTAACGTTTTATCGGATGCATACAGTAGGGTAAGAACGAGTTGAAAGAAAAGTAAAAAGCGGTGAGCGCCATATTCCCTGGACACGGCCGCGCGCGCACGGCGCCAACCTGCTCGCGGCGAAGTGCGCGCGGCCACAAAAGCAACAAACAAATGCCTCTGGTCTCGTCGTCAGAAGTAGAACGACGGCGAGCGTGCAGTCCGTGCTCGATCGCGTCGTCGTCGTCCCCTGCGATCCGCACGTGAGGCGACTGAGCGCGAGGGCCAGCCTTGGCGATCCATCCTCGCCTCGCGTGGTGCCAGCATTATTGCGGGCGAAAAGTTTGCTCGCTGCTCGTTGCCGTCTACAGGTGCGGGGGTGGTAAAGATAAGGGGTGCCGCTGTTATTTTCTGCAGGCAGTGTCCCCCACTGCACCCCCTGCCATGACCTAACCTCACCATTTTCGTGTTTGCACGCATGTGGCGCCCGATCTGTATGGCACGTTGTTGTTGTGGTGGTGGTGGCAGGATCAGGATCGATAAGGATGGCTTCATTGGTGCACAAACACAAAAGCTAGGCGATCCAAGGCATGTCTGGATCCAGTGACGACGGATAGCTGGTCCAAGCAAGTACTAGTACTACATGGGGGCATGCCATACCACACAGAGAGCAGCTACCACATTGCAGTACTACTGCAGCAAGCCAGCAACACACATATCAGGAGGAGCTCTCGCCTACGGTCTCACCATGATCATGTCATGTTACATGTAGTCTGGGCAGTGTTCGGATAGAAAAAGTTTTCCTTATTCAACAAGTTTTTTCTATTCAGCTTCCTCACAGAACACGTTTCTCAATACACTATTCATCTAAAA
This sequence comes from Digitaria exilis, assembly GCA_015342445.1. NCBI lineage: Eukaryota > Viridiplantae > Streptophyta > Magnoliopsida > Poales > Poaceae > Digitaria > Digitaria exilis. Next base: position 1,221,943 of record JACEFO010001619.1, read on the forward strand.
CTACTTTTTACTTCTAAAGCGTGTTTAGATATAGGGGTGAAAAAGTAACTTTTTTTTGGGATGCGTGTTATGTGAGGGGATGAATAGGAATGGTGAAAAGAGAATTTTTTGAGATACGTGTTCTGTCATGAGGATGAATAGAAAATAAAAAATACTTTTGAAACTAAATACGGCCCTATTCATCTAAACACGGGCCATCTTGTGCGTGTCCATGGAGCAGCACACGTGGACAACCTAGGAATCCGGCATCCCCGCAGAGGCAGAGCGCTTAAACTAGTGTCAAGGTCTGTCACGCGCATGCGGCATGCATATGCATGCAGCCGGGTGACGGAGCCATCAGCAGACATGTTAATTGCCCGATTATTCGCTGTTCAGTGAGCTAACGCCCGTGCTTTGACGAGTCACACACACACACCCCGTCTGACACCCCGTCTGACACATCGGGATAAGCAAAGCCAGCGGCCTTGCAACGTGGCCGGAGGCGTACGAGCATGGCTAGAAAACAAGGTCGGTGTCGATAGATTCTTTGCCGCGGCGGCCCCCCGTGGGTTTGTTGGTTAGTTTAAGCGCCGCCTGAGTGGTGGTATTTCTGTTTAAACAGGGGATCCGATGCAGGGATGACCTGCATTGCAGGGTCTCGTCTCGTGTGTGTTTGGCGATCGATGTCAGGGCTTGGCGACAGCATTTCTCGTGCCAGGTGTGGTGTTTAACTAACCTCTCTCTCGATCTATGGAGTCACAGGCAAGCAGCAGCAGATCTGGACGCTGTATCTACGGGCCCTGGGGCTCGGCTGACACTGTCAGTGGTGCACACGCTCCCGCTTGCTGGCGAAAGATTCCATTAGCGACCAATCGATACGACGGAGATGCAGATGTTCGGTTTGCCGTGATCTGGCGCTAATTTTCTGGTGATCCTCGAGACAACTACTCTTTGTCAGAATAAACATGCCGTGTATAGCGCGATCGGGTGATTGCGGCGCTCGACGAGGACGACAACCTCAGTAGTCAGAACGCACACGGGTCAAACCTTCAGCTACACCCAACAACATTTCCAGCCCAGTAAAATTTTGCCACGAGGAAAAAACCCATCAGCAGCCCACCGAGCCCGCCGTAAGCACCGCCATAAAAAGGCCTTATTAGGCCCAGCACTCCAAAACTAAGGCGACGGCATGGCGTGACGGATTCAGATTATGTTTGGATTGGATTCAGAGTGTGTTTGGGCCCAAGTTCTGATAGGCCCAGAGAAACCAAGGGGAAAAGCCTCCGGTTCCTTGCGTTCTCCGAGCTACGCCAACTCGCCGTCGCCGTCGACGAAAGCCACCGGCTCGTGACCTCCTCGTCGTGGTAGCCCCGATGGCGGCCGAGGCAGATCAGAAAGGTACTGCTTGCAACTCCTCCTGTACCGTTCTATCCCTTGCGGGTTGCTGCTATCTTCTTCGCCTCCTTCCTCTCGCTCCTGTGCTCACCTCTTTGCTGCTACGGGTTCGCAGTTGTGGTGCACGTGCGGTCGACGGGTGATGCCCCGATACTGAAGCAGTCCAAATTCAAGGTGCGAGTTCCGTCTCCCTGTCGTTCCTTTCCTTGCTTGCGCTTGCAATTGAAGATGTGCTTTTACTCCTGATAGCTGCAAGGTAGGGTTTCGTGATATGCTATTGTACTCTATGATCTAGATTGCGACTTTCAGGATTGGGAGCGTTTCTTGCAAACAGACACTAGAACAGAGTTGCCAAAAAAAAGATGATGCACTAGACTCGTTGAGCTTGTGCTGTGGTAGATTCCTAAATGTGCAAGTCAGAACAGTTGATTCAGTTTATCAATCACTGATTTCCCTGTACAGTTTGATAAAGAAACTATAGATCATTGTCCAATACAAGCACATTAGAAGGATTAGTCTGAATTGTTGACTGTAACACAGGTTTCATGGTGCTACTAACATATTCCACTTCTTAGTAACAAAAGATCAGCAAGTTGGGAATTAAGTGTCCACGAGGTTTACTGGGTCTCAAATATATGAGAGACTCAGTGTTATAACTCAAAAATTGTATGCTTTGCAGTAATTTTGGCTTGGTTTGATTCTGAATATGAACCTTTTTTTACTGAGACAAGGCTATGAAATAACGAAATCCATTCTTTCTGTAGTCCTTCTTAAGTACTTGCTATGTAGTTGCTTACATGCTGTTGCTGACATCATTAATGTTTCTTGTTGCTGAATCAGTGAAGTAAATATTTTTCTCAGTTTGTGGTCCTATAGACACAAACTTTTCCTCGTGTCATTTAGCAAAACCGTGGTACAATGATTCCATTGCATCCTGTCATCATCGGATGCAGAAGTCTGTCCTTGAAATTGGCTTAAGCAATGTTCTTCTTTGTTTTCACTTTCATACCATTAGCTTCATTAAGCTGTTACTCGTGTATCTCCTACCAGATTTCAGGACGAGATAAGTTTTTGAAGGTCATAGAGTTTCTTCGCCGACAACTTCACCAAGATACACTGGTAGCAATATGATTGTCAGTTCTATCAGAATTTAATCCGTGCCATTCTGAAATTTTTCTGACTGCGGTATGTATCTCCAACAGTTTGTCTATATCAACAGTGCATTCTCACCAAACCCAGACGAACTGGTGATTGACTTGTATAATGTAAGATTCTAACTCATGTGTACTTCTACGAACTTCCTTTTATCTCAATACCTTAGAAATTTGATCTCGGCAACATCAAGTAGTTCCTGAATTTCTTTTTAGTAATTTGTCTCCATATATGTTCTAAGACCTACACCAGTGCCGGAGATACTATATCTTCGTACATAGTGATTTTGCACAGGTTTTCATCTGGAAAAGATTGACCTCCATAGATTACCATGGATCTTATAATTGTATTCTAATATTCTTTCCTACCTATTAGATCGATTCTTATCACAAGTTCACAACTATATAATGATTTCATGATTTTGGATAGGCTTCCGATGGAAACTTTGACCACAATAACGTGCTGGCCTTGGCCCTTGGTTATAATTATAATGCTTAGATTTCTTCTGTTCATATGACATACGACCGAAGAGGCTGGCTAACCATCTTCTTACACTTCTGCTGCAGAACTTTGGAATTGATGGGAAGCTGGTGGTAAATTATGCTCTATCAGCAGCATGGGGCTAATGTTGGACTCACAGCAAAGAATTAAAGTGGATAAAAGAGACTGCATGGCTAGTTAGACACTGTAAATCTCTTTTTGTATAGGCTATTCATGTTTCATCCTCATCCAAACAGATTTCTCATTCCAACGAACCCACTTATGCTGTTCAACCTGTGCTAAACCACACCACAACCCGGGTTGTGCGGTGCCTGGCTTTCTGGTTTGTGTCAAGCACCAATGCAGATGGTGGGTTGCAACGATAACTTCATTATATTACTCCATTTGTTCAGGAGTACGGTTCTTCCTGAAACAGAGGCCGTCGTGGAATTATTACGGTCTGGTCTTAGTCGTGAGTTCGTTGTAAAAAAATCTCAGAGTGAGTTTTTCTTTTTTGACGAAGCTGGTTGAGAATTTGAAATGGATCGATTCCTTGGGTTCAAAATGTGTATTTGCTCTGGCGATTGACAAAATATTCCCAGGTCAAGATTTTTGTGGCATGCTTGATACTTAGCTCAACGTTGTTTTCTTGTCTATTTTGTAATTGCAAAGTGAGAACATCGAGATTGCGTATTAGCACATAATGTGGTGAGTAGTTGAGCATCAGCAGCACTTTATTCATAAGATCAACCATTCAGCTCGCGGGAGCAATTTGACGCCCTAGCTACCCATGGCTTTTGTGCAATTTGGGAGCGAATACTTTTTTTTCTTTTTTTTTTTTTTTGCTAATTTGGGACTTGATGGGAGCGGCTACCTAGTGTTCTTTTTTTTTTTTTTTGAGCGGCTAACCTAGCTAGCTCGCTGCTCGCGGGATCCTCTGAAAAAAAAGCTAGCTCGCGGGAGCAAGTGTAAGGCCCAGCCCATAGAGAGCCAAGCCCAGCCAGGGAAGCGTGCGGCCTGCGCTCACGCGACGCAAGCGCAATAGTAACCGTTGGATGCACCCGTCGTAACTCCGATCCGACGGGGCATATGGGCGTGTGAGTCTTCCTCAGGAAGAAGCCACCCGACGCCATCAAACCGCCGCTCCGAGTCTCCGACCTCCCCGTCGCTACTCCGCCCATCCACCATTTCATATCCCACCGCCAACACTCAAACGCTCTCAAATCAAATTTCCTCTTCACACCTTCCGTCCCGCACGCCTGCCGTCCAGCCGCTCCCACGGATCGAGGTGTGGAGAGGAGGAGGAGGAGGCTAGGGTCGCCGCGAGGCCGCGATGGCGGGGGTGAGGCTGACCCCGAACGCCGTGGCGGCGGCGCTGGCGGGGGACACCAACCTCAAGCCGGTGGTGCAGGTCGTCGACCTCCGGAGCATCGCGGTCAACGGCCCCCTGAGAAAAGGGCCCAGGTTCCGCGCCATCATCTCCGACGGCGTCGCCACCACGCCGGCGCTCTTCGCCGCGCAGCTCTGCGACCTCGCCCGCTCGGGGCTCGTCCGCCGCGGCGCGATCGTGCAGCTCATCGAGTACATCATCAACACCGTTCAGAAGGACAGGAGGTATCTCTCTCCGCCTCCTCCTCCCGCTTCCCCTCTCACTCGGTCAATCTACTGGATCGCGTGCGCTTTGGTGGGGTTTGGTTTAGGGTTCACGGCTGCGCGCCGCACGAAAGCGGCCCGCGATTTTAGCTGGTTGGATTTGGTTGTTGCTGTTAGTTCCATCTAGTTGGTTCGTGCGAGTTCCATTCGGTTGAATTGGTTGTTGGCGGATTATGCTACGAGTAGTTTGGGAAAGATTTTTCGCCATTTATGTATGTAGTATGTAGTCACGCAACTAATGAATTGGGAATGATGTTTCTGATTGAATTGAGTTTATACAATTATATAGTTTGCCTACTTTTTTTTCGTGAGAGTAAGCAATCTGGGATAATAGTCATGTTCTGTTCCTTACCAAATTTGTCCTCAACAGCCATGACTTGATTGGAATTTTCTTCATCATTATAGAAAAGTAGCATGTTTGTGCTTTGGTAGATCTGTGGCCACACCTGATGATATGTAACCATTGATAAATGGTTTGAGATATGGCTGTGTCAGATTTGGTGTCTTCGTTTTGTTATGCTCGAATGTTTTTTAGGCCATGTTCAGATTCCCAACTATTCACTATTCATTCCAACTTTTCACTATTCCTCCCTCACAAAACACGTTTCCCAGCGAATGCTACAGTGCTTTTCTTATGCTACAGTGTTTTTTCCTACAATCTAAACACACCCTTAGGCAGCTGTCCCATCTCGAATCATGTAGGTTCCAGTTTATTGACCCAGTCATGGGATGTGATTTGATCATTGTAGTTTGCTTCTACCTGTGGGCTGTAGCTGTGCACACAGATTCAGACTTCTGTTGTCAGATTTTTTTTAGGGCAGATTTGGTTAGTTTGTAGTTTGTGTCATTCATTTTAGCCGTTTGGTTACCAGTTAAGCAGTTTTTGCAGTTGTTACAATTTATTTTGCTTATTATAATTTATTTCTTGTTCTCTGTAAAGCAGTACAAGTTATTTCTTGCACGTTACGATTAGCTAATTGGTTGCAATATCACAGGGCTATGGTCATTCTTAACATGGAAGTTCTTGTTCCGGAGTGTGAGATTATTGGAAATCCAGCACTACCTCCTGAATCTGGAGTTTCTAATTCAAATTCCATGAGAGCAGACCAGTTTAATGGAGCACCTGTTTTAACAACAGGGAGTACTTTGAGCACAGTGCCAAGATCCATTGACAATGCTCCAGTACTCCAGCGATCGACGGCAGGGAACTCTTCGAACATCAACCCTAGTCCTCGTAACAATCCACAGGTCTTCCAACCAACAGTTCAGCCATCCTATCACCCTGCACCAAATTACAGAAACCATGGCACAATCATGAAAAATGATGCTCCTGCTAGAATAATCCCCATATCTGTACTAAATCCTTATCAGGGCCGCTGGGCTATCAAGGGTCGAGTTACTGCCAAGGGAGAGATCCGCCGATTCCATAATGCAAAAGGTGACGGCAAAGTGTTCTCTTTTGACTTGCTTGATTCTGATGGTGGTGAGATACGGGCTACATGTTTCAATGCTCTTGTTGATCGCTTTTATGAAGCTGTGGAGGTTGGTAAGGTCTATGTGGTATCAAGAGGAAACTTGAAAGCTGCAAAAAAGGACTACAACCATCTGAATAATGAGTGGGAAATTTTCTTGGAAAATCAGTCAACTGTTGAACTTTGTCCTGATGAGGATAGCTCCATTCCTGCCCAGCGGTTTAGCTTCACATCGATTGATAAAATTGAAGATTCAGAGAACAATGCTATTGTTGATGTAATTGGTGTAGTTACATCTGTCAACCCTAGTACCACAATACAGAGGAAAAATGGCATGGAAACTCAGAAAAGGACCATTACCCTGAAAGATATGTCTGGTCGAAGTGTTGAGGTTACCATGTGGGGTGACTTCTGCAACAGAGAAGGGTTGCAGCTGCAAGAAATGGTTGAGTGTGGGACCTTTCCTGTGCTGGCTATCAAAGCTGGAAGGGTGAATGATTACAGTGGCAAGTCTGTTGGCACAATTTCTTCATCTCAACTCCTCATAAACCCTGATCTTGCTGAAGCTCATAGTCTTAGGCAGTGGTTTGATTGTGGAGGAAGAGATGCTTCTACTCAGTCCATATCCAGGGATTTCACTCCAGCAGCATCAAGGAATGAGATCCGCAAGACAGTAGCACAGATAAAGGATGATGGTCTTGGAATGGGGGACAAGCCTGATTGGGTTACCGTGAAGGCTACTGTTGTATTCTTCAAGACCGATTCCTTCTGCTACACAGCTTGCCCCAACATGACTGGAGACAGGCAATGCAATAAGAAGGTGACAAAGTCCGACTCAGGCAACTGGGTCTGTGACAAGTGCAACCAAGAGTTTCCAGAGTGTGAGTACAGGTATCTCCTGCAGTTACAGATCCAAGATCATTCAGGAACAGCTTGGGCAACAGCATTCCAAGAGCCTGGGGAGGAGCTACTTGGTTGTTCAGCACGAGAACTCTACATGCTTAAAGAGAACGAGGATCCTCGCTACACAGATATTCTGCTCCAAGGCTTGTATCAGATGTATCTTCTGAGGCTGAAAGTGAAAGAAGAAACATACGGCGACGAGCGGAGAGTGAAGAACACCGTGGCCAAGGTGGAGAGGATTGATCCTTCGGCTGAGAGTAAATTTCTGCTTGATGGCTTTTCAAGGTTGACAGGATCATATTGACAGCTTTATTCCATATCAAACAATTGCTGGTCCATGTGTTGGACTCCTCAGAGGTGTGGTAGACTATAGTGTTAGTGGCTCACCCCCCCCCCCCCACCCACCCACCCACCCGCACGCCTGGAGGTTTCTTTTGCTAATCGCATTTTATTCATTCAGTTCTCTTGATCAGTAGAGATTTCTCATTGTTTATGTGTGCCGTATAGCCGCACCTTGAAGCCTGTGATTATCTGAACTATAGTTTATCTGGAAGTTCTGTTTTGTAAAGTTACTTTAAGGTAACCTAGTTTGGTTTAATCTCATGGAATCGAAGTATCGAACATTCTGTGCCCCCCCCCCCCCCCCAAGAATTTTAATTCGCCCTTTGCTATCGCATTAACTTTGTGCTGCTACATCATTATCTGCCTAGAAATTAGCGTACTTTACATCTGATACAAGCCTTAGCTCGTTCGTTAACTGGTGCTCTGTCACACGGCAACTGAGCCGCCAGCCCTTTACACAAGCAAGATACAACATTTTCCGGATATCTGATTATACAAGTTCCAGCTGATTCAGCAGTAGAAACGTGTATTGCGCGTGTAGAGAAGATAGATGAGTGGCTATACCTAAGTTTTAATGATATGTACTCATCTTACATCGTCCAGAAGCGTAGAGCTACCTAAGTAGTGTTTTCCTTTTCCACTATATCTGCATAACCCGGATCACAAAAAACCTGACCCTATTCCCTTTACAACCTTGCTGTTCTGCCCAGAGAGCTTGACTGGGCGTGTGAAGCCGCCCCCCTGCGACTGCAGCTCATTTAGCTCCTTCACTCGTAACAAAATCGATGTTGGTATAGGTATGATAGAAGGGTTAATCTTCCTTGGACAGACACCCTGTCCACAATCGCAAACAGAACAAAACTATTGTCAGATACAGCCAAAATTGGAATCAGGTGACAAATAAATTGCAGGGTAAAATAATAAGCAATAATGGTGTTACGTGTGACAAAGAGAAGTGATTACATCTTTTTGTGCGGGAAGCTGTGTCTGGGTCGCTCTGATCAGGTTGCGCCATTTGTCCTGAACAAACAGCAGGTTCAGTCGGGAACTGAAATGACTATTAGCAAGTTTAAGCAGTGCAAGAAAAGATACCTTGAGATCCACCGAAGTGCGGTAAGAATATGAAGAAAAGGACAATTTCCTAATCTCAGACCACTTGCCAGCTCCAAACCGGGCCACACCATCGACCAGCTTCATGACTTCACATAGTGTCCACGCTCGATGATGCTTCCGTGTCAAACCCCGCTTTATTTTGGGCTTAGAAGCAGCTTTATAAAAATTTGTTTCTAGGTTTTGAACCACCTTCGTATCAATTGCCTCTAGATGGCCTGTCTCTGAATTCACCTGTGAGCGGATTGAAGGAGAAGGAAAAAATTTTAGTGTTGTGACAGGTAGAACTTGCAACAGCCAAATACAAAAGGCATACCGTTGGTGGAACTTCAGATGCTTTCCTCACATGGTTCCCCTCTTCACACTCTTTTGCCAACATCATCCCAGCTGCAGTCTTAACCCCATTACATTGAACAGAAGGTTCCGTATCCTGTTATAAAAGTAAAAGATATGAAAACAAGTTCAGCAAGAAAATACAAGACAACCAGACAAGTCTAACACCATTATTTGTTTTGGGACCCTGTTGAAAATTATGAGTCAACTGATCCAAAACCTTTGCGCAAGTAATTGTCATTTTAAGAAATAAATGTAGCTAAAGGTGCATTTTAAGAAATAAATGTAGGTAAAGGTGAAATATTAGCAAAGATATAGAAAATGACATGACACAACATCTGTAGGTACAGAAAGGACATGACACAACATAAGTCTTGTTTCGTGTAATAATAAAGGATTGTCAAACTGAGGAAAGCTGTTCAAACAAGTTATTCATATGTAAACTATTACCACGAATGAAATGAAGTCCTTCCTAGGGCGCCCCCTCCTCATCCTTGAAGCATACGGAACATGTACATTAAGTCCTCCAAGAGTATACTTTCTTGTAGGATAGATCCCGCCTAGAGACTCAAGCTCATGGAAAGGTGCTGCACGCAGTTTCAACGACACTTCATCATGTGGAGTCCTTTTTGCTGGTGAAGAAAGTTTTCCAATGGAGTCATGAGTCTCATTGTCCGAAAGCTCCTCTATGTATCTTTTTGTTGGCTTTCTAGTTCTCTTGTTAGTGCATGGTTCGGCAAGGAGATTTCCTTGTGGTTCATCATTATGTATTGGTACTCTTTTGAACCTCTTGGAAAATCCTTGTTGATCCTCACTCTGATAGTAAGAGCTAGATGGTGAGTCCCTCTCGTTTCCTGGATATATGCCTTGATCCCTGACCAGATTAGATTGAAGCCCAATTTTAGGTATTTCACCTATGTTTGATATATCTTGTCTGCCATCCTTTCCAACAATTCTATAGTCTTTAACTACACAGCCGGAACTTGGAACATCACAGGAATTCGTCAAGCCCATTGTAATCCGTCTTTTGAGCCATATCTTGTCCTTGACACTAGTCTGGCGCCCAAATGTTGCTCTAAATGCCTCCTGAAGTTCTCTAATAGTAAGGTCATCCAAGCAGACTTCTCCTCTTAATATGGAAAAATCAGGCACAGAACCAGTAACTCCAGAAACAGATGGTTCGGTAGACGTGTCATCTACAGGTCTTGAGCAGGCATCAGCCTTGTCCTTTTCAGCACCGCAAGAGTCATTTAACACTGTTGATTTTGTAGTCTCGGTTGAAGCATTGTCCTGTTGAGTGATGTTGCTGTCCCCTTGTTCTGTAAGAAATTTATCTGGCTGCTGAACACGAACAACTCTGGGAGGACTAAGGGAATCGTCCAATAACTGCAGCCTGTTCTCCTGTGCAATGATATGCATGTTCTTAAAGTTGCATGGACTTGAACATGTACAAGAGTAGGTTTAGTTAAAGATTTACAGTAAAATTATTACATAATAAGATAATCTCTACTACATATCAACACCATGCCGAGTTTAACAAGAAAATATTGACAATAAGGACCCTTACAATGTACTAAAACTACTGTCTAGTATCAAAAGTTACTCCCATGGTGGATAACTATGATGAACAAGAGATAATAATATACCTCTAAGTCAATCCCCACTTTTTGTGTGCGCAGTTGTAAAGTCTTCAATTCAGAAGGGCCATCTGCGCAAGTTTAGTACACAGTGAACATCATCAGAAGTGAAGGCTATACAGAAAACTTGTCAGTTTCTAAGGTGGCAAGCTGTATTCCAATGATGGAGCATGAAGTCTTGTTCTAATATAGTGAGATTTACCAAAAAAAGGAAAAACATGTACTAACAAAGTAGTAGATCAAAACTGAATAATTCTATAGAGATTACCTTCCGAGTCAGACTTCTTCAGCAAAATACAATCATTGCTGTTGCTGAGAACTTCTTCCACATGCCCTGCATCTTCAATAGAAGGACGATCAACCTTCTCATCCTGAAGAAAATGTTCGAATTCCAAAACATCATCCTCTGTAGCAGGAACAAGGGTTCCATCGCCTTCAACCTGCACATATTTAAAGTGATTCTCAAAGGACTCAGTAATCATCTCGAAATATCCTGCTAGGTTTTTGTATTAATATATGACCAATGTAATTAACTATGAAGTTACCCGAACTAGCTGATAAACCACAGGATCAGAACTGCCCTTCTTTTCAAAGTCATTCTCTTCGCTCTTATTAACTAGAGCACCGTTTGAATCATCCACTTCCATAGATAAGTACAAACTTCATCCAAAGCTTGTAGCAACCAAAAGAAGCCAATATCAAAACCTACGATCAGCGAGTGAATAAAAAATTGTAATTTCACAGGACTAGGATACAGAGTGCCAACTCATAAATTCCAGGGTGAACAAAGCTCATTAAACACGAAAATGCAGCAACAAAGCTCATTAACCAACCCTTATTTCAATGCGCTCTTTACTATGCTAGAGTGTGAACTTCACAGTGAAAAATCAGTTTCTTGCATTATGCTAGCATGCAACATAAAAGTAACATCACTCTCTTGCTACTGCTAGAATAGATTGGTTTCTCAGAACTAGTTAAGCACGCATCATGTAGCGACTTGAGTTGTTCCTAGTTACCCACCAAAGCTAAAATGAGACGACAGCTCTAAGGTTACTGTAAACAGAATTACCAAAAAAAAATGCCCCTAGGAAATACTGAATGTGTAAGGTAAATTGATCTCGTCCTAGAAAACCCAACAATAAATGGGATCAAGCCCAAAGAAAGGCCTTCACAAAACCCATTTGAGTTCCAAGTGACCACAGAAAAAATCTCACCAAGAAATAGAAATTCCCACAGCTTAATCCACATTCGCAACCTCTCCACTCTACGGTCCACACCAGCGCAAGAACTCAAAAGATTGACCAAAGATTCCCCATTTATTTGCAACATAATAGATACTGAGACCGAGTAGATATAAAATCCCCACCAAGAACTACCAAAGCACGCTAAATCAAAACGATAGTAGGCTAGTAGCGATTATACCAAATTTTCGCCATTTATCGCTACCAAGTGCTATATTGAAGCAGTCAGAATAGCAATTCCAGTACACAGATAGACAGAATCGAGCCTACTTCGCACCCCACACGAAACTCCAATCAGTGCAAAGGCCTCCAGCACAGAAGCATCCACTAATTCACTACCACATCAAACCCCTGGAGCAATCACCCTCCTCAAAGCTCCACTAGCGCCACACCACACGAAACCGGGAGCAAAACACACACCAACCAAGCCGAAGCCGAGAAATTTGACCACACAGAACCCAAATTGACTCGAAAGCAGCCAAATCTCACCGATTGTACATGCGAAAAACAGCCCGCAAGAGCACCAATCGCGCGGATCCCAGTGGGCCGGCCTCACCGCGATCAGTAGCTCGATCCACGCAGCATTGCCCCGATCGCCGGAGCCGGGGAGGCCACCAGAACCGCGCGGCGGGGCCGGATTGCTCACTCCGCTCCGCCTCTAGAGGGGGCAGCTCGGTCTCGCCGCGATCTAGGAGAGGGGAGGAGGGGAGGAAAAGGTCGCGGGGCAGGAGGAGACGTCGTTTGCCATCGGGAGGAGGAGCCGAGGAGGGTGGTTTCGAAAAAGGTGAGGGGAAGGGAGACGGTTCCAGTGGGTGTCAGAGCCGGTGGATGGACGGCTGGGATGGACTCCGGATGCGGATCGTACGGCTGGGCTTGGAGAAGCGGGTTGGGGGTAGGGACACGGGCAACGGAGGATGGCTGCGATGGGATGGCCGTCTCGAGCACGCAAAGATTGGCGAGCTGATCACTTCCGCGAAAAAAGCGGAGACGTGTGTGATCCGTGGCTCGGTTTTTTTGTTTCTGTGTACTGCTTCGAGTAAAATTCCGGCAAATGTTTTGGCAATTGTTCTTTGGTTTTTGTTAGATTCTTTTGGAGGCTATAATCGCAAGTGTAAACAGCGTATAAGGTTCAAAAGATAGTTTTGCCTGTGGTGAAATGGCAACGGCCTGGTTGCTGTCCAAATCAGTGTTGGCGTGTTGCTTGGAGACCGGTAGGTGGTTATATGCTTGCGGATTCATTCCAGAATCCAGATGTTGGAGACGTGTTGGTCGGTGCGTATTTTTGTCTTTCGGGAACAGTTCTGTGTGATATTATTTTGAAAAAAATAAAAACACCAGAGTAAAACCTGAAAACCATGGCACATGCCAATTTTATTGCTTTGTGAAACGAACTTAGGAAGAGCAAATCGCAATTATGTAGCACATCGGCTGTGAGCCTGTGATCGGCATATGTCAGCATCAACAATGTGCCGCTTGGCATTTGTGACCTGAAAACAGTAATCTGAATCAGCAGCAAGCCTTTCCTGGTTGTGGACTGGCCCAGAGGCGGCGCTAGAGACAGCAAGGCGCCGAGATTAGGAAAGCTCTCTCGGCGGGCTTTGTTGCGGTAAAAATTCACCGAGTACCCAAGCCCAAAAAAGGCCCAAGGGATTTCGCCCTGAGCGCGCGGGGGGAATGTAGATGGGCCGTGTGGGCTCTGCCGTTGACGAATTATTTTCTGAGCGCACGCACGAGTGCACGACACCGTGTTTTCTCGCTCGGCTCGTGCAGTCGTGCCTGCCAGATCGCCAGTGGCGGCGGCGAATCGAGCGCGCCATGGTCGATGCTACGTGAGAAATAGGAAAGATGAAATGAAAGATGAAATGAGAATTTTTAAAGATACATGTTCTGTGAGGGAATGAATATAAAGTTAAAAATACTTTTACTCTCTTTTCAACGGAAAACACCGGGACACGAGAAAACGAGAGGATGCTACGCTCAGTTCAGATCCTGCAACCGAGATCGAGCGCTAACCTTTCAAGTGGGACATGGATCGTGGCGAGGTAATGATCGCAATCAGTGTCTCCTAGGTTCACTGGTTCTCGATGTGTCCTTCTCTGTATGAGTGTATGCTCTGCACTTTTTTTTTTTTCCTTTTGTTGTTGGCTTTTTAACCAATCAGGCTTTCTTTTTTCTTTTGTTGTTGCCTTTTTAACAAATCAGGGCTTGTCAATAAAAACATAAAATAGCCCTATCTCGTCTAACAACAACACTCTCTTTTAGGCCATGTTCAGATTCCCAACTATTCACTATTCATTCCAACTTTTCACTATTCATTCCAACTTTTCACTGTTCCTCCCTCACAAAACACGTTTCCCAGCGAATGGTACAGTGTTTTTCTTATGCTACAGTATTTTTTTCTACAATCTAAACACACCCTTAGTCTTTATGCCCTGCTATTGCGCTGCACAATCATGAACCGTAGTTACAAAAGCCGGGAGAGCGCATCATTCGCCTGTCTTGCAAGCAAAGCCATCCCGTCCATTGCACCGGCACGTCGGAGAGACGTACGGCCCCTTTTTTCTTTGGCGCCACCTGTTTGCATTCATGTGGCACACACACTACTGCCTCTGCTGCATGACTGTCATTTTGCTGTCACCAGGAGACGAATTTCGTTGCAGATTTGCAGTTGCAGCGCCACATACATACGGTTCCATGGCCGTGTTTAGTTCCAGAAGTTCTTTTGGACTATTCATTTCTCTCAGAAAACACGTTTTACAGAAAAGTTCTCCTTTAACTCTTTTCAACTTTCCTATTCATCCCTCACACATAACACGCTTCCTATAAAAAGATTTTTTCCTCTCCTCCCAACTAAACACACCCCGTGTCGTCGGCACCTGGAACTGGAACACGCGATATTCGTATATTCTAGCACAGTCACTGACTCGCACTCGGCCGGCCCTGGCCTGGCCCCCATCAGCGGCGCAGAAAGCTCTCCCCGGCCCAAAGCCGTTCCCAACAAACTCCATCGTGCGGGGAGAATCGGAGAAAAGTAATCGCAAACTCGAGTGCGCGCGGACGCTGTCACCCACCTCCATTCATTTCTCTTCCATCCACCTGTGTCTCTCTGCTCTCCGTGCCTTGTGTGTGCGCCGCATTTTCCAAGCCAAACCCCTCCTGATCAGATCGTTCACCCCCGCACGAACGCTCCACCACCACCAACACCAAAGCCATCCCTCCCCTCCTCGACCCCGGCAACGACCACACCGTCCTCCTCTCCACCATGTCTCCTCCGCACGACAGCGCCCGCGCCCCGCCGCCGCCGCCGCGGCCGAGCCGGGGCCACCAGCCGTCCTTCTCCGCCGCGCTCCTCGACGCCATCTACCACTCCCTCGAGGCAGACGCCGACGACGCCCGATCGTCCACGGAGGCGCGCCACGCGCCATCGTCGTCCCCGCCGCCGCGGACGCCGGTATCGAGCCGCCACCGTCCGGCGGCCGCCTCATCGCCGTCCCGTTCCTCCGTCCGGTCGCCGCGGCTGCAGAGGCCGCCGCGGCCCTGCCGTGTCCGCCCGGACCCACACCCCACCTCGCTCCTCCTCCCGCCGCCGCCCCCGCCGCGTGACTCCACAACGGGGTGGCGCGCGGATCAGAAGAAGAGGAGCAGGAAGGACAAGAGGGTCAAGAGGACGAAGACGAAGGTGGCGCCGTTCGCGTGCCTCCTGAACGCGCTGCTCTGCAACAGGAGGCCAGCGGCAGCGGCCAGATCGGTCGAGGCGGAGCGCACGCCGCGGGCGGCGGCGGCGCCGGAGCCGGCGTCGGCGAGGTCGATCCTCTCGTCGTCGCGGGCGTCCCGGCGGGAATCCGCGGCGGCGGCGACGGGAGGAGGGATCCTGACACCGGCGAGGCGGGCGGTGAGGTTCTCGCCGGTGGCGGTGGTGGTGGACGACGACGACGACGGCCACGGCCACGGCCACGGCGGCGGACAGCTGGTCGGGACGGCGACGAGGCTGCGGGACGCGGCGGAGATGGAGACGATGGCGCAAGCAAAGGAGTCAGCGGCGGAGGCGGAGAGGCGGGTGGAGGAGCTCCTGCGCGCGCTCGGCGTGGCGGAGGAGAGGGAAAGGGCTAAGGAGAGCAGCGAGTCCAGCTCCGACCTGTTCGAGCTCGACACCCTGCCGCCGGTGGCGCTCGACGACGGCGAGCCGCCGCGTCCACGAGCCTCCGCCGCCGCCGCCGGAATGCTGGCGCGGCCGCGAGCCCGAGTTGTATGATGAGATCGTTGGCTACTACGATCGTAGCTGTGTGTACTGTACAACGTGTACAATGCGACGAAGGACTGCCGGCTCCGGTGGTTAGTTCTTTGTGGTGTCAATGCAAAGCCATGGGCTTTTCCTTTGCTCTTGTGATGGCAATGGCGGAAAGCCACCGGCGGCTGGCGCTGCAGGCTTTGCATGCGCTTGGTTCTTATCCTACTCTGTTTCTCCGGCGCGATGGCGCGTCGTGTGAGTCGAGCAACGCGACAGCAATTTTCGGTGCCATTGGCGAGAGAGAACGACAAACAGGTGTAGCAGTTTCCGTTAGCTCATCACGAGATCCAACACTCGAGGACATTTTTTGCTACTTGCTCAATGTTCCATTGAGACATCGGAGGCTAAAATGCTGCCATTTAACTTGCTTTCTAGGAACGTTGATCAAAGATCAAAGACCCCGAAGCAGCAGTCCCTCCCTGATTTGTTTGTTGTCCGAGTGCCGTTTCGTACTTTCGTTCTAGAGTACAGGCCTTCCAGTGGGGCCATATTTAAAGAGCCCAGCTCACAAAAGTAGGTCTTCAGTTTGGATTGGAAACTGGACCTTGTACTGGCCCAACCATGCCCACGAGCCCAACATTGATCCTTCCTGGTATTCATTCCGTTCCTGTTGTTCTGTAGAGGCCTGCGCGCTGGTTATGCCAAAGAGATGGCGTCGAGCATGCCACGCAGCATATTATATGTCAAGCTTCAATTTTGTCTAGGCCCCTGGATCGGTTGCTTTCCGCCTGTGTTTGTTGAGTGGTGAATATACCCTGGCAGCCTGCCTAACCTTGAGACTTTAAAGTAAGCTGCTGAAAGCCTGAAATTGAAAGGATCCCATATTCCCATCGGCACCACTTCAATTTAAAAAATGGAACACCAGTCACCACTTCGTATTATACGTATTTTGGTATTTGTGTACAGATAACTACTCCTCTTCTTTTATACGTATCTGCTGCACTGAGGTTCTGCACAGGAACAGATCACTCTTTATTCAGACGTTGCAAATTTGCAATGAACTGAACTTCAGGTTTCCCACTGAATCCTGATGAGAAAATAAACCTTGGAAAAGGTCTGCCTGTTCCAATGGACAGCCAGCTGATGATGCTTTGCAAGTACAAGCATTCCTGAATCCTGATAGGCCAGCTAGTACACATGCTATTGCACTTGCTCGTCCTTTGCAAACTGGGACATTCCCCTATCATGGCCACTGTACTGACGAGAGCTGACTATTCTTCCATCCTTCCCAGATCTCACTAGCATTGGACATTGGAGCGCATCATGAAAGCTAAACGGAGAAGGCAAACCTTTAGCATAAATAGCAAGCGCTGGGGGGAATTATGCTACTTTGGGAACCCTCGCAGGCACGCATGGGCATATATGGAGCCCCCCAAAGTAGATAGATAGCATCATCGGCTGCACTGCAATGGAGACGCCGGAGGCCTTTTTTCTGGGTGCTTCGGTGGTCCGGCCGGCAATGCCCGATTCGGCATTGTAAATTGCACGGGGTTCTCCATTGCAGCAGAACAAGTTGCTGTTTTGTAGGAATTATCATGGGGACCCTTCCTCATAAGCTTGAGATTCTGAAACATGCATCTGTCATCTGCGTTTTACCTGTGGTGCTTTGGGTAGTACTAGTACTCCTGGGTGAGTTTAGTTCACCTAACTTCTCAAAAAAAACACTATTCATCCAACTTTTCCTTATTCAAACACTATTCATCCAACTTTTCCTTATTCATCCCATCCCTCTCACTCACAGAACATGCTTTCCAGCACGATCTAAAGTGTTTTTCTGGATCTACGGTGTTTTTTCTTCCAATCTAAACTCACCCTAGGCATTGGCACTGCGCAGTCTGCAATGCAAATGATCTTAAATGGGAAGAGGAAGATGCATCCTGAAAGGCTGTGTTCAGATTGGAAGTAAAAAGTACTTTTTCTAGATGAATAGTGCACTGAGAAGCGTGTTCTGTGAGTGGGATGAATAGGAAAAACTTGTTGGAGAAGTACTTTTTCCTGAATCAGCATATGCATCCTCCGGGTATGACTGCTGTAAAGCCGACCTGAGTCTCAGAGCCAGAGAAACTAAATTCTGACAGTTAGCAGATTTCGAGATGGGTAAAATCACTATAAACTGAAAAATATATGTACAGAAGAATGACTGAATGCAGGGTGCTTGTTACTTTAGCAAATGTAAGTAGGAAACATAGGCATGTACGACTCGTCAAAGGATGGAGTTTTGTCCCAATTGCTCATGCAAGCATATATGTCGGTCTCCTTAAAAGTGGACCTACTGCTCATTTTCAAATACGTGTTCAACCTTTAGCTATGTGCCGAGTGCAGCGCAAGTAATTTATACGTGGGACCTATGTTGTCGGCAGTTTTTGGGTATTGACACCGGTCTTCTTACTGGTATTACCAGTGTACTAGGAATCTAGACATTGTATAAGTTTCGCCAACTTCTTCGTTCTGAACTAAATAAGATTGAGTCTGAAGATGTCCGCCTAGTGTCTTGAAGGTATATAGATAGAGTATGCATGTACGCAAGAAAATTTTAGTGTACAGTATAGTGCACAGCAAGAAAATTTTCCTTTGGCATATAGTAACCAACCGTGTAAGTTAACAGTCGGTCCAAATTTCACACCGTTATTGCCGAGCCTGTGGGTGACCTGAAGTCATGCTCCATTCCATTATCTAAAGTGAATGTTGCTATAGATAGCAACCCGTGGATTAACCTACTGACATCGAGCTACCCATTCACCGTACCAAGACCACTCCTAGTTGTACGATACTCACCCAACAAGCCATCGGTGGACCTCAGGCTATGTATGGGCCATGGCCTGACGTTGCCAATTGGAAAATTTGGTGCTCACGATGTTTAGTGTCATTTTTGTTTTTTTATTATCCTGATGTGTCATGTTAACCATAGCTCTTTCTATGGGTTCATCGACTTGAGATGTAGAGATGTTCTCTCTTTCCTTTAGCTTATTGATGTCATATATAGTCTTGTTAATGGCTTTTCTATTTGTTTACTTAAAAATAAAAAAATACGAGTAATTCAACATGATTTCAACCTCAACATAACTCAATAATGCACATGGATTGACTGCAATTCTTGTTAGATTTTATTCCAAATCTTATAAGAAAACAAAAGGGTTTTGCTAAGGTATTCCCAAATAACTATACAAGGAAAGCCTAAGGACATATTACCTCCTATTAGGTAATACATGTGTAATATTTATTATTCATATTTTTACATCCGTGAATAGGAAAAATATCTTCTTATTAGATCTAATTTGATTGAGTTAGATTTAACTTTCTTTTTTTTCTTTTGGTCTCATGGATTTACATGGGTATTTTGAAAAAAAAACAATGATAAGTGAACGTGACATGTGCCCGGATAAAAATTAGGTGGCATGAATTGTTGTTTTGTGACATGGGAAATATTTGATGGTGTGTGTCAAGTAAAAAAAAGTGACGTGCCAAAAACAACCGTTACATGACATGGGTAGCGCTTGATGGCTATTCATGCATGTGTCGTGTGTCAAATAAAACTAACGTGACATGGTAAAAAATACCTATGATCTTAAACTTAACGTTACATCATGTCAGTGGTAATAGGATCCTAAAATGATACATGGTATTTTATCCTATTGTGACATGGTTTGGGTTGTACCTATTATTTTTTCCAATGTGACATAGAATATTTGTAACATTTTATTTCTTAACGTGTCATAAGTTTTTCATATTTTTTATTTCCTAATAATATGATATAGGTGACTTGTAACATTTTTTAACATAAACTAGTGAGCTGGGACATTATTTTTCTAATATGATATGATGTGCTAAAACATGTGCAAGGGCTGTCATGCCTCCGTGCAACATCTACTTGTGTGATTACGAGAGCAGGAAAAGTTAGCCAGCGTGAGGGAAGGAAGGGAAGGGATGCAGATATCTAGGGATTTTTTTTCCTTTCCCTAAATATTTTAACTATAAAAATATTTTATTTATTCTAAAAATCGATGGCTAAGATTTATTCAAGGTCTTACTTCTTAGAAGGTAAATGGAGTACTTTAGCATAGCCCAAAACAAAAATAGGTTAATTATAACATTTCTCAAAGTAGACCTCTACAAGGGCAATAAAAGTATTATGAGCATTATGGTCTTCAAGAAAATTATATCAGACCTTGAGAAGTGGTCACAAGAAAACTACCACGTTACGTGCATCAAGTTACTACTTCAACCATAAACAGTTTTATTATTCTCACTGTAACCTAAAAAACTGTTACAACGTCAACCAATCTAGCCAAAGCAACAAGTGTATCCGATCATATCATTTTTTTTTGTTTGTCATCTATAGCAACAACTATCTAGTGCATCTTATAGTAATAGTAATGATACACATTGGTCCCCTCTACCAATAAAACAAACAATAGTCCTCTAAGAAACAACAAAATAACTCTTGTAAACAAGCAAGTAGATATAGCTTTTCTTCTAGCATGTGATTCGTTGATATTTTTATCTTTATTTATTTACCAGAAGAAATCATTGCTGCGACCAATTCAACAATATTCAAATCATCGCACGGCAGGACAAGCATAATTTGAATGCAATTTATGCTATATTTTAGTTTATAAAAGTATATAATGTTTGTTTTGGGTAGTCTCAATTATGATGGCAATGTTTGTATTGAATGGTTCTAAAGTGAACCTTGAGCATTGCATTCCCGAACATAGGTATAGTTTGAAAAGTCGTCACACCGTCACATCATTATGCACATTGAGGTGCGCCATTATTATTTTTTACTCTTTCCTAGAATAAATAACTGTTACCACAACCCACCAACACCAACGTTGGCCTAGTCATAGTAATATCTTCTCTTGTATGATTCGTTCCACGCTTATAGCGACAGCTACTAGTTATGAATCTAGAATCTAGGTATAAATTGGTCCCTATGTTAATACTGTATAACAAACAACCACCCTTAAAAAACATGCACCTTCTCGTTCCTGATACAAGTCTGAGAGAGAAGCCGTAATACAACCTGTCAACCTTGGGTTTGGGTAGCGAAACCATTGGGTGTTTAGTGTTTCTTGCTGCCCCCACTTGCCACAGCAAAAAGGGCCACACCGGATGTGGGTATGTGGCCCGTGCCCCATGTTCATGTGGGCATACAAAATTGCGTTGTTGCAATAAAATAAAGACCTGTGGGGGCTCCATGGAACAAGATGGAGGATATTAAGAACGACGCAAGTGGAGTGATGCAGTCGAGGGGGCAAGAGTACTCCAGGCCAGAGGAAGGGACGGCTGGGAGGGCAGCTTTGCTCGCCGGACGCACCGAGGGATCGGAGGGAGGCGCGTGGGAGCCATGCTTCTCCCCTCTTCGTCTTCCTCTTCGGCTTCCAAAGGTTTCCATCTCTCTCTCTCTCTCTCTCTCTCTCTCTCTCTCTCTCTCTCTCTCCGCCATGAGACTACCCTTCTTCTTGCTGCGTTGATCCCTCCATGTACGCATGCTTGAATTGTGCCGCTAATCCTGCAGCGGCTCTCTTGAGGCTGCTTCCCCGCATGTGTGTTGTTCTTGACTTGTTGGAACCCGAAGCATCGGATTTGATGTTCGCGCAGTTACTAAAACTTGTGGAATCTTTTAGGATCTTGGTTGGGTTCTTTGGAGCTAGCATCTTCTTTTGATGTGGGGTTATGTGTGTTACTGGATTTGGTCAATTGCATATGCCCGCCCCCTTGATCTTGGACGTACAGGTTGACTAGTCTTCTAGACTTGGGAGTTGGGACGCTCGTTGCTATTGGATGTCACAACGGTGGAGCATTTCTAGCTTACATGGTGGTTAAACTCGATGGCAGACATGGTGTTTTTGTGCCTTCCTTACCATGAACTAACTAGTAGCTTGGAGTTGGAGTTGCTCTTGACTTGTAGTAGTCTTGTACGCATTTATGATTTATATATATGCATGTTCTTGCCCATTTGTGGATCACATCATCGCATAGACTTTTGTTATGAAAGTTCTAGTATAGTGGCCTTTCTTAGATGTGATAGAAATAATAACAGTTGTTTCTTCCGAAACATGTTTTTTCTATTGATCACAACTGATGGTATACTGATCTTACAGCCTTCATATTTAGGCTTCTCGCGTGTTCTTTATACCCTTCCCTCTGGTCTCTCCACATGTGTATACATTTTTATCAGGGTTCTTTGTTATGTATAAATATATGTTTGTAAGTAGTGAAATTGTGAACATATGGTAGTCTCTTGAAGATTTAATTTCCTGTTCGTTGCCTAAACGAACGCATGAGGCCATGCCTGCTCAGGTGAAGCTAGCTAGACAACTTAAATTAGTAATCGAGATATTATAATACATTTATATTATACAACTTGCTAAGTGTGCATTATGCAGATCAAGCATGCCATTGCCAACGTAATGTTATATTTTGCATTATGCCATAGAAAAATTTAATGACAGATGAAGAGAGATTTTGTTAACTGGAGCCTCGCTCACCCCTAAAGCTGCATGGGAAGTTAAAATTGGCCATGCGTGAGTCTTGCTTGATGAGAGACAACAATGCATCATGACTATGGACCACATGGGGACACATTATTTTGTATGAATCGTCTTCCTTTCTGAGCATAAGCTTACAGTGTAAGACAAATAGCACTAACACAAGCACTTGACTTCAAATTGTCATAAGTAGCAAGATGCTTGTTCCCAGGCAACACAAATTGTTTCTGTTCTTGTTGAGTAACTAATAACCATGCTGCTCTAGTTTACTAGGGAAAACTCCAAAATAAGCACAAGTGACGAGTCTACGGAGTATATAACATGTACGCTACATGAAAATTAAATGACACTGACAATAAATAAGTTTTGGTCTTTATTATTCAATCAGTATAAGGAACACCTAAGCAAGAAGTGCTATATATTTCGTAGGCTACATCGGTTTAGGATATGATATTTTGTTACATTTGAATTTCTTTTAGTAATATACACTGTGCAATAATGCCTTGATTTCTTTTATCAGGTAATTCCTTCAGGAAACCGGTTAATGATCACATGAGATCAACTTTAAATTTTGATAATAAGCAACCTCTATTTGCAAGTCAAGACATCATTGACTACAGCCAGCCAATAGTAAGACTCGTGGCTATTCAAAACTCTTTTTCAACACTACTGATAAAGTCACCATTCTAAGTTTAAACAATTTTAAGAGTTTGTCATATTATTTAAATGGGGCTGCATCTGATTTTTCTTTTCCTGTACCCAGACTTGTATTTCGTACCCATACAATGACTCTGCATCAGGAGTTTGGGCAGCCTATGGGTCACGAACCAGTGGCAGCAATGTGGTATGCTCCTCTAATAAATTGTTATACTAGAATCTCTCAATGCTTTTGAACTTAAGTGCCGATGGGACATGTTATTAGCATTTGAAATTTTACATGAGCATTTAATAATTTGGGGAATCACTTAGTTCAATCTGGATCGACAACTCTGTTATTTTATCTGAATTGCCCATCTCACTACGATCTAATGTAGCAACTTAAGTAGACTAGTAGTGTAATACTTCACCGATCGACTTTCCATTTGAAGCAGACACTATTTGGGTTGATACTTAGGTCTTTGCATAAGCATACATAAACTATCAACTCAACAGATAACTAGTAATAAGATGGAAGATAGCTTCAGCTGTTTCTATTCTGGTGATGCATAGTGTCTGAAGAAGGATCGGATAATGTCACTTAAGTTTGTTCTATTTGTGCTGCTTTGATGCAAATTTTGCATTTTTTTCCCCATGTTGTTTCATAAATCATTCTACTGTTTAGCACGGAGAAAATAGCCAGTATCCATTAATTCTCTAGCTAGTGACATGAGAATCTAAACTAGCTAGTTTTTGGCAGAGTTGCTTTTGATATCTTGGTGAACACAATATATGCTTAGTGGATATGCCATAGCAATGCTCTGGCAACTCCCTATTATAGTACTGTTTTCAGAGCACTGGCCACAATTGAACAGACCAGCAAGTTCAAACCAATGTATCCCGGATGTTAAACAACATATAGCGCAGAGGTGTCCACATATCTTGAGGCATCCATCCATCACAAAGCTCACCCTGCAATTTTCTTTAATTTATAAACCAAAATCAGTTTTGTGGGTTTGTCTGATCAGTCTACATAAAGCAGTTTTATCCCCAAATTTCTGGTGGGGCATCTGCAAGAATTCCCTTGCCTTTGGAATTAGCAGAGAACGAGCCCATATATGTGAATCCCAAACAATATCGTGGGATACTTCGCAGAAGACAGCTACGTGCTAAGTTAGAGGCTCAGAACAAGCTAGCCAAAGCACGAAAGGTCCGTATTACCAGCCCCATATTTAATTACTTTGATCTGATTATCACATCTCTCCACAGTTCTTGCAACTTTTTTTATTAGTAATCGCTTGTCCGATCCTCTTGGCCTAATATTGGATACAATCTCCATGGCAGCCTTACCTTCATGAGTCTCGGCATCTTCATGCATTGAAGAGGGCAAGAGGTTCCGGTGGACGATTCCTCAATACTAAGCAGCTCCAGCAGCAGCAAGCCTCCACCAGGTCCACTCCAAATGGCACATGCTCCTCAGGTTCAACTCATCTGCGCCTTGGTGGTGGTGCAGCTGGAGATCAAACTTTGACACCCAAAGCAGTGGCCTCACAAGACAATAGCAATAAGTCTCTTTCTTCTTCAGCTCCTGCCTTCACCACCGTGACTCCAATACTGCTCAGAGATGAAGATGATGCCTTCTTCCAGCACCCAAGCCATCATATCAGCTTCACTACTGGCCATTTTGGGCAGGCAAGCGCACAAGGCGGCATGCAGAACGGGACACAGCAGAGGGTTCCAGTTATGAGATGACGGTCTGCGAACCTTGGCTGGTGATCCAGGCTTCTACGGGTCCTCCTGTCCGGTGTGGTCTCGGTCTCTAGCTCAGGCAATTCATCCTTGGCTTAATTTTCTGGTGTGTTACATTAGAAGCTACACAATGTTTCATACTGTGTTGTGGTTTGCAAAGCCCATAAAACCAGGGCTTGATGGTGACACTGCTATTGTTGCATTGGTGTGTACGTGTTACCATAAACCAGTACCCCTTTTGTGGTTATAGTTGTACGTTATGTCTCACAAATTGCTCCTCTTCTGTCTATACAGTCTGATGCAGTGTTAGAAACCAGTTTAGCTGATTCCGGAACTGTGTACTGTGTAGTTCCACGCTTTCAGCAACCATCAGAGTGACCGATTCCGGAGTCCATTTTGCTTCCTGTTAATTTGAGAAGCCATTAACTTACTGTGAAAAAAATCAAAATGATATCGAAATGCTATTCCTAACCACACTAACCGTAGCACAGAACAGTAGCCATGATATCAGGCATGGCTGCATGCCTTTTTCTGCATTGCTATTGCGAGCATCCTTTGATGCCAAGCTAAAGAAAGGAAGTTGCACTGACATGTGAACGAAGGGTAATCACGCCGGACATGAAGGCAGGAGATCTCCGATTAGCCGCCGAGCTTGTGTGCCGCAGCCGCCGGCGACATGAGTAAACCGCGCTGTAGACAAGACGCCACGGTGCAGAGTAGATGAGCAGTCGAGCAGAGTTCCCTGTAGCAGGTGGCCCGTAGTCGGCAGTCGTCACCGGAGGCGTCCGCGCTGAAGCATTCCCGCAAACACGTCTCGGATCGCCTCCGGCGGGCGACGGCCAAGTGAGGGGCCACCCTCCGCTTCTCCTGAGCTTGGCAGATGAGTCCAGTGATTTTCGTATTCGGTGCTAGTTCTTGAGTAGGGGACTGGTGAGGTCCTAGAATGGCGCGGTGGGTGACGAGAACGCCGGCGACGGCGGCCGAGCGGTTGGAAGAGTCGTCCTCAACCGGGGGCAATCTGCAAAAATTCGGATCGCGATCAATAATAGCGATTCAAATTAGGGGTTTATATGTAAATATATTGCTGGTATACTTACATAGAACCCCCGAATTGGGATCGCGATGTAAATATTTGTAAATATTCTATCCAAGCCTGTGGAACAATGGCTGCCGGCGAGGCGGCGAGGTCGAAGCGGCTCCCGCAGCGTGGGCGGGCTCGTCGGACAGCCGCCGCATGATCGCTTGCCTCTTCCGGTTGCCAGCACACGCACACACCTCAGCCATCGACTCCAAGCTTTGGTGCACCTGCCTGCAACTCCATTTCGTGTGCTTCAATACGTCGACCATAGATTCAGAATACTTTCTGCAAATTTTTTCAGAATAGTTTCTGCAAATTTTCCGCACAGACGGTGGATGTGGATTCATTCGCTGTACAGTTCATGAGATGCCAATCCAATCACTAATTCAGTCACGTAGCATCTTTTTTTTCCCGAGGCAGACAGAACAGAGTTGAGGGCAACTCTGAACCCGAGTGAACAAGGCAAATGATTAAGCTTTCGTGTTGGTCTCACAGTAAAGGGGAATTACTCACAATATAATATTTTATTGACATTTTGAATCGGTAGGCCGGGCACGTGACATTTTGACCGATTCATCTTCAGTACACAACTAGACTAGCCTCGGTCCATGTATAATCTGACGGAGAAGTTGATGAAGACACCATGTATAATGTATTGCTATTGCTAATGGTATGTGTTAGAACGAATAAACAACTAGTGCATCTTACTATGTACTTCAACCATTACCTTAGTTTTTCCCAACTGACAACATCATAAACCCAGGACTGACGTGAGCTCTTGCCATATGGAGACCGACAGGTCATCGGCGAAACAAAAGAGAAACGAAGATGCAAAGAGAAATGAACAAGCGCTTCAATTACAGAGATACAGGTGCCTGCTCCATTTATCAGCAGGGCCAAAAATGATGCCTGATGGGCAGGAACACTGGTCCATTACAAATACCATTTCATCTCTCAAGGGCACAATGCTGCAGATAAATAACTAAATTGTGCCCCTTATTCACTCATCCATTGGCTTATTTTTCAGATGCCAGAAGTTTGGTGCTATGATGGCTACCACTTTCTGGTGACCGCTTCGTGGCATAGACCTTAATATACAAATTCTTCGTCTTGGGTATCAGCCAGAACGTCCCTATGATGACAGGCACCAGGATAAGAAAATACGGCAATGGATCCCACCAGTTGTCGGAAACCTTGACCATAAACGTCACAAGGCCAGTGAAAAACAGCACATAGAACACAACAAAAGCATACTACAAAGCAGAGACAAGCAGCAAGGGTTAGTAGGAAGATCAAATAATATGCTCAGCCATGCACAAAAAGGAGGAGAGGAATTGATGTAAAAATTAAATTGTAAGGAGCTGAGTAATGAACAGGGTTGCAGGTATCAGCAAGATATTATATTCTTGATAAGATGAGTAAAGAGCATTTTATATTCCTAAGTATCAGTAAATACAAACAAAATGTTATGGAATGGCTACTGGATAGCACGAAGAACATATTTGTCACCCTCCTCTAGGAGACCCTGGCTACTTTTAGGGTTCTTCTTGCCTTTGATTGATACAATCCCACTCCTTATATAGAGGGGCTTACTTCTACCCTAAGTAATAGATCTAATCTAATCCCTATTACCACTAACTAACCTAATTCTCGAGTTACTGTGGCGGGCCTGCTGTGTGCGGCCTAGCCTAAAGGGCCCAGTCAGCCCACTTGCCATAACACAAAAACAAAGTGGACATACTCTGATGAAAGTAGTTGCAGTAATATTGTCCAAAACAGCATATCATATATTTGGATAAAGCAATAAAAAAAAGGTGAGTATACTAGTGGTAGAGGATTTAGATAGGTGTTTCTCTCTTCAAAACTTCGGAAAACAACAGAAATATCTTTATCATGGTTAATAAATACTACTCCACATGCTTATTTTCTTTCCTTGAGGGGACCGGGTAATGCAGGGGACTCTATTGCTCAACAATCCATTTAGTCACACTAACCATTTAGTTGGACATTGAAGGGAGTTTTCAGTTCCGGCCATAGTCAGCTTAAGAGTAGTTCCTTAACCAGTACTGTACAAGGTAAACAATGATCATGTGCAGCCTGCAGGTAAAAAGGCCTACTCCACGAGCATATTATTGAACTGAAGAGAGGCCATTGCTTTTAGTTAAGTTGTAACTTTATTCATTCCCTCATTTTTGCACACAGACATGATGCTTGTCAGAGTCGGCTAATTGCATCAACGTAGGCAAGTGATGAAGACAATACCGAACAACATCCAAAGGGTATTTCGAAAGACAAAAAAAAAAGGAACACTAAGCGATTGAGCACACTATCTCCAAATATGTTGGATTTGAACCCGTCTCTGAGTCGCACGCATCCCAATTCTTTCACAAGTAGTAAAGAGCATTCCAATTCTTTCACAAGTAGCAAAAAATGTTAGAAAATCATACAGACTGACTGTAGTGATAAAAGCAATTCTAGTCCGGTAAATATAGGTCCAAATAAATCACGAAAAATCAAGAAGTTGATGAATCTTGAGGACGAGAAGAAGAGAGGGGAAGATAAGAGTCTCACCGACACGTGCTTGATCAAATTAGCCTTCCGAGAGTCCACTTCTCCCTCCTCAAACTCTTTCAAGAGAGCTTTCTCGAGATCCACTAGAGGATCGGAAGCAATTGTGGAGTTCTTCGACATCTTGACTAGGGTTTGATCGAGGGAGTCCTTTGGCGACAGCGCTAGGTTACTTGGATGTCGTTGGTTTGGGTGGTTAAATAAAAAGCCCGTTTGGCCGTTCTGGATATGGATTGGAACAGCAGCAGGTTTGGGCTCTTCCGAATCTTTATCTACTCTCACGTAGGAGTAGGAGTAAGGTTTCTGTCCACTTACCATAAGCTATAGTCCAGACACCATGTTGGGCATGAGAACCATGGAGTCCTCGCCGTTGCCGTGGTGATGGCTGTGCTGTCAACACGTAACCATAAGCAGGGCTCTGATTTTCCATGACAGGACCGTAGCGTTTCTCCACGCTAGGGATCTGAAAGGCACCGGATATGAGCAGACGTGCCTGAAGTTCTTCGTCGATGGCTCCAGCGACTCCAAGTCCAAGACGTGCCATGAGGATTGCTTGAGGCAGCTGAAGTGCCATGGAAAGGACTCCGTGTGATGGTGCCGCTACCCCTGCAAACTGTTTACGAAGCCACAGCCTCTTGACGTCTGATAGTCATAGACCACACAAACAAGCACCCGGGATGATATTGAGTTTGGTGTCTCATCTAGGTATCCTAGCAGACTTATGTATGAAATCGATCCAGTACCTTGACGTGTCAGGGACTGATTCACTGATGTGTCAGTTGCTCTGAATCTGAATGAATAATGATCATAGATGAAAGGTTTATTTTTGCCTCTGTTGCTGCTTACAACGTCTCCCATCTTGATCCATGCACGCTATCTGACCAGTGACCGTGTGCCAATGCAATCAAACAGAAACGGTCCCTGAATTCTGACATGGGCAAAGGCAAACCTGAAGAGCTCTTTTACATTACAATCCACAATACCATTTCTCTTTCATTCATCTCATCCGTAACCACAACCGCGAGTGCCATGGCGGCGTCTGGTCCAGTCGTCCAGACTGGTGGTTTTGCGATGTCCTGCTCCTGCAACTACGTGTCAACAGAAAGAAATCTCTTTCATTTCGCTTCTGATGTTATTTGTGCGTTCGAAACAAACCGGGAGCGCCAGACATCGGTGAGCTATTCATCGACTCCAATCGTCAAACGTCGATTCTGTTCATCGGTTCCTTTTGAACTCTGCCTCCTCTTCTGCTCTGCCTCCTCTTCTGCTATCTGTCCTCTGCCTACTACAGTCAGTGCTACTTGTTCTTTCTAGCTTTTAGTAGCACAAAATCAGGATGGAGTAACTGCACGTATCGATTGGCTAAAGGCATCAATGTGCCGAAGTTTTGGATTTCAACTAATTGGATGCCAAAGTTTTATAGGCAATGCCTTGGATTTGGCTTGGCACATTTTGGCACTCAAGTACTCAACCTACCAAGCAGGCCCGCCATTGCATACTCAAATCCGTTCCACAACTAGCATACTTTCCTTTTTTGCCTTTGAAAAATATTTACTTTACTTTTTTATATAAATATTGGAGCTAAGGGATGGTAATGGGCAATGGCATTATGCCCCTTTACAATCCAACTAGGCTAAAATTATTAAATATTGAAAGGACTTTGATATCTTCTAGAAGGGGTGAATGGGCAAATCCTAAAATTTACAACACTGATTCCAAAAGCAGTACAAAACCGACCAGATCTGTTTTTATAGAGAAAGACTGGCGAGAACAAAAACCGGTCAGACCAGCTTCACATAGGCAGATGCCAAGTTTTCAATTCATAATTTTGATACAAGTAGGAATCTTATCAATTGTTTGGTTGTTGGGCAATAATGTTAGCCTATTGTTGTATTAGAAAATTTGAAAATAGAAGCACCAAGATTAGTAACATAAATACCATTAACAAACTTTTGAATTAGATATATGGCTGAACTTATTCAAAATATTTAAGAACGACAGCCCGTGCACTAGCATGGGTTGATGAACTATTTTTTTCAATTGCCTGGAACCTTTTTTCCTTCTGGTTGGAACATTTCTTTTCTTGTCCATAATTTTCTTTTTCCTATGAGCTGGAATATTTTTCGCGAGGGTTGACGGTCACTAAAGTGGATCGCTTGTGCCATGGTCGGTTATGGCAATGTGTAGCTATTAACTAAAGAGTGTGCCTGGTTTGTGTTGTCTGTCTTTGGGTGGATCAACAACTTGACGTGAGATGGTGTGCGGAATGTATGCAACGTTTTGTTGTCTTGCATTTCAATAACCTAGCTAGACAATGTTGTAAATTAGACTCCTCCAGCCTGGTCAAATTTAATTATGAACTTTAAAAATTCTCCTAACATGCTAGTTGGATTTATAGGAATATTCAAAAGCACGGTTAAAATGAGACCTGTGAAAAGTAGCTACTAGTAATTGCTATGATGGTTAGTCCGCCAGTATGGAGAATTTAAAGTATATCCAAATATAATCCAGAATGGCTTCTATATATGTGAGACCCAGTTTTAGTGCAGCTATCACCATCGAACAAACAACACACTCTTTTGAGTCCTAACCTTCGACATTTCTTCCGTAAACCTGCAGAGATGAGGACCAATCACATGTTGCTAGCTGTCATCGCCCTCCTGCTAGTATCTTCAGGTACCTCGATCCTTGGAATTATGTTGCGATATTTTGGAATAGCTAATAATAACCTGTTAATGTTTTGTTTCTTTTGAGATTTACAGGTGTGATGGCGAAGGTGTCGACTCGATGCAAACAACATCGTTCTGTAATCATGTACCCAGCCAAGCGCTGTGATCCTCAGTCCTGCAAAACGAACTGCGCCAAGCAATACAACCATGGCGTCGGCACGTGCATGTATCCCAATGGGTGTGATTGTGAGTACTGCGGCCTGGATGATCACTCGAGACACTCTACAAAAAAATCAGACAAAG
The DNA here is from genome assembly GCA_015342445.1 of Digitaria exilis. NCBI lineage: Eukaryota > Viridiplantae > Streptophyta > Magnoliopsida > Poales > Poaceae > Digitaria > Digitaria exilis. The sequence continues at coordinate 1,253,422 of JACEFO010001619.1, forward strand.
TAGCAATGTAGATCTGATCGATTGAATGTTGTGTGCAAGTCTTCCTACCAAAGTAATTTTGTCAGCAATAAAATAATCGTGTGCTCCTTTCATTTGAAAATTGTTATGGCGATCTGCTATCAGGTTACATTCATCGGCAGGGAACAAGCAGCATACACCAATATTCTTTTTTTAACGAAAGCATGCACCAATATTCGTCTACTAACCATTTTTTTAAAAAATATATAAAGTTATAAGGACAACTATTTTTACAGTATATTATGGCATGTTGTTTACACAAGAATGGCGTATAATCGCGTCGATCATGAGCGTGGCATGCATGTTTTAGAGCCCACCCGAAGTTAATTTCTTGTCCAATTGTCATTACATACGTGATTTCGGCCCGGAACTTGCATGGTTACCATTTCGTTTCGAGTATGTAAAAAAAGAGAGTTAGAGGAGGAACAGGAGCTAGATACCTTAGCCTTACATAATATATGTGGCGATTTGGTAGACGGCTTGAGTGACGATGATAGTGAGGAAACTAGTGTAGAAATATCGAATAGTAGTAATAAAGAAATTTTTATAGAGTTAGAGGAGGAACAGGAGCTAGATACCTTAGCCTTACATAATATATGTGGCGATTTGGTAGACGGCTTGAGTGACGATGATAGTGAGGAAACTCTATTGACATCAACTCAACGTAGCAAGAGAAGTAGCTCTAAGAAAAAGAAGAAGAAAAAATAAAAGAGTTTCATAATGAAAGGAATCTTTTGGAATTGCAACGGGTTGGGGGATCCAAAAAAATATAGGTTCTTGTCAGATACTACAAAGGAAAAGAATCTTGACTTCATTGCTCTATCAGAAACCGGAAGGAGTAGTTTTACTAATGCGTTCTTAAGAAATCTTTGTGCCGGAAAGGATTTTTTGTGGCATTGTAAACCTCCTAGGGGAAGATCTGGTGGTATGTTGGTAGGAATTAATCTCATGACCTTTGATATAGGAGAAATAGAAGAGGGAGAATTTTTTGTACGTGTTAAGATTAGGAACAAGGAAAGTGGGTTTAAATGGAACTCAGTGTCGGTGTATGGTCCAGCTCAACAAGATTTGAAGGAGAATTTTTTAACAGAGCTTGTTCAACTCTGTTCTAAAGAAACTTTACCTATTCTAATAGGTGGTGACTATAATATCATTAGGGGACCTGGAGAAAAAAATAATATGAACTACTGTGATCGATTGCCTTCTTTGTTTAATGCTATCATTGATGCATTAAATCTTAGAGAGGTAGCTTTATCTTGTAGGCAATTCACGTGGGCTAATAATCTGATTCACCCCACTTTTGAGAAATTAGATAGAATATTATCATGTACGGACTGGGAGAGTGCCTATCCATTAACTACAGTTCATGCATTAACCAGGGAAATTTCAGACCACACACCTCTATTTCTTAACACAGGGGATCAATCTTCTTTTAATACACCTCCAGCATTCAAGTTTGAATTAGGATGGTTATTGAGAGATGGTTTCTTTGAAATGGTGACAGAGGTCTGGAATAGTGTTATTGATGGTCATACACCTTTAGATCGGTGGCAATAAAAAATTAGAAGATTGCGACAATATCTTAGGGGTTGGGCCAAAAATATTAGTGGAGCATACAAGAAAGAAAAAAAATTCTTACTGAATAAACTAGATGAATTAGATAAAAAGGCTGAATTACAACATCTAGACCAAATGGAAATAAACTTGAAAACTTATCTTAATGAGCGATTGGCGGTTCTATTAAGAGAAGAGGAAATTAAATGGTACCAAAGAGCAAAAATCTAGGATTTAATGGAGGGTGATGCAAACACCAAATATTTCCAATTAGTGGCAAATGGAAGGCATAGAAAAACAAGAATATTCCAACTTGAACAGGATGGACAGATGATTACTGGGGATGCACAGTTATAGGATCATATCACTAAGTACTATAAAAATTTGTTTGGACCACCAAACAATATTAATATGAGTCTTAATGAGGAATTAACCGATGACATCCCACAAGTGTCAGAAGATGAAAATAAAATCCTAATAGAAGAATTTTCAGAAAAGGAAGTGAGAGGCGATCTTTAATATGGAGCATAACAAAGCCCCAGGACCAGATGGTTTCCCTACGGAATTCTATCAAGTTTTCTGGGAGGTAATTAAAACAGACTTAATGGCCCTTTTTATAGATTTTCATAAAGGTCTTTTACCTTTACACAGATTAAACTTTGGATTTTACTTCCAAAGAGTAGTGAAGCAAAGCAGATACAACAGTACAGACCAATTTGTCTGTTAAATGTTAGCTTCAAGATATTTACCAAAGTTGCTAAAAATAGAGTGTCCATAATAGCTCAAAAGGTTATTAGCCCATCACAAACAACTTTTCTTCCTGGTAGAAATATTATGGAGGGAGCAGTGATTTTGCATGAAACCTTACATGAGCTACACACCAAAAAACAGAGTGGTATAGTGTTTAAAATTGATTTCGAAAAGGCATATGATAAAGTCAAGTGGGACTTTCTACAACAGACCTTGAGAATGAAAGGTTTTTCACCAACATGGTGTAATTGGATCGAGACATTCACTAAAGGTGGAAATGTAGGAGTTAAAGTAAATGATCAAATTGGTCGTTATTTCCAAACCAAGAAAGGCCTACGTCAAGGTGATCCGCTATCTCCCATTCTATTTAATATAGTAGTGGATATGCTAGCAATCTTGATTGGTAGAGCAAAGGAGCAAGGACAAATAAGAGGAGTAGTACCACACCTAGTAAATAATGGTTTGTTTATTTTGCAATATGCTGATGACACCGTTATTTTGCTAGACCATGATGTGGACCAGGCAAGGAATTTGAAACTTTTACTATGTACTTTTGAGCAATTGTCTGGACTCAAAATAAATTTTCATAAGAGTGAAATACACTGTTTTGGACAAGCAAAGGAACAAGAAACCCTATACTCTCAAATTTTTGGATGCCAGTTAGGATCTTTTCCTTTTCGCTATTTAGGAATCCCAATGCATTTTCGTAAATTAAGGAAAAGTGATTGGAAATCGATAGAAGAAAAGTTTCAAAAGAGGTTGAGCAGATAGAAAGGCAAGTTGTTATCGGTGGGTGGACGTTTAATTCTTATTAACTCAGTTTTATCAAGCTTACCTTTATTTATGTTATCTTTCTTTGAGGTTCCAAGGGGAGTACTTGAAAGAATAGATTACTATAGATCAAGGTTCTTCTGGCAATACGACCAACAAAAGAAAAAGTATAGATTTGGCTAAATGGGATGTAATCTGCCAACCAAAAGAACAAGGGGGTTTAGGCATTCTAAATTTAGATATACAAAATAAATGCTTATTAAGTAAGTGGTTGTTTAAACTGAGTAATGAAGATGGTGTATGGCAAGAACTTCTTAAAAATAAATATCTCAAAGATAAGCCACTTGGTCAAGTATTCAAGAAACCAGGAGACTCACAATTCTGGATGGGCCTTATGGGTGTCAAAGATGACTTCCTAAAACTAGGAACATTTAGAGCGAATTCTGGGGAACAGACCAGGTTCTGGGAAGATGCTTGGTTAGGTACGAAACCTTTGAAAAATAGATACCCCAATTTATACAATATTGTGAGGAAAAAACATGCTACTGTTGCAGATGTGTTTAGTTCAAAGCCACTGAATGTCTCTTTCAGGAGATCATTAGTGGGAATAAAAGTAACGGAATGGTATAACTTAGTAGCACATGTCCTAGATGTGAATTTGATTGAGGGGAGAGATGTTTTTATGTGGTCTCTAAATAAGACCGCAATATTCACAGTGAAGTCCATGTATAGGCATCTTATCAATCGTGATATTAGAGTATCGCAGGAAATCTGGCAAATTAAAGTACCATTGAAGATTAAAATTTTCTTATGGTATTTAAAAAAGGGGATTATTTTGACAAAAGACAACCTAGCTCGAAGGAATTGGAGAGGGGAAACAAATTATAGTTTTTGTAGCTGTAGGGAGTCTATTAATCATCTCTTTTTTTATTGTATATATGCTAAATTCCTGTGGAGAGCTGTTCACTTAGTTTGGAATTGCTCCCCCAAAATGTTTTAGCCATTTATTTGGTAGATGGGCAAAATAAGGAGGACAAACACCAAATCTAATTTTACTGATAGGTGCATCTGCATTATGTTCGACAATCTGGAACACTATAAATGAAGTGGTTTTTGACAAATGCCAACCTAAAACTTATTTGCAGGTTCTGTTCATGGGAACATATTGGCTCAGGGTTTGGGCCAAGTTGCAGCGACATGAAAGCGATCAAGACATTCTGAGGACGACATGTTGCTCATTAGAGATGGCTGCTCTTTGCTTTTTTAATTCCAATGGATGGAACAATAGATTTAGGATTGGTGTTTAAAAATCTATTCATTTTCATGTAACTCCTTGGATTGGTCTTGTAATAATTTGGTTCTGATCCCTTCTTATTTCGAGAAGGGTGAAGCCGGATAGTTATCCATTATCTAAAAAAAATGTAAAAAAAGAGAGTGTAAAGTACATGCATCAAACGTAAAGTTGTATTATTATTTTATTTGGTCTAACAAGTTACAAAGGTTGCACACACATATATGAAGTTGTATTGTTGTATTATTTTTGGTCCAACAAGTTGCAAATGTTGCACCCACCATACACTAAGCTGTTCGCGATGTGCATATACAATCCATAAAAACCTATATTTTACGGGTGTAGGACTCTAACAAGGACTTGGAACATATACAATTCACTATTTTATTATTTTTTCTGATTATGTTTTCAAATGCTCTTTTTTTAATCCGGATCTGTTTTATATTGAACATGGGAGTATATCTTTTTGTACAAATGCACCTCTACCAATTCCTATCACAACACATAAAAGATATTGTTAGTAGATCACAGTGGATTGTACAAAATAATATTAACACATTATTTTGGATCGTGCCTCACTATATCATACAAATTTATATGTTGTTTGACATTTATAACTCATTAGACCAAAATGAAACAAGAGAATTTTGTGTTTGGTCTCGTATATTCTTTTAGCAAGTTTTCGATAGCATGCATGCCACGTCTTTGAAATATGGATTCATGTGTAAAGCGGACTGTATATGCCCATTGTGAATAACTTAGTGTATGGTGGGTTCAATGTTTATAACTTGTTGAACAAAAATGAGACAACGATACAACTTTATGTATGTGAGTGCTATGTTTATAGTTTTTTGGACTAAAATGATACAATAATGTAACTTCACGTATGGTCGATGTACTTTACTCTAAAAAGGAATTGGTCAAATTTATGAGCTATAAAGATAACATGCTAATTGATTTTTTAGGAATATTTAAACACGCATCTAAAAATGGCACCCGTGAAAATGACACTAGTAATTGCTATGGCCAATCAAGTCTGCAGAATTTGAAGTACATCCAAATAAAACGTCGGCACAGCTTCTATATATGAGACCCATGAATTAGTGCAGCTATCACCATCGACAGAACAGACAACAGTATCTTTGAGTTGAGTCCTAACCTTCGACATTTTCTTCAGTAAACCTACAGAGATGAGGATCAATCACCTCTTGCTAGCTGCCATCGCCCTCCTGCTGGTATCTTCAGGTACCTCGACCCTTGATCCTTGTGAAGCATGCTGCACACTCCTGCGATTTAACCAAAATATTGCGACATTTTTGGAACATGTAATAACCTGTTTTGTTTCTATTGAGATTTTACAGATATGACGGTGAAGGTGTCTTCCTTATGCGTGCAACCCCGTTCGGTAATCATGTACCCAGCCAAGCCCTGTGATCCTCAGGTCTGCAAAACGAACTGCGCCAAGCAATACATCAATGGCGTCGGCACGTGCATGTATCCCAATGGATGTGATTGCGAATACTGCCTTGATAACTCGACTGCATCTACAGAAAATGAGACGAATTGAAGTAGCGATGTACTAGGATCCGATATAGAATGCTGTGCGCAAGTCTTCCTATCCTACCAAAGTAATTGACATTAATAAAATAATCATGTGCTCCTTCGATTTGAAATTGCAATGGTTATTTCAGTGGGTTTGTTACGACAAGCTTTCGGCTAACAGTAATTCTATTTTAGTGGCACAAGGTTGATGCAATCAATTTGTGTTCAAAAATACTTATGTTTTTTCTGCGGGTTTCTTAGATTAAGTTCAAAGCTTTATCCTGCGAAATGAAATATGCCGTGTAAAAAGAAGAAACAGAAAGACGATGATGGGTAGACAAAAATTGACTCAGATAATCAGTCACATTAACGACGCGTAGAGAAATGATAAGGCCCATGAAGGCTTGTAGCTTTAGGCAGTTGGGCCTTATGTTGAACATGATGTGCATCATATATTCATAACATGTTTTCTCAAAAAAAAATCATAACACGTTTTCTAAAAAAATATATTCGTGACATGTTTTCTCAAAAAAAAAATTCATAACTTGGATTTCTCTCATGCGCTTTGCATATTAATATCCCTAAAAAGATCTATGTGTGAATAAATTATGCACTTTTTGAATTTTGTGGCTTCTTTTTTGTCCTAAAGAATGTAATAAGTTGGTGCATGTTTTGGTAGCGTAAATTTTTAAGTGTCCTCAAGACTTCTATCTAATTTAGTTTGGAGCACTAGCAAGTGGACTTGGTGGCCAGCGATCTTGCTGAGTCCTTATGGAAAGATACTTCCTGAAAGAAGCTGTATTTGTTACTTGTTAGCGATGCCATTTGCTATTAGTAAATTAGAAATACATCCAATATGAATTAATATTTTTATAAAAAAATCAAACTCTTTTGCTACAAGAGGCCGGCTATTAGTTTTGGGGGCTCTCCAAAAGATCCCTAACATGTTGATTGAATTTTTAGCAGGATGTGAATGCATTCTAATTTCATTCTAGCAGGATATGAATGCATCCTCATTTCATTCTAGTAGGATATGAATGCATCCGAATGCAGTTCAGTAAAAAAAATGGCTACTAATAATTGCAATCCCTTACTGTAAAGTGGATATGAAAAAGTAACGCCAGCATAGCTTCTATAAAAAAAAAACCATGGGTTTGCAAATATCACCAATTCACTATCCTCAAGATACCCGATCATTCATCTAAGCATTCGAAGTTTCCATAATAAACGAGGATGAGGACTGGCAACCTGTTGCTAGTTGCCATCGCCTTCCTGGTATTATCTGCAGGTAACTTTCGATCATTCAGATGTGTTCACGATTCAGGGTGCGTTTACTTTCCTCCACCTCCACCCAAAAAAACATTATTCATCCAATTTTTCTCTATTTATCTCACCTCTTCCACTCACAAAACAATATTCATCTACAATGTATTTTTAGGTCTACAGTATTTTTTCAGGGAATCTTTCCCAATCTAAACACCTCCTCAATGTGTAGCGATCTTACTCGAGAAATGGGCCCACTTAAGTATATTTCACCTTCCATTGGTGCTAATACACGAAAATGTTCCCAAGTGCGGATACGATCGTCGAGTCAAGCTCGACTAACTGCTACTGAAGATCGTCCGTCCATACGCTCACCCGAAGGTGAGTTCCAAAGATCACATCATTCCACAATTCAAATTACAACAAGTCTCAGAGTTATTACATCCAAATTGAAATGATAAATAAAAATAGTTCGAGTTCATGCAGCGGAAAATAAACGAGGTACTAGCGACGATCCATAGTATCATCACGATGAAGTCAGCCGTGACGCTACTCCTCACGATCCTCGGGAGAGGTCGGCTCCCACTCGATGCTGTAACCAGGAGGAAGCTGTGAGGCCCAAGCCATAGAGGCAGCTACCTCCTGAGGGGACGGTCCTGAAAATTTAGCCACAAGCAAGGCTGAGTATACTAGTTATACTCAACAAGACTTACCCGACTGGTGATCACTACATCACCGACTCCTAAAATGAGAGGCTGTTTGGCTAGTGGGTTTCTTTTGCCAAAAGCGACTAAGCTGATTTCTAGTTTATCCATTTTGATTTTAATTCCTTTAACCTATCCATTCTAGGTGAGCCTAGCTAAACAAGCAAGTTTTGCAATACAATTATTCCATACAAAGATTTCATCCTTCCAAGTTCACTTCATAATATGTCATACATCGGTCAAGCAGTCTCATTAACCGCGAGAAGCGGACAGTTCGAACCGAATTTACTACCTGGCCAGGGAAAACTCACACATACGGAATGGTTGGAAATGCCAACACACCCCAATCCTTTCTCCTCTCTCTGCGAGTGGCTCCCGAGTCCCAATGCCTCAGGGTAAAGGTTTACCACTACTGGGACTCACGCAACTACCCTCATGTGCCCATGGGATAACGTTTCCAAGACAGAGAGCTGTCGGACCTGCTCGCATCAATCGGATACCGGGACTTACCGGTCCCATAGTCCGTGCATATATGTGGTACGTTCAAACGCTTGACACAAAAGTACCACATGTTTCCAATTAAACCATCGATAGACGGGTACCTACAATCATCCGTCCATCATCTCTAGTGTTTCTGATATGAGTAGACATACAACTCCTATATCTCGCGAGTGTCGGAAACACTCGACTTCTATCGGTCTTAAGCATAGCGACTATCGAACCTAACATACTAGTGTTCAATCAAAGGAACCTATGATCATGCAATCTAGGGTTTCATTCAACTCCTTGAAACTTAAATGCACAAACATATAATCAAATAAATCGCGTAAGTAAAGTTAGGTTATGCTCCGGGGCTTGCCTTCCGGCTCGAAGCGGTACTCCTGCTCGGGGCTCGGATCCACGTGCACCACGTTCGCCTCGGACTCCTGGGCAATCTCCTCGGCAGCGGGGACTAGCTCGTAGACTCCGTCGGCGAGACCCGAATCTATACGAATGCATGAAATGTTTAAATATCGAGATTTAATATGGTTAGGGTTTGCTTAAATCCTGGTTAATGAATTGGAATGGATAAACATTAATTATAAGTGAATATACCCTTTTCATTTTGAACCTTTACTTTGATTTTAGAGTTTTAGGTTTTTCTCTTTTCTTTTCTTTTTCTTCTCTTTTCCACCATTTAAGTCCTTTTTCTATTATTCAAAAGGTGAACTTAGGAATATTATTTTTAGGTGCCATTTGACCAGAATTTGGCTCAAGATGATTTTTCTATAATTTATTAAAAATGTTCTTATCTTTTTGCCTAAAAACAAACTAAATTCCTACAAAAATAATTACAAGGTTTCTGTCCACACCACTTGCCACAGTGACTTAGGGTACCAAGGGTGACCTCTCTGCAAGTTTATATGTGGTATAGATTTATGGTTATTTTTGTGGAATTTCACCATATTTAAACTACCAAAAATCATTTAGCCATTTTCCAGTGTCCAAAAATTACCATTTTCATTTTTCTATGGTTTCTAATGTCTTGATTAAGTTTCTCTGTGAAGGAGGTGATTTTTCACTGAGTGAATTATTTTCTGTGATTTATTTGCCAAAACAGCAGGGTATATGTTTGGAAATTCATAACTCTAAATCCACTGGGAATTTTTGTGCACCACTTGCGCATTAAGCTAATGACAATCACACTAACAACATATCCCAAGACCAGCTCAAGTGCATGTGTAGATTTTGAACTATGATGAAAAGGGTCCAAACAGATTTGAATTTATATTTCAAAATCTAAAGCTTAACTGAGTGAGGTGCAAAGGAAGAAGTTGGCCTTATAGATTCACTGGTCACTACAAAATTTGTTTGGCATTTTTCTGATTTTTCTACGATTTTCTATGAATTTTTGAAGATTTCAGTGAATAGTGTTAAAAAGATAGAATCTTTTTACGCCGTTAACCCTAGAAGTTTTGAAAGTCTTACAAAAAGGTCCCTACATCTTTCACTCAGCCCCCTGGAAAGAGGTAGACGATACAGTTGGGTCCTTGGGCTCGCCGGCGTGCGTACGCCGGCCAAACGACGGCGAGTCCGGGCCGGGAAAGTAGGGGAAAACGGAGAGGGGCTCACCGCGGTCCTTTTAAGCTAGGAGTCGACGACGGGGATGGCCGGGAACGAGGTCAGCGACGGTGGTGGCGGCTCTGCTTGCTCCGGCGAGCGGTGACCGGCGGCGTCGGGGTCGGAGAAGGTCGGGGAAGGGGTCGGTGAGCACCAGTGCGGCACGGCGAAGCTGTTGGTGCCCTCGGTTCAGCCGGAGGAGGAGCGGAGCGAGCTGTGCACGTGCGCGGGCGGCGGCGGAAGGCTCGGGCTCCTCCGGCGAGCTGCGCCGGCGGCTGTGGCGGTGGAAAAGGGTCGGGGCTTGGTCGAGGAGTGGCAGTGGGTGATGGGGAAGCTAGTGCGAGCCTCGGTTTGGCCGGAGGAGCAGTGGAGAGAGCTGTCCACGAGAGCGAGCTCGGCGGCGGCTCTGCGAGCTCCGGCGAGGGTTTTCCGGCGCGGAGAGGGAGGGAACTGTTTGGGGGTTTAAGTAGGAGGGAGAGGGAAGGAAGAGGGTGCTCGGGCAGCACGGGATGGGGGCTGGGGCAGCTCGGTGAGCTGTCGCGGCGGCAGCAGCGCTGTCGCGGCCGTTGGCGCCGTGCGCGGCGTCAGCGCGGCGCAGGCGAGGACGGCAGGCGGCAGGCGCGCGTGGGCGAGGCGAGGAGACAGGGCGGAGGGGAAAAGCGACGCGCGTGGGCGCAAAAGTCGCGCGTTGGACCGGTGGGCAACGGCGGCGGCGCTTTTGTTCGGCGGCTCACGGCGGCGACGCGACGGCGAGGCGCGGGTCAGCGCTACAGTGCGCCCTAGGCCATGCGACCTTGCCAGAAGCGTGCTCCGTGGGCGGGGACACACAGCGGTGCCATTGGCCGGCTCAGGCGAGGACGGACGGCGACAGGGGCTTGCCGGCGGCGAGCGCGGCACGCGCGAGCGCGGCGTGGGCAACCCGTGAGCGCGCCTCTGCCGGGCAAGGGTCAACTTGGTTGGCATGGCTCAAACTCCAAAAATTTGAACGTGGCTCGAAAATCTTCCAACATGAAAGTTGTTTAGAATTTCATGAGACACGTCCCTGCATAGGAGATGATGAGAAAAAGATGAAAATTTGGCCGTAATTCAAAAGGGGGTAAAACCCTGTTTTGAACTGAATTTTTGAAATTCGAGGGGCTAGATGGCAAAATTGGCCAAAGTGCCAATTGAGGTAAAGTTCAGAAATGTGAAGATGTACAACTTTGCTTTTTGGAGATTTTGATGTTCTGTGGTAAAATCGTGAGATTTGACTGAGATTCCATTTCAGCTTTGAATTTGAATTGGAAAATTCAAATTCCAAGTTTAGGGTTTGAATTTTGAGATGCTTCCAAAAGTTTTTAGGCTATGGTTTGAAAAGGGAAGTTTCTTGGTTTGACTTATACTCCAACTTTTCCATTTGCACTTTTTCAAGTTCTTTGGAAGTTTTCAAAGTTTTCTTTATTGCTTCATTTGAATGGTTTTTGACTCAATTTGCGAAATTTTTCCTCATTTTTCTTAATTCAACTTTTGAAATGTGCTTAGCTTAACTTAATCACCCTTTTAGTGTTAATTAACACCAGGGGTGTTACACAATGTACTCTACAGTTAGCATTATTATTTTGAACTCAAAATAGTCATCTTAATATTCTCTCAATTCTGATCAACTGCACCACAGATATGTCGGTAAAAGTATCAGCCCGATGCCCAGATCCCGTCGCGGTATACCTGAATCCAGGCCAGCCATGTGACCCCCAGACTCGCAATGGGGACTGCGCGAGGGAATACCATGAAGGCATCGGTGTCTGCCTGAATCCCAAAACATGTTACTGCGAGTACTGCCTGGACTAGCCCTCCAGCCTCCTGAGTTCGCCTCCCTCTACCCAAAGTGGGATAGAGTAGTCTATCAAAGAAAACTGGACATGTACCGTGTAGCCTTTTCTGCTTAAATAATGATACACATATGTAGCCCGGTTCTGAGCTTACAATCGATCTGCCGTTGTGGGAAACACCGGCTTTGCCACAAATAAAAGCATAGCCTCAACTCTGAAAACACCCCCGATGTACGGTTGCCTTCAACTGCGGCAACTCTGAAAGCGATCTGCCCATCAGGTCACCTTCTCCCGGCAGCTTTCGCCCTCTCCTCCTGCGCCGGCTGGAGTTGGCTTGGCCTTGGCTCACAGTGATGTGGTTGCCCGCTGTAACAGTAATCCCCAGCCGGCAAGAGCTAGAGCTGTGCCTTTCATGGAGAAAAAAACTCGAGGGTTCAACGTGTGGACGCCCAATCATACACGGCGAGACGAGCGCGGATTGTGCCCTCTCGCAGGTGAAGGAGCCCATCGGCTTCGTTTCACGTAGCTCTCCGACGTCTACGCGACGATGCCGCGGCCTCTTTCTGAGGACCCGAGGGCGCCACCCACACTACATGCGCTGATGATTCGCAGGGCGAAGGACAGTGACGGCTGCAAAGGAGCCTGCGAGAGAGACAACCCTGCAATACCGATGATGATCAGCCTGATGGAGATCGGAACCCCAGTTTCTGAATTTTTTTTATTCTTTTCTTTTTTTTCCCTTCCCCACACGCCACACCACACTCGTCTGAAGAGTTTTTCCCATCTTTGGGAAAAGCTGGCACGACAGGGCAATGCTACTGCTCCTGAAAAGATATGCATTCAGGTTTGTATGATCCGAGGCTACCGTCATGTCAACTTCACGTCACAGTGGAACGAACACATACTACACACATGCATGTGAGCGAGCATGTGACAAACCAGGCGTCCAGATCACATGGACCATTGATTGGATTGTAGTAGTAGTAGACACAGCTGCTGTGGTTGGTTGGGCTAGAGCCATCTCAACAGCAGTGCAGTGGTGTCTTCCTTCCCCTGTTCGAATACATCATGCCATCAATCAGAGTGACTTCATTTGATGCTAATGTGGGCTTATTAAGCGTGTCTTAGCCGAGACAAGAGTTGCATAAACGTACCCATCTGTCAGTTGTTGCGCCCGTGCATTATTGGTCGGCCATCTCTTCTCTGAAGAGGAAGCTAGCATTGCTGCAGCTAAGGCATCGCTCTCTCACAGCGAAAATGGAGGACTGGGCATATCCCTGTACTCTACACGAGTCGGGATAGACGAGTGGCCATACCAAGGTACGGTCTTGTTCAGTATTTTTTTTTCAAAAAAAAATGTTATTGGTCTTATAGAAGTTCACTTATCCCAGAAGTTCTTTTTTAAAAAAAAAACAGTTTATCATGAGCCAGAACAGGATAAGGGTGCGTGGCGTGGCGAAGTACTGTACGGCGTGCTTCCATCCACATTAGCTGCTCTTAAACCTTGCCCATGTTGTGACAATCAATTGCAGAACTCAGCAGCTGGTTTCATGTCAGATCTTGGTTCCTGCTGAATGTTGATCTGGAGCAGGAACAGGTGGGCCGTGGACATTGAAGGCGACCGTCTACTTCACAAATCATAAAAGCCGCTAGAAGATTAACGGGGAATCACTGATCAGGGCAAGGAGAAGAAAAATGGCGAAAACGAACAGACTGATCTCTTCAATTCAGCACTGGTGGTCCTGCCAAGTGCCAATGCTTGCCACAGTGCACATGCCACAGTGACTAGTCCGATGCAATCATCTAGCAGCACTTCAGAAACCAGAAGGAAAAAAAACACTAGAAAATGTGATCTAATATATCATACAGAAATTAAGGCCTTGTTTAGTTCACCAATTTTCATCAACTTTTCAGTCACATCGAGTCACATCTTCTCTTACAGACACGCTTACCAATGCACTATTCGCACTTCCAACTTTCCACCAACTTTCACATCTAAACAAGACCTTAAGTTAGGTGCAATTTCAATACATGATACTACATAAGGATGGCCTACATTTGGTACTAGAAAACAAAAGAGCCAGGAACCCAGGGGTCCCATGTACTTCCCCATTTGCTCCTTTTCGTGTGTTCTGCCATGCATGGCATGGCATGGCAATGCTGCCATGCTCCACGCAGATGCATGCAGTGTGCTGAGCTTTACTTCAGGACCACGTTTAAATGATGCTCAGAGTGGCCTTCTGGCCCGTTGGTCTCACAAAAAAAAAACACGGGTAGTAGCAGCAGTGAGTACTCAGTCGTGCAGCGGGACGACGTCATGGGCCTGTTCAGCCAGTCAGTCAGCCGCCTACTACATGCTGCTGTCGCCGGGACACCACCGGACACAGTAGCATGCACGCTTTCCTACCACTTGTGGGTGGATCCGGCGTAGGAATTGAATTCCGCCGTGGTACTGAAAGCAAGGACGATCGCCCCAAATTTCAGATCTGTCTGTACACGTACCCTGTCGCTGTCATCAATTTCGGTGTAGCTTCCAGATTGGTTTCCAGAGCAGATTGGTTTGCCAAGACATGAATCTACTACTACACTGCTGCTCCAACTTCAAAGAGAACGATTTCTTTTGTTTCAACGATCCTTTTTTTTTTGATACTTCAGTTTCAACGATCCTTGGAACACGTACGTACGTCTCCTCTCGGCCGGTCGCGCTGGTTCCCCGTGCACCCGAACAGCCGGACACATAACTTCGCGGCAAGGCAACGTACGTATCGATCGACCAGAGTTACGTTGCCACGCCAATCCGCACGCCACGACATGCGGGCAGTCTCGCGGCACCAGTTTCCGGCCAAGTATTAACTCGCGGTGGTTCGCGGTCGATCAAAATCACATGCCCTGGGCCGACGCGCGGCGCGGAGCTCGCTCTCGCATGTGCATCTGCGATGTACGCACCCGGCGGCGACCAGCCTCTGCAGCCAATTGGCACACTGCCGGTAGCTCGCCGGATTTACAGCGGCTGCACTCGGATCCCTGCACGTACACACATACTCCGTACTCTGTACTCGCGGCCAGGCCGGCTCGATCGATCGCTGGGCGTGTCGCGCCGTGAGCACGAGGGGACGGGACCGTGTGCGTCGTGTGTCCGATACTGATCTGATCGCCATGGATATTTTTTACCCGTCGGACGGATGGCGAACACGCCGACACGGCAGCACGACGATGGCGAGACGGAACGGAAGGCTGGCTGGTGCATCCGTCATCGGTGTGTGCTGCCAGTGCGCGCCGAGGCCGACATGCATGGCATGGCATGGCATGGCATGTCGGCCACGGCAGCGCGTGCTCCTGTAGTCGTTGGTTACGCCGACAGATCGCAAGGGCCTGCTAGTCCACGGATTAGGGAGAATGGTGTTGAATTGGGGAGGCGCCCTGCTCCTGCTCGACAGATTGGCCGTGAACCGTGGGTGTGCACGGCTGTACGGTGCGTGTACGGTGCAGCCTCAGGGAATTTGCGTGAGCGAGCGCCTCTGCCAGTCTGCCGCCGTGGTGCGGGCGGCAGCCGGGCAGGGAGGGCGGCAGACGGTACGTAAAAGTAAAACCCCTTGCTTGTGGTGCTTCATAAGTCAGAAGAGATCAGCACGTTCAGAAAGACCGTCCGTTTAGCATTCTGAATTTCAGATCTCGATCTTCCAGGTAACAAAACAAACAATAAAATCCTGCTAGTCCTTGTGTTTCTCTAGTTTTGGTACTAGTCAATTTCTATCTAATTCTGGGCATGCATGTCTGAACATAATAATAATTGGGCACGCAATGCAATTCCAAGGGCCAAAACATATATACCCCCTCCTTGAAAGCAACTTTCTACCCCACACCCCCTGTCTTGCATGGCTCTTCGGAGCCAATCGACGCAAACGAACATAATATCTCACAACTCTTGCTAGCTTAGCTCCACAGATCATGTGAGCAGTACGGGCACACACCACCCACCACGGTCCCTTTCTTGAATTCTGCTTGATGAGCAGGGCAGCATCCGAGCAAGCTGTGCTGAGCCTGAGCCTGAAGCTGAGGACTGTGGCGATTGGAGCTGAGGTGGTCCTAGGTAGTAGGATTGGACGAGATCTCCCTCCCGACAGCAAGATCAGACCCATATATTATGCTTTGAGAAGAACACCACCAAAAAGCCTTTGGCAAAGCCTACCCTCCATCCCCATCTGTATTAACAGCTTGACACTGCACCTTCAGTTGTCAGCATGCAAGTCCCTCTCCAGATCCTCTGAGTCTTGAGGCAATCTGTTTTATTTTTCCTTGAGACAAATAATTCCTCTCAGTCAGCAGCAGTGCACCTATCCTAGAGCTGGCCTCAGCTTGGAATTATTTTCGCTAAGATTTTATTCAGCTACTGTATTTTAACCATCAACAAACTGGAACACTTTTTTTTTTTCCCTTTCCTCTCCGGAAAATGCTTGGCCGATGCGCTAGCGCTGATGCCTCGTGGCCGTACATGTGCAAATTGGGGCACACACAGAAAAAGAAGGACAGGGACAAGTTCTGATCGCTGAGTCCAAGGATCAATTGGCGCGGGCCGGCCGGCTCCATGTTTGGTCCCAAGCAGCAGCAGCAGCATCCAAAGTCTCATCTAAAAGCCAGAGGGGGACAGGGAGCTCCATCAATAGAGCTGGAATTCGATGGCTGTTTTGGAGTACTGTCTCTAGCTTACTTTAATTGGAGAGGACTTTGGCATATGATGTGATGGTGACAAGTGCTTAGAAAAGCTAGCATCGCATAAAAGCAAGGCAGCACCCAAACATGCATCACCGTGCCGCCGCCCGGAATTTTTCAGCTGGCACTGAACTGAACAAGTCAAATAATCTTGGCTCAGATCACTCCTTTCCTGAAGAATCTCAGTATCCTCCTCTGTCATCTTTGGAAGCTGGGGAGCTTGAAAAGGAGAGAACCTCCATACGAAAGAATACTCCATGGACAGCAGCCACCAGATATCTCAACCGCAGAATCAGTCATCGCTAATCCTACCGAAAACAACACGCATGCCAAGTCTTTCTCCGGGAATTATGACCATTACGTTGCCGATGCCGCCACCACAACTCTTGGACACAAGAAAGTAACCCAAACAAATGCACACAATAACAAAAGGGACGTGTGGTAGGTTTTCAGATCAGTCACTCGATCGGCTAGGCACACCGCCGAATAATTGCACCCCGGACGACATGGAGGATATGGATGGATGGATCATGGATCTATGGCTACTTGTAGCAACTAGCAACCGTACTTTTCTGTCAATCCTTTCCAGCCCAGCCTGACTGACAGGCATATCTACCTGCAGCTAGCTCCGGCTACTCCATCACACTGTCACTGCTTCGTAGTACTACCGCTAACGATCGTGTGGTCGCAGGAGGGTTTATCGTCTGTAGTAGACTGCCGTGTGATGTAACCCCTTTAACTTCCATCGATCTCTGATCTCACCGGTTATTAGCAGTGAATCCGGCGAGCCGGCCGGGCTGGTTTGATCGGGTCGATCTGCAGGCAAATGATCAGTTGGAGCATATGGAATGGAAGACCCCACCTGCGGTGTCCCGGTCGAGAATATTTGGCGTCGCCTGCAAGATCTCGCCCGTGGGGGCCGCCGGCGAGGTCCGGGCGATCGTGTGGCAGCGCGGCCGCCGCGACAGAGCCGTAAGGTCTCCGTCGTCGACTTGGTGAAGAGAGGTGTTTCCGCTATCGTCTTCGCGTTTGTGCTCTCTTTCGTCGCCAGTGCCTCGCCTTTTTTTTCCACCTCCTGACACTCCTTTTGCTGACAGCACGGACCTTCGACGGTAACGTCCATGGAGTTTTTTTAACTGCAACTCGACGACGCTCGGAGGTTAGCTAAAAAAAGGAGATGGAATCGAAGCTGTCAACATGACGGCTGAGAGATAGGTAGATCGATGCATGGATCTGTCATCTGTGTAGTACCAGCAAGGAAAATTTAAGAGATGTAGATTTATTTCACTGTTGCCATAATGGTGTACTTGAGGCGAGACACATGCATGTCCTGCCTGGTTGATGTTGGCCATGTACTTATCCAGACGGGGCCGCGCGTACGCAGGTTCAAATAGCATTGCAGTTGGATCACGGCTTTACGCGCCATCGGACTTGAAATTGCTTGCCGTCCGTCCCATCCGGTATTAAAGCCCGTGGCAAGTTGAAGAGAGGAACCGGGTGGCCGCTTGAATTGGCCGGGTCTCGGGTACTATACGTACCAGTGTCTGTTTAGGAGCTACGAGCATCAGTCATCAGTGAGCTACTTTTCGTCTCTATTCGGACAGCTAGTAGATGGACAACAACGTCTCTTCGCATCGTACGTGTAGCTGACAGCTGGTTTGCTACATACGGCCAAGTCCACCCTCCAGCTAGTTACTCTCTTGACGAATTACCTGTAGGTCTTGGTCACTATAGGTGCATCCATCATGCATAGCATGAACATAGTAGAAAATAGCGAATTAAAGGATTTTTTTTATTTCTCCTCCAGGTCTCGTACGTGACAGGCACAACTTTTTCACATGCTCCGACAGTAATGGTATGGTAGTGTGTCCAGCGATCGATCCAGTGAAGAGCGCGCCCTTTACCAGCTCATTATTGGACGAAAAATCACATGCAGCGTGCATGAAATTCGGTAAAAGAGCTAGACAGTTGAAAAAGACTGCGCAAAGGAAAGAGGAGAGCAAAAGGAGCTAGCTAGCAAGCAGCGAAGTCATGATCCCATAGAGATAGAGTATACGTACGTACTAGCTGCTGGCTTTTGATCCAGCAATCAAGCATGTGGATCCCAGTCTAAAGCGCCATCGATCGAGCACGTACGTACTCACTGCAGCTGGTACCACTAGTAAGCAACTAAAATTATTATCGTCTGCTTGCTGTCAAAAAGAAAGGGAAACAGAGTAAAACCGACAGGGACTGCAAATTCACGTTGAAGAAAGTCTGAATTTTGAACTGATATGTTGTACAATCTCGCTGCATCCATCTGAAATTAAGTCGTATATATATCATTTCGTTATTCTAAGGCTTCGGCAGCAATTACTCAATTAGACATCACAATTATTAGCGAGAGACTTTAATAGAAATCTGGAGCAAGATATTGTCTTTGTGTAGGTGGCCAACGGTGAGGGATTACATCTTAGGAAATTGCCAAAAGTGAAGAGAAAGACGAAGCATTATATAAAAAAGGGACCATGTTGGCAACTTAAATAATAATAATAATTGCCAAAATTGTGTTATATTTTTCTAACATGGGTCACCGTGTCTACTGTCATCTCGCCAAATTTGAACCTAATACCACACTTGCACTTGTGTATAGATAAAACAAAAAGACAAATTTTAATAGGGGGTAAATTAAACTAAATGACATAGTTTGGGGTAAAATAAACAAAAAAAATAGTTTAGAGTGTTATGTGTACTTTGGCTATACTTAAGGGGAGTGATTTGGACTTTTCTCAAAAGATGATAATAATTGTGCTAAACTGTTGGCCGCTTAAAAACTGATGGCAAATATATAACGTCTACCATGGTCTTTCAGAAAAAATAACGTCTACCATGTATGCATGTACCAGCACCGCAAAAGGTATACATAAAAAGAGATAAAAACTTTGCATTGGAGATCCCTACACTGCACTGCACTGGCACGCAGTAATCATGCAGCATGAGCAGCTAGCGGGGCAGCAGTAGGCAACAACACAATGCGCGGGCAGGGGCAAGCACGTCGCCGTCCCCAGGAGGACCACTACCTCGGCACCTGTGGTCTCCGCGCGCGTCTCAGCTCTCCATGTTCCAAAGAAGCCAAAGCCTCCCCATAAAGAAGCCCCCCGAGCCAATCCACAGGTCGCAGAGGACGGAGAGCGATGGATAGACGGAGTCGCGCAACACCCATCTCCCCACTTGATGCCCACTGATGTCTACGGATGCACGATCGAGACCGGGAGCTCTCGCAATTTCTTGGTCGTGTTTAGTTCTAAAAGTTGTTTTAGACTACTATTCATGTCTCTCACAAAACACGCTTCTCAGAAACGTTCCCCTTTAACTCCTTTCAACTTTCATATTCATCTCTCTCACAGAACACGCTTCCCAGAAAAAAAAATTTTCCTCCCCTCCTAACTAAACACACCCCTTTTCTTTTAACAGGTTTAATTATGTTGTCCCTGGGGTGCACAAATTTGTACTAGTGCCAAATTTGACAAGAAATGTGTCAGTGGTGACTAGCTAGCTATAGGGAGAGGTGATCGCTAGCTAGTCGGCTATAGTAGCTAGCACCAGCAGGCCACAGCCAGGGCACAACCAGCAACTGCAACTACCCACTGCAGCTGCATGCATCTGTACTTGGTGGTGAGAGGGGTCGGGAGCTTTTAAGCCTGGTCGTCCCCTCGTCACGGCACGGCAGGCTCGCTCCTACTACTTGCATGGTCCCCCTCCTCTCCTCCCAGACCTCACGGCGCCCATCATCCCCTTAAAACTGCACCAACTCGTAGCCAAATTCTTGAGCGAGCGCACACGCATACACCAACATAGCAAAGCTAAGCTGCTTGTCGCCTCACAACCCTACGGCGGCGCGAGCGGAGCCTTCCAGCAGTTCGATTGCTTGCTACCTTGGTGGAATAATTCTTCGGGAGACGGTCACCTCCTCGAGCTAGCACTAGCAGCCGACCGGGCATGGCGAAGCCGCAGGAGGTGCGCAGCGTCGACTCCTTCTCCCAGCTCCCATTCATCCGGCCTGCCCCTCCGCCTCCGCGCGACACCATCCGTCTCTTCGGCCACGAGTTCTCCAACGACCAGCAGAATCAGCAGCAGGTGCAGCAGGCCAAGCTCGAGGCAGCCGACTCGCCGGACGCGGCCAACGGCAGCACGGTGACGTCGTCGGAGAGCAACACGGCGGCGGCCAAGAGCGGCGGCGGCGAGAGGAAGTTCGAGTGCCACTACTGCTGCCGAAACTTCCCGACGTCGCAGGCGCTGGGCGGGCACCAGAACGCGCACAAGCGGGAGCGCCAGCACGCCAAGCGGGCCCACCTCCAGGCCTCCCTCGCCATGCACCGCTACGTCCCCGGCCACATGTACGCCGGCCTCTTCAACTACCACCACCAGCTCGGCCGCTTCGACCACCCAGCGCCGCCGCCTCCGCCGCCGGCGCACTACCCGATGTGGACGAGCGCCAGCCCGCCGGGGACGTACGGTGGGGTGCCAGGCTCCATGTCGCAGCCAATCAACGGCAGCCCAGTGGCGCCGGGGCTATGGAGGACGATGCCGCCGGCGACGCCTGTGGAGAGTTTCGGAGTGGGCACCGGACGGCACGGCGGCGCTGACGTGGCCGTCCAGCTGGTCGGGCCGGTAGGGGAGGCAGCTGCTGCAGCGTGCAAGGATGAGAAGGCGGCGGCGATGAGCTTGCTGTCGTCGTCGCCCTTGCTGTCGTCGTGCTCGTCGACGTCGCCGGAGAAGATAGGTAGGTATGAATTGGGGCAGAAGGAGAGCGTTAGCTTGGACCTCCATTTGTGATTCTTGTGTTTCATTAGGTTTCTTCTTGTGGATTAGCATCATCAGTTGCGAGTGCATGTTAATTCGCATAGTTTCTAAATTAATAATCTCTACGTACCCTTTTTTGCCGTACGTCTGTGAAATTCAAGTTTAATTAGAGCTAGCTAGACTGTGTCCTTTTAATTTATTTAACATGTGAAGATCAGAAAAAAAAACACTTTCTACCTTTGCCACAACCAAGTAAAGACACACGATTGTTTAATATCTTGTTAGAACGGTTTCGAGCACGGGCATATATATATATATGAACTACTCCTACAAGAAATTCATAAAATCTCAACAAATTCTTTCTAAATTTCTATGAAATTAAATTCTTGTGTTCGAATTAAACGAGTGATGGCAAATAGAACTTCTAGGTCGTCTTTTTTACATGGAGATTGGAGAAGGAAGGAAAAACAATTAAGGCTAGAAAATGCAGGGAAGAAACTGCATCCACGGTAGATTGGAAATGTGTGGATCTGATGGCCTAAAAAAAGTATGGATCCAACACTGCCGTACATGGTCCCGTAGGTACGCACACATAATGTACATGACCTTTCTTTTTCGCACCCTGGCCCCAACTATACGTCCGTCTGAATTGCTTTGTACAGAGATGCCTCTTTTTAGCATGTGCTCTGCCACGAGCCAGGTGTTTCATGTACTTTCGGCTTCCTCATATAGACGTGTAATATAATTTACTAACGGCAGCTTGGCACGTGAAGGAAAAGGGCCGTCGATCGTAACAGCTAACAGGGAATTTTTAAAATTTGGGGTTAAGTGACACCACCTTTCTGCAACAATGTATGGAGACAAAGATTCAATATTGTTTTTATTTTTTTCTAAAAAAACATGGGAAATGATATTATATCTGGTTCACTACTCCAACTGACTCAGCAGAAGGAAATTAATTACTAGCAGATGTTTGTGATCATTAAGTCCTGCCTAGCTAACTGATCTAGCCACGTGACATCTCTGGTTAAAAGCTGTCGCTCCCTAGGACCAGCCATCAGTTTAGCACGGAGATACAACAAATGAACAAAGCAAGTACTCAGTACATGTAGGCAAGATCCTGCATCAAAATCATGGATTTCATCATAACGTCGCACAGGGGCATCATGAACATGAATTTTAAGCACTCAAAGGCATGGCCAGATGGCCTGCTCCCTCGCATGTCATGCACAGCTTTAGATTGTACGAGCACAGTACTTTCCCGGAATTCAATTAGCTAGTTCTAGGGCGTGTTTAGTTGAGGTTGGAAAAAGTACTTTTTTTTTCTGGGATACGTGTTATGTGAGGAGATGAATAGGAAAAGGGAAAAGGGAATTTTTGGAGATGCGTGTTCTGTGAGAGAGATAAATAGGAAGTAAAAAATACTTTTAGGAACTAAACACGGCCCTAGTACGACCCTTTGGTGGTTGGAGTAAGTTCAGAACTCCCACATGCATATGCTGATGCATCGTCATCCCGTCCTCAACAAATTGCACAGGGCCCTGACATATTCTCTGCGACGCCTCGTCATTTTTCTGATTTCCTCACTAGTACGAGACTGTCTGCATTACCATCTGACAACTACGCGAGTGCAACTTTCTAATGGTTGTATATGTCATCCGTTTATCCTAAACCCTTTCATATACTATACCCCAATTGATCTACTACCACCAAACAAAGGAAGAAACCAAAGCCATCATTAATTGCCCAGTGACTGACGTGTTGCCACATGCAGAGTGGTGGTGTCATGCACTGCAGCTCCTGTATCCGGAGCATCGTGTGCAGTGGTCATCATGCATCATGCATGAATGCCTACCAAGATCGTCGCTCTGAATTTTGAGTGGCCCGAAACAGTTGAGAGGTGATCAGGGAGGATGGTCGACATGCAAGTTCCAGGGGGACAACCGGACGAAAGCAACCTCAAGCAACCAACGGACAAACCAAACGAGATGAGGGCATGCATGCACAGCAGCACAGCACAGCCAGCAGATGGTGCTATGCATACACCAAAGAAAGCTACAGGTCACTGAGAAAACCGTGGACGCAAGCACCAAGCAGCGGTGCAGTGTACTCCACAGATCTAAAAGAGGATGGCGCTGCGCTGCCGCTGCGTGCAGGCACAAGGCAGACAGGCAGCTAGGCAGCAGTACCACAACCGCTCTGCATGCAGCGGTTGCTGGACCATCGGCCTCCCGGGCGCTGTACTTGTGCAGCGCGAAGCAAAGCCATACGACGCAGAGATCAGATCGACATCAGACACCAGTAGTTAAGCTTGCACCCACCGCGCCCACGCTCTCTCAGCTCGGGACCTCCGGTGGCATTGGCATCGGCGGCTACATGTGCCATTTCAGTGAGACGATGATAGATTTATGCGTGCTGCAGTCTCGCCGTGGCGTGGCGCCCGCGGCCCAGACCTTTCTTTCTTCCTTCCCACTGTTCGTTGCGATGCGTTGTCGTCTGTCGATGGGTGATGGATCGATCCGTGCGCTTGCTTGCTTGCTTGCTTGCCCGGACGGCGAGCCGTAAGAGCGCCTCGGAATGCTCGGCTCGGCACCATCGAACAGCTCCCTACTGTCCTGAATCAGAAATTCCAAACTCCGAGTGGTTTGATTAGGAATGAATCTATCTAATCTCCCAACCCACCTGGATTGAAAATCAACCGACCAACCCCTTTTTCGGGTGTCTCAGGGAGAGGCTGCCGATCGGGTGGCGCAACAAGTACAGCTACAGGGATCTGATAGTGCGGCGCATGCGATGGCTGAACACACGAGTCAGTGAGTTACAGTGCTGCAGGGCCATGCATCTGGTGGTGACATGCAAGATGCATAAAGCCGGCCTGCTGCTTAACCTTAAATGTACGGTCCCTCTGATCTCTCTGTCTCTCTTTCCCTCTCGACCCTGATCTCTTTTTGCATGCATGCTGTGCGTGGCACGGTCTTTTAAAGGACGTGATAATGATAATGGGAGCCTGCAGCAGAGCCAGATGATCAGTTGTAAAAGGGAGCTATACGAGCATGCATACCCCCGCGGAAACTGCATGCATGCATGCATGTTTTCTGATTTCTCAGGCGCCGTGCTGTAGTACAGTATGTTGACTGAAAGGTTCTGTGCCTTTCACGTCAACCCACCGAGAACTAAAATTATTCTACTGTGTAAGAGTGAGACCAGCATTAACTAATTCTCAATGCTGCCTCTTCTGCAAACTGTTTGGCAGAGAAGACGACGCGAAAAACAGGCAGAAGATCGAGTTGCACGTATTGTAAAGGATCTATCAATCTATATATCATCACTATTGCAGTTAGGTCGCTCATATTATGAAAAGAAAAAAGTTAGGTCGCTCATTAGTCATGAACAACGCCCTCGGATATGCGTGCAGGTCCTAGCTAGATCCCCAGCTACTTCTATGGGCTTCGTTGTCTCGCGGGTGAAGGAGAGGAGTGCATGATTGACATGTGACAAGAAGCGAATCTACTAACCAGTGGTCTTGGCTGCACTCTGATGTCGCCAAGAAACACCGAGAAAAAAACATAAAACCAAAACGCCGAGCTAGTATGGAAATATGGAATGGAACGGTATCGGCACGACCAGTCTGGCATGGGAAACCATCCTCACAAGTGACAAGCCAGAGTGACGCTTTTGTGACACCTCACAGCGCGAGCAGTGCCCTACCGATTCCCTCAACTGCTAGCATCTCGAAATCGTCTCGACTATATGTTGGCAGTGGGCAACTTGGCACCTTCCGCACCAGCAAGATCGAAGAAGAAGGGCGCAAGTTTCTTCCATTTCATTTTTGCAAGGGAAGAAATAATCTTCCAGGCCCAAAAACTCAAAGTGTGCATTTGGCCCATCATTATTGCTCAGGGGACACAGCAACAGTGCGACGCACGAAGCAGGGCCACAGGCTAGCTTACCTTATTTGGGCCAGACCCACACACTGTGTGCACATGCCACAACATTTTTTTTTTTGCGGAAACAAAACATTTTTAGACAGCCAGGACGCGTGAGCTGAAACAACCCAGCACATACCACGGCCAGACAACCTTTTTTTTATACTAGGCAGCCAGACAACCTTAAAAAAACACAACCAGTCCAACGAAAAGCTCCTGGTGTTTTTTTTTTAAAAAAAATGATGATAGATAAAAGCTGGTGTTTTGACACCCAAGGCACGACGCACGTACGGCGAGTAGCACGCTACGTTTTTCCTTTGGCCACCCTACACCTAACTCTCTCCCGTGCCGTGACTCCCGCGCACCAACGAACCGCTCCTCCAGGTCCACCGTACCTTTCGGCCTGGCCCTTGGCTCAACTCAATTGCTGTAATTTATACCCACACCACGCGACACTCTGGCTAGCTTGGCTAGGGTCGTCGACTTTTGGTGGGATCACATCACAGATCACACCCTTCCGACGACGGGTCTGGTCTCGCGTGCAGATCGCTCCACACTTTCGACTTTGCATCGGGTCCTGTCGTCAGCATGTGGCCTTGCATGGATCAAGACCATCCTGGAGCTCGATCGGCCGCGTGGCTCGGATGTGCCCAAATCGAATGCGCATTCATGTCTCCGATATATCCACCCCTCGTATCTTCGACGGTGAATTGATCGACTAAGGCAAATAACCGTGCCCTTCTCACATAAAACACCAATTTGACATCAACTTTCACCAACCTAACACAAACATTTTAACTAAACAAGTCCTAATTGATAAATGAAGCACTGGCAAATCTCAAGTCCTGTCCGATCATAAAATGTTTTTTTTAAGGTCGTCATAAAGTGATTGGCCAGGTCACCTTGCCCTGGGACCTCAATAATGTCGGCTGAGATATAAGGTTATCATAAAGTATTGACTATTGAGGTATCTCTGGCCTGGCCAATCCTAGCAACTATTGTTCTGATTAAGTCCTTTTTAATCACGATAGCCAATGTGCTGGTGGTACAGCTAGCTAGCTTGGCAGGACACCCATTTTTTCCTATCAGAACTGGACATCGCGCATCACCTTTTTTTTTTTGGCGTTGCATGCGACGAAGTGTCGTGATCAGATAGATTTTGTTTGGCAGATTGTCTTGCGCCTATAATCAATCAGTCATTTTTCTATCTATAGCTCAATAAATAACACCGAAACTTCTGCTCAAAGGAAAAATCGTCAGTCAGACTGTCCGAGGTCTGTTTTCGTACTTGGCTACTCCTGATCTCACCTTCTCTCCCAATGCCTGCGCTTGCGGTTTTGCGGAGGTGCAGCACAGCTCAGGAAAGTGCTCAATGCCCCAGTCCTAGCATAGGCGATCACGTCACTGGATATACAGAGCACACAATTTGTCTGGTACGAGGCTCATCACAGTCAACTGGTCCACTTGAAAATAATGGAACTTACATGCGAGTGCACACCTTGGCATGACTTGGCGAAATTTAGTGAGAAGTTTTTACACTCTTAGGCCTGCTTATTTCTCTAATATTGTACAAAAAGTTTCACACTGACAACAGTAACTCACTTCACATAACATGCTTCTCTAGTGTCAAACTTTTCATCATTTTTAGCAATTTTTCATCGCTTTTGAGCACTTGAGATAATTTTTGGTGAAATTTCACCATCAAAACAAAGCCCCACTCTCAGATTCGGCTGATGAATCTGGCAAATCTCATTCGAACATAAGGTGGTTAGGCGGGCAGGTCACCTACGTAGCATGTACTCACCTTGCCGGTTAGGCTAAAATTTCAGAATGGGGCATTATTGTGGATTGCCCATTAATCGAAGCAATTATTGTGCTGGTACCGTGAATCTCTGAATTTCATCACGGTAGATGGGTACTACCGTACTAGGTGCTCGATGATTTCATGCGTGTAGCCTCGCAGGACACTTTTTTTTGGTCAGGAGTGAGCTAGAGTAGCAGTCGATGAGGATGATCAGTCACAGCCTCACCGGACCAACCTCTTACTTTTTTTTTTATCACCATTCTTTCTTGGTGTTGTAAAATGCACGCGACGAAGCGTCCCCATCAGGTAGATTATGTTTGGCTCATTATCTAGAGATCAATTAGGCTCTTAGCTTAGTATGAAATAAAGAACTGTCAAACTTCTCTACAGAAATGAAATAAAAATATATCGATGATTGGGATGTCCATCCTTCTACTGAACTCGACTTGTAATCGATGCCTGCACTTGTAAAGTAGAAGTAGCAGACTTGCAGTCCACAAAAAAACTCTCAATACTGCAATGCTTGCATATACTATGCCACAACCACATCAGTGATCCACCTGAGAAATCATGGAAGCAATGCCCACTCATTTCCATCGACTACGGATACATCATATCTATATACACAGAAGCCACCGCAGAAACCGGGGATGAAACTGAAAGCTGCTTTGACTTTAGCAGCTTGTTTTTAACACATGGCACGCACGACCTGAATATGGCTGTCACAGTAAACACTCACGGGCTTTGCCAACATCGCCATGTGCCGAGCAACTAAACTACTAAAACCTCCGTCCGTTCAAATTGGCGTTCTAGCCTCTGTCCACTAGTAGTACTACTGTAACTCACTAGCGTAAAAAGGCCAAATGCATGTGGCGCGTCCCACGTCCACACGCAAGCACCTTCACTTTGCACTCACCCGCCACTGCCCAGCACTCCAGCCCACAGACCACCACAGTGCCAAGAGCACCGAAGCCACGATGCAGCAGCATAGCTCGCCACAAACAATGGCCGGCGCCCCTCCAAAGTGCGTGAATTCCACTCACTACAGGCAAAACAAAACCCAACTCATTACTCCCGGGACGTTCTGATCCTGATCGCAGTTGGCTCTTGGCAAGTTAGCTCGCACGGCATCGGTCACGAGTGAGCCAGTGAGCTGCCGCGCCGGTCACGCATGGCTTGGCTCCGCTTGGCGCCTGGCGCGGGCGCGCGGTCCCGGCGGGCGAGGAGAGGCTCTTCGCTGTTTGAAAGCGACCGGGGCGCGCGGATCCCGGCGGCCGGACGTGGCAGCCGCGGCGGCGCCTTCCTCCGGCGGGGGGCCGTGCCGTCGCTGGCGCGGATTCGCTCTCGCTCGTCAGGTTCCGGCCCGGCCCGTCGCGGGCGGAGCACGGCGACGCTGACGGTGACGGGAGATCGGTCGGTAGCGCGCTGCCTCTGGCGACGTGGAACTTAACCTGTCGCGCACGCGTCGCGTCTGCCCGGGTAAAAACTCCACTTGGCGGGCTTCTGTTCCGTTGGTGTGGCCATTTTCACGGACCGGCAGCTCCATCTTCAATTGCTAGCGTGGCATGTGGCCGTGGCTTAGACTCAGAGCGCCGGGAAGAATACATTTTTTTTTTGCGGGTAGGAAGAATACATTTTTAACGGACGTGTCAGCGTGTCTTACTTATCACCGAAACAGTAACATGTTTTCTAAGCTCGCGAAGAATCTTACTCCATTGACTATTCCATTTTTAAAAACTTATTCTTCTCGATATTTTTTTGAGCCAACTTAATTCTTCACGATTGATGACCAAACCATAGCATGTTGTTTGGTTCCGAACGACTATCCCAGTACAGCGACTGAACTTGTACTGCCGCTTAATACCAGCAGTACGGCTCACTGATAATACTATGGTGTGTTTAGTTGGGAGGGGAGGAAAAGAAGAAGCGTGTTCTGTAAGAGGGATGAATAGGAAAGTTGAAAGGAGTTAAAGAGAAACTTTTCTGGGAAGTGTGTTTTCTGAGAGAGATGAATAGTAGAGTCTAAAAGAACTTCTGGAGCTAAACACGGCCTAGTAGCTCAAAAAAAACTCGAAATTCTGATTTTTTTTCTGAAGGGAAAATTCGACATTTCTTCCTGCGCCTGCAAGCCAAACTTCCCCAAGAAAAACAGTTGGACGAGGACACGAGGCCTGCACGGTACTCTACCATCGACTTTGGCGAGTCAACACCTACTTAACCAGTGTGTTGACCTGTCAGCGTCAGGGCCCGCAAGTCAGCGTCGCCACTCGGCGCCCACACGGCCGTGGCTCCGTCCCGCTCCCTCCGCTACACAGTTGGCGGACGGGCAAAAAATTAATAAAAAAACTGGGGTTGGTCTCGCTTTCTTTTCTCCCACAACATCTTGCAGCGGCGGCAACCCCCGCATCGCTTCCGACGGAAGCAAAAAGGGCGAGGAAGCCATCCGAAAGGGAGGAAGCCGCCCCACGAGCGTGTGACCCCAACCGGAAAGGGGAGAAAAGCCCTAGGAGAAACCCGCGTGAAGCGGCCGGATCCAATGGCGGGTGCCTCGTGCTGCTAGATCTCGCGCCAGCTGCCGGCAATGGCGACGCGGCCGGCGTCGCGGCAGCGGAAGGCGGGGTCCGCATCGGCGGCGGCGGCGGCGAAGAGTTCGCTTCATCAGCTTCACCACCACCCGCAGCAGCAGCCGCAGTCGGGGTCGCCGACGTCGACCACCACCACGACCACGTCCTCGTCGCGTCTCACGCCGGAGCTCTCGCTCGACGGGCTCGCGTCGCCGATGTTCGCCGGGTTGGACGAGGACCCGGCGCCCAAGGAGAATGTCACCGTCACCGTCCGCTTCCGCCCGCTCAGGTTCATTTCGCTCTGACTTCTGGAGCGGTGCTCCGCTTGGTTGCGGCTGGATTGGGGGAATGTGGACTGAATTTGGGTTTTGTTTTCGCGTGTCTAGCCCGCGGGAGATTCGGCAGGGGGAGGAGGTCGCGTGGTACGCGGATGGTGACACGGTCGTGCGGAGCGAGCAGAACCCCAGCGTCGCCTACGCGTACGGTATGTGTGGTTCTGGTGTGGCGTTTGTGCTTGGATAGCGGGATTACTTGGTTCCTGTGGCACTCACATACTCCTTAATCATTGGCTGCATAGATTCATATTTGCATATGCCACATGCCTTTCAATCAAGATTATCCGTTTTCTTCCATAAGGCAGCAGCAACTTAGGTGAGGTTTGGAGAGCATTGTGATTCGCCACATTCCTAGGAAAATACTGAGAATAGCCCGCCCTTGAATAGCTCAAACTTATGCTTCGAATAGCTCGCCACATCCACTGGAAGAATTAGGCTTTGTGATATTTTTTTTTTGTTGCCATGCATTAGAAATGGTTGTCTCAAATTCGTGCAGCTGCTAAGTTTTGTAGCCATCCATTAGAATTTATAAATGGTTGTCTCAATTTTGCCATTCTCTTGAACTCTAATTCTGAACAAAGGCCAATATTGTCTGTTATCCAGATCGGGTTTTTGCACCGACTACCACAACCCGTCATGTATATGATGTGGCAGCTCAGCACGTTGTTAGTGGCTCCATGGAGGGAGTAAATGGTAATGATCTTCTGTTTTAGCACATATATTTTCTAAAATATTTTATGACTTGGATCACGGCAACAGTTTTTTGAATATCCTCAACACAAAACAAGTTGGTTTCTCTTTACAGAATGTCATGTTGCTATATCCTATAAGCTATATTCTCTATAAATATTTACAGTTGGGTAACAGACTCTATTAATCCTTGCTATGGTCATTGCTCGAATGCTACAACGTATCCTGTGTTTCATTGGAGTATTGGACCCACGTATCCCTAATCAATTATTTGAATAGAAATTTGATAAAACTTCTTCTGAATGGTTTGCAGGCACAATATTTGCGTATGGTGTTACAAGCAGTGGCAAGACACACACGATGCATGTGAGAAAAATTATATCACATTAAGATTTCATATTTTTTCTGTCTTAAAAATTATTTATTTTATTTTTAATCTATTGCTGTGGGACTCTGCTGTGTAATCCATAATGTTAATTCAGAAATGAATATTGTGAATAGCTAAAATGTGATCACAATTTGTAGTGTGTAGGCTTACTTTTCTATACAGTTGCCTAAAGTTTCTGTATTCCTACACCAAGTCCTTCCTAACCAAAAAAGGGGAGGAAATGAAACTACTTCACTCTGTAAATTCTACAGCTATTATGGCCATATGCAACTTTCATTTCTATTTTGATTTTTTGAAGCATGCGATTTGTAATTTATTGGTTCATAGCAACATTTATTTTCCATTCTTATATAATTGACTAGATTATTATTAAATAACATTCATCAGTTTCTTCACATTTGAGTATGTTGATATACTTGTTCTTTTGAGTCAGGGAGACCAAAGATCCCCAGGGATTATACCTTTGGCTGTCAAAGATGCATTTAGCATTATACAAGAGGTACCTTTTGAATGTGAATCCATCCTGTGTCCTGATATGAAGGAATACACATAGAAATAACGAAACCATTGCTCTGTATACTTATCACTGCCTATTTCTCTTTGTAGACACCGAATCGTGAGTTTCTCCTTCGTGTGTCATACTTGGAAATTTATAATGAGGTTTGTCACCATAATTATTTTCGTTATTACCATAATACTTGTTATTTCAAGCTCTCTCTGCTTGTTCTATGAACTTAATCTTACCACAAAACAAATTATTCTTAATTATATGGTTCTAATGAAGGGCTCATTGATATGTAGGTTGTCAATGATCTACTAAATCCTGCTGGTCAGAATTTGCGAATTAGAGAGGATCCTCAGGTGCTGATATATCTACTCATTCTTTATCAAATTAACTCTTTCTCTAATGCTAAAGTACTGGCTATGTTTTCGAACTACTAACAAGCAAAAGATTTGTCTAGTGTATGATCACTTGCACCTTTTCCCAAAAATTTTATGCCAAGATAATAGTGTCATCCAAAGGTTTGCAGTTGCTTATTCAGATTCATAGTGTATTCCGATGTATACTTATAAAATGTTCTGTAGGGTCTTAAATTTGGCTTACTTGTATTAGGTTAAATGTTACACATTTGCAGTACATTCTTCCATGGAAGTCTTGAACAGGAGTTCTTGAAACATAATCTTTTATGTAGATTTTCAACTGGTACAATAATTAAAACCGGCTCCTAAATTTGCTGCATGTAGGATGTATGCAAGTTTTGTTCTGTACAGTTTTCTAATAGTTTCTTAATCTGCACTAACATTCTCAGGGAACATTTGTTGAGGGTATCAAGGAAGAAGTAGTATTGTCTCCTGCACATGCCCTGTCCCTTATTGCAGCTGGAGAAGGTAATTTCTTTAAATGATGACACTATTCAGAATCTTCATGATGCCCTGTTCCTGTGGCTTGGTAGCCTGCCATGTTGAAGGTGGTATGGATCAATGGATGTGGGCAGTGGCACAAGAAGATGGATTAATCATTCGAATTCTCGCTTGTTTTTGAATGATACAATGCTATCGCTCTTATAAGGATAATGAATCATAAATAACTTATCTCTAAATTAACTAATTAAGTTAGTTACCCCTAAAAGAATGGAATAAATCTGAAATGAAATTAGTCTAACTCCCTATTCCAAGGCACTTCGACGTTCGAATTAATTCTAACCTTCAAATAGTGATGCTAGCTAAGCCTGCACATAGAGTGGACATAGTTCTTAACTTACTGTTGTTCTACTATTTTGTTCCACTGAGATTTTTTTTTTGTTTTGTTTTGTTGAACATATATTTAAGAAATACTAATTACTGTGTCCATTCTTTTTTGCAGAGCATAGACATGTTGGATCCACCAACTTCAATCTACTAAGTAGCAGAAGTCATACTATTTTCACACTGGTAATGAGGCTTAACAATCCTTTGTAGAGTAAATTTGTGTCTATTTGCTATTTCAAGAACAATGAAGGCACTGATATTTGGTTTTGCACTTGCACACTGCAAGCCATTAATGATGCGAAGGATGAACTTTTATGATATCCTTTTATTGTATGACAGACTATAGAGAGCAGCCCTTGTGGTGAGTCTAATGAAGGGGAAGCTGTCACCTTCTCACAGCTGGTGGGTGTGTCTCCTGCTAACTTTTTTTACTGTCGAATTACCAACTTAGGATTAAGTTAAATATACTAGTGCAACATTTATGCATCTTCCTTTTGTTTTGCATCCAATATCTCTTGATTGTTGCAGCCAGAGCATAAATTGATTCTTTAGCTGTGTCACTCATTTGCAGAACCTCATCGATCTGGCAGGTTCAGAGAGCTCAAAGGCAGAAACAACTGGAGTACGGCGGAAAGAAGGATCTTATATCAACAAAAGCTTGCTAACTCTTGGAACGGTAGGATTTGTTACTAAGACACATAATTTTGGTTGCGTGCCATGATATTGACATGACATCCAATCATTAGCACACTAATGGTTTATCCATTCTACCAAACATGCTCCAATACGGCACTTGTTTATTGGCTTGATCTTCCATGCATGCAGTTGGATGATTAAAATGGTTAATACATCATGTGTTAGATCATTATCAATGAAGTCCTTCTGAAAATTTAGAAGTTAGAAGCCTTCACATGGATGTATGGCTTAGTTTAGGCACTTCAGTATACATTCTTTCTTATCCTGGCATCATTGATTCAGTAAACCTCATTTATATGGGAAAACGTTTTTTAATTGAAGTTTGATGATAGAAGAGTGTTGTTTATCTTTGCACCCTTTTACTTTCAAGAATCTGGTTAAGCAATGCTCTTATTTTGTGCCTCAGCTCTGAGTGAATATATGATGCCTGTGCCTGATACCTTGAATTAGAAATGAGGTCCTGTTTTCCCTACTTCAGGTGATCTCAAAGCTGACAGATGGGAAGGCTACACATATTCCATATCGAGATTCAAAATTAACACGGTTACTTCAGTCATCCCTCAGTGGTCAAGGGCGTGTTTCGGTAAGTTGGTCATTGAATGCCGGGACGCTTGATATTAATATTATGATACTTTTCCATAACTGTTTTTTTGTAGCTAATTTGCACAGTGACACCAGCATCAAGTAATTCTGAAGAGACCCATAATACACTAAAATTCGCCCATCGTGCGAAGCGCATTGAGATCCAAGCATCACAGAACAAAGTAGGCCTGACATTTACTTGACAGTAATTCTTCGGTTGTATTCTGTACCGATATATATAGCATCTGATATATGCTCCTGCATCTGTCTATGTTTTGTAGATTATAGATGAGAAATCTTTAATAAAGAAGTATCAAACTGAAATTCGCAGACTTAAGGAAGAACTCGAGCAGCTGAAAATGGGTATTATTACTGGCACACCCTCAAAAGACACAGAGGAAGATAATATCATCCTTTGGAAACAAAAGGTGCTATGTTGTTTAATTTGTGTTGAACATCTGCCTGACATTGTGTGGGACATAATTACCTCCTTTTCTCAATATGTTACTATATGTCTTATATGATTAACTGGAGTGGTTTTAGTAATTTTGTATCTGCAACCCTTTTGCCTTTTAAGTGTTTGTAGATTTAGTAAAGATTATTGATTAAATAATGCCACGTTTGCTTTGTTGGTGTACCCTCTAGTCCTCCTAACTAGTGTTTTTCCAACATATGAAAAGCTAGAAGATGGTAACGTCAAGCTGCAGTCTAGGCTGGAACAGGAGGAGGAAGCTAAAGCTGCTTTGCTTGCAAGGATACAGCGTTTAACAAAACTTATACTGGTTTCTACTAAGGAGACCCAGACTTCTAGGTTTTCTCCCCATCCTGGACCAAGGCGAAGACATTCTTTTGGGGAAGAGGAGGTCAGGATACATATACTTACAGAATTATGATTGGGGGGCACTCATCTAACTTCTATACTCATTTTATTTGTCCATGCCTCTTGGGAATTATTGGGCGAATGGCTTTGGTGCAGTGTTACATGGACACCCGTGTCCTAATTTTTTTGCCGAGTCGGATACCCCGCACCCGTGTCAGATTCCGACACCTGTGTCGGATTCCAAGTGTTATTTGCCGTGTCCCCAAAATTTCTACCGAGAATCGGACACCCGCACCCGAGTCGGACACCGACACCCACACCCGTGTCCATGTAACACTGCTTTGGTGTTTTTGTCTAGACCTTGAGTTGCTAAAGTTTGCTTTGAATCCTGCAGCTGGCATACCTTCCATACAGAAGACGAGATATAATGATGGAAAATGAAAGCAATGAATTACTTCTTCCTGTTGAAGGGTTCGGTGTATCACTTGAAGATTCTTCGAAGGAAGAAAAAAAGAACAGGAAAGGACTTCTCAATTGGTTCAAACTCCGGGTATGCTAGCTTTGCACTAGTTTGCATCTTGGACTAAAAATATGGGCATGCCAGTAGTCCATTGACTCAATTTTTTGCGCTCTCACCCAAGAGATTTCAGTCACCATGTACTACATTAAAAAAAATAATCAATCCATGTGCTATATTGATGTCCAGAAACGTGATGGAGCTTCTATTCTAACAAGTTCAGAAGGTGATAAGTCCAGTTTAACAAAATCAACTGCTCCTTCAACACCTATTGGGGAAAGTGTCAATTTTCCTTCAGAACCAAGAATATCAAATTCCTTGGCTGGTGATAATGTATCAGCTGACCTGTTCAGCATTGGCCATGGGGAGTTTCCTTCTGGAAGCATTCATGATGAAGAAATTCCTTTGGTACGTTTCCTTTTTTTTATTAAGGCAACTAGCAGATGGTAGTATGGTACAATAGCAGTTCCAGAATAAGAATTGCTGTCTCACAAGTCAGCTTACAGCAGAAAAAAGATGTCCACAAGTATAGTTTCATTTTTGGAAAGGCCCATCCTGGCGACTTCTCAGTTACTGTTCTAAGTGTAGGCCACATTTGTAAGGACGGCAATTTTACTACCACCGTAGTCACTGTTTGTTCATGGCTTGGTATACATGGAATACGGTGAAGTATATATGGCAAGTATACAATACAAGGCTATCCACATCTAACAGTTCATAATATCTCGAACTTACAAGACTAAGCAGATCCTAGTCTTCACGTACTGCACTGTCTTTGTAAGAATGGGCCTCTAGTTGAGTTGATTAAGTGGTTCTAGTAGCACTCCTCAGGTCCTAGGTTCGACTTACCGTGGGAGCGAATTTCAGGCTGAGGTTAAAAAAAATCTCGTCTGTCCCACGCCAATGCATAGGTCTAAGGCTCGGTCTAGTCTGTTGGTCGTCTCACATGGGCTATGGTGCCTCTGTGTAAGAGTGGGGCAGGGGTTCGGAGGTTTTGTCGACCTGCTTGAGAAGGTCTCCTCTTATCAAAATGCCGGGGGGCTGTCTTAAACCCTGCAGGTCTAGTTTTTCTTAGGAGTTTACAGGATGCATAAATTAAGTTGATAATATTCTTACTGGGTACATTGTGATAATGCTGCCCTGTCCAGGATACAATATTTTTTGTTTCAACAGATTTTATTACTGACATGCTGTACTACGTGGTGTGGTACCAGGCCAGTGGAAAAACGATGGACCATGTTGATTTATTGAGAGAGCAGTTTAAGATTTTATCAGGGGAGGTAGCACTTCATACAAGTGTTCTGAAACGCCTTACTGAGGAAGCTGGAAGAAGCCCACATGGCGAGAAGATTCAGGTACTTTCTTAATGATCATTGTGTGTTTTTCAAGCTTTCCAGGATATTAACCTTTTGCCTCTGGGTATTCATAGATGGAAATGAAGAAGATCAGTGATGAAATTAAGGGAAAGAAGCGGCAGATAGCCTCTTTGGAAAGAGAGATAGGTCGTGCAACTTTAGGAAGTCAAGGAAAGGCTGACAAGTTAGAGCTGTCACCAGTAATGTTCTTTACTTGTTTTGGTTTTGTACTAGTATCTCTTTAATGTGCATTTCTGTTTAACAATTCGATGGTTCTTTTTGATTTTGCAGTCTTATACTGAACTACTTGAGCAGCTCAATGAGAAATCTTTCGAACTTGAGGTATTAAAATAGGCCCTTCTTTTTCAATCACTTTAGGACCGTGCCTAGTGTCCCTTGCACTGGAAACTGGGTTGTGCCAAGTCACTGAAGTCACAAGCAATAGTCACCACCTTTTCTGAGACATGGATGCCATACTGCAACAAATCTAAGATTTTTTAAAGAAATTTTCTGACCATGTTTCATGCTTGCCTAACATTTTGTAGACATGAGATAGCAAAATTATGTTAATTTCAAAATTGAAATTAGTATGCCTTTCAGATTGATATTGAGTAAGACCTACCACCTATTCTATTCATTGTTAAATGCTTCTATTTGATTGTATGAAATGTATGATCCTTTAGTGGATTTTTAATGGCTACAGTATTCCTAATATTTTCATGGTCTTTTCACTCGATTGCTGTTTGCTTATCATTTAAGATTTCTTATTGCAGGTGAAAGCTGCAGATAATAGAGTAATACAAGATCAGCTGAATGAGAAGGTTAGATGTGCGTGATCTTTTTAGTTGAATGGTGAATTATTCCGATCAATTTATGACACTTCCTTGATTTGCTTCTGTTATCAGATAGGTGAATGCATGGAATTACAAGCTGAAGTTACTCGTCTCAAAGAACAGTTGTCCCAAGCTCTTGAAGCTAAGGAATCTCTGTCAAATAGCTTGATGCAGAATAATAGAGAAGCTAACCACAAAGTTCAATGCTATGCTGATCAAGAAAATGCTGTTCCAAGAGAGGTGTCGTCTGAACAACTGCAAAAGCAGCAGCAGGTTTGCTTTCTGTGCTTCCACTATCTTTATATTTGGACCCCAGGGATTTAGCTGTAATGCTGTATACTAAAAGAACAGAATTCACTAACACTAAATACCCAAAGTATACACATGAGGACTATTATAAGGGGCTAACCATAAACACTAACAACTTGTCTCTTAATATACAAACTTCCATGAATGCCGCTGTTAACAAGTGGATACACACTGATCAAAATAGTGGGGTATGAGGTAGAAAACAAATGCAAACACTTTTTAATAGAACATTTTTGTTGTCTTCTATTCTGTGGTGATGATGGTATTTGAGGAGAATGAATTTGTTCGATCTGGCAATCTTTCATCCATTTTTTTTGTGTTAATACACTTCATTCCAACCATTGCCACTTTTGCAAATGGTACATTTTCGAAAACATTCTTTGGTGCTATTATTTGAGATGTCCAGATGGACTAATACTATTTGAGATTTACATTCTTTATCACAGTGTTACCATTTTTATAGTGTTATTATTAGTTATTTACCTTCCTTTTCCCCTTTTTTGGCATTACGATCTTCAGTCAGTTGAGATTGATGAGCTGAAGCAAAAGGTGTCTGAACTCATTGAAATCAAAGCTCAACTTGATGACCGCAATCAAAAGCTAATGGAGGAAAGTACGTATGCAAAAGGCTTGGCTTCAGCTGCAGGCGTCGAATTGAAAGCATTGTCAGAAGAAGTGACCAAGCTGATGAACCAAAATGAGAAGCTTGCAACTGAGTTGGCATCACTGAGGAGTCCAACTCCACGCAGAGCTAGCAATGGAACAAGAGGTGCTAGGAGGGAAAGCATGAGCAGACGACACGAGCCAGCTAGCAGAAGAGATGCAAATGCAAGCCACGAAAGGGAAAAAGCTCTGGAGGCTATGCTTATGGAGAAGGAACAAAAAGAAGCTGAGCTCCAAAGGAAAGTCGAGGAGTCAAAGCAGAAGGAAGCCTTCCTGGAAAGCGAGCTCGCCAACATGTGGGTTCTAGTAGCGAAACTGAAGAAGTCTCAGGGTTATGAACATGAGGATTCGGAAGGCAAACATAATGTTTCGTGACCTCGTTAGACAAATCAATCAAGAAAAGTTTGTGTTGCTTGGGTCTGGGTTTCTGTATGTATGTAAGTTGCTCGTGTCTGTTTTTTCTATTCTTTTTCTAGCGTGAATTAGTGCCCCATTCTGTATATTCCCCGCGTGATCAAATATGCCAGTAGTGCCTTGCCTGACTGGTGTGCCTAGAGGTTGCTATCGATGCTACAGCGGCATTTTGGATTCTTGAGGCACATATTGGGTTATTGCAGAAACATTGGACAGATGTCTGGAAATCTGACTGGTTTCTGACGCCCACTCCAAATATCTAACCTGTATTAGTTCTTTTTCTTGCGGGTTACCTGTATTAGTTCTACTCAGCCTCCTCTTAAAATGGAAAGGATATCAATTGTGAATATATCCTCGGGAGTGGATTCCGTTGTATTATCACACTTGTTTTGATCACTTGTTTGCCTGCCGTTTTTGGCAAATGTGTGCATGCTTCATGACACTTATCAGCAATGCGTTTTTTTAAAGCTATACTTTTTATGTGATGTGATGATGCGATGACTCTTCAGATTTCGTGGACACGTATCTGTTCCTCTGTGAGTCAATTCCAAAATGTACATGGCACTACCTTTTTAAAAAAAGTACCACTACATGATTCGGGGATTTACAGGCCGCACGGCGCATTCACCCTTGAGTTTAACGGCTGTCTGCCTATTGGATCTTTGAGTGCCCAACAGCTTTGACAGTTTTCTGGTGTCTTCCAGATTTTTTTTTTTTTTTTTGAGGCGGGATAGTAATTCCATCAACTGGAGGCTGACTGGACATCAGCAGCCACCTGAGAGTTTACAAAAGCAGGATGTCTTCCAGACTTGAGCATTGAGAGTGTGGTGTAGTTATATACTCCCACCTTCTAAATTGAATCGAACGGAATGGAAATAACATGCCATACAGACTTCATTCACACAAGGAGCAAACAGAAACAGTCGTGCACGCCCTCAAGGTCCTCGCCGTGATTCTCCAAACTTTGGCTGTCGCTGCCACGTACATGAACGTGTTGTTCGGCGCACCGACCTCGCCCCGGCCACGCTTGGGGAATCAACCATTCAACCCCGCCGACGTGGGGAGCAGCGCTTTCCAAGCCACCACCCATTCACCGCGAGCACCGAACGGCCGGTTCCATTCCATTCCATCCGCCCGCAGCTGGTAGACGTGGGCGCCACGCTTTCCGAGCCCAGCCATCCTGATGGCCAGCCCGGCCTCGGCTAGTCGGTTCCATCCATCGCCTCCTCATCAACGGCCGCCGGCCGGGCACGCGTCCCCGCGCGGTTGGCTTCGCCGTCGCATCGCGTACTCGCGGTTCACCCCCTCGTGAAGAAATGGCCGCGGAATCCTCCCGCCCCAAGTAAAGCGCAGCTCGGTGCTGGACGACGTGAGTGGGTGGGTGTCGCTCTAGCTCCCGGCCGCATCCGCCATCCTTCCCCCTTTCCCCGCCTATAAAACCCGCTCCGATCCCCTTCTCAGCTGGCACACCAAAAACCACGCGCGCGCGCTCGATCGTGAACAGCTTAGCAGTGAGCTAGCACGAGCAACAAACATGGCGAGCGGCGGCTACTACTACGACCAGATGACGGCGACCTACCTGCCGGCGCCGAGGACGACGACGTCGTCGTTCCACCTCATCGTGTTCCTGGCCACGGCCGCGCTGCTCGGCTGCACAACCTTCTACTCGCGCTACGAGTCGGCGGTGGAGACGCTGGTCGACCAGGTCCGGGTCGCCGTCGTGCTGTCCCCGCTGCTCCTCCTCCTCGCCGTCCAGTACTGGGCGGCCACGTCCGGGGCCCGGGCGCGCGGCGGTGGGGTCTCGTCGCTGCTCCTCGGCGACCAGCCCTCCTGGTACGGCGGCGGCGGCTGGGGCGCCGCCCATCAGCAGCGGGGGGAGTCGTCGTCGCCGTGGGGGGTGGCGCTCGCGCTCGCCCTCGTCCTGCTCCTCGTCTCCTACCAGTCGTGCTTCCGGGACCTCTGGTTCCCGCTGGTCAGCCGCCGGTGAGCTTTATTACCGATCGGAGTGTGCCGAGTGCAGCTCGGCGGCCAGAAGCAGACAGAGATGCGAGGAGGCTCGTCGTCAATTTGCGTTGATTTGCTGCTATTTTGGGCGCGCAGTGAACCGGTGACATCGTTGAACCGACTAGATAGGCAACTAGGCAGAACAGAAACAGATTATTCCAATATGGTTGGAGAAGTACTGGAGCTTCAAGGTGCATGGATTTGCTGTTTGTATTCTGGAAGCTGTAGTGTCAGACTGACAGTTAGCTCGGCTAGCTACTCCGGGCTCTGATCAGTAATTATATATACGTGTAATTACTGCAATGATAGAATATTGAATATAATAAAGAAAGAAAGTTCGTTCATCGATTAACTGCTGCTCTTGAACTATTGTATCACTAGGTTCTGGTGCTAGCTAACTTCGGCTTTGTTTGATTTCCGACTTGTAATTAAGAATATCAGCGTGCGAAGAGCTGAAAAAAACAACAAATATTTGAGCCTACAGTTATGTCCACGTGTGCCTATTTGCTCATGAATAATGCGGACCGTATATTCCCCTCGCTGTACCACACCTCGCTGCTGAATTGAGTGGCGAATAAGGTCGTTGGAAAGGTGAAAAGATAAAGCAGAACGAGAGCTGCTTGCAAAAATCAAGGTAACGACCACTTGCAAACCATCTTACGAACCTAAATCAGAAGACGTAAACTGTGGAATCTGGCTAGTCGTCCCGGCTTTCGGCAACAAGACAAGAACCTATCACTTTCCCTTCGCCGCTTTCGGCCGCTGATGGGCGACTATTAAAGGGCCTTTCTGGGCGTGGGGCTTGATACCTGATCACACACGGTGCCCAAAAGCAAAAGACGCGAGTATTCCAGATTCTTGTTACTTGCTACTTGCAGGTCTCCCCGACTACCATTGTGTTTTCCTTACCCGTGGATTATCTGCTAGTACTACATGATTGTTGGGAGTCCATGATCGTAAACTCCTGCTACCCCATTATTATGACTTGCATAACTATTGTATACTTGTAGACGAACAGACAGTGTAATACATGCGAGAATTCACAAAGTTACCGATTTCTTGCTATTTTTAGAGGCAATTTTACTGAGTTTATTTAGAAGAGGCAAATGTTCTTGGTGAATTCCCATTTTCTTGCGGCATGAAGTTCTCTCGCTTTTCTTGAGTTTCATTTCACAGGGGTAGTAGTATAGGAAAGGAGCCGATACAGTATCTTATTACGGCCCAACCAAACTGTCCCCACCCCAGTCACAAAAAGCCCATGCAGCCCAGATCGTGGTCAAGCCCAAAGCCTGGCCCAAAGCGCGGCAGCACTCTGGCGGTCTGAGTCCATTCCGTCCGTTCTCTCTCGCCTCCGCTCGCGAAGTCGCCAAGGTAGTAGAGAAGGGCGGCGAGAGGGTTTCGAAT
This sequence comes from Digitaria exilis, assembly GCA_015342445.1. Taxonomy (NCBI): domain Eukaryota; kingdom Viridiplantae; phylum Streptophyta; class Magnoliopsida; order Poales; family Poaceae; genus Digitaria; species Digitaria exilis. Next base: position 1,295,768 of record JACEFO010001619.1, read on the forward strand.
TGGCGCCAACCATTCCCCCAAATCCCGCCTCCCAGCTCTAGGGTTTCCACCCGCTGCCATGGCGGGAGCCACCGCTGCCACTCCCATGGACGTCGACGCGGCCGCGCCGCCACCTCCACCGGCGGGGGCAGCGGCGAAGGGCAAGGCGCCGCTCAGTGGGCCCGTGAGGGCCGCGCCATGGGTGGAGAAGTACCGGCCCCAGTCCCTCGCCGATGTCGCCGCCCACCGCGACATCGTCGACACCAGTAAGTGTCCGCGGCCGTCGCTCATCAGATGCCTGTTGCGGGGTTTAGGGTTTTAGGAGGGATTCGATTGGGTTCTGGTGAAGGGATTTTATTATATTTGTGCTTTAGTGACTGCTAATTTGTGGACTGTGGTCGATCTCTACCGTGCCTTTTTGTTTAGTGCTTGAGTGATCTTGTGCTATTGTCGGTGGGTTTTTTCGCCCCAAATTTATGTCGGTCTATGATACCACGAATTCTGGGATTCCTGAGCTGTAACCTGTTATTATCTACTTTTTTTTTTCGATTTGTGCTCATTGTAGCTATACCACATTGTTCTGCATAGTTAGCATGAGTTAAACTGATGATTTGTCTTCAATGCTTTGTTGTAGTCGACAGGCTGACCAATGAGAATAGGCTTCCACATTTGTTGCTATATGGGCCACCTGGCACTGGGAAAACATCGACGATACTGGCGGTCGCAAGGAAGCTATATGGGCCTCAGTATAGCAACATGATTCTGGAGCTCAATGCATCAGATGAACGTGGTATTGATGTTGTAAGGCAGCAGATCCAGGATTTTGCTGGTGCACGCAGCCTTTCTTTTGGGTATGTATTACATGCCCTGCAGACCTGATATATGATCATGCAATTTTTGTTTGCCATTGTACTGTGAAATAATACCCCTTTGCCTTATATTCAACATTCTACAGAGCAAGGCCTTCTGTTAAGTTGGTCCTCTTGGATGAAGCAGACGCAATGACCAAGGATGCACAATTTGCGTTGCGAAGAGGTCTTTCTGTTGTTAAGACTTAAGACCTTAATTTGTTCACTGATGTAATATTGCCGTACATTTTCTTACATCTGTTTACTCTGCCCCTCCTTGCAGTCATTGAAAAGTATACAAGGAGCACAAGGTTTGCACTCATATGTAATCATGTCAACAAAATTATCCCTGCTCTACAATCAAGGTGCACTAGGTTTAGATTTGCTCCACTTGATGGGAGTCATGTTAGAGAGCGTCTTCAGCATATAATAAAATCTGAGGGGTATGTATTTTTTCCATCTAAGATTATACAAGAATTTTTCAACAACTATTCGTTGGTCTAGGATCCCAAATTTCCAATCGTATCTGCAATGCTAATTTTTCTATGTACTTGCAGGCTCGGTGTAGATGAGGGTGGCTTGACAGCTCTAGTGCGGTTAAGCAATGGTGACATGAGGAAGGCTTTGAATATATTGCAGGTTATCCCTGTTTTTTGCATTTGAATCCTGCTGTTTTTTACCATATCAGTGTGAATTTAAAAAAGGCATCATACTTTTTGATTTGCTAATTGCAGTGCATGCTTCAAGAATACCTCTAATGCCATTCTTTCAGTATTACTTTTACTAAGTTTAACATTGAGATGAACCATAAAACATAGCCTTTTTTCATGATACCCATTGCTTTGTTCTACAAGCTGATGCGCCAATGGCATTAGCTTTGACAATGACTTACCTTCTCTTTATACAGTCAACACATATGGCATCCCAACAAATCACGGAAGAAGCTGTCTATCTTTGCACAGGAAACCCCATGCCTAAAGATATTGAGGAGATAGCATTTTGGCTACTAAATGAGCCATTTTCGACCAGCTTCAAATGTAACCTTAATTACCATGCATCAATATTTTCTTTGTAATTATTCAATATATGTAAATGTGTATTTCCTTATCTGTTTAGATATATCTGACATGAAGATGAGAAAAGGTCTGGCTTTGGTTGACATCATACGTGAGGTTACAATGTGAGTGCTACGCTGCTACCTACAGTGCAGCTCTTCATTCTTCATATTCATTACAACAACAACAACAACAACAACAACATAGCCTTTAGTCCCTTTAGTCTTCATATTCTTCATATTCATTAATAACTATAAAACTGAACTTTGAACCCCATGTAGCACTGTTCTAAATTTTCTATGTCTGTTATGCAGGTTTGTGTTCAAAATACAAATGCCATCCGATGTTCGTGTAAAACTGATAAATGACCTGGCTGATATTGAGTATGTCCTGTATAAACTTTTACAGCTTAATTGTGTGGTTCTGCACATAGCTTACCATTACTGCACCAAATGCATCTGCTCCACTAATTCCACTTAGATTGACATAAGTATACTAATATAGTTATTTTAGCTCACATAAAAGCATAGGAGGTGGGTAATTGCCTAAGTTCTGTGAGAATATGTGAGAATACTCAGGTAGCTATTTACTCTATAAGCCTATACCCTTAGATCTTAGTTTACTGAAGAAAATCCTTAGAACTTGGTTCACTGAAAGGCTGTTGATATAATTTAGGCCTTGCAATAGTGCAACGCTGCAAAATGTTCTTTTTATTTGGCAAACTTACATATTTGGAATGCCTGCTTTGAGAGACAGTGGAAACTTTAAATTCAGCAAACTTCAGATGCAGTAGTTCACTGCAATGTCTCCAAGACAGTTGCACTGAGTTATTCCTGGGCATTTGACTGAGTACTTTTTATTGGCTAGCAATATTATTCATGTCATCTCTGTCTGATATGCAGGTACAGGCTAAGCTTTGCGTGTAATGACAAATTGCAGCTGGGTGCACTGATCTCAACTTTCACCACTGCTCGTGTGGCTATGGTTGCCGCCGCCAGCTGATTGCAGTAATGAGATGGATCTTTTTGTTGTCCTTTGCTGCCCCCACTGGAACCTGGAGATGAACCGCAGCTACCGTCTTTTCTGTAGTTAGAAAGCTTTTAGTGAGGGTTATCTTAGATCTGTAGGCTGCGGGATCCGATCTGTATATGTAACTTCGGGCTTGGGAGCCTCCCATGACTGAATGCTGTCAGGTGTCGCTAAGCTATGATACATGTAAGATTTTATCCACTATTGAAGCAACTATAACGGAAATTTTTCTTTGATGAAGTATGTGAAGTGCAAAGACATCAGTGCCTCTTGGTGATCCACAGTGGAAACGTGATTAGGATCAGTAAACCATAAATATCACATCCTGTATTATTCCAGTGTAACATCCATGCACCATGCTGTCCTTATTTTACAGGTGCCAAGGAAAATACATTTTATCATTGCATTCTTCGCTAATTCTTGGTGCCTTGAAAGAAAACACCAAGCTCTCAAGTCTAACACTGTACATTAGAATGTGAAGATCTGTCAAGCATCAGTAGACGGCAGCCTGCTCCGGACTTTGTGCTCAGGCTTATGCGTGCTCTCAAAATCAATATGAACAAACGCCCGCTCGACTTGAGGCAGCTTCTCGATCTTCTCCTGCAGCGATTCACCGATGGTGTGTGCCTCTCGTAGCCTCATATCCTCTGAGAGTTCGATGTCAACCTATGTTGTTGCGAGAGTAGATCATACCATAAGAACAAAGATCACTTGCTAATAGCAGGAGAGGGGAAGGAAAGGAATGGTAGGGACACAGTCTGCTAGTGTTCTCTTCTAGCACCAAAGCAGTAAAGTATTAACTGACCTCGACGAAGTAGAGAGCTCCGAAGCTGTAAGCTCTAACAGTGTCAACCCGCTTGACTCGTGTGTCGTGCTTCATGGCGAGGTAGGTCAGCATCTGCAGCATCTCTGGAGGGGCACATTGGCCTACTAGGGTAACTGGAACGAAAGAAAAAACAACAGTCACAAGCTATCAAGCTGATCAGGAACTCAGAGCATGTTTGCTGATGCATATTTTCCTCTGCAGATCAAGAGTCAAAATCTCTATAGCCACTGGCAACAGTAAGAGGCTAACCAATCTTCCATCTAGCCGTTACCTGGCTTTTATACTAAGGTTTTTTTTATCAGCTATCCAGGCTTAGTGTTCATAAAAAATAGTGGAACTAAAGCATTTCTAAAATTTTATGACAACTGGGAATGCAAAGAGTTATGGAAGTACCTGCATTTTCTAACACGGTTTTGGACCAGTTCACAATGGTATATACAGCAAGCAGTACAGCACCGGCGGGGTCAATCCACCATAAGAATTTGTCCCCAAGAACAGCAGCCACCAGACCAACAACATTGGTTATCACATCAAAGTAGTGGTCCTGAATGGCACAAGTACAGCTGAATTTAAATAACAGATTTGATATCAGTTAAAATATATGTTCATTAAAACAAAATAGTTATTGTGTGTCTCTGTCATATGGTCAAGGCATATACCTTTGCATAAGCACGGACAATGCTGTTTCCTGAACTCTTGCAATACAGCCAGAGAGCAAGTTTCACAGCAGTTGCTGAAAGCATGATGGAGTACAACCATATCAGCTGCTCTGATGTCATCTTCTCGCCAGGTTTATTCTCCACCAATTGTTCAACTGCTGTGATCAAGACCTGGAAACCTAATATGTTGATAGAGAAACTCATTTTAATCATTTCTACATACATTTTCATATAGCATTTGTTTGACAGATAGTAAAACATTTCTTGTTAGCGGAGTTATAAGTCTTAGAGATGGAGGTCTACCAAAGCAAAGATGCTAATACCTAGAGTTGCCATGATAGCTGCAAAGACGATGATTCCAACTGGCTGAACACGCAACTTCCCAATTGGGTACTTGTAGATGTTCACTTTCTTCATGGTAAGGTGTGTGAACCAAAGGATGCCGCCGGCCATGAAATCCAGCAACGAATCAAGCGTCGAAGCTGCAATTGCCATGGACCCGGTCCTGACCGTAGCATACACCTGTCATTTTCGCAGCACAAATGGATCAACATACAGTCTTCAAGTCTGTTCTGATCAGTACCCCTGTTTTGCTTTACTCTAGGACTGCACAACCTGACGCGAGAAATAACATTACCTTGAAAGCCAGCAGCACAATATTAGCATAGTTGGAAATCTTCATGGCGAACTCGCTCTGCTTCTGCTCCTTGTCCTCGATGTCCACAAGATCCGATCCATCCGATTCGAATTCGCCGGGCATGCAGCGCGCCTCCACCTCCTCGAAGGTTCTCAGGGTCGCCAACTGCTTCTCGTAGTACTCTCTCTCACCTACACGCACGACACGCAGGTGAGGAAAGAATCGAAGCTCGCATCTCCCTATGCCCCCATGGAAGCGGCGCCTACTACTGACTAGCTACACTTTTGAGCTTCCAATTTGGTCCTGAGCTAGTGGTGGGTTACCTTGGGAGAGGCCTTTGGCGCGGGCGAGGTCGACGTCGGCGGGGCGCTCGGGGTCGAGCCCGGCGCGCACCTTGTCGGGCAGCCGCGACAGGAAGCTGCTGCGCAGCGACCGCGCCGAGTCCCGCCGCCGCAGAGACGGAGCACGGCCGCCGGCGCCCAGCAGCGGGGCCCTCGCGTCGTCGTCCTCCATAGTATAGTATCGGCGTTGGCGGAGGCTGCCTGGAGGGAAATTCGCTGACACACTTGGGAAATTCGCTTTTTGTAAGGTTATTTCTGTGAGAGGTCTTTGGGAGTTTGGGTGTTTCACTGTTTGGACTTCCGGTTTATCTTTATTTTAGTGGTAATCTATAATGTTCTAGAAGCAAGTCTCACTCATCAGAGTGACGGTGCTTAGCAACGCCGAAGAAAATGTACACGGACACGGGTCATATATACTCACAGAGGGCGCTGGTAAAGTTTCAAGCAATTCTGTTCTACCGAATCTTTCTCCATAGGGCAAACTGTTGATGTAAACCACCTTTCTAGGCTGATGTGCATGTGCTACCCAATTTGCTCACAATTTGCTCACTCAAACTGTGCCCAATGTGCCAGCAGGCAGCAGCTAATATGTAAGCACACATTAGAGGACCAATCAACCCTCAAAACGATTAAATTTAATTGTGCTCTGAGCTCCTCGATTAAGTTCGTAACGTCATCAACATTTTAGTAAGTAGCACTTGCTTTAGTCGTTGACATTTTTTGCGTTCACATGAAAGCAAACCGTATTGACTTCACCAATCGAAACCGGCCCAGTCTGTGCCGCTGCGGATTAATTATCCTTTTTCATTTTTTTTTCCTCTTGAAAACATTTGCTAATGAGTTCATCGCTTTGCTAATGTCAAACAGAAACTTTGTCAGCAGCCAGCAACGATTGGCGTCGATGCGAGCCCTCCGTCCCATCTCGTCCGTCCATTCCACGCAACCCATTCTCCGCCGACGAGCCCCCGCTCTCGCCGCCGGCGGGGAAGCGCCGATGACCACCACCGGCGCGCCCACGCCCCCGCGCTTCAAGCGCTCCTCCCCAAGGAAGAAGTCGCAGCTGATAAGCCGCCGCCTCGCCTCCGGGAAGACCGAGGCGGCGGGTTCCCCGCCGGCGTTGGCGAGAGCGCCGCCTCCCGCTCCGCTGGAGGTGGACGCGGTGCCGCCTATTGGGCGCGCATTGCCGCGGGAGTTCTTTGAGGTGGATGCCCTCGACCTCGCACCCCGCCTCCTCGGCAAGCTCCTCCGCCGCGACGAAGTTGTTCTCCGAATCACCGAGGTTGCTCATGTTCTTCAGAAATCTCTTGTCATTTTTGTGTGATCAAGATTTTATTTTGTTGCAATAGCGCCAGGCTAAATATCCTTCTCTTTATAGCATCTCTCCATGTTTGAGAAAGTCGAAAATGCTCTTATCTGCGACGCTAAATTTGGTGAAGCACCCAGTTATGGCTTGTGATATTCTAAAATTCTCCTGTCTATGCTTTGGTTCTTCAGGTGGAGGCTTATAGACCCAATGATTCTGCATGCCACGGCCGGTTCGGCATCACCGCGAGGACTGCTCCAGTGGTAGGATATGTGCTTCCTTTCATTCTTCTGATCATGACAAGTTTGCAGGATTGAGATTCTAGCTTGGACTAAAATATTTGCCCCCCTATTAAGTGTAGTTTGGACCAGGAGGACATGCGTATGTGTATCTATGCTATGGGATCCACATGATGCTCAATGTTGTTGCCGACATGGCGGGCTTTGGTGCTGCTGTTTTGATCCGGTCATGTTCTCCGGTTAGCGGTATGCTCAATCTTGTTTTACATGTACATATAACAAGTGAAATGCCTTAGCTATGGATTTAGCCGACTTAGTTTGCATTAAGTTTGCTAACTTTTGATGCAGTTTGCTAGGATCATAAGACATGCTAGAATTACATTCTCATGCTACCGGAGTACTGAATTGTAGAATGAGAGATGTTAGGGGGCTTAGGCATTCTTGTTTGCTCTGCATTTTTTTCGTCTTACGGTTAAAACTCTGCATATCTAAATCGAATTGCTTGTTTTCTAATCTGCAATAACCTGCGGTAGATAATTTGTACTCATTTGACTTTTGTCATATCTCCCTAACTCGGTAAGGAAAATGAAATTTTGTTCCACTTGCTCACAGTTTAACTCAGAAAACTGCAAGTCTTGTTGGTTGGAGAACTGTAGTACAACCTTTGTCAGAAATTCCAATTCCAGTAACTGAACAGCATGCTCCCACTAAAATTTGATGGGAGAGGACCAGACTACACCACTGATTTACAATAAGTTCTATCTAGTATTTTTACCACCCGTAGCCTGTACTTTATTTTTCAGTTGAAAGGTTTTCCTCTGGTTTCAGTGTCTCTTGCCTTATCAATTCAAGCTTGTAGTATACGGAGTAGAATACTTCAAGCTGGGCGTTAATTGATTTCTTGAAATTGTTGTAGGTCTTGAAACTATTCAGCGACGCCGAAACCAACAAACTGAGAAACCAGTACTACTTACTGGACCAGGAAAGGTATGTGCCTCTTCCTTGTTACCTGGTTCTTTTCTCACTGTTCGTACACGATTTTATGTCCACTGTATTCAGGTTGGACAAGCTCTGGGCCTATCCACTGACTGGTCGAACCATCCACTTTACACACCTGGTATGCTTGGCTGATCTCCAACATCGCCTGAAATCACTGGCACTGGTTCATTTCGTTCACCTAGCAGTGGCTCGTTTACCCTCTCAGGTGGGTTGGAAGTATTGGACGGGCCGGAGCCGGAGGGCATTCTGGTTGGTCCACGAGTAGGCATCGAATACGCATCACCCGAGCACGTCGCTGCGCCATGGAGGTTCGCCATCGCCGGCACTCCGTGGATCAGCGCCCCCAAAAACACCCTTCGGCCACGCTGATCGCTGAAGACCTGAACGAACCGATGTCTTGCCACAAACAGCTGGAGTCCAGTTCCCCTCCAGCTTCAGACCGAAATGTTCGTGTGCTTGTATATTTTGTTATTAACCGAAGGGCTGGTTGCCTAAACCCAGCTCCAGCTCCTGTAACTGTAACTCGCCGTAAGGCTCTAAACGTATTGATGTCTGCTTTTCCAAAAAAAAAATAAATAAATAAAATAAAGGTGACAGGAAGCACCAAACGGCTCCACCCTGCAATTGCCTCACAGCCAATCGCATGGTGGCGTACGGTGCACATGACTCAGGCGTGCTACAGCCTGCACTGCGTACAGATCTGTGGATTAGAGCAACTCCAACAGATCATCTAAATTACCTGAGATAGGTAAAAAATAGCTATTAGGTGCTTAAATCCTCCTTCCAACAGTATGGCTAAAGTCATTCCCTCAGTTTCTCCTTCGGCATCCCGGCAAATGCGGTAGGCAATTTTGCCTATCCACCCACGCTCGGCATCCTGGATTCCCGCTTGCGCCGCTCCCTGTTCCTGCCCATGCGCCTCCCTCCCGCGCTTCCTGCTAGCCGCACTTCCCCCACCGGCGCCAACCCTTCTCGCCGCTCTCACTTCCCTCGCCGGCGTCGACCCCTCGACTCCTCTCACCACTAGGATTGGCCATCGGGAGTGCCTGGTGTGGGGCGACGTTGCCGCTGAGAGGCTTCGGGGTCTCGGCCGTCGGAAAGCTCCCGCCGCTGCGCGTCTCAGTCGTCCTCGTGCTGGAGACCTTCCGTCTCGCAGACGACATCACCACCGAGTTAGCGCCCTTCGCGAGCTTCTCCTGGTCAATTCCCCCCAACCGGTCAGAGCTCGATTCGTGGCCGACGAAGGGTGATTTGTGGCAATCGGAGTTCGATTAACTGCCACCGAAGCTCGATCGACTGCCACCGAAGCTCGATACACAATGTTGGAGGTCGATTAATGGCTACCAGAAATTGATTCGCGGCCACAAGGATGGTGTCATCAAGCATGAGGAAACAATGTTGCAGAATCCGCGTGCAGCCCTTGCTGCAGAATCCATTCAAGAGGTCCGCTTGGAGCAGAGGCCCTCCCGCCGTCGAGCCAAGCCGCTCAAACTCGTCCCGTGATGAGCAGAGGTCCGCACAGAGCCGAGCTCGCCCCCAACGAAGCTGCACTGCTGAAGCTCGCTTCAGCTCGATGAACGGCAGTTTAATTAATTCGAAACAGCGCGACATTGGTTGCAGTCCGCACAGAAGAAGCGGGGGGAATCCCATCTCGTCGTCAACCAGCTGCTGCTCGGCCTGCTCGAGATCTCCGGCTGCCTCAAGGAGGCCGGCATGTCCGTGGTGCGGGTGCGCGCCAAGCTCGAGAAGCACCATGACAGGGAGGGCCGTAGCTTTGAGTCCGCATCTGCGGGCGGGTCCAAGCCGAGCTCATCGAAGTTGCACAGAGAGGCTAATATGAAGAGTCAAGAACTCAAGATAGAGAGTCTGTTGGATTACTGGACTATTTAGTTAGCTTTTTATTTTTTACCTAGTCTTTTACCTCTTTATTTAGCTATGATTTTTAACTAGTCTATTGGAGATGCTCTTAAAGGAGCCAGGCTGGTACGAAAGGATAATGGGAGAAAAGAAAACGAAAAAAAAAAACGACGCCTGAGAGATTCGAACTCTCGCGGGGAAACCCCATGTACTTAGCAGGCACACGCCTTAACCACTCGGCCAAAACGTCGTTTGATGCTAGTGGTCATTATTTTCATTATATACCCAACAATACAACAAATAAGCCACATCCTTTTATATAAGAGCCTCATGAGTCAGGTAGCTGACTATGCTTCGTTCGTAAAGTTCGGATCTTTTCCTATGGATTTAGGGGCCACCTTTTCACATGTAATTATGTGCTTTGAATTTTGATTCAAATAAGGCTTTGTGGGTTTATTGAGGAAGAGTTGTGCGCCAAAGCGAAAAAAACATTTTTTACTGTTTGAGCAAAATATAAATGCACAGTTAAATGAAACGGAAAGAAAATAGAAAAAAACTGAAAAAGAATAGAAGACAAAAATTGTAGAGTCCTCGGACTAGCAAGTCTCAATGAAACGGAAAGAAAATAGAAAAAAAAACTGAAAAAGAATTGAAGACAAAAGTTGTAGAGTCCTCGTACTAGCAAGTCTCAATGGAGGGTTTCATAGACATTAAATCTATAGTCACATCAGCAGTTTTGCTAATATGACAGTCATGTACTCATGGGACGAGAGAAATTGCATAGTTACCTACTCACTCCTTCCTAAAATTATAGTCTTTCTCACTTCCCGAGAAAATACTACGGCCAATTATATATAAAAATATAATAAATTTTATGGTACACTATAGATATCACTAGATAGATATTGAGGTCTAGTTTTTATAAAAAAATATCTGAAGATCTAAATGTTGCACGTATTTTCTACAAACCTAGTCAAACTCATGGCACGAACACTCAAAACGACTATAATTTTGGGACGGAGGGAGTAATTTCTAGTCTTCCTAGTGGTAACTGTGCAACAAAATCCTTCATTAAGACTGGCCATAATCTGCTTCCTGATGTACTGCTGTTTGATTTGGGGACCCAGCCACAGCGAACCACAGGTCGCTAACTTCGCCAGGGCTTTAGCTTAGCCACGTGGCCCACGTGACCTTAATCTCTTCGCTCACGTGACGGAGTGGATGCGTGAGGCGGTGACCGGCCCGGGCGCGCCGCCACGCCATTCCAGTGCTTGTTTCTAGCGTTTCTGCTGGCAATCAAATGGCCAAATGGGCCGCATGGCCCGCCCGCGACAGTTTGGGAGCGGGCACGTCTCTGCTCGGTTTGCAAAACGCGTGAGGCCACCGAACGCATCAAGTTACGCGGCGGACGGGCTTGAGCTGGAGTATCCAGCCAGACAGGCAAAGCCGGTGCCGTGCCGGCGACCCATTTCGGCAGGCAGGGAAGACGAGGCCACGTTCTTGCCCGTACCGCCCGTTGAAAAATCCGAGCAAATCAAGTCCAAACATGGCCTAAGTGGCACATGGAATGTCAAGTCCAAGAAGGTTCTCACGACAACGAGTCTTTCTCGAACGGATCGATGAGTTCTAGAACAAGCGGAAAATTTGCAAGATGCGTATTTCTTCTTGTTTTGCGAATGTCATTTTGAAAAGGAGTAGTATCTCGAAACATATTATTTTGTGGTCAAATCAAATGCTCTGATCTTTCATTGAGAATTCGAGATGCGCTCTCATTTGATGTCCTGCGGCGACAAGCCATGAGCAACCAAAAAGGGGGGGAAAAAGTTACAGGATTGATGACGTGGTCTTATCTACCCGTCCAAGATTAACCAATCCAAGCCTTGCGCCCAAAGCCATGCGCTAATCTGGTTGGTTACGTGTGCTTCCAAGTCTCCAAGATAGCGACTGCTCAGAAAGGGGGTGGGGATCAGATACGTCATCGTCTTGCTGGAGAATAAGGATGCCATGTCATCACCTTAGCAGCCTGCCGGACAGATGTCCCAGGCCAGGTCAAACCACTCCGGTAAGCAAAGACGTCCACACGCCAGAACAGTCAATGAGCAAGCAAGAAAACGTGAACAGTTACGGTCATGGACTTCTTTCCACCTCTCAAAGCAAGCCAAACGAAGATACCTACGAAGCCCACGCTTGCTTGGACGGCCAAGCAAGAACAACTTGTAAGTTGCAATCGCAAGAGCACATGCTGCGAACCCACATGCCAAGTGGTTCGCTCTGTATAAAGCGAGCAAGCAAGGGGAGAGGACTACCCCCATTGCACAAACACAGCCGTGACATCTTGTCATCTCGAAGAAGTTCATACGCGCATTCACAAAGCATCTCCCTCCCCTTGCCAGCTGCTCTCGATCGATCAATCCCCTCTCGCCGCCGGTAGTAGCCATGGACGCCGTCTTCCTCTCGCTCTCGCCGGAGCTCCGCGACGCGCTCGTGAAGGTCGCCGTGTTCGTGCTCGTCCAGGGGCTGGTCTATCTCATCCTCCGTAGCTCATCCAGCGTCTTCTCCAAGGACGGCGGCCTCAGGTCCCTCAGCTTCCGGCCGATGCGGTCCATGAGCGTCAGGCGTGTCCTGGCGCCGCTCTCCGACGTCCCCGTCGGCACCGACGAGCCCTCGACGCCGTCGCCGTCGCTGTCGTCCGCGGCGTCGCGCCGCAGGGCTAGCCGCGAGGATTGAGGAGGTGCCCGGGGCGGGTGGCGCATCTGCCATTCTGCCCGGAAAGCTATAGATAGTTCTGAATTGTAATTGGTTTGTTATTGGGATGGAAACACTATTTGAGTTCTGATGTAAGTGGGATATATGGAATCTTGTAGATATATATCGAATGAGAAGAATTGGAAGACTGGATTATTTGATTCTTTATTACAAGATGTTCTCTTTTTTCTTGTGAATATACTACTTGTTGGCTCTTGTTGGGAATGATATGATCGAAAAAACAATTAAACTGGAAGACTGGATTATTGGAAAACAAAATGAGACTTGACCAGCTCTGCTATGTTATTATGTTAAGGAGCTGATATAGCTTGATTGATTAGTACAAATTCAATAACTCGAGAGATGATATGAATATGACATTTCATCACCTATTCTTCTGGGTCATTCCTCATTCAACGTAAGCATATGGCCTCCTGTTACTTCTGCTCGCCCTTCTCCATAAAACAGCAATTAGCCATAAAGACAAAAGAATTGGAAGACTGGATTATTGGCTCTCTCTTCTTTTTTTTTTACCATATGATTGTTCTATCTTCCTGTGAACAGAGTTGTTGACTTTTGTCTTGTAGTCAGAACATTTGTACCATTTGAGTTTGAGGAATTCAATTGGAAGATTGAAACTCGCTCTGCTGTGATAACGAACTGAAATATGGCTTTATTGATTTGGTTGGTATATGAAGAGATCATCTGCCATCTCTCTATATACATTTTACAGTACAATATCAAGTGTACGTCCTATGTGCTTTATCACTTGTTCTTCTGGATCATTTCTCTAACCTCATCCATCACAAGCCAAGCTTTATGGCCTCCTATTACTTCTGCTTTCCATTCCCCATCCTTCCATAGCTGGACATGAACGCATAGTTTAGGATCAACAATTCAAAGTTTTTCTAGCTCCAACGATATAGGAATGGACATTATATGATGGAAGAAAATGTGGTGGTACCTGAATAGTGGGCATTTTCTGAAGGTGTACAGACATTTGGAAAAGCAATATGCACAGCACAAGGGAGAATAAAAGAATCAGATGTTTTCAGTCATTCCAAATCATCAAGGAATCAGAAATTTTCTGAGTCGCTCTAAATAAATTTCAGTGCTGTGGAGAAACTCTAGAAATTACTGACTTACAGTTATATTCCCTCTTTTCACTACTGCTTGTGGAACTTTATTGACATCAACAAAGTAAAACCTGACCCTGCAACAGAAATTGATCGAACAAATCATTAACACATTTCACGATATGGAATGCTAATATTCAGAGCTTGGGATCAGTTAACAGGATAACAGATCAATACGACAGAACTGGAATTGTAGCAATCCAAAGAGGTGAATTTACACCAACCCTGGATATTCTCCTGCTATCTTCTCCAATCTGGGCTTCAGGTAAATGCATTTCCGACACCAACTAGCCATCCTGCAGGCAAGTGGCAACAATAAACAATATCTCAACTCCTGAATTCTGATGAAGTATTTTAATACATCCAGAGCAGTTTGAGATCGGCATGTCGATGAAAGAGAGAAAGCATCTCAGTTGTTCTATAATCACAATCAGTATCTGGATTATGGGTATGCAACACACCATACAGGTCCACGGAGGTGAGTATAATATACTAAGCTGCAGCATTGTTAGGTCGGGCGGCATGGCGTCAGTAGTCGTACCAGTCGATGACGATGGCCTGGTTGTTCTCAACAGACCACCTGAGCGCGTCGTCGAGCTTCTCCATGCTGTCGATCTCCTCCATCTCCACCGGCTTGGACACGTCCCAGAAGTAGGCCTCCGCCCTCACCCTCCCGCCGCGCTCCCTCCTCCTGCCCCTCCCGCCGCCGCTCCACAGCCACAGAGACCGCCCACTGGCAGCCGCCCCGCCACCGACGGTCGAGCAAGCGGCTGACGAGTGCGGGTGCGGCGATGCCGCGGCGGCGGCCGCCTCGCGCACGCAGAGCGCGCGCGGGCTCGGCGCGAGGAGTGCCATTGGTTACGAGATGCAGCTCGCGACGGCGATCAGCAGGAGCAGATGACGGCGGGGTATATGCGTGGAATCGGAGAAAGGCGAGGCGGCGACGGGAGGCGGGAGTTGATCGATGGGTGGGATCGGAAGCGCAAGCTTATCCGCAGTGAGAAGATCCGAACGGGGTTGCCAAGGTTGGTGGGGCAGTGGGGACAAAAGTGAGTACGCGTCAGCGTTTGGGCCCAGCGGATCGTAAAATATCTCCTTTAGCGTGCGAACAAAATATTTTTGTGCGAGCTCGAGCGCAATCTTATAAATGGGCTGAAACGCCTGAAAGCAAGCCCTGAAGTAGAGGGGGAATTGGGCCCTATACGAGGTTCCAAACCTGGCCGGACAGTTTTTGGGCCGCTTCATCTACCTGCTGCTGCCAAAAAAAAAGAATCCTCCTGTGTGGCCCCGTATGTCTCGCCGGCCGTGCTACGACAGAGAGCGTCCAACAGGTTGGTTCACCACGAACGAGTTCACGACCGCTCCAATTCCTTCTCTTTTCTCCGTTGTGTACGCTCCAAAGACCAAACATGGTGAACTAAAAAAAAAAAGAAGACCAAACTTGGTGATCCGACCAGAACGCACTACTACTAATAATCCAGAAAAGAAAACATCATGATGGACAGACCGGAGGACCATATCGGTCGATCTCGATCAGTCGTATGGTACGGGCACCGTGGTACGATCGATATATACTCTACCTACGATCCAACGACTCAATCGAACTGCCAGAACAGCCGCCACCGTAGTATGTAGTGGTACTCGTGTTTGACACAGGTCCTATCGCGATCACGACTCCCGCGGTGAAAATGATTACCCTGTAGCGAAATGTGACCGAGCTCGTCGTCATCCCATTGACGTTTACCCTTACTCTACTTGGCTTCTTGGTCGCCGGAGCGGAGACTCCACGGAAATCTTGGTTGGTGGTGGCAGTGGCTAGTGGGGGTTTGGAATTGGAGGGCAAGCAACTTCAGCCCCAATTCAGGCACTTCCCCTGAATTCGATTTCAGCCCCTGTACGTACCTGCCCATATACGATTTTGGAACTCCCGTCCTCGCGTTTGTATGCTGCGCTTGCATTTTCTCCTTGCATGGCTTTACCGGGCACCCGGCATGCATGTTCCGCTTCTTGCCTTTTTATCCTTTGTGTTGTGTGGTCCCGCGCCGCTGTAACAAAAGATCCAAAGAGACGGACCCTTGCTTAAGGCGTACTCCACGGATCGGATCTTTCGATCGATCCAGTACAGCTTTCATGTCTCGTCTGTGCAGTGCAGTGAGCTTTGGGGAAGATGCACTTGCATGGCGCTGATCATTACACCGTGCTGTGATAGGTTGCACGTCAGCCACTTAGTAGGTCCAATCTAGGCTTAAGGTGAGTTTAGTTTCAGAAAGATTTTCGAAAAAATACTATTCATTTAATTTTTTTCTATTCATCTCATCTCTCTCACTCACATAATATTATTCATCTACCGTGTATTTTTAGGTCTACAATGTTTATTCAGAAATCTTTCCCAATCTAAACACACCTTGTTTTACAGGCACGATGATGCGTAATTCGTTTTCATAACAAGGAGTTGCTCGGGCCATGAATGATCGTATAGTGTTTATGGTGATGCTAGGTACGGCGGTACGGTCCTGTCTATTATATATAGACGCGGTGTCGCGTGGGGCCCATTTGCCATGGAGAAAACAATTCCAAGTGTAAACCAATCAGATCGTTCCATGTGGAGCACTTAACATGCTCATTGCTTTCAACTGGATCTCCCGATAACATGCCAGACAGTAGTGATCGACCAACCTCCCTCTAGATAGTGGGTCTTTCCGATCCGCATGTAAAGTTCGCGCGTGGCAAAAAAACATGACAAGTCAAAAGAAGCAGAAAAAACACACTGGTTTACCAAAGCAACAACCAAGTGCCGCATCGAGCCATCGACACGATGGAATCCTCGGAGCCACCAGCAAGTGAACCGAGACCTAACCAATACCATCTCCCTGATGAGCTTTCAGGGTCAAGTTCACAAACGATATCTTCTTTCACGCAAATACGCATTTGCTGTGTAGCTCCATCTTCTGAATGTGTTAGGCTCAACTTCACTTCACTATTTGGCAACCCATCCAGTTGTGCTTTTCGCCGGAATCTTTCGGTCCCTTTCCTCACCGTGTCGACCCGATTAGCAGTGAATAATCTGGATTATATTTGGAGTAGTCAACGAGGAAGGAGCGTTTATATTAGGCTGCTTCCCGACTAATTTAATTCCTTTTGATAACATGACACTCACCTGGGCACAGTTTTAAAATGAGACGACCGATCCTGCATGTGTTTTGGAGTTAGGCTGCGATGCAGATTCTATCATATTCTGCAACCTGTTGCAGGTTTCGGCTTGTGCGGATGGTCCAGCTGCATCGAAATGGCTAATCCTCTCGACTCGATAGCCTGCATGCATGAACCACTGAACTAGCTTTTGCCTACTACTATAAGCTAAGCATGACCAACTAGATCAGTTCAGATATGCAGTACACATGGAGTAGTTTTTTTCGCCTAAATTTAACTGCCAAAATTACCGTGCCTCTGTGATCTCGCTGCTTCACCTGCTAGTTGTTCTTTCTCTCTGGTGCAAACTTCCATATTGTTAGTAGGAAAAAATACAAATGGAATTTCTTTCTCAGATCTGTACGCTAGATTTGATATGGACGGTACGGATCTAGAGTTCGAAACTGCTGTTACTCATCGGATCTACCCAGTCCAGTGTTCTGGACCGCTAAAGGCTGCTGTTTCTTTATCATCTCAGTGTAGGAAAGGCTGCTCGGCCAGGATGGCAAATACGGAACGGCGTCGTCGGCGCGTGACGGAATGCAACGACGAGGCGACGACCAGGTGTACGGACATGGAAGGCAGGGTCGCACTGCGTACGGGCAGATGGCAAGATGCACACGATAGGTGTGTCAGTGTGTGGAGAGTGCCAGACTGCCAAGTGCCAATGGCCAAACAGTAAAAAAACCGAGCACTTCCATATGTGCACCAACACTCAGCCTCCATATTTGGTCAATGTCTCAGTGGTGCAGGTTTCGCGAGCACGTAGGAAATATGAACTCAGATACAGTGTGCGATTGGAAGCTTATGTAATGCCTCGTAGAGCATCATATGTTTGGATGCATACTACGTGGGGCTCAATTTAGTGGACTGTCATGTATCTAGATATACTAGGTGTGTTTTATTGTGATTGCCGATATAAATGTTGAACAAAGTGGCCGTTGGCACTCTTGTTGTGATGGCTACATGTGGTTTTGCTTGGATCCGAAGTGGAGCAAAAGATGTCACAGTTGTCATATACAATAAGAAAAAAGGTCACTCGCAAAAAAAGAAAAGAAAAGGAAAAAAATGTCAAATGATTTGGGATAATCTTACTCATATATGGCAACCCTTACACATCAATCACCATTTGAATTTGATAATTTTTTTTATACTGCATAACTTTAATCTTCCTAGTAAATCAATAAAAACTAATGGACATGCTTAATTAAGACACACACTACCCATATTAAGCGTATATAATACAACTGCAATGAGAGATACAAACAGTTGTGCCCAAGACTATGCAACCTGACTAATTGTTATGGGCTCTATAAAACTCATCTGTTTACATGTCTTTTAAGCGTTGGACACCTAGTACAAACCAACATTCATCACAAAACCCATAATAAAATGAAATGTAAGATATCTAATAATTCATCACAAACCAACATTCATCACAAAACCTAGAAACTTAGATATTCAAAATGACACCTAAGACGACTAATAATTTGGAACTGAAGGAATACGTCTATGGAACCATACGTGTGAGTTCAAAAAAAAAAAAAATCCCCAAATCCAGGCAGGTAGTTAGTTTCGCTCCCAATCCCAACACCACGCCGCCTCCACCACCTCTCCCCTACAAAAGTCTTTACCGCAGCAGCAACGGCCGCAGTAGCAGATCGATCGCCACGCGCGGCGCGCTTCCTCTTCCTTCCCCCACCCCGGCACCGCCTGCGCGGTTACGCCTCCTCCGCCCACCCGCCTCGCTCGCCTCCTCTCTAAAACCCTAACCCTGCCAACTCCCCGCTGCGCCTCGCTCTCGCCTACCCGGCCGGGCGGCGCGCCGCCGTGGACGATCGATGAAGGGCGCGTGGAGGCAGAGCGGCGGCGGCGGCGGCGGCGTGGCGGTTGTGGCCGACCACCTCGGGCGCGCTCGGCCCGCCAGGCTCTGCCTCTACGGCCTCGCGCTCACCTTCGCCGGGTTCGCGGTCTTCCTCGCCTTCGCGCCCTCCCTCCCCGCGCCCCCGGCCTCGTCGCCGGCCGCCGCGTGGTTCGACGGCCTGATCGCTTCCGCCTCGCCGTACCGCGCGCAGGTCTCGGGATTCCTCTCCTCCCTCTTCCCCGCCAATTCCTCCTCCTCCGCCTCCGACGTGCCTCGTAGTGGCGTCGCAGCGAGGCGTCCCGGGCCGAGCGGCGGCGGGTTCGCGGCGAGCGCTCCGCAAGCGGTGGGCGTCATCTCCAGCGCGGTTCGGTCGGGCGAACGGTTGGGAAGCGGAGGCGGAGGTCCGTCCAGCAGTGTGGGCGGTGCTCCCGGCGGGGATCGCGCGCCAGCGCCTGGCCATGCTACTGCGGCGGCGGTGCCGAGCGGCGCGCCGCCGCCCGATGATCATGTGCGAGGCGGTGCCGAAGCCAAGCATTCCACCGGGACTGCCACAGCAGAGGCGAAGGGTGGGCCTCAACCTGGAATTCCCAGCGGTGGCTCAGCCCAGGATGGCACAACGGCGAAGGGAGGCGTGCCTGTTCCGATCAACGGCTCCAATGCGAACGCGAGTTCCGTGGATTCCGGAGATGGCAGCGGGATGAAGACCAGTGCAAGGAATGCCGCTAGCTTATCGCACCAGTTAGGAAGCGGAAGTTCAGCGTTAGGCAATGGTACTGCTGTTCCACTCGTTAATCAGACTATGAGTGCAGTTGCAGCGGCCATGGATGGTAATGGAACTGCGTCTCAGAGCAGTGGAGCTGCAGGCAATAACCAGACTCTGCTGATTCATCAGTCTCCTGCAGATCACAAGAACCATACTAGAAGCCCAGCTGCTTCAGATGGAAGCAGCAGTTCAGTGAATAAGCAGATTGAACCAACTGCTAGTCCTCAGGGAAGTACTAGTCTGGCGAAGGATCAATCTGCACAACTGGTTACCCCAATAGCCAATAGCAACAGTAGTGTGCTGGTGAAAGCGGCTGCTAATGCTGGCAGACGCAGGAAGGTTGATTGGATTGAGAACATGGCCAGCTGCGACATGTTCTACGGGAATTGGGTCCGAGATGACTCGTACCCTCTGTACCCTCCGGGATCATGTCCTCACGTCGATGAGTCCTTCAACTGCCATCTCAACGGCCGGCCTGACAAAGCTTACCAGAGGCTCCGGTGGCAACCCAGCGCATGCAGAATCCCACGGTAAGATAAGGAAAGCTTACTTGAACAACTGTACTGTACATTTTTTTTGCTGAATTCAGTAGTTAGTTATTGGCGTGTGACAAATACAGTTTCCTGTTGCTTATGCTAGGTTGAACCCAGCTGATATGTTGGAGAGGCTAAGGGGAAAGAGACTGGTGTTTGTCGGTGACTCGCTTAACAGGAACATGTGGGAATCCCTGATATGTATCTTGAGGAACTCTGTCAAAGACAAGAGCAAGGTTTTTGAGGTATCCGGCAGGCGCCAATTCAAGGCTGAGGGCTCCTACTCTTTCTTGTTCCAGGTACATATGCCACATTGTCCATTTTTTATCTCTATACCTGTGCTACTTTTAGCAATTAGAAGAAATTCTTATGTGCAAACATCCTGTTGTTTATAGGACTACAATTGCACCGTGGAGTTCTTCCGCTCCCCTTTCCTTGTTCAGGAATGGGAGATGCCAATCATAAATGGAAAGGGTACCAGGGAAACTCTCAGGCTTGACATAATAGATCAAGCGTTTCCGAGGTACAAGAATGCAGATATCATTGTCTTCAATACTGGTCACTGGTGGACGCATGATAAAACTTCTCTAGGGTGAGCACAATAAAACCATGCCTGATTCACTGAACTCTGCAGTTCATACATCCTGCCTGCATTTCATCTCAGTTTACTGTTTCTGAGTATTGTGAAAATGTGCCACAGGAAAGATTACTATCAAGAGGGCAACCGTGTATATAGTGAACTGGATGTCCATGATGCCTATAGGAGAGCTCTCAACACCTGGGCCAAATGGGTTGATTCCAATGTAAATCCAAAGAAAACCACCGTGTTTTTCAGAGGCTACTCAGCATCCCATTTCAGGTACGCGGGGCTATTTCTGAATCATTGCAAGTTCAGCGCGATGTATTCTATTAATGTTTACTCACTATTTTCTCCTATGGAATATGCAGTGGGGGCCAATGGAATTCAGGCGGCAGTTGTGACAAGGAAACTGAGCCAATAACGAATGAGCAGTACCTCACACCATACCCAACAAAGATGAGCATTTTGGAGGAGGTGCTCCATGGGATGAAAACACCGGTTGTGTACCTGAACATAACAAGGATGACCGACTACAGGAAGGAGGCACACCCTTCAGTCTACCGCAAGCAGAAGTTGACTCAGGAAGAGAGGAAATCGCCTGAGCTATACCAGGACTGCAGCCACTGGTGCCTTCCTGGAGTACCCGACTCCTGGAACGAGATTCTCTATGCACAGATTTTGGTGAAACAGCGCCATAAGATGCAACAATAAAGGCAAGTCTGGATTGTTCTTGTACATGAACTGTTGTAGTTGGGCAGCGAGTTGCATAGGATCCACACAAATCGATCAAAGCAAAGCTGATATAACTGAGATCAAGGATTTTGGAATCCTTGCTTAGAGTAAAGCAGGCAGTTAGTCAGATCTCTAGCTCTGAATAACAACACGAATTCTGTACAGGCTCAATAGGATTATATGGTGTAAACTTCATGTCTAGTTAACAAAAATATAAGAAACACACATAGAATAGATAGTGCGTTAGATTCATAGGAGGATCTTCGTCTTTTATGAGACTTTTGTCTGTCTGTAAAGTAATCTGAGTTCATTTTTGGTATACTTACTGAATAATATGGAAAATAGTTGTAATCGACGTTTGTGCAAGGAATTTGCGCACTACATGTCCCCTCTCATTGGAGCTGTGCATTGGGTTTAGCATGTAGTATTGGATTCATTCACCTAGTCATGAGATGAAAAATTTTAAATTATGTAAGCACTTGGCAAAGTTATGTATATTAATTAAATAGTAGGCTAATTATTTCAAACACAAGAGGCCAAAAATACTAAAATTAGGGAATGGAAATGATGTTGTAGATGTACTTGTCTTTTTTTTTTACTCTGATAATACTAGAATTCTGCTATGCTATTAATTGTACCACTCTAATTAAGCACTTTCAAATATCACACTACTAAAAGGTCAAAGACTGAACAATCGTGAATAAATGGTTGGTTGGTAACTGCCAGTTGGATTGAACAATCGTGGATAAATGGTTGGTTGGTAACTCCCAGTTGGATTGAACAATCGTGGATAAATGGTTGCCCAGTTGGATTGGATGTAGTGCTGTCCTGCTGCAGTTTCGATCGAGATGGGCAGCAGCTTCAGGTTCAGAACACTATGCCATCCAAGGAGGTGCTAAGTACAGGGACACAATAATCGTCAGGAAGACAGGAACTTGTCCGGACGACTCCAGCTTGGCCTACGGATCGTTATGGAAGCTGCTACAGAGCAACTCACTGTCGTCCTCCACCCGCAGCCCTCTACATCTGTTACCAACATTTATCAGGAAGGAGCAGGCGCCGCCCTCTTGGCCGGGGCATGTTCTTTACCCTGAACTCGATTGCATTGCATTGCGTGGACCATCTCCCATTCTCCCTGGTCCTTGTTTTCCCTTGTCGTCTGGCCATCACCTTGTCCCCTCTAAACACAGGATCCTACAAGAGGGCGCTTGAATTTTGGCATCTGTGCATGGGTTATAGTGGTCTCCTGATCTGGCACAGCGTGTTGACATATTTTAGCTTGATGTGGTCTTTCAGCAGCTACTGCTGCTGCATGGGAGCTTTAATACATCTACTGCACATGAGGACAGGAGATAAGCCCAGGATCTAGATAGTGTGTGTACGTTCTGTTCCATTGCCCATATGTGTTCACCGGACCATCCGATGGTCCATATGCGAAGGCCATGCCGGCATGTTTAGCCAGCCATTATATTGGCCTATTTGTGTGTGAATTTTCTTCTGATAGCAATAGGACACGGATCATGTGGAGTGCATGTAGGGCACCCCATGAATCATGACATAATTACATGAGCCGTACCCACCACACATACGAACACGCCCCACATTCCCATGCCGGCTGATTGTCCCATGACCCACGGATGGATCTATCATCTCTGGTCTATAGATACAAGTATTAAAACTTTCTTAATCAGACTACCCAGGTTGAGGAGGGAGATCGATCGATGAGGCATTGCCGGGCGCTGGTATTAAAAAAAGAAAAAGGGAAGCTGAATGACAGCAGGCTTCTTGGGCTCAATGGGCTTTGACAGAATCAGCCCTGTGTCAAGCCGGGCCCGCAGTTATTTTTCCTCCTCTCTTAATTCTTTTTTTTGGCTCGCTTACGTCCGAATACGATAGAATTGGTCCAATGTGTCAGTTGACAGCCTCGTTGGTACGCGTAGCATAACTAGCCAAAGATATTTGGTAGTAAGCTGGTAACCCGCTAGAGAACAACTAGCAGTTAATAATTGATATGTTACCAACTACTAACTATATTTGGCACGTCATGCTGGTCAAAAGCTGGATACATACCAATATTTCCTTGTCACTGGATACATACCAATATTTCCTTGTCAAAATGCGTTGGACTTGCCGTAAAAGCTATTTATGCAGTCGACATAGCGTGGTAGTCTGTTGGCCATCGTCGTATCTGTATCTATATCTATCGCTTGATTATGGTTGTGCACACCGTTTATAATTTTGTAAAATGAGGACAACAACTCGAATGATATCGAGCAATTGATCTTGGGCAGATTTTTTTTTAATTATCTGATCCAACAGAACCACTATCTTTCTCCACGAAATCGCATATCAACACGCTAACCTAATAGTATATTTGCCCACGGTGTATCCTCATTGTCCATCTTAAAATTTCTTTAATTGTCATTGAAACGCAAGATACGTTCATAGTACCAAAATGCTATACCTAACACATTTTTCCTCAAAACCCCATAATATGTCGTGTTAAACACGAAACCACCTGAGACCATAGTACACGTATAGACTCTCGTAACTCGGCTTTTGAATGATTGAATGTTTCTCAAGATTGAGCTCTGAACATGAATTATGATAAAAACATAAAGTATTATGTTGTTTCGCGCCAAGACACTATATTTACCAATGTTCCTATATTCATGCCGTGCCGCACACGAAACGCCTTAAATTTCACGTAAAGTTTTCGAAACGTAAAGTATTTTGTTGTTTCGCGCCAAAACACTATATTTATCACCTTTCTTATATCCATACCATGCCGAACACCGAACATAACTTTTTTAGCACCATTCTAAACGTCATCCCACAAATACACACGGCTTGTACACCTAGCAATACTGCCCCCTTGACAAATCTCACCTGCCTTGTCCGTTGGCACCCCATCTCGGCTTCTCCCACCCCCCTATACAACCAGCAGTCGAGTGCACATGGTGTATTTGCATGCAAAAACAAAGGATTCCACCGCTGAATGCCATCACGGCATCCTCTCCTCTCTCTCTCTTCTCATCTCATGCCAAAACCGACCCAGCCGAAATGCCATAGTGAAACTGCACCAATCCATAGCATTTACTGGCTCCCCTAAATAAATTGCATCCATGAGGGAGAAGCCGGGCCAACCAAAGACGAAGGCACCAACACACACAAAGCCTTTAATTTGCACCCTCCCCAAATCTTCCATTGCGCCCCCCTCCCTCTCTCCTCTCTCGTTCCCTCCCTCCCCCTCGTCCTCCGTCCATGAGGATCAGGAGGCGGCCTCCGGGCCAGCCTCTCGCCTACCTGCTGCCCTCAGATCCGCCCGCGTCACGGCCACCGCCGGGAGATCGCCAGGAGCGGCCCGCGGGAGACGACGGGAGGGAGGAGTTGCAGTTGCACCCGGACGCGGCCGCGGATCTCGGGGACGGGCGGCGCTCCTCGCCGGTGAGGCCCCCGGCATTGCTGCCATTGCTGCCGCAGGTACAGAGTGCTAGCTCCATGTCCTACTGATTCTTCTCATCCGCGTATTCATTCCTAGGCCAGGGAATTCGTTAGCACAGCGCTGCTGGGAAATAAAGCCGTGTTTTATTTTTCTGTTGCACCTCTTGGGGTGGAAGTGGAATGCCCGCCCAGATCTAGCTAACCCCCGTGTTCGGATTGCTGCCTCTGCAGGACAGTGTAGTGGAACGCGGCAGGAGCCTGGGTGCACAACAACAGGTGCCTGCACAAGATGGGCACAGGAGGTATGTGATGAACAACTCGCTTGCCTGAAACCGGAACAGGAGCAGAAACAAGAAGTGTTGTCTGCTTTGTTTGTTGTGTGCCATACTTCCATCCATCCATCCATTTCGTGGGCTCGTTGGGTACGAGCGAGCGAGCGAGCGATGCCTGTGGGAATTATTGTAAATAAGTAAAAGGGGAAAGCATCCAAGGCCCTTTTTTATTTGCAGGGCTTGGGGGGTTCACTGTTTCATATGCTAGTGGGCAATGCCAGCTTGACACATGAGCCACGTCAGTCCACTGGATGGATACCCCGCCTTGCCAGACAAACCCCTCATGTACCCATCTACTAGTGTAGAGCCACTGCTGTGTCACCCCTCTATTTGCATGCATACACCTCATCGATCCAGTGCACCCTTCTCTCTTTTGCCATTTTGATCGATACAGGCTTGAGGCTTCCTTAGCTTTGATCGGCCGTGACTAGATCGATAATACACTTTTGTTTGCTTGCTTTTCGGCTCGCGTCGATCGTCCATGTTCTTTCGATCTGTGCAAGTGCAACTCGGGGCTTTGGGAAACATGGACCATGTGCCGATGTGCGTGTGCATCTCATCAACAATTCGGTGAACTTGCACATTTCGCTTTGTTTCTGTTCGGCGTTATTAGTGCATTGCATCAGGGTCTGCTTGGGGATTGCATCGGTCGATGCACTCGGATGTGAAGCGAAAGAAGAGGGAGGGGCCTGCCGACCTGCGCCGTGGCATTTACTCAAACGCCAAGAATAGGTCCTGCGATCTCCACTGTCTCAACCATGATTGGGGGGGGGGGGGGGGGTGCATGCGCTGCTAGCTGTTGATCAGCAAGACCGGGTTTTCATAATTTCCTAAATGCACTTCATTAGTTTAGTCTCAATGTGGCGATCTATCTACCCTTGAGCTGCGGTTACTTTATGCCGTGCTGACGTGTTGTGCTTTCTTTGGTCAACTTGATTGCATATTTGCCCTCGTCTAAGCATGTACTGTACTGCATTGTGCACTTGCAGACTAGAGAATGGTCATCACCACGTGCCGGAGCTGGAGATCAAGGCAGGAGAGCATCTCAGTCTCAGCAACGGCGGCGGCGCCGCCGGGGAGGAGGCTGTAGCGGTGGAAGCAACAATGGGCGCGAACGCGACGAAGCAGCAAGAGATGAAGGTTGACAGTGGCAGCGGCGGCAAGAAGCCGCCGCGCGGCCTGCCGGGTATGTTGAAGGAGGGGTCACGGTGCAGCCGGAAGAACGGGCGCGGGTGGCGGTGCAGCCAGCCGACGATGTGGGGCTACGCCCTCTGCCAGTACCACCTCGGCAAGGGCCGCCTGCGCGCCGCCGCCACCGCCGCCGCCCTTCGCGTCGGCGCCGGCCAGCTCGGCCGCACAGAGAACGGGAACAAAGCATCCGCCGTGGTGGCTGTGGCCCCCACCGCGCCACTGCCACCGCTGCCTGAGGTGCCGCCGCCGCCGCCTCCCATGGCTGAGGTGCCGCCGCCGCCGCCGCCCATGGCCGAGGTGGCGCCGCCGAGCGTGCAGAACTGCTAGGCGCGCGCATGGCTGTTGGCTGAGCGAGATCGATAGGACAGTAAGATTCTTGGACATCGGGGTGGGGTTGCATATAATCTGATGGTGATCGGTGACTGAATTCTTTGGTGCGATTCCAAACTTGCAAATGTTGTGGTGCGATACCCCATGAGGAATTTTTTTGCGGCGGATTGTGTTCGTCGTTGTACTACCGAGCTTAATTTCTTCCGTGCTCCGTGCACATATCTGACTTGCACCAGCAGTGGCTGTAGACTCCATTGCAGCATCGCCATTCGGGGCCAAAAAAAAAAGAGAGAGAGAGCTACTAGTGCTCGTGCAACGGTGCATTAACAGTGCATTGAGAATTTTGTTAAAAAAAAAGTGCATTGAGAACATTGCCTCCTGTCGAATTTTACTTTCATGTCACCTGAAAAGCTGGAACAGCGATCCGGACAAGGTCTGGCATGACATAAGGCAGCCACAGACACAAGAAGGTGTCAGTGAGTGTCAAGGCGAGGCTCCCAGTGAAGTACAGTGCCCAGCCAACAGACCGGGTGTGTTTAGTTGGGAGGGGAGGAAAAGAGTTTTTTCTGGAAAGCGTGTTCGGTGAGAGGGATGAATAGGAAAGTTGAAAAAAGTTAAAAGGGGAACTTTTCTGGGAAGCGTGTTTTCTGAGAGAGATGAATAGTAGAGTAAAAAAAACTTCTAGAGCTAAACACGGCCTATCTAGGCATCGTCAGTGAGTGTCAAGACGAGGCTCGTCATTATCCGGGCATAATCATGTCATCGCATGAACATACACACATCGTTTTCACGAAGATAGGGAAAAAAAATAGAGTATATAGG
This sequence comes from Digitaria exilis, assembly GCA_015342445.1. Lineage (NCBI taxonomy): Eukaryota > Viridiplantae > Streptophyta > Magnoliopsida > Poales > Poaceae > Digitaria > Digitaria exilis. The sequence continues at coordinate 1,323,201 of JACEFO010001619.1, forward strand.
GTTGGGTTGGTGAAAATTGAAAAAGGATGCGTGTGCTTTTGGATGGTAGCACGCTGCACGTAGTAGAGGAGATCCGGCTGAGCTAGCAGATCTCAAAACAAAGCTGCATGTGGGGGAGTGAGCGGCTGTACTGCACCAGTGCGTATAGGGGCTGTATTCAGATTGAAAATAAAAAAATACTTTTTTCTAGATGAATAGTACACTGAAAAACGTATTTTGTAAGTACGATAAATAGAAAAAATTTATTGAAAAAGTACTTTTCCTGAATCTGAACACAGCCGAGCCTGTAGCTCCGGCACGGAGGGTCGCTGGAGCAGACAAGCAAAGTGTCAGGGAGAGAGAACAGCATGTGGCCCGTCGGCGCTTTGTTTTGTTTAGATGAGAGGATTTTAGTCAAACCCCGTCAGTTAGTGGACATTGCACCGTCTCGTGCACAATAAACTACGTACACGCCTCAATCCCCCTCCCCACCATGTGGCCAATCACAGAGCAAAGGAGCAGTTTAATCACCGCCTTCAAATCAGGACAAGTTTCATTTCGCATAATGCTCCTCCACAGATCACTCTCTTTGTTCTGATTGCCGTGTCATTGTTTTTTTTGGGGGGTGTGTGTTGGTTGGGGGGGGGGGTTCTTTTGTCTTGCACCCTATGGTGTGCTATAGGTGTACTTTTTAAAACTCTCCTTTTCTATTTTCATGAAGAGTAGAGCTACCGCCGTTTATTAAATAAAACTTACACCTTCTTTATGGTCAGTAAAACAAGGACTCCTTACAATTCAAAATATCAAAATAAATTGAGGTTTCCTTTAGCACACCATGTTTTTTTTTAAAAAAAGGAACTCAGCAGGGTCTACTGGAAAAACTTGCACCCAACATTTCAATTTCAAAGGAGGACTAATCAACTTTTTTTTGCGATTTGAGTGGGTGCATCTCATCTCATTTTACATCGGGCCAAAATATCCTACACGTTGCCATCCCCAAGGAAAAGCACAGGCTAATCCGATAACGCATCAGGCATCTTTCTTCTCGTCTTCATCACACAAGCACGTACGGCCATCCCCGAGCGCCCGCAGCCCGCACTGCAGCACAGCACCCCAAACACCACCGCCACGCCAAGCTAGCCATGGAGCTCCTGCTCCTCCCGTCTGGCGCCGCCAGCGCTCGCCCTCTACCTCCAACCAGCAGGTCCAGCGCCCTCCGCCGCGCGGGCACCGCCAGGCCGGCGTCCAGCTCCAGCAACGTGGAGGTCATCGAGGAGACCACGGCGACGTTGACGTCGGCGCCGGGCGGCGCGTGGCGCGCGGGCGGGCTCGGGCTCGGGCTGGAGCTGTCGGAGGAGATGCGGCGCGGGATGGCGTGGCGGATGCTGGCGCCCCCCGCGGCGGCGGTGGCGGCGGACGCGACGTTCCTGAGGCTGCTCGACCGCGCGGCGCCCGGGGTGGACGCGCCGGCCTGGGCCGCCGCCGCGGGCTCCGCCCTGTTGTTCGCGGCGGGGCTGCTGGGAGTCCACTACGGGTTCCTGTCGTCGAGGTGGGACGCGTCGGAGAGGGGATCCGTCCTCGGGTGGGACCTCGCCGTCCGGCACTGGAACGTCCTCTCCGTGACCAAGGAGCACTCTTCGTCGGTAGAGGAGGAGGAGGAGGACGATGAGGAATACGAAGACGAAGAGGAATACGAGGATGATGATGAACTAGATGATGATTACCAATATAATTACGGGGGGTCTGAATGTAATAACAGACCTCGGTTAATTTAAACCAGTTGGAGGTGGTAAACTGCATAGTTTTAGACATGGTGAAGAATAACAAGTGTTCCAATTTCACCTTTTTGAGTATATTGGCTTCTACTACTGTTTGCTTTGGTGATGTTCGTTGATGCAGCTGACGGACATTATGTGCTCAATCAATTGATTCCAATCTTAGCAATAGGGCATAGGAGTACATGTGCTTCTTTTGAGTATCACTCAACTGCTGTAGCTGACAATCATGCATTCATATGCTATGTGCTCAATTAAGTTCAATCTTTAGGAGTACATGAGTACTACAAAGCTTCGCATACCTGAAATGGAACATCATCAACCTTAGATGAAATACAGTTATACAGCCAGCACCCTCCGTCCGGCTTCTACTCTGACTGCTTGTTTCATTGCTGCTGATTTCCTGCGCTGTGCCACGTAGCCAATCACGGATGCGTCTTGCCATTTGCAGTTGCAGGTTCGGCTGTTCGGTTAACGAACCAGCAGCAAAGGAAATCATTCCTTAACCAAACTAATAAATTAATAATGTTTGGCAAGAAAGTTGGATGGAGCTTGGTCTCAACTTTCGAGGCAAGACTTGCAACCGTAACGAGAAATTTTTAAAGTCTAACAGAAAAAAAAAACTTACTCTCCTAGACAAACAAATTCGCACTTCAAAAAGGTAAAAAGAAAAAAAAATGACGACAAGGGTCGGAAGGATCTGGGCTGGGTCACGACTTTTTCCGGCCCAAACAGTCCATCGTCCTCTCTTCTCATATGGCCCACACCCATCACCCATGGATGATTGCTTCTTCCCCCCGCAGGTGACAACTGACAGAACTGACAAAGCCACAACAATGGAGTCCTCCCTTCTCCTACCTCGATTCACTCCCACCCTCCCCCGCACCCCGACCTGCCCTTCCTCTCTTCTCTTCTCTCCAACCCTCCCCCGCTCCTCGCTCCGCCTCCGCGCTCCCCCTCGTCGCATCTGCCTCTCCGCTTCAAGCCCCGGCGGCTCGAACGCCACCGACGACGGCGAGGGCGAGCGCGGGGACACCGGGAACAAGGACGACCTCGGGGCGCTGCTAGGGAAGGTTCTCGATGCCTATCGCAGCAGCAACAACGATCTCAGGACCTTCCTCCAGAACCTCGTTGACGCCGGCGTGGTCGACGAGTCGGACGTCTTCGGCGGCGCGGAGGACGATGACGACCTCCTCCGCGCGCTCGTAGACGCGGACCTCCCGGGCGGGGACCCCGACCTAGGCGTGCTGTGGAAGCTCCCTGCCGCCGCGGCCTTCTCCTTCGCCGGCGTGCCCGCCCTGATCGGGTACCTCGGCGACACCGCGGGCGCGCGCGTCCCCGCGTGGATGCCGCTCGTCTACTCGCTCGCGTCGTTCCTGCTGGGGTCCCTGCTGGTCGTGGACGCGTCGGTGAGCGACGAGGAGTGGGAGGAGTGGGCAGAGCAGCGGGAGCGGGAGGGGGAGCTCGCGTTCCTCGAGTCGGAGGAGGTGCTGTGGCGGGCGGCGCGGAGGGTGCCGGCGGCGGCGCTCGCGGCTTCCGCCGCGGGCGAGGCGGCGCTGCGCGCGGCGGCACAGGTGACGGGGCTGGAGGACCTGCAGCCGCCGATCTGGGTGGCGTTCCTCCTGTTCGGCGTCCTCCTGGGCGTGCCGTACGGGGTGTTCTCGGCGAGCTTCGACCCGGCGGTGGAGGGCTCGTGGCTTGGCTGGGAGGAGTTTATCAGCAACATCCGCGAGGTCGTGCTCCAAGCCGGTGATGTCGGTGGCCGGAGCAAGAAGTAGATTGATATACTGCTGCTCGGGTAGGAATACAGCAGCCTGATCAGATCGACGGCTTGGAACAATTTCAGAGAATTTGACTGGAATTTCATACAAGCGATTCAAGAGTTACGTAGGATCAGAGAAATTACCACGTGCTGATCCTTTGGAGTATAGTAACCTTTGTAGGAAGTTTAGAGGAAATCAGTTCGTAGAGTCGATTTCTAGCCGTGACCCACCGACCGGCCGTTTGTTCTATGCTTGTACAAAGAGCAATTTGTCAGTTCTCTTTGTTAGATGTGAATAGGGTGAACGGCACAGTTCTCTTTGTTAGATGTGAATACGGTGAACGACACAGCATAAAGATTGGACATTTCAGGTTGCGATGCTTTGGAAGTCTTTAATTTCTGAACTGAAAGTAGTTTATGTCGACTTATTTTTTTCCCTTTTATTTGAAAAGAAAGGGGCAAATAACTGAGTTTCCTCAGTAATCCAGACATCCAGTATGACATTTGCAACATGTAAAGAACCGAAAACAAAAAGAAAACAAGAGGGAGACGGGTGTACTCGGAGCAGAGGCACAGGTAAGGCTCATGCCATGAACGAAACGATTATGCTTATTATCCTCATTATATACAAGGAACATGCTTCTACATTCTAGTATGAAGTACCTACAGTATAAAGCTACGGGGGATGAGAGCACCAAGAACAAAAATAGTAGCCCCATGTGTCATACCACGGGGTTGACAGACTGAATTTCAGGGCTCTAAGAAGCTGTAGATGCGTTAGTGTAACTGAGAAGTTAGTGCCGAATCAAGAAAAGATCATCCCCTCTGTCCGCGCCGATACGAATCATGCGGCATGATTGAATACGAGGAGTAAGATTCCTCGTTCAGCTTCGACTTCTCAGCTCTCTTCAGCCGCCTTTTCCGGTACCTCCATGCAACTTGAATACGAGTTGCAGCAATGGTTCGCCAGTAGGGGGATTCATACCTGTCGCACGCAGAGGGTAAAGCATCAGTCAAGGGGGTTGGATTAACTAGTCTTAAATCACATCGATGCATGATGATCTGGTGAACTCATATTTTTCCATGGGTTACCAAAACCATCATAAGAAGAGCCTCAACTATTCTGGTGAGCAGTAATGTGATAGTAAATTAGGCAAAAATGTGGCTACCTGATCGCTCCCTGCACTCGTGGATTGCGCAAAAACCGTGCAAATTGCGAGGTGACTTCTTCGAGATCACTTGCTCTGAGAACAAAAGCTTCGACATTTGTTGAACATGTTACTGTACGTATAGCAACCAACCGCATACCATTGAATTTGATTTTCCCACTATCTGAAACGACAGCAGTCCATATGTCATGCCAATTTAAAAAATCCTCAGAAAAACAACAATCAGTCAGGCAAAGAAATTGCACCTCTGTTCACTGATGAGTGTTCCAAGTACCATGTGAGTAGCTCCTCTCCACATACATCTCCATCATGTAATGGAGCCTTGCTACCATCTGCACTGATGCTTTCCAGCTTACCTCTCACTATGAAAACCATCTTGTCAACAGGACCACCTTGATACAGAATGTCGCTTCCACTAATATATAAGTTCTGTCTCAATTTGTCACATATAGCATCCAAGATAGGCCAATCCATCAAGGTGAACAATCGGACCTGCAAACAATAAGAAAAAATTAGTCAATACTTGATCAAAACTAGAGAGTAACTATATTAGGCTTCATTTTCATATCACACCCTGTAAAAGAGGTGAGCCTACAAAATACAAATGAATGAGAAAATAAGTCTCTTATTTCTTTCCAGTTTCTGTCATCGCTATAGCTTACTCGCTCCTTTTCTTTATGTAAAGCGTACTAGAATTTGAAAAGGTCCTAGAAAACAAACTTTGACAATAATCTCTTAGAATGTATAGTCAGTTGTTACAAAACCACTATCACATTGAAGATAAGTGAAATATTGGTACATCTATTAGACACTGCTTTTACTACTTGTTGGCCAAAAAACATACAAAGTTTGACTTTCATATATTAATGGGCCGTACATACAGAAAAAGAGCATTTGGGTAATGTCATATCTTGTTCAGCTACATTTGGTAGTGGTACAATATCAATTCAAACTCCTTTCCCCTGAATATTTTTTTTTCAGTCTTTCTCCACAAATAACAGTATCATCTACCAAATTTTTGTGAGTTAAGACCCAAACAATACAGGTCAAGATTCTAGAACAGTATAATGTGATATAAGAACAACATTAGATACAATACAAGCTCGGCAGATGAAAGAATGGATGGTTATTGGCATTGGACTAATAGTTGTTTGTCAACCTTATTAAGGAATCTAAAGAAATGGCGCCGTATGTCCCTCTGGATATCTTCAGGTAAATTGCTCAAAAGCTCCTCTTCATTCACTCCTTGAGTAGCTGCCCAGGTGAACCTTTCAGCTCGTCTAACCCTCCTACACAGGCACAGATACAGACACACATATGAAACTTATGCAATCTTCAACAGTAAGAATTAAATTGCCAGTTCAGATTTGGGGTATTTCATGGAAAAGTTTCGGTATCTAGTTCAAATTTTGATTGAATTAAATGCTAAAGATTTGTATATAAATACCTTAATCCAAACAAGCCCTTGTGATTATGATCCCCACACAAAATTCCAAACTACATCCAGTTTTTTTATTGACACTGCATTGCATGATACCTTTTGTGGATATAACCTTAATCGCTGATGGCAATTAAGAACTAATAAAATAATTGCTTTTCTGCTGTTAAAACTATTTCTGACAATATAGCATACACTTTTGTCCCTTAACTAAAAGATAAGATTTGTGAAGCAAATAATTGCTTTCATAAGGACTGTAGTTTTGAAAGTCAATAGAGCTGTAAAGATTTGCTTTATAAATTCTGTTCGATGAACCTTCTCAAATCTACAGGCAACCGCCTGTGGCTCATCCACTTTTCAACATCACGGCGCCTAAGTTGCATTTCCAATCTCCTGTGAAAAGAGAAAAGAAGCAAAATGTTCACACCACAATATAGTTTCAAGTTAAAACTGATTTATATACAATGCCTGGCATGTACATGCCAGTTCATGACAGCAGTGGCAGAGCCCGAGGCATAATGAATTTAAAATACATACTTAGTTCCCTAGACCCCAGAGAATGGAGCACATTTGATGTGTGGCAGTGAGTGGAGGTGAGAATGAGATCAATGGGTTCCAGCTTCTTTTCTAGGCTTCTAATTACTGCTAAGTGAATCAATTTACTGATGGCTTTATGGGCTTGTAATGTATACAGGGCCTAAAGATATTTCTGAGTCAGGGTGGAGAAAGAACCCTGTTTGGCCTCTAAGTAGCTCAGCCAGTGCATGACTGTACATGCACATAGAGCACATTGCATGATAAATAGGCCATCAGTATAGCCACATACCGTCTTCCAAGAGCTTGAAGAAAGTTTTGCATATTTCCAATAAGTAATGCGAAGAGCAACAGACCCAAACCAATAATAGCCATTGTGAACAGAACTTCCCATACAAAGTAACTTGGAACAAGGTTGCCGGCTAAGGTGCTTATTTGCTGAAATCAGACCATAAGGTATGAGAAAACACAATAGTCAGAGTTAGTGTATATAAACAGAATGGAATCCCGTTAGTTATCATGGTTGATAAGACAGTGAAAACTTAGAAGGATCATGCAGAACAGTCAGATTATCACATTTTTTTTTATGGAACGAACAGATACCAAAAAAGTAGAAAAGCACAAGCAAATAACGGAGAATACCTGAAAACCCCAAAATAATGAATATATATACCGTTTAACAGCACTATCTTCTGTAGTTAGTAAAACAGCCTGCTGATAAATTCCATATTGGAAAGGAGCATCATTTCCAGTGTTAAAACAAGCTGCTGCGTCTGAGTCATTGAACCACTGCTGTCTGAACAGTACACTCCCACTGCCACCTCCACAGTCTATAAAAGTATCACAGTAAGGAATGGTCGATGAAGAACAAGCATCTCGTAGACACTGGTTAACCCTCTGTGACAAAATGAGACAAAAAAAATAATACAACTCGTCAAGACTTGCAATATAAGTTAAAACTAAATATTTTCTTAGTTGATCAAACTATATAAAATTTACAAGAAAAAAATATTAGATAAGTTGTGCATATTGCAGGTTAACCTAGATACTCTGTAGTACGTGTTTAGAGCAGCAAATTTTCCACCTTTAAACGCAAAGTTAATAAGATCATGTACAATTTAAAGAAACTTGAAGTGCCTAAAGAACTGTTTGATGGCCATGTTTGTAAAAGGTATATTCCTCAATAGTAAATAAATTTGTTGGTATGATTATCCAAATTGGAACATTTGAATCAATGTACACTACTAACTTCTGTACACAACCTAAATAAAATATTTGACTAACCTGTAAGCCAAAGAGATACCAACATGAACCAACAACATGTCCCGCCAAAACAAACATTAGAAGGTTGATCACAAAATTAGCCCATGCTGACTCGAATATGAATCCATTGGCGGACTGACCATCAAGTAGTGGTACAAATCTGATGATACGGGGCACATATTGCAGAAGAACAGTGGCACGCAATAAATTCTTAGCATAGTTTGCACCTGATAACCCAACATATTTAGGGATAACTAGCAGTATCATCACCTTGATCAGGAAACAAACAAAGTATTAGCAAAGAACATAAACACTCCAACAACAACAACAGTGTATCAAATTCTTTAACTGTGTGGTGGTTGTTAACTACATTGAAACGGAACAAGTCATCACTCATCAGTTCAGAGTTAGACAAGCAGCTTTGGCCGTAGACAGATAAATGGCCGTCAACCGTCATGCAAGTAAAATTAGATGAAGCGCTACACAGACAAACAAGGTCTGTGGATGCAAAGCTGCAAAAGGCTAGGATGTAGCAAGGTATTGGCTCACTTATTCAGTCAGCCTATGGTTAGATGCAAGTACGAATCAATGGACATCAACTCTTCCCAGATGCTCACAAGTTTAGGAACAGAAAGACGGCATGGCATGCCTTAGTATGCAACGAAACAGCGATTTATTTTCCTTTATATTCCTTGTTGGCCTTAAAAATCTTGGAAACTACTCAGACCTTGAGACATAAAAGACAAACTAATTAAACCAAAGGGTTCCATAGTACCTATAACTTCAATCAATGTTTCAGAAAAAAGAAAATGTCTGAATTCATAAAGTACAAAAATGAAGCTTAATATCTAAAACAAGAGAATAGCGCAAGCAAGAGATTGTTACCTGAGGGAGTGGAAGCACAACGAAAAAATCAAGTAAGAAGTAACCACGAAGATAATGGACAGCAACTTTCCTTGGCTCATCAACCAAGTCTCCAGCTCCCACCACACGTGACTCTGGGGCAACATAAGCCAATCTGAACTGAAAGACAGTATCATTACATTCATATGAATAATCTTATACAATTGTCACATAGTTATGCTGGTCAACTTCCAGTTGAGAAGACACATATTTGATGGTAGAACTGAACAAATCCATTGTTATCTATTGCAGTGAGAAAATTCAAGACAGTATGATACAAAATCATATGCTAACAAAGTGTAGCATGAAAAAACAACTAAAAAGGAAAAATCAACATTAAGCCATTAAGCTATCAATTGGTGAAATCAATCAAATCCTTCAAGGTAGCTAGTACATTGATGTTACTACAGCAAGATGATGATGAATGTGCAGCACTGCTGAAAGGAAAACAGGTTTCCTCACTGCAAGCGAACAATAGAAAGTCGTTCTGGAAAGTGCAATTTGGGTGTATTTCCAAAATGCAGTGTATGATAGAAGACTTGGTTTAGTCAAAGTTCTGAACCTATTCACAAAGAAGTATGATGAATGATTAATAAAGAGTAAACATAATAATCCTACATTTGCATCCTAAATCATTGACATATCACAAGCATTCCATCTTGTACCTACTTGGTTACAACTTACGAGCGACAACATTGTACAGAATGTAAATGTAAAACCTTATCTGGTGAGCAGAAGGGATGACACGCTTACCTGAAGCAGCATGTGCAGGAAATAAATAGCATCGGTCACACTTCTCACAACAGCGAGCGCCGTAGCAAAGCTCCAGTTTAACACTATGCATTTATGATCCTGCACCCAATGAAAATAAAACAAAGGAATATGTGGTCATATCTGATTATACTTACAGCAAGAGTGACCACGAAATTGCAGTAACCAAATGCATATAAGAAGCATGAACACAGATCTAACATTCACTGTAAAACTTGTAAATATTACCTGTTGTACTGATAACAAGAAGAAGAATAGTGGATCGATGAAAATGGCGATCAGGCATGATATCACGAAAAATTGATTCCACTGTTGAACAACCTTTGCATGTGGGTTCATAATTGGAATATATGCCAGAATTTGCTCGATTTTTTTCTTCCATCCAACATTATGAAGCTTCAAGAGAACAATGGAAAAACATGTTGGTACCACAGTCAACAGGTTTAAGAACATGTTGGAAAAACATGTTGATACCACAATTAGCAGCTTTAGAACAAATAGCATATTTCAAGGACATACCTTTCTGTCTAAAGCCTTCGAACCTCTGTGGAAATGTCTTCTATTTTTACAAGCGGGAGGGCAATTGACACAGTCAGGGTTATCACATTGTCCCAAAGGTCCAGACATCAGCAAGTGTTCATTCTTTGGGACTTGTCCACTGTAAGACCACCTATTTCCACCAGTTTCTTCCGGCATGATCGCATGTGGCTTGCTGACTGGCTTCCCCTGTGAAGATCTAGGCAGCTTATCTGCAGTGTCTCTACTTGTAAATGGAATGCCCGATATCGTCTGAGTTGGTGGCTGAATGAACAGAGGACCAGTATGGGGTACAAAGGTGTCTTCTTCATATTCACCGTCCCTGACAGGTATACACATGGAATTACTTCTTAGAGGAAATCTTGGTAGCTCAACATTTCTTAGCAGCATAGGAACATCATCTCTCTCCTGATCAGTCATCTTGTAACCCTGCAACCAACATCCATTGCATCAGTACATCAATTTCAATTAATTAATATAAATATATGACAAGCAGGCAACATATGTATCCTTTTATACACAAAAGATTTATCCTTCTTAGGAAGTAATTATTCCAATGGGTATTAAGGCTAGCCAATATTTATTGGTTGAATTAAAGGGATAACCAAGAAAAACTCTGAAGAAGACAACAGAATACAGATACTGCATCTACAGCCAGCTCATCAGATAGAAATAAGAATATGGAATTATTAGCTTGCAAAGGAACATGAATTGCTCAAACAACAGATGAACCCTGAATAACAGAATCTGCACAATATCAACCAAAAAATAACCAGTTTATAGCGTTAATACTCAGTTGAGCTGATACGTACCCGTAGATCAGACAGCAACAACAACTGTATCCCTAATGCACTGTCAGGTCTTCATTTCAATTATGTTGCCCCTGAAAGCGCAACAACATGAAAAATTGGTATGATGAAGAAAAACTGAAATAGAGAGCAACTGTAGGAGTATATCGTAGTGTACTGAAAGCACGTGCGAATAAAAAAAAAAGTGCGCACAGATGCAACATCTTCATTGCGAGTTGTCTATCTGAATGAGATTATCGATCAAGAGAACCTAACTGGTGTTCTACAGTTCTACTAGAATCTAATCTAATGAAGGTTTTGCGTCCATCCGACTAGAGGCAAGATCAAAACGGAAGCAATTTGTTCGCCTTAGAGTTGCCGTAGCGCAAACAGAGATGGCATCAACGAAATCAGATGAACCAATCCACACCTGCTAGAAATTATTACCCTCATCCTAAACCCCCGACAAGAGAAAATCACGGAAGAAAAATAAAGCCTCGAGACGCGCAAATAAAATAAAATTCCAAAACAAGCAACAGCGGAATCAGCGTTCTCTGTACCTCCGCATCTCAACCCCCCTGCTGAGATTTGGTAAACGCGAGAAAAATGACAATAAATCCATCCAAAACGCGGAAACCGCGGCGCCTTCAGGAAAATGCTGGGAGTATTCCAAAAGTTACTCCAACCCCCGCGTGGTGGCGTGGTGTGAGCCTCGCCGCGCGTCGGAACCCCATCAAAATACCGCCCCGAATCGCAGGAAATTAAGCAGGAAATCAACCCCGGCATTAAACAACTCTTCCTACCACATCTCCCGAGAAGCGCACAGAAAATTGGAGAGGGGTGGCGAAGCGGCTAACCTGAAGTCCTGAACTGCTGCTCCTCACGAGGCGACGAGGAGAGCGCTCGGATCAGCAGCAGCAGCAAATCGCTTTCGAGTTGTTCGATTCGGACAGGGGTTGAGAGCGAACTTTCTCTACCTCTTTTTGTTTTTTTTATTTATTCCGTTATGTGGCTTCGCCGCTAAGCAGTGAGCACAGCAGGAGCAGATAGGGCGAACGAGCGAATGGGCAGCTGCGCGAGCGAAGACGGGGGCGATTCGTCAACAAAGTTTCCTGGGAGGAGGAGGCGCGCGGGGTACGTGAGCTTTTACTGTCACTGACATCATGGCACGAGGGATGTGTGGAGCGGTGGGGCCGCATAGTCAGTTTCTGATGGAGGTGTGAACGCGGTGGGGGTGGAAGTGTCGCTAGCGGCGAGCGGCGCATCGCCACCTGTCTGTCCTATAGTGGCCGGTGGGGTGGTGACGCGGGGCGACGCGCCGCCGGTGGAGTACGGACCGATGGAGTCTGGTCCACGGTCCACCCACCTATCACCTGCTAGCATGGTCGTCTACTCGTTTCGGGAATGTGTTTCTCCATTGTCATTTTTTCCCCTTCTAGTTGCAATGTAGGAGTAGTCATGTAGTTGTCGGATCTGATTTGTTGTGTGGTGAAAGAATCTGATTTGCTAATAAAAGCTTGGGTCCTATGACAGACATCCTTTTCTCATGGAAGAGTTTGTCTCGTTTGATTTGTTATTGATTTGTCAACTTTTCCATGTCTTTAAATAGACTTTTTATAGTCTCAATTGACCAAAATGCCGCTTAAGCTGTGTTCGCATCGGGGACATGTTTGATGAAACTAATGCAATTGACAAAAATGACTAATAGTAATTACTACTATTACTTAATGGACTTTTGCTAATTGATAAAATCAGCGCATCAAGCTGGTTGTCATAGGCCACCGGATAAACTAATGTATTCCCTCCGTACTAACATATAGATATTTTTAATATTTTTAAACCAAGGTATCTCAAGTTTAGTTAAGTTTATAGTCATTCATGTCTATGAAACCGAATAAGCAGAGCATGATAATATATTTCATGACTGATTTGATAAAAATTTATCTGGTGTTACAGATTCTGATATATGTTTGTCTAAATTTAATCAAAACTAAGATAATTTAACTTAATCTACGTTTTGTAATGTATGAAGTGTCCAAAACTTTTGGTGAGTGTCTATTCCGCGTGTCCATTAAAATGCTCTTTCAAAAATCAAAACAATTGACTGATTAAATAACAAATCCATGGTCTCTTGCAAAGTCCTAGTGCTGGGTATCGTTGTTCCAAACCTGATGTGGCTAAGACAAAAAAAAAAGTATGTATTAAGACAACGAATTAAGGCCTTGTTTAGTTCACCAATTTTCACCAACTTTCAAGTCACATCGAGTCACATCTTCTCTCACAGATACGCTTACCAATACACTATTCAAACCTCCAACTTTCCACCAACTTTCTCATCTAAACAAGGCCTAAGTCATGAATCAACTGCCTTATATTTATATTTTTTTATGGTAGATGGCGTTCACAATTAAGCATATATGATGACTTAATTGATCATAGGTTCTTACCATTGCTGATCTAATTTTTTAGAGGAGATAAGGCAATGTTTGGTGTGTAATAAAAAAATGGCCAACTTTCATTAATACTCGAGGTCCATTGAACGACGAAATTTCTAGAATGTGACGCCCAGGCATATATTCTTTTGTAATTTGTAGTTTTGTGAGAACGACGAAAATTCTTTGTAAAAATCACTACATTTCTCATTGCCAATGCCAGGTTTCCATAGGCCTAGCTGGGCCGCGCAGTTGGGCTTCTCTTTCCTCTCTGCCGGCCGCGCACTCGGCAGGCACTCGTGGACTGGAGACGTCAATTTCCATGGTCTTCGCTCGGCTGCTTCGGCCGGCCCTCCCCGTCACTTCTACATTTCCACTCCTCTTCCGCTTGGCCGCCGTCCGCCACCGGAGTCTGGACGCCTTCGCCGGGATGGCCGGAGCCCCAGCCACTCTCTCCGCTCCCGCCGCTCAGATCGGGGGCTTTCTCTCGAAGAAGCCTTACGCGCCGCCATCGTGGGCCACGCACCTCTCCCCCATGCCTTCCCATACCTTCTCGCTCGGCCATGTAAGCTTCCCGATCGATTCTACCTCACCGCCGACCGCTACCTGCTCTGTCCGTTACTTCGGATTAGTTCGAATTGGTTGGGAATCCGTGTCTGAGTCGATCGCTTTCGTGTGACTCACTGACTGACTGATTATGCTTTCTACTAATCGGAACAGTTCCCAACACCGATTCACAAGTGGAATCTCCCCAATTTGCCGGAAGGCACGGAAGTATGGATCAAGGTGCGAGAAAAGACCAACCGCCCTGCCCAGTTCCTGTTTCAATTCAATGGAAGTATTCAATTCACGTGAATTTGTTAGTGCCATTTCGATTCTGACATTGGAACTTTGGGGAATATGCAGCGAGACGATTTATCCGGCATGCAGTTGAGCGGAAACAAAGTCCGGAAGCTGGAGTTTCTGATGGCAGATGCCGTAGCGCAAGGTGCGGATTGCGTTATCACTGTTGGTGGTATCCAAAGCAACCACTGCCGCGCCACGGCAGTGGCTGCTAGGTATCTCAATCTTGATTGTTACCTCATACTGCGTACCTCCAAGGTGATTTTTGTGTGCTTATGAAGTGAAATCTCTAGAGTTCTGGTGCATAAATTGGTTTTGGTGGGACATTTACAGCTTCTCGTGGATAAAGACCCTGGTTTGGTTGGCAATCTCCTTGTTGAGAGACTGGTGGGGGCACACATTGATCTTGTGTCAAAAGAAGAGTATGGAAAAATTGGCAGTGTGGTAAGTTCTTCTCCATCTTTTGTTTTGTTGCTGCTGTGAGCTGTTACTGTTTCATAGTCCTGGCCATCTGTACCGCAGTAAATGTCTACTTATCATCCATGCTTGAGCCCTCACGTTTTTTAGAAACAGACCAAGTACCTCTGTGGTACCATAGCCCTCCCGGCTACATGATTTAATAGGCTCTCCCTCCTAACATCTTGATTTACTGCCTATTTCTTTTATGTCTTTGGTAAGGTATACAAAAAATGTGCTTTATGCACAATGTACAATCATTTGTCCTAGTTTATTGTGTTTGATTTGGATATTTCCAACCACATCATGGTTTTTTTAGGCTTTAGCTGACTTGCTGAAAAAAAGGCTGTTGGAAGAAGGGAGGAAACCATATGTTATTCCTGTCGGTGGATCAAACTCATTGGGGACATGGTATTATCATATACTCAATGCCTATTACAAACCATGATTGATATTACATTTTGGTGTTTGCATATTTTAAAGTTCCCTCATGGCATAAAATTCATGGATTTGCACTTGTTCTCGGTCCATTTGGAAAACAGTGTTTGTGCTATGCTTGAAAACAATGAACATTATTAGCACCTTTGCTATGAATAGCTGGTGGCCTTTATGCTACTCAGGAAGATGTCTAGGTGCTGAGACCTTATTGATATCATATAAGGCAATGGCTGTGATGTCATATTCTTCCTGGCTAGTGAACTGTAGGGCATTGCCTTGTGTTGATTAATATGTAAACATACCATGTTTTGTGGTTCCAGAATCAGTTGTCAGGTAACAAGAGTATAAAATTAACCCCAAGGGTCTAGTATATCATCTCAGAAATTCAAGTTAATTCAAGTTAGAAAGTGCGACTTGATATTTATTAATCATACTGTTCAGGGGGTATATTGAGGCGATAAGGGAGATCGAGCAGCAAATTCAGCAATCTGCCGATGCTCAGTTTGATGATATTGTGGTTGCGTGTGGCAGGTATTTAATTAACACACTATTTGTTACATTTACGTGTAATTTTGTGCATGCCAATTTTTATTGTACTTTGTGGTTGGTTGATACTTGACTTCATGCAGTGGTGGGACAATTGCTGGTCTTGCTTTAGGATCAAGATTGAGCAGCTTAAAGGCGAAAGTACGATCTACCCTTCTTTGTTGTATATCCTGTTGAAGTTTCCAGACTAATCATGCGCTTGTAAGATAGGTCCATGCGTTCTCTGTTTGTGATGATCCTGAATACTTCTATGACTATGCTCAAGGCTTGATTGATGGACTTCAATCTGGTTTGGATTCGCGCGATATAGTCAGCATCGAAAATGTAAGTATACTCTGGGGCTTTCATTGTTTATCAATAATTTTCTTGGTGTCATGTTGCACCACATCCTCCAACCTTGACCTTCTTCTCGTGCATTTTAAATGATTGATCTACAACTTGTTTGCTCATTTCATAATTGAACTTTTACAGTTGAGCTTTAATCAATCAACTCATCCTCTTCACAATTTGGTAGTCAGTGAACATTTGACTTCCTCAACTTCAACTCTACTTGACAGACTAAGGGATTAGGTTACGCCATGAACACGGCTGAGGAGCTTAAGTTTGTCAAAGACATAGCTGCAACAACAGGCATTGTCCTTGATCCAGTCTACAGGTGCAATGCAATCCCTACTCTGAATTAATAAAATAGATTTGGCATGATATGTATGATTTGATAGTCTTTGCTAGCCATTAAATGGTATAAAAGTTTCACTCGTTCAGCTAATACGGAGCATTCCCTATCTTGAGTTGTTCTGAATTAAATATAGATCTGGTATATACCGTATATATGTATGATTTGATAGTGTTGTTAGGCGCAAAATAGTATAAAAGTTCTACTCTGTCAAGCTAGTGGTCCCTTTTGATTGTGTCTTTCTTAATGAGCATGTACATGGTTCATTTTACTGCAGCGGAAAGGCGGCTTATGGATTGCTAAAAGACATGGCTGGCAATCCAGCCAAGTGGAAAGGGCGAAAAATTCTGTTTGTCCATACAGGTGGTCTTCTTGGGTTGTATGATAAGGCTGACCAGTTGTCATCTTCGGCTGGGAGCTGGCGGAGAATGGATCTTGGAGATTCTATTCCTCGCAAAGATGGCACTGGTAAGATGTTCTGATTGATCTGGCCCAAAAGCTTCCATGATGATTCAATCTTCTAGACATTGTGTTCATCATAGAGTAAAGCTCTTACATAATATATGGTGTAAAGGATTGATGCGTTGTAAGAATAAAGCAATTTTTTCTGCTATTTGGAAATAATATTTCAATGCTGATGTTTGGGCGTCTATTCTGCATTGCCTTTTGTTATGCTAACTTGTTGTTAGTTGTTAGGACTTGGACTTCTAGTTTGGAAAACGCCTTCCTATCAAGACAAGGATCTGCCTAAGGGTTGCTTTAGTGCCGTCACTGTCAATAAAATAACTACCAAGTGTCAACCTATATGGCTATAAGTCTCCCCACAGCTCCTTTCTTGTCATGCAAAAAAAGCTTCCTTGTCAATTGTCATGAACTATATAAAAGCATTTTTCACCTCATAGGCACAGACACATTAAATACGCTTCTAGAAAATTTCTTACATATCTTTCATAAGAAATACCAGAAATGTAAGTAGATATAAGTGTATAGAAAAGGGAAATTTGTTGATATCATAACTGGACAACAGATTTCAAGTAATAATATTGAAGCTAATTAGCAGAGCCAAACATCACCCATCCTTTCAAACAACTTCAACTCAGATATACAAAATACGCCCTGCATTACAAAAGCTCCACGTTTGAGCAAAAAAGATCAGGCACTTTAAGCAGTTGGTCCACGCACCACTGTAACTGGGCATGTTGCATTGTTGACTACATAGTTGCTGACACTTCCAAGGAGAGCCCTGCATTGAGATACAAGGAGATGTGATATATGAGGAAGCTGCATAGCCAAAGACATTGCACCTGTAGTTTGATGATAGAGGGGTTTGGACGTTAACCTTTTCAGTGGCCCTAAGCCTCTGCAACCAAGGACAAAGGAGTCCAGCTTGAGATCATCTACTGCCTCACAGAGTTTTTCCCTCGCATCGCCCCAATAAATCTTTGCTAACACTTCCACCTGATCAAGGCGACATAGAGACAATATTGCACTAAACAGCATATATTTGGATATTGTATTAATTGATTTGTTGAAAAGAAAAATATTATTTAGATAGTTGCAGCCATGAAAGGCTTGCTTTCAAAAGTACTTTTCTACAGTGCTTGGTAGTTTGTCTTAGCCTTCTAACAATAGAAAAAGGGGCAGTTGACAAAGGCCGTGCAAATAACCTCAAGAGAATGTAATGGATAGCTATTGACTTGGCTGTGCAGACAATTCTGCTGGTTGTTTCATAGCTGGAAATTGTTCAGCCCATAGTTTTGCCCTGACTAGTTTGCATAGGACAGTAACGTTTCGAAAAGATCCAGATACAGAATCACATGTAGCAGCTACCCTAAAGTTGATTCTGATTGATCATGCTTTTGAAGTTCTGATGATACAACAGTATATGAGAATTCGAGTGAAATTCTTTTTTGAATGCGATTCTAGTGTAATCCTAACTGTATGATTCAGCTATGCAGATGTGAATGTATGAAGAATACCTTCCATTCAAGCGAAGATTAAGGGCATAGCCAACCTCTTTTGCTACTGTACTGTTTTTTTTTAAATAAACAAATTGGTGTCACGTCCGTTTAGCAATGAACACTACTGTACGCGACAATATAATTTCCCTTTTCTAGCCTAATCATCAAGCAGAATTGCAAGACCCTTGAAAAAAGAGTGAAGAGCTGTGCTTTACCACATTGTCGCTCGCACATGATCACGTATAACAGATAATACAGCCAACAGTCAGTAGCAGTGTAGAGAGATATTACCTGCTTGGCCTTGGACGCAGCTTGCAGGACATCCAATATCTCCTTGTCAGGGGCCAGTCCGTACCTCGCCTGCACGTTCATCTCCATGAACTCCGACAGAGGAATCAAAGCTTCAGTTTACCCATACAAAAACACACAGAAGTGATGGTGCTATCAGCAAAGCAATCTTTGCAAACGAGAAGAAACTTAACTAAGAGAGCAGCACTTAGAATCCAGGAGATGAACTCCGACAGAAGAATCAAAGCTTCAGTTTACCCATACAAAAACACATAGAAGTGATGGTGCTATCAGCAAAGCAATCTTTGCAAACGAGAAGAAACTTAACTAAGAGAGCAGCACTTAGAATCCAGTGATCTTTTTTACTTACGAGATCCTGTGCTCTTCCAGAGCTCCTTGTGGCTGGCGTCCGAGCCCTTGGGGAGGACATGGACGAGGATGATCCGATCGCCGGCCTTCACCAGGTTGTCGACCGCCCACCTCGCCGCCGCCTTGCTCAACGGCGAGTAGTCCATGGCCATGCCAATGGTGCGCTTCTCCGCCGCCATGCCCCTCTCTCGCGAGGTTCTTGTGGCGTCGCCGGTGAAGGAAAGGTTGTGAAGCCGCAGGGAGGGAGAAAAGAGTTGATGCAGGGAGGCAGCAGAGGTTCAACGCTATATGTAACGGTGTTCCTGGGATTAGGCTCGTGTCGGATACAGTTATTAAAGTTGTTGGTGTCGAGCCAAATATCCCCTGCTGACAGCGAACTCTCGTAGACTAGGTTGGCTTTATTCCTTGATGATGATCGAGTCGGTTTCTGACGGTCGGGACGTTAGTGCCAGCTGGGCAAGGATGATGCCACAAAACCTCCGATCCAGAAGGCTCTCAACTTGTCTACTCCGTAGTCTGGAAAGCCAAAGAAAGAGAGCTTCGTCTGAGTTTAGCAAAGCTCCGGCTGTGATCTGACTCCAATAATGCCATATGCTGCTGGAGCTGTTAACGCATGGCTCCAAGTGTAATTTTGGCCGTCGTTCATGAGCTGTCATCAGTTATTACCATGGAGGTCTCTTTCCGGTGGGCAAATCGATCACATGGAATGGAATTCGAAATTGGAAGCTCTCACTTGCGTAACAGTTACAGTTTGCCTCATTCGTGCGTTCATGGTTGAATCCGAGGCAGCTTCATGACAAGTGGCTGCTGATGTTGGCATAGCAAAACTGCAAAACCGTGTGCTGGTGGACGACGGGCTTGCAAAGCTGGTTCTGGGAATCGTATACCCGGTCTTCTCTTTTCTCTGTATACACGGAAAAAGCGTACACGGCACACTGGTTGGCCCAACCATCATATTGTCTTCAACTCCGGGAGTTCGGGTGCTGTACTGCCGGCATGGCGGCATGTATATGCTTGATGCTTTGGTCAACTTTTCTCGGTAGACGTACGATCAAAATATGCCTGTGAAGTCTTGCTCGTCTGGGTAGTGGTTGAGAGATCGATAACACACACCTGCGGCTGTAATCCAAGGACTAGGTCGATAGGAAATCACCAGGGCACAAATGGGCACAGAATAATCATGTCAACGCGACACCAGCACAACAAGAAGAAGCAATACACAATCATCAGAGACCGGCCGCTTCCTGTGACGCGCTCCGTGCGTGTGTGTAGCCTTTGCTTGCACGCTCGCGCTCCGGCTGGATCAGCGGCCGCTGCTCAACGCAAACGGCGGCGCGTTCCGGTCGAATCATCGCCAAACTGAGGCGAAACCCACGGTTTCTGGCCATGCCATGTCAGCTCTTCGTCGTCCTTCTCCATGCATCATCAGCCGCGAATGGCTTCTACGGCGAGACGCTTTTTTTTTTAAAAGAAAAAAGGCGAGACGCAAGTGAACGTGCCGAGTGCCAGGAGCCGACGACCACACACGAGAGGGCTGGGCCGGGGTTCCCGGGCCGTACATTTGACTTGATGGGCTTCCATTCAACGCTCCAGCAGCATATGCATACTCCAGACGCTTTTTTTTTCTCAAAAAAAAAAAAACTCCAGACGCTTTTTTTGGTTGGGAGTCCTAAAAAAAGGACTATTTTTTTTTTGGAACAGGTTGCTTCCATTAACTACTGGCTCCAGGCATATCGCCAGAGACAAGGTCAATTACAAAGCACGGTGCCAAGCACCAGAATGCACACTCGCCAACCGGCAAGGTGCTTACACCACGGGCAGCAAGACAATATGCTACCTTGTTACAGACTCTTCAACAAACCGATACAGTACATGAGACAAAGCTCGTTAACATAAACGATCGAATGTTCCTAAATAGGCCACCTTCCGGGCATTGATCCATGTCTTCTGAAGTAAGAGCACGTCCTAGATTAGCAGCATCAGTCTCCACCACAACTCTAGTCATTCCAAGCGAGGCGGCTCGCTCCAGCCCTTGGAGAGCAGCAATGGCTTCAACATGAAGAACAGACATAGCTCTCGGGATATTTCCTGCCCCCGCATCCAGATAAATGCCATTGTGATCACAAGCAATATAGCCCCAGCCCCCTTTGCCCGAGGACAAGAAAGAGGCGTCGACATTCAGTTTGTAGCAATCAGCCGGAGGTGGCTTCCATTTTATAACTGATGCATCGTGTGTTTGCTTCGTTGGTTTCTTCAGAATGTCACACTCCATGACATAGTAATTGATTGAGTTGCAAATCTCTGAAACACTCCGTAATTTCTCCCCAGCATTGGCTTTGTTCCTAGCTGTCCACCATCTCCACAACACCAAAATCACTTTGTTCTGTAAGTCAGGCTCCATCTTCCAGATTTTATAAAGCACTTCTTTTCCGGACTGACAAAGATTTAACTCTGTCCGGATATGGTCGAGGTTCAACACTCGCCAAACGTCCTGCACCTGTTTGCACTTAAAGAATAGGTGGCCACAGTCCTCATCTAACCGCTTGCAAACTGGACATAATGAATCTTTTCCTGGCATTCTCCTCTTCAGGTTTCTGCCAACCGGGAGGCTATTATGTGCCAGTCTCCATATGAACATCTTCACTTTGTTGGGCAACCTCATCTTCCAAATCTTTTGCCATTCAAATCCCCCATTGCTTATTTGTTCCGAGCTCGATGATGATGAGGAAGCGTCAAACCCCAGTTGGCGGTCTCTGTACTGCACAGCAAGTTTGTAGGCCGACTTAACAAAGAATCGACCATTAGCATCAAAGTGCCATGCCGGCCAATCTTGCACACCCTCACAAATCGGTATTACCAAAATCACCTCCGCATCCTCCGGCCAAAAGGTATCCCTCACCAGCAGCTCATCCCACCTCAGAGTGCCTGGGTCAATTAACTCCTCAACTCTGGTCAGCAAAGACAAACCCCTCGGTGTGG
This sequence comes from Digitaria exilis, assembly GCA_015342445.1. Taxonomy (NCBI): domain Eukaryota; kingdom Viridiplantae; phylum Streptophyta; class Magnoliopsida; order Poales; family Poaceae; genus Digitaria; species Digitaria exilis. The sequence continues at coordinate 1,345,105 of JACEFO010001619.1, forward strand.
CAGGGCGCCTAGTAGTCCTCTTGGGGAGCCATGGATCATGCCAGATGTTGATGGTTGCCCCGTTCCCCACTCTCCATATCAGACCTTCTTTCACCAGCCCAACCAAGATGCTCCTCCATGAGTATGAAATACCATCTGCCAGTTGACTTTGTAGGATTGAAGTGTTTGGATAGTACTTAGCCTTTAGAACTTGAGCACACAAAGTGTCAGGACAAGATAGCAGCCTCCACGCTTGCCTAGCCAACATAGCTTTGTTAAAAAGGTGTAGGTCTCTGAAACCCAGACCTCCCTTCTTTTTTGATCTCGACAATTTCTCCCAACTTTTTTGAGCTTAATGGCAGGTGCTCTGACTTTCATTAAAGATGGGATCAGTTACAGAGTTTATAAATTTTGTGCGCAGGCAAAGAATTAAAAATATACATTAGGCACCAAATGTTTGACAAGGAGCTACTCCTCCCAAAACGTGGTCGCCATGTGCCAATTGTTAATTTCCTGTTTGATGAGAAGCACTAGCTGCGGAACGTTTACCGCCTTGTTGTCGAACACACGACGACATCGCTCCTTCCAAATGTTCCATGCTATGTATAGAACTGCCTGCTCCTTTTGCCATGGTGGGTGTGCGGGTGCGGTCGTCGTGATCATTGAAGTCCACCAACGCTTGAACCTTCTGTAATCCTCAGCTGGAGGGGGCGTTGGTCCAATCCCATCGGCGGCAAAGGAGTTCCAGACCTGCAGAGAGTAGGAGCATGTGGCAATCATGTGTAGAGCCATTTCAGGCACGCAGCGGCACAATGGACAGATGGCATATGTTTGGCCACCATTCCTTATTATGCGGTCCGCAGTCCACATTTTATTTTGCATAATTAGCCATCCAAAGAATTTGCATTTGTTTTCCGCCTTGGACCATCAAAGACGTTGCCAATCATGGTCTGCAAATGTTCCAGTGAACTGTGCCAGATAGGCCGAGGCCGATGAGTATATGCCGTTGGGGGAGATATTCCACTGGATGTCATCCGGTTGGGTGCCAAGTCGCACATCACGGATCAGCCCCCACAGCTCGACGTACTCGTTGATCTGCTCCGTGGTGTTCATCCTGCGTAGGCCTCTTTTCCAATGTCCGTTAGCAAGGGTTGTAGCCACCCTTTCATTTTTGCGCCATGCAAGTCTGTAGATATTTGGCGCAATCTCTTTCGGGCTCTTCCCTTGGAGCCAACGATCGTGCCAAAAGCTCACACGCCGACCATCTCCCAGTACAATGGTTGTGCATGTTCTGAACAATTCAAGCTCCGGTGGTGTGTGCTGTATGGTGAGGTCAGACCAAGGTTTGGTACTATCTTTCCACTGAAGCCATTGCCATCTGAGATAAAGTGCCCGATTGAAGTTTGCCAGATCAAGAACTCCTAGACCACCGAACTGTTTTGGCCTCTGTACCCGGCTCCAATTTACAAGGCAGTGCCCACCTCTGGCCTCCTCTGATCCTTTCCAAAGGAAGTTTCTTCGTATCTTGTCGATGCGCTTGATTGCCCACTTTGATAGTCGAAACACGGTCATATGATATGTGGGTATGGATGATAGAACCGAGTTAACTAGTGTTAGACGCCTCGCCTTGTTTAGCAATCTTCCCTTCCAACCAGGCAGTCTCGCAGCCGCTTTATCAATGATTGCTTGCTCATCACTGCGGTGCAGGCGACCAATGCGCAACGGAAGGCCGAGATACTTGCATGGTAGTTGCCCTTGCTTTGCCTGCAAGGTGCCTAGGATCGTCGGTATGTCAATTCCATCACAGGAGATTGGGAAGACCTCAGATTTCAGGAAGTTCGTGCACAGCCCGGTGGCCTCGCCAAAGTGTTGCAGCATCTGCTGGAGGTTATCAATGTCAGCTTGTATCGGTCGGACGAACAGAGAAGCATCGTCGGCATATAGGCTCGTTCTCATCTTGATAGGGCTGGCGCCAATTGGTGTGAGTAGGCCGTGTTCAGTTGCTTTCTGTAGAAGCTGCTGTAGTGGATCCATGGCTAGAATGAATAACATGGGTGACAGTGGATCTCCCTGGTGTAGCCCTCGTTGGTGTTGGATCAGTGCCCCTGGTGAGCCGTTTAGCAGGATCCGGGATGTTGTAGAGCCCCAGGTCAGTGAGAGAATGTCTCGCCATCTCTGTCCAAAGCCGAGTCTTTCCAATACTTCCAGCAAATACTCCCACCGTACACCGTCAAAGGCCTTTGCAATATCTAACTTAATCAATAACATGGGGGTTTTGGATTTGTGGAAGTGCTGCACTGCCCCATGCACATATTGGAAATTGTCTTGTATGCACCTGCCTTTGATGAATGCACTCTGACTGTGTGAAACTAGTGACTCTAGATGCGGCGCTAACCGGTTGGCCAACAGCTTGCCTAGTATTTTAGCAACGCTGTGCATGAGACTTATGGGCCGATAGTCCTTAATTGTAGTTGCCCCCTCCTTCTTTGGCAGCAGGACTATGTTTGCTGAGTTGAGCAGATTCCAACATGACGATTGTCGGGACCCTGGAAAAGGGGTACCCTAACTTGGGCCCTAAACTACTTAGCAACAAGGCCTACGACGACGTCGGCCTGGCTCTGCAGCCCGGCAAAGGCCCGTCACGACAACTCCTTCCTTGGAACCCATACCGCTCGAGGTAGACGACCACCTTCGAGCAGGGATGTCCGTGACGATCGAGCCTAACCGAGCTCGAGGTTTACAACTACCCTCGAGCGGGGATCTCCGTCTCGTACGAGGGTCGGCTAGCTCGAGCATGCGGTCCATGCTCGAGCCCGCCACGCCGGGAACGACGCCCTCGCTCTGCGATCTATCACTTCAAGACATGATGTCGTCCCTCCACGGTCAAAAAGCGTGGGAATCGCTGCGTCATGTCACCGCCCACGCCACGGAGAAGACATCGGTCAAATCCAATCGCACAGTGGACTTCTGAGCGCCACGCCGCACGGCAAACCTAACCTGGCAGTAACACTGTGCCAACCACTCCTTTGACTCCGCCCGCCTCGGATGCGCCACTACCCTCGAAAGCAACCCTCGAAGGAAGCTACCGAACCCCGACCCAGGCGGCCGTACGAAGACCTCTACCCTCGAAGCCGTGGACCGTCACTCGAGGACGTTACGTCAACTATCGCCATGCCGTCAGCCGGAGTAGGAAGGCGCGATTCCCGCCCGCGTGGTACACGGCATGGGCAGCACAGTGCACCAAACGACGTCAGCGCCACGACCACGTCACGACACGAACGCATGTATCCGATCCCTCCTCCTTGGTCTATAAAAGGGGGAGGGAAGCTCATGCAAAGGGCAAGCGACACAAACACACGAGTTCATACACACTCTAGAACACACACACCACACGGGACATGGGAGCTCATCTCCTTCTCCCACCTTGCTTGTAAACCCCTACTACGAGCAACGCGTAACCAGGTGCATCGCACCCCTGCTGGACGTACGGCCCCGTGGCCGGAACCAGGATAAAACTCCGTCTCTCACTCTCGCCATCGGGAAAACGAGTGGTTAGCACCGCAATCACTCGTCGGTGCCGGTGCGACCAAATCAGGCACCGACAGTTGGCGCGCCAGGTAGGGGACCAGCGCTGCGCTACTCCCATTCCCGATGGCGAACTTCGGCGAAGGACGGCCTCCGCTGGGCGAGAGCAATCTGCTCCCAGCGGGGCAGGAGATCCGGTTCGGGAGCCTGCGGTTCCAAACATGTGGCGACGATTACCACATGCGCATCCTCCAGCAGGATCCAAGCGACCAACCGGAGCCTCATCACCAGCTTCCGGCGACACCACGACGACGGAGTCGTCCCGGACCTCGCGCACGACGAGCGCGCGCCGCGAGGCGCGCCGCCGGCGTCGACGTTCCCCCTCTCGCGAGGGAAGGGGACGTCCTGCAGTCAGGGTCACAGGAGAGGGCTGCTCCCTTCCTCCCAGGGCCCATGTCTGCACCACGCGCTACGACAGCGCATTCCTATCCCTACGGGCTACGCAACTCCGCGGACGCGTACGCCTCCTCCATCCGCGCTACCATGAGCGCGTATGACAACCAGCCTGGTTGCCACCCCGTCTCCGAGGAAGACTTCGCCGACCCATTGCCCGCCGTTTCCCGCATAGAGTCCAATGATGGACACGCATTTATACGTACACACCTTGGTTGGGACTACTCGGGTCTCCGCGACCCAGAGGCCTTTATTGCCTTTCAAACAGCGGCGGATTACTGCTTCGAGTATTCCGATGATGAGTATGACCCAACCAGGGAGTGTTTCGTCATCAACGACGGACAAGCCAGCGAGGGGTCGACGTCGGACGACGACGGCGGAGGTGACGACCAGGGGAAGGACGATGGCATGAATCTGACAGGCGCGCAGCCGTCGGACCCATCGGATCACTCTCCTTCCGAGGACGAGCGGGATCCGCGCCATCGGCCACGAGCTAGTGGTGACGTTTCGCCACCAGCGCGCTCCGACCGCGAACCAGCCAAGCAAGACGACGAACGCGGCACGAACGCCCGACACGCGGGACGAGTGGCTCAGGCCCGCATCCTCGCTGAGGGCAAAGACGACGATCTCGCCCCCAGAACGAGCCAGAAGCTCATCGCGGCGGCCGCGCTGCTCCGAGCCATGCCGGAGGCAGCCACCCCCGAAGGGCGAAAACTGCACCTCGAGGCTCAAAAGCTGGTCGAGCATGCTGCCCGACAGCATGCCGAGAGCTCGGCCTCCCGCCTTCGACGCTCCTCAGCCTCGAAGGGCGAACGAGGAGGGGAATCCTCGGTACGCTCACCCCAACCCAACGGCAGGGCGCGAGCACAATCCCGGGGCAACTCCCGCCGCGACACGGCGCGACGCCACGCCAGCGAACCACGTGCGCTCGAAACACGAACGTTTCCAGCAAGGGAACCCGCGAGGTCACGCCTCCGGGACACCCGTGGCATGGACGATGATGGCGACGCTCGCAATACCCTGAACGAAATCAGGCGGCGAGAGGGAGCCTGGACCAACCAGCGCGGGCGCAACGACGTAGGGCGGAACCGGGATGCGGCCCCAGAGCCAGCAGGCACGCGGGTGTTCAGCTACAACATCCGCACTGCCCCGATTCCCCCCCGTTTCCGACAGCCTACAACCATCACTAAGTACTCTGGGGAAACGTACCCCAGGGTATGGCTCAATGACTACCGCCTAGCGTGCCAGCTCGGCGGCGCCACAGACGACGCCATGATCATCCGAAATCTGCCACTCCACCTGGCAGATTCCGCGCGGACATGGCTCGAGCACCTGCCCCCGAACCGGATCCGCGACTGGGACGACCTAGTCGAGACCTTCGTGGGAAATTTCCAGGGCACCTACGTGCGCCCCGGAAACACGTGGGACCTTCGGGGGTGCAGGCAAAAACCTGGCGAGTCGTTGAGGGATTTCATCCGGCGCTTCTCCAAGCGCTGCACCGAGCTCCCCAACATCTCCGACCACCAAATCATCCACTCTTTCCTCGAAAGCACCACCTGCTATAGCTTGGTGTGCAAGTTAGGGAGGAGCCCACCCCCCGACGCGAACCGGCTATTCGAGATAGCCTCGAAGTACGCCTCGGGGGAAGAGGCGGCCAACGCCATCTTCAACGACAAAAAGGGGAAACGCCCCGAGGAAGCGTCCACGGAGGACGATAAGGCGAAGGGCCCCTCGAAAAAACGAAAACACGGCAAGAAGGGAAAGAAGCCCCGGGCCCCCCGCGGGACGGGCGACGTCGAGGACGAGGCCCTCGCGGTCGACCCTAACCACAAGGGACCTCGAGGTCCCCCGCGTGGTGGGGGTGTTTTCGACGACCTCCTCAAGAAGCCGTGCCCTTACCACAAGACCGCGGTCGCTCACACCCTCGAGCAGTGTGAGATGCTGCGGAAGTTCTACAACCGCATCCCTCGAAAGGATGGCGGTCCGCCCAAGGATGGTGGAGCCAAGGATGACGACGGATACCCCGAGGTGGAACACGTGTTCTTCATCACGGGAGGTCCCGCGGCTAACTTGAAGCCTCGACAGCGGAGGAGGGAACGTAGGGAAGTCATGCTGGTCCGCCCAGCGACCCCCTCGTACCTCGACTGGTCATCGGAGACCATCTCGTTCGGTCGCGAAGACCATCCCGACCATATCCCGAACCCCGGGCAGTATCCTCTCGTCGTTGACCCCGTCATCGGCAACACGCGCTTCTCCAAGGTGCTCATGGATGGCGGCAGCAGCCTCAACATCCTGTACGCTCCAACTTTGGAGCTTATGGGGATCAGCACCGACGAGCTGCGGCCCAACAAGTCCTCCTTCCATGGGGTCGCGCCCGGAAAGCGCGTCCAAACCCTCGGGCAGATCGACCTGCCTGTCTGCTTTGGAACCCCGGGAAACTTCCGCAAGGAAGTACTCACCTTCGAGGTAGTGGGCTTCAAGGGAGCCTACCACGCCATTTTGGGAAGGCCGTGCTACGCTAAGTTCATGGCCATCCCCAACTACACCTACCTCAAGATGAAGATGCCAGGGCCTCACGGAGTCATCACGGTCGGTCCGACGGTCGAGCACGCCTACGTGTGCGACATCGAGAGCATCGAGCTCGCAGAGGCCCTTGCCCTCGATGAGACCCTCGTGGCAGATCTCGAAGCAATCGTCAACACGCTCCCTGATGCCAACGAACGGCAGCAGGGGAACTTCGCGCCCGCCGAGGATACCAAGACCGTTCCCCTCGACCCCGATAGCCCCGACGGCAGGGTGCTGAGGGTCAGCTCTTCCCTCAGCGACAAATAGGAAGTGGTGCTCGTCGACTGTCTCCGCGCTCACGCAGACATCTTCGAGTGGAGCCCCTCGGACATGCCAGGCATTCCGAGGGAGGTCGCCGAGCACTCTCTTGATATCCGCCTCCACTCCAAGCCGGTTAAGCAACGTCTCCGCCGTTTTGACGAAGTGAAACGGCGGGCGATCGGTGAGGAGGTACGCAAGCTTTTGGAGGCCGGATTCATCAAGGAGGTGTTTTACCCCGAGTGGTTAGCAAATCCGGTGCTAGTGAAAAAGAAAAGTGGAAAGTGGAGAATGTGTGTAGACTACACCAGCTTGAATAAAGCGTGCCCAAAAGTCCCATTTCCCTTACCACGTATAGACCAAATTGTGGATTCCACGACGGGATGCGAACTTTTATGTTTCCTTGATGCGTATTCCGGTTACCATCAGATCAAGATGAAGGAGTCCGACCAGCTCGCGACTTCTTTCATCACTCCTTTCGGCATGTACTGCTACGTTACGATGCCCTTCGGCCTTCGAAACGCCGGGGCCACGTATCAACGCTGTATGCTCCACGTCTTCGGGGATCATATAGGTCGTATCGTAGAAGCGTATGTCGACGACATTGTCGTAAAAACCAGGAAGGCGGACGACCTGGTGCGCGACCTCGAGGTCGTCTTTGGCTGCCTCAGGGCGCACGGAGTAAGACTCAACCCCGAGAAGTGCGTCTTCGGTGTGCCTCGAGGCATGCTCCTGGGTTTCATTGTCTCCGAACGATGCATCGAGCCCAACCCCGAGAAGGTCACGGCCATCCAACAGATGGAACCGATCCGTGACCTGAAGGGCGTACAGAGGGTGATGGGGTGCCTAGCGTCCCTAAGCCGCTTCATCTCTCGTCTCGGAGAGAAGGGGTTGCCTCTGTATCGACTTTTGAGGAAGTCAGAGCACTTCACCTGGACTGCGGAGGCTCAGGAAGCTCTTGACCGACTCAAAACTGCGTTAACAAACACGCCGATTCTTACCTCACCGAAAGAGGGCGAACCTCTCCTCCTCTATGTCGCAGCAACGACTCAAGTCGTCAGCGCGGTCATAGTAGTAGAAAGGAACGAGGAAGGACACTCTCTGCCAGTCCAGCGACCGGTGTACTACATTAGCGAGGTCCTATCTGAGACCAAAACGAGGTATCCCCACATCCAGAAGCTGGTCTACGCCATCGTGCTGGCTCGACGCAAGTTGCGACACTATTTCGAGGCCCACCCGGTGACCGTCGTGTCGTCCTTTCCGCTGGGCGAAATCATCCAGAACCGTGAGGCCTCTGGGCGAATCTCGAAATGGTCGACAGAGCTGATGGGGGAGACTCTCGCTTACGCACCGAGGAAAGCCATCAAGTCCCAGACTTTGGCTGACTTCGTGGCCGAGTGGACCGACACCCAGCTCCCTCCCTCGAAGTCCAGCCTCGACTGCTGGGAAATGTACTTCGATGGGTCGGTGATGAAGACCGGCGCCGGCGCCGGCCTACTCTTCATCTCACCCCGCGGGGAGCATGTTCGATACGTTGTACGGCTCAATTTCCCTGCGTCCAACAACATGGCGGAATATGAAGCGCTTCTTGCTGGCTTGAAGATCGCACTCGAGCTCGGCATTAAGCGCCTCGACATTCGCGGCGACTCGCAACTGGTCGTCGATCAAGTGATGAAGGAATCAAGCTGCCACGACGAAAAAATGGCGGCATACTGCCAGGCGGTACGTAGGCTCGAAGACAAGTTCGACGGCCTCGAGCTTCACCACATCGCACGAAGGTACAACGAGGAAGCCGATGAATTGGCGAAGATCGCGTCGGGGCGAGCCCCCGTTCCCCCGAACGTCTTTGCCAAGGACATCGACGTACCCGCGATTACCCTCACCGCCTCGACCCAAGCCTCGACCGTACCCGACGCTCAAACGTCCGCCCTCGACCCCACGAGCGCGGAGCTCTTGGCGGACGAGGACGAGCCTATGGGATACGAAGCCTGCTCAGGAGATGAGGACGAGGCGGAGGCAATGGAAATTGACGAGGTTTCGGCACCTCGAGATTGGCGGAGCCCGTACCTCGATTGGCTCGACGGAGGCGTCTTGCCTAGCGATCGAACGGAGGCAAGGCGCGTAGCGAGGAAAGCTAAGCGGTTCCTTATCATCGAGGGGGAGCTGTACCGACGGGGAGCCTCGGGGGTCCTGCAACGCTGCATCCCGATACCCGAAGGAAAAGAGCTTATCCTTGACATTCACGCGGGCGTGTGCGGGCATCACGCCGCTCCACGAACGCTCGTGGGTAACGCCTTTCGACAAGGTTTCTACTGGCCCACTGCCGTGGCGGACGCCACGGAGGTGGTACGGACCTGCGAAGGGTGCCAGTTCTACGCGCGCAAGACGCACCTACCCGCTCAGGCGTTGCAAACCATCCCCATTACGTGGCCTTTTGCCGTATGGGGCCTCGACCTTGTCGGGCCAATGGCGAAGGCACCCGGGGGCTTCACACACCTGCTGGTGGCCATCGACAAATTCTCCAAATGGATCGAGGCTCGACCCATCAGCAGGATCAAGTCTGAGCAGGCGGTGCTCTTTTCACCGATATAATCCATCGGTTCGGGGTTCCCAACTCCATCATCACCGACAATGGTACGCAATTCACAGGAAAGAAGTTCTTAAAGTTCTGCGACGATTTTCACATCCGAGTGGATTGGTCAGCAGTGGCTCACCCACAGACGAATGGCCAAGTAGAACGTGCCAATGGCATGATTCTACAAGGCCTAAAGCCCAGAATTCACAACAAACTGAAGAAGTTTGGACACAAGTGGGTGCAAGAGCTACCATCGGTGATTTGGAGTCTGAGAACGACCCCAAGCAGAGCAACAGGGTTCTCCCCATACTTCCTCGTCTTTGGGACAGAGGCCATCCTCCCTACGGATCTGGAATATGGGTCCCCTAGGCTCCGAGCGTACCAAGAGCAGCGAAATTGCCAGGCTCGAGAGGACTCGCTCGACCAGGTCGACGAGGCTCGAGATGTGGCTTTACTCCACTCGGCGAGGTACCAGCAGAGCCTGCGTCAACAACAGGCTCGAAGGATCCGACACCGAGATCTCTGCAAAGGAGACCTCGTGTTGAGGCTTCGACAGGACAACCGAGGGCGGCACAAGCTCTCACCCCGTGGGAGGGGCCATACATCGTCGTCGAAGTTCTCAAGCCCGGAACGTACAAGCTAGCTGACGAGGACGGGCACGTCCTCACGAACGCCTGGAACATCCAACAGCTACGTCGTTTCTATCCCTAGAGTGGCCCCACGGCCCTCGAAATCTTTGTACATACTCTAGTTTTGTGCAAGTTCTTTTGAATTAAGTGTCGACGCTTTTACCCCCACAGTTTGGAAGAAAATAAAACGAACTTTTATTCTTTTCAAGCTTCGAGGGAGGTTTGGCTCTACCCTCGGTAGAACCATCCCTCCCTCGGGGGCTACATGGGTACTAACCCTCGAAAAAATCGTCGCTTTTCAAAAGAAAAATCCTTTGCGAAACCTCGAAGGAGACACCCTAGGCGTGAAACGGACAAGGGCAGGGTCGCCTGAGCCGAGTGTTCGCTTACGCCTCGAGGCTACGGCAACACCTCACTTCCCTCCGCCCAAGTCATTCACGTACGAACGATCCTAGCAACGCTCTCCCCTCGAGGCACAAGCATCGGACTAATGCATGTCGCGAAGGCACCGCATAAAAATAACATCACATTTAAAGCAAAATAAACGACGTTCAGTAAGATACGAGCAAATCAGTCTTACAAAAAAGGAGTTCGAAATCCTAATCTACTTCTTTACAATCGGGCTCGATGGCCCGAGACTTTCAGGGATCGCCCCCGCCGCCAAGGTCGTCCCAGCCGCCGCCGTCCTCGCCAGGAAAGAGGGCGCCCTCAAAGTAGCCGACAAGCACTCGCGCCGTCCCGTCAGCAGCAGCATCGGCCTCGTCCATCGCCGCCACCGCCTCCTCGTCGTTGAGGTTGTCGGCGACGACGTACCCAGCGGCGAGCTTCGAGAGGTCCGCTTGGTAGTGGTTCGTAACCACTCCAAGCGCCTTCCGAACTCCGAGCAGAAGGGCTTCCTTCACGCGCGAAGTGAAGTGGCCCCCAAGCGCTCGAACGCGGCTTGCGAGGGTGCTCCCAGACTGCAGGCCGGGACCAGCAATCTCGTTGCAGGCGGCCGAGGCCGCCTGCACCAGCTCGTCGAGCTCACGCTGGGTCTCCGTCTGCGCCACCAGCACGGCCTCCTTCGACTCGGTCTCGGTCTGAAGCGCCTCCTTCAATGCTGCACCAACAAGAGTCAGCCAAAAAGCAACAAAACGAAAGGGTCAGAGCTCGAGCCAAATCAGCTTACCCTCGACCTGTCCCTGAGCAGCCTCGAGGGCCCTCTCCGCCTCCTGGGCCCGCTGCTCCACCTCTCGCGCCTGCCGCTCCGCCGTGGCCCGAGCAGTCTGCTCCTGCTCGAGCCGGTCTCGAGCCTCGACCACGAGACGCCGCTCCTCCTCGACCGCCAGCTCCGCCGCGCGACGCGCAGCCCGCTCGTTCTCCAGCCAGTCATTGCGGTTCGCGAGCTGTTCGCGGAGGGCGATGGCCGAGCCTTCAAGGCGAGCGATGACCTCGCCCTTCTCCCGACCCTGGGCGAGGGCCTTGTCCCGAGCGCCTCGAAGGTCGTCCAGCTGGCGGTCTTGAGCCTCGAGCGCCCCGGACAAGCGACGGAGCTCCAGCGATAACTCCGCAATCTGGTCGTTCTTCGCGAGCGCCTGTTTGCGGAGTTCCTGCGAAAAAGAAAAAGAGATAAGCCTTCTTTGAAAAAATAAGGCATGGCAAAAACATCACTTACACCAAGACGTACCCGGTGGACCTTGCCGGCATCGTCGTGAAGACGGAGGATGTCCTGCAGCGCCCTGCGAACGTCCAAGCCGTGTGACGACTGGACCTCCCACAGAGTCTCCTCTGCCACGGCTTCGTCGACGAACCGCTGGGGAAGCGCGCTGCGGGCTTGCCACACCTCCGCGTTTCCACGGGCATGCGCCTCGTAGGACCAGGCCGCCGCTGGCCCTGGCTGAACCGTGATGAGAGTCGACGGCGCGGCCCCGCCACTCTCGCGCCCCTGCGTCACGGGGGCCCCAACCCCCAGAGCCTCTGCCAGCTCCGTCAAGTGGGGGAACCCGCCGCCATGGGTTCGCCTCTCTCCCCCCTCATGCGGAGGGACCACCGCGGCGTCCGCCTCCACGGGCGCCGCAGACGGCTCCTCGACGCGAAGAACCTCCCCGGGCGCGGGGTTGGCTTCCTCGGGCCGAGCTGCCTCGACGTGGGGCTCGACCGCGCCCTCGAGGAGCTAAGGCGGCCTTGGCCCCTCGAGGACCGGAGGCGCCTCCTCGCGCGGCTGCTGCCGGGCCTGCAGCTCCGCCTGGGTGTCGAAAAACGTAACAAAGTCCTCCACGACTTCGTTCGTCGGGCCCAGGAGCTGCGAGGACGGGTGCGGCGACGAGCTAGACCCGATCTTGAGGGCCTTGGTTGGCGCGAGGGAAGGCGTGCTCCGCCCCCCAGAGCGACTGTGACACGAAAAGAAGCTCGGTTAGAGGCAAAAACGAAACACCAACGACAAGCAAGCGACAAGGAAAACTTACCGCACGAAGGGGAGTTTCCGTTTTGGCCTCGAGGCCGGAACGGGAGCTGCCCCCGGGACCTCGCCTCCCATGGCCGCGACGGTTTCCCCTTGAGGAGCCGTCCTCGAGGCCTCGTCTCCCGCGGAGACGACGGTTTCCCCCTGGGGGGTTACCCTCGAGGCCTCCTCACCCCTCGTAGGGTCGACGGGCTCTACTTGGGGGACTTCCGCTTCCGCCCCACGGGCCGGGGCCTCCTCGACGGCGCCCGGCCGCTCGGGGACCTCGCCTCCACCCCGAGGTTCCTCGAGGGCAGCCGGTGCTGCCCCCGATGGACCCTCAGAGGAAGGCCCCGCGGTCGACGGAGGGGCCTCATCTTGGCCCTGGGTTCCCTCGGGAACAGCCGTGGCCGCCCCCGACGGACGCTCGACGGAAGGCACCGCGGTCGACGGCGGTGTCCCGAGGTCGATGACCTCCTCACCACCGCCCCCAGACGCCGCAGCGGGGGCGGGCCCACCGATGGGAAGCTCGAACGGAGATGGGCTCCTCGCCCCGCCGTCTTCGTCAGATCCATCACGGTCGGTGGAGGATTCTGGCGCGGGAAGCGGTGAGAGCCCCCGCCTCGCCCGCTCGCGGTTCTCCGCCTCGAGCTTCTGCCTCTTCCGCTCCTTCCGCTGCGATCGAGCCTCCCTCCGAGCCTTGGCCTCCTTCGCCTTCTCGGCGAGGGCGCGGTTGACGGCCTTGTCCTCGGGGACGGAAGGCTTGGAGTAGTGGCCACGCGATACGCCCTGCAAGGCACCATTCGTAAGGTCGGAAACACGAGAACAAAACCCAAAAAAGCGAAAGCAAAGATCGAGGATCGCTTACGAGGCTCACATAGCCATCCTCGGGCCGCATCGGCACTGCCCAAGGGTCGTCCGGCAGTTTGTCGACGGCACGCCGCGCCCGCTGCACGGCGGTGGCGACGGGCAATGGCTCCGCCGCCATCACCGTGCCGGTGAGGTCGGCATCGGGAGTCATCTCGTACAACGAGAGCCTCCGCCGCATAAGGGGAAGCACCCGCCGCCGGTGGAAATTGGCGATGACCCCGCCAGCGGTGAGGCCGAGCCTCGAAAGCCGCTGGAGCGCGTCCACCAGCGGGTCGAGCTTCTTCTTCCGCGACGGCGGCGACACGCCAAAGTGCCAGTCGGGCTGCTTCTCCGTCAGTAGCAGGCCGGTGTAGGGCGGCAGATGTCCTCCGTCGTTGCGGAGGTAGAACCATCCCTTATCCCAGTCCTGGTTGTTGGAAACCATGGAGCTCGGGATATAGAGGTCTTTGCGCCCCTTCCGAACTTGGAGCACCAAGCCGCCGGCGCGAGCAGGGCGACGAACCCCCTTGGAGACGTACTCCAAGAAAAGCTCGCCGACGAAGAGGTGGCACCAAAGGTCCCAATGGGCCTCGATGCCGAGATAACCCTCGCAGACGGCGACGAAGACCGCCGCCTGCGAGATCGCGTTCGGCGAGAAGTTGTGCAGCTCCACCTTGTAGTGGAAGCACAACGCTCGCATGAACCTCCCCACCGGAACTCCAAAACCCCGCTCATGGAAACGAGCGAAGCTGACGACGTAGCCCCTCGGCGGATCGGGCTCCGTAGCGGCCCCCGGCGAGATCCAGACGGGCGGCTCGCCGTCGACGTTGGGTGGCAGCACCCCGACCTCCACAAGGCTGTCCAAGCAATGCTTGGTGGCGTTGGACGGCTTCCATGGCGCGGGATCGGCGAACTGGGCCATGACGGAGGAGGGAGAGCTCGGACGAAGGAAGAAGACGAAGGCGAAAGCTAGGGCAAAGGGAACCGAAGGCTAAGGCGAAAACGCAAAGGGAAGCGTACCCTTGGCATGGGCACTGCCGTGCTATTTATACTCCCCCCGCGGAGCTAAGCACGGCAGGACTCCAGCCTTGACGCGACAGTCCCTAGACTGACAGCCAGGCCTGCCCCGGGAGACGTAACGGCACGGGCCGCGTCAACCGCGCAATCGAGTAACTGCGCCGTAAATTTCGAGGAGTCTGGCGCGGCAGACGTGCGGTCGTGTCAAACTGCGCCCGCACGCCTCACCCGAAAGCGCGCCCACTTCTCCCACTTCTCCCACGATCGCACGAAACCGCGAAGTTTTCGCTACGGGTCATCATGACTCGCGCAGAACGAGGGCGCATTCAAGACGCCCACCCTCAGAGGAGGGACCTCGAAGCTCGAAGGCTCGAGGGTGCCCCCTCGAGGGAAAGAGGTCTCGAAAACCTCGAAAACCCGCGCGGAGCGGAACCATGAAATCACGCTCGATGGTTTCTTCCTCGAATTGAAGAAGCCATCGTGCTACTGATCAGGGGTTCGAACCTTGGGCCTACGAAGGGTTTCGACAAGGGCCTCAGATCAACCGAGTCAGGGATAATCGACGGTACCCTCGAAGCTCGAACGCTCGAGGGAGCCAGCCGATTATGTTCGAGGCCGGGCAAAGTGCCTAGATCGAGGGACCCCTCGAGGGGGAGCATCGAGCCCTCGACCTCTATCGAATGAGGTCGAGACCCATCTAGCATACTTTGCGAAAGGCTTTTATGGACGTGTCCTGTGACCACGAGCCTACCCTTATCGAATGGGGTATGGACGTCCGCTCGAACCACCCGTTAACAGCTCGACCAGGCACCCGTGGCTCGATCCCACCGAGGGAAGCATGGGTCGCCTCCTCCTCAGCACCCTCAAACAGGGGCTCGAGGCACGTAGAAAGCTCGAAATCCCCCCTACTTCAGGCACAGTGGACGAACCCACACTTGAGGAAGCAGCAAATGCTCTGTGCATCAGGCTGAGACCTTGAGAGAGTGTCAACCACTCTCCCAAGGCCTCGGGGGCTACACCCGCGGGTGCGCTAGCGCGCCCCCACGGACTCCCGGAACCCACGAAGAAACGAAGGCCTCGAAAGCCTCGGCGAACTCCAGCCTTCGCAGGATGAAAACCTCATCCCTGCGAAGGCTCGGGGGCTACTGTCGGGACCCTAGAAAAGGGGTACCCTAACTTGGGCCCTAAACTACTTAGCAACAAGGCCTACGACGACGTCGGCCTGGCTCTGCAGCCCGGCAAAGGCCCGTCACGACAACTCCTTCCTTGGAACCCATACCGCTCGAGGTAGACGACCACCCTCGAGCAGGGATGTCCGTGACGATCGAGCCTAACCGAGCTCGAGGTTTACAACTACCCTCGAGCGGGGATCTCCGTCTCGTACGAGGGTCGGCTAGCTCGAGCATGCGGTCCATGCTCGAGCCCGCCACGCCGGGAACGACGCCCTCGCTCTGTGATCTATCACTTCAAGACATGATGTCGTCCCTCCACGGTCAAAAAGCGTGGGAATCGCTGCGTCATGTCACCGCCCACGCCACGGAGAAGACATCGGTCAAATCCAATCGCACAGTGGACTTCTGAGCGCCACGCCGCACGGCAAACCTAACCTGGCAGTAACACTGTGCCAACCACTCCTTTGACTCCGCCCGCCTCGGATGCGCCACTACCCTCGAAAGCAACCCTCGAAGGAAGCTACCGAACCCCGACCCAGGCGGCCGTACGAAGACCTCTACCCTCGAAGCCGTGGACCGTCACTCGAGGACGTTACGTCAACTATCGCCATGCCGTCAGCCGGAGTAGGAAGGCGCGATTCCCGCCCGCGTGGTACACGGCATGGGCAGCACAGTGCACCAAACGACGTCAGCGCCACGACCACGTCACGACACGAACGCATGTATCCGATCCCTCCTCCTTGGTCTATAAAAGGGGGAGGGAAGCTCATGCAAAGGGCAAGCGACACAAACACACGAGTTCATACACACTCTAGAACACACACACCACACGGGACATGGGAGCTCATCTCCTTCTCCCACCTTGCTTGTAAACCCCTACTACGAGCAACGCGTAACCAGGTGCATCGCACCCCTGCTGGACGTACGGCCCCGTGGCCGGAACCAGGACAAAACTCTGTCTCTCACTCTCGCCATCGGGAAAACGAGTGGTTAGCACCGCAATCACTCGTCGGTGCCGGTGCGATCAAATCAGGCACCGACAACGATCTCCGATTAAAAATTCCCTGAATGGCCGCCACCAGATCGTGTTTGATAATGTCCCAAGCATTTTTTAAGAAGCCCCCAATGTAACCATCTGGTCCCGGAGCCTTTTCAGCCGGTGTTTTCATGACCACTTCTTTAACTTCTTCCATAGTAACGTCAGCTTCCAAACAGTCCATATCATGGCGTTGAATATCCAACAGTTCCCAGTTGAGAGTGTGCAGCCGTGGAGTAGCGTTGCCCAACTGATCTGTATAGTATTGGTAGAGTGCCGCTGCTTTGTGTTCATGCACAGTATGAGTGACGCCCAAATGATTCAGAGCCGGGATGTGATTTTTCCTTCGTCTCCCGTTTGCACGTAGATGGAATAGGCGAGTGTTAGCGTCTCCCACCCTGATCATTGTTAATCTGGATATTTGTCTGAGTTTTGCCCGGCGCAAGGAAGCTAAACCCAATATTCTGTTTTTTGCTAGATGTCGAAGTGATACTTCATCTTCGGTGAGCTGACGATGTTCCTGATCTTGGTCGAGCTGAAATACAATCTGCTCAGCAAGCTGTGCCTGTTGTTTTAACTCTTCGACGCGCTGTTTGCTCCAGTTTCTGAGCGCTTTACCCAGCCGTGCTAGCTTAATGTGCAATACCCTGGCTTTATTGTTGGAGTGTGTCGGTCGGTCCCATATAGCTTTGACAAGATCCATGAACCCCTGCTGCTTGAGCCAATATGATTCAAAACGGAAGCCTTTGTATTGCCTGTGGAACGGTTTGCATGTCATCACCATAGGACAATGATCCGAGACAGAGGTGCCAATTGCCTGCAAATAGCAATCTGTGTGTTGTAACTCCCAATCCCTTGTACAAAGGATGTGGTCGATCTTAGTTTGTGTGGGGTTAGCCGTCTCACTAGTCCAGGTGAACTGTCGACCATGAAGGTGTATCTCCTTCAATTCCAACTCATCGAGGATCCACCTGAAGCTGTTCATCAGGCGGTGGTTGATGCGGGAATTGTTCTTGTCACAAGATCTGTAAATCAGGTTGAAGTCACCAAGGATTACCCAACTGGCTAGAGCCTGAGTCTTGATGTCTCTTATCTCGTTGAGGAATTGTAATTTGTCATTGTCTCCTTGCGGCCCATACACCCTAGTTAATGTCCAGACCCCGTTGTCAGCCTTTCTGTGAACTGTCACCGTGACTGAGTATTGGCGGACGACCACATTTTGCATCTCATAATGATCCTGTGAGAGAGCCAGCAGTACTCCCCCTCGAACTCCAATTGCCGGCACCACGGCATAATTACCCAGGAATTGTGGACCGAGCGTGGAGCAAATTATTGAGTCATCTACCACCTCCAATTTGGTCTCCTGCAGGCAGACTATGGTGCCATGGTGATCACTGATCAGGTCCCTAACTACTTGTCTGCGCGCGAAAGCATTGAGGCCTCGGACATTCCAGTTGAAAACGTTGCAGTTTTGATCACTAATCATTAAACACTGTTGACAACGTGACTACACGAACATTGAGCACATCCCGCTGGAAGATAAACTTGAAACGGAAACTAAACAAAGCACACCAGCCGAGCCATTCTCCTACCAATGCCACCCATCTGTCCAAACCATGAGACATATTACGGTTGTCTAACATTTGGAAACGGTTGATCAACAGTCTTGATTTCTCCCAACTTAACCAATGTATTTTATTCTCCTTATCTTGTTGGCTCCACCAGTATCTACCAATCATAGAGCTGAGCTCATCACACAAACCTTTGGTTATATCAAAACAAGACATAGCATAAGTTGGGATTGCTTGCGCTACCGCCTTAATAAGGATTTCTTTGCCCGCCTTAGACAGGAGCTTCTCTTGCCAACCTTGCACCCGAGACCATATTTTCTGCTTGATATAAGAGAAGGTGCGCTTCCTTGACCTGCCAACTGACACCGGCAAACCCAAATACCTCTCACTAGTAGCCTCTTGTGTAATTGATAAAGAACACCTCATCTGGGCTCTCACTTGGCTAGCTGTGTTGGGGCTGAACAGAATGGAAGACTTTTCTTTATTGATCATTTGGCCCGACACCCCTTCATACACATCAAGAATCCTCTTCAGCTCCGCAGCACTTTCATTGTTGGCTTTCATAAGGATGAGAGAGTCATCCGCAAAGAATAAGTGATTGACACTCGAAGCCCCCCTAGTAACTTTGATACCCACAATCTTCCCATCAATTTCAGCTTTTTGTAATAATCCAGATAGCCCTTCTGCACACAAGATAAATAGATATGGGGATAACGGATCCCCCTGTCTCAAGCCCCTTTGGGGGGCAATAGTATCAGTGTACTCTCCATTCACTTTGATTTTATAGCTCACTGTGGAGACACGTTTCATTATCATCTCAACCCAGCGCTGATTAAAGCCTAATTTCACCATCATTTGTTGCAAGAAACCCCATTCCACCCTGTCATACGCCTTGCTCATGTCTAGCTTTATGGCAGCCACACCCTCTGCCCCTCTCCTCTTGTTTTTCAGATAATATGTGAGTTCATACGCCAAGAGGACATTATCAGTTATCATTCGCCCAGGCACAAAGGCACTTTGTGATGGTGAGACAATATCCGGCAACACCTGTTAGAGTTGTGTCGAATATTGTGTACTAGTTGGTTACGTTTGGACTTGGAGTTGTATTAGCGGTTATGTTTGGACTTGGAGTTGTATTAGCGGTAGGGTGTAGAGTACGTGTCGGACTCTTGTAACCCGGGCCCCTCATAAATATGAGAGGAGGACCGCTGTTGTAACCATGACGACATAGCGACAGGCTCGCAGGGGAGGCGGCACATTGCCGGGACCCCGGAGTGACCGGTGTTGCATATCAGGGAGGATCGCCCGTAGTCATGCCCCGGGGATGTAGGCTTCGGCTGAACCTCGTTAACAAATATCGTGCCTCCGGTGTCATCTGTGATCATCATCTCGGTAGATCGGTTATTGCTTCCGCGCGCTTATTTTCTAACAACACCACCTTCAGCTTGTTTGCAATAACCTTAGAAATAAGCTTATACAGAACTGTGCACAGACTAATAGGCCTTAGTTCCTTGAGCCTCTCCGGAGATTTGACCTTCGGGATGAGCACAATAATAGTTTTGTTCCACCCGCCAGGCATATTCTCCCCATTTAGTACAGCCAACACATCCTTCTTGGTCTGGTCGCCCACTAGGTGCTAGAACTTCTTGTAAAATAAGGCCGGCATGCCATCAGCCCCTGGTGCTTTCAAGTCTCCCATGCATCCCAAAGCTCTCTCCACCTCCTCCCCGTGTATGGAGCCAAGAGAAAGTCATTCATATCTGGGGAAACTCTGGCCATCACACAATCAGTAACCGCACCAACATTTCCACCTGCATTTGTGATAAAAAGATTTTGATATTGGTTAGCAATATAGCTTTTCAGCCGCCCCCCTTCTACCACCCCGCCTCCATCCACCTTCAACTTCTTTATAAGATTTCTCCGCTTCCTTTCAGAAGCGAAAGTATGGAAAAATTTAGTATTTCGGTCACCCTTCAGCAACCAAACATTGTGAGCCCTCTGCTGCCAATAGACATGCAATTGATCCTCCAATCGTTCAAGCTTATACTTCAAAACATGCTCCTTGTTAACAAATTCCTAGGACACTCCACGTCTACGACACCTCTCTAGCTCCCTTCTAGCGTTCTTCACCCTCCTCTCCAGCACCCCCAGCACCTCCCTGTCCCACTCCCACAGCTCCCCGAGCACCTTGCTCTGCAGCTCCAAAATATTACTGCCCCCACCAAGCATCGCCGCCCCCCAAGCCTCCTCCACCCGAGCCACACAATCCTCCTCTAGCCAGCGAGCCTCAAATTTCCTCAGTACCTCCCGAGGCCCATCCCACCGGCGCACTTCCCTCTCCCCCACCTCCACGATCACAGGACAATGGTATGAGTGCCTGGGGTCACCATTGATGACCCGAACAAGAGGAAATTTGCATCGCCAAGCCGTATTTGCCACCGCCCGATCCAACCTTTCTCTCACATATGTGGATGCGTTGTGGTGGTTATTGCGCCACGTGAACACATCGCCCACATACCCGAGATCATGTAAATCACAGTCCTCTAGGGCCCTCCGGAAATTCTCCATTAAATATTCAGCTCTCGGAGCTCCCCCTTAGGTGTTCTAAAGGAAAATGGGTTCTGGTTGCTTCCTCCTGAGCTCCTGGCCGGCGGCCCGCTACGCAGTTGTCGCCGGTGCACATACCCCTTTTTTTTTTGCTACTCCTTCTGCACGTAACATTCTTCTTTTACGCGTACACACGCAGTCAAGTTCCGAAACATTTCACCGAAGTCCAATTAACCGTACACTACATGTGTTGTTTCGTAGTTCAACCGAATCAGCCGCATGCAGCTTAGTACACTTTGATCAAGTCCTGGGACGTCTCGTCCTGTCTCTGCAGACGGAGTGTGCAGTGCAGGGTGCAGGGTGCCAACTGCCAAGCCTGCCTCGCTCGATCAGTATCTGAGGTGCTGCTTCTCATGTGACCCTTTGCAATGTAAATTTACTTATGGACACGATTAAATTATATTTAATCTTTATAAATAGCATGTGAATATTGGATATTAAAGGGCCTATTTGTAGCCTCTGGGAACCAAACACCCAATAGAAGGGTCCTTTGAACTGATGACTCATTGATTTCTTTGCGAGGCACCGGCAATGCGAAAGGCTTATCCGTGGAGGTTGGAAGGGACATAACGTGTTTCCCGAACAAAGTACGGAGCGGAGGCCACATCTTTTTGTGCTGCGGTAAATTTCACGAATTGTTACACAACAAGCAAAGGACAGAGATGCCTCTGTAGGCTAGCAAATTTTCCTGCGATCATAGAGAAAATAGCCTGCAGTTACTGTAGGCACAAATACAAAAGGATAAGAAAAGAAGAAGGGAAGAAATAGAAAAAGGAAAAAGAGGAACAGAATTTTGGAAAATAAAAAAACGAAAAAGAGTAAAGCTACCCTCACCTGAATTTTAGACCATTAGATCTAAGAAATGGATGGCTCAGATTCTCCCTTCTCTTTCCATCTTACCTTCTCCCCCTATAAAAAAAAATCTGCCCCCCTATAAAGCAAGTGGGGTCTACCGGGAGAAGAAAGAAGGCGGTTGAGGAGGAAAGATCTTAGTCATCCATTTCTTAGATCTAATGATTTAAAATTTGGGTGAAGAGTGACTTAATTTCACCTAGGTGAGGGATAGACACTCAAAAAAAAAAGTCTCATACGGAAGTCACCGGGATGTAGGGATCCCTCGCGCACTATAAAGGTAACTACTAGAATGAAAGTCACAGTTCTGGCTCCTGAACAACTCAACATGATGTCTTCGTAACGAGAGAGAAACCCAACATGAATAATATGGAACTTTTAATGTCACAATTAATACTAACATTAAGTGGTGAGATATTATTAAATTATAAAAGCAGCAGGTCTATCATGATTATAATTATCTATATTTTACTAAAAAGAACAAAACAACAGACAACTTCGCAACCTTATGGAGCATACAACTTCAAAAAGCATATGTAAGTAGGGGCTTGCCCCTCCTGTTTTCCCTAAAAAAGCAGATGTACAAAACGGTTTCTACTACATAGTATAAACTAAAAAACATGAGTGAGAACTACGCACCACGAACTATTGCCCGACCAACCATTCAACCACGGTTCGATAATTAGCCACAGGAAAGAAAATTGCCATGCTCAAAAGAAGCAATCTCATTATAGCATCCCCAGTTGCCAGATGAACAAAAATTAAAAAAAAATCTTCAGTTATTCCTGAATGGAATGGCAATGCTGGTTTGGGGAGCAGATGTAGGAAATAAATAAGAGGACACCTTTAGTTTGTAATCAATGTGGAAACTCATCTTCCAACAAAGTAATTAAAATAGTAGACATTTGTCATGTATGATATTTTAACTAAACAAAGATAACATTAACAAGAAGTTCATTACCAGCAGGCTATTTAATAATCTCAAGAATCTAAATAATATTTGCTATTCTGTAAGCTATTTAATAATCTCAAGAGTGTAGAGTGGTGAGAGATTATTAAATTATGAAAGCAGCAGATATATCATGTTGTCAATGACTTGAGATGATTAAATTATTAACCACACAAAGATAACATTATCAAGATTTAAACGTACTATCTCATAATGTCAATGTCTTGGATACTCGAATCTAAAGAAAAGCTGGTATCAAATAATTTAGGAGCCAATCAATAATGAAACGGGGAGAAATAAAGTTTTCTCTAAACAGGAAGCAGGGACTGTGGGTACGTATAAATCAGGAAAACAAGTGCAACAAATAGCTAATGATATATCTCCTAGAAACTTCAGTGAGCTGTCAAGCTACAAGTATACTCATGACATGATTAATCAAACCAAAAGGTAAAATATGGGCCACATCTTCAACCAACGAAATGTTTCACTTCTCCCTAGTTTTTAAGTTACAATCATATATGAGTTCAACAGCTACCCAACAACATGGTCATTATTCACTATTGCCATCTTTTGGAGCCCCTAGCTGAAAAGATCCTGTCAATTGGTATAAATGGAGCTTTACCTATCCAATTAACAAAAAATCATGTTAGAATAGTAACAACAGCCTAGAGTCATATGCCTAATGGGCTTAGAATACACACATGGAATCTTCAAAACAGAGTTCTTTAGTTTAGACATTTATGGCTGCCAATTTTTTGTGAGAGTGAATCTGCTTGATGTAACTCTATGTCTGCAAATTTTTTAAACATTACCAAATAAGTTACTTCCTTTGCCTTTATTGGTGAGAATAGTCAATATAAGAAAAAAAAAGATAAAAATAACAAGTGAAGGCTATTTAGTGAAAAAGGCCAGACAGTTGTGCATGATCAAGTGAAACATGTGTTGGGAGTAGAAAGAACAATGTTTGAAGCTAAATATCTCAGGCTTCCTACCCCAAGTGGTAGGCTGAAAGGTGAGCACTTCCAGACCGTAAAGGAGTGGTTTAAGTTAAGAATGAAGGACTATACTGAGAAGAATATGTCTACAACAGCTAAGGAGATTCTAATCAAAGCGGTGGTGCAAGCCCTGCCCACCTATGTGATGAGCGTTTTAAAACTTCCTCTTGGCCTTTGTGGTGACCTCACGAGTATAATGAGGGAGTTCTAGTGGGGTGTGGAAATGGTAGGAGGTAAACGGCTTGGATTGCGTGGGGAATCGACTCTTAAGAAGTGATGCGGTGGGATGTGATTCAAAGATCTTCGTCTATTTAATCAAGCTATGCATGCAAGACAAGCCTGACACCTTGTGGTTTTCCCTCGTAGCCTTTGTGCTAGGTTCTTATAAGCCAAATACTACCCATGAGGCTACCTATTTTTTTTTAACTGAATGAGGCTACCTAATTTTTTGCTCAAACCCCTCACAAACATGGCAGTCAATATGTATGGCCTTGAGCTTCTGAAAAAGAGTGTTATTTGGAGGACTGGCCCCGTGGATTCCTCATGGTCTGTCATCAAGGGTGACCTCCAGACATGGCCACTATAGACTAAGATGGGTGTCAAAGTTGCTGGATATTGATGGAAAAGATTGGGATTTTGATACACTAGTCATGTTCTTTAATCTAGATGATGTTGATGCTATATCAAAAATTAAACTCCCTTCTCTGAGGATTTTCTTGCGTGACATTTGGAAAAGTCAGGTTTATTCACCGTTTGCAGTGCTTATAATCTGGAATTCGCAAAAAAAAAAAATCTTATAATCTGACCTTGTCCATTCAAACATGTCATGATCAGGAATCGACAAGAGCATCTGAAGATGGGGAGAGAAAATTATGGAGTCATGTGTGGAGTGGGAATGTCCCCCTATGTGAATGTGTTTATATGGAAATTGTGCAAAGAGGCTCTTCCAACTCGCCGTGCCAAATTCACTAGAAAACTTGAAACAAGTGCAATTTGTATGCTATGCGACAGGGAAGGAGAAACTGGTTTCCATGCTACTGGCCTGTCCAGAAGCCAGAGGTCTTAGATTGGCCATGTGTGAACATTGGTGTCTGCCTGTCGAGAACCTCTTTACACACTCAGGACCTGATTGGCTTTTACTGCTGCTAGACATATGCTCAGAATTTCAGTGAGTCCACAAAATTAGTTTGACAAAATCTCTCTGAACCTGTGGCTTTTACCTCTGAGATTTTGTAAACTAATCTTGTGGCTTTTACTGCTGCTAGACATATGCTCACAAGAGAATATTATTTTGTTAGAAATTACCAAGCAAAGACAACTTACCGTTCCACATGTCATCTCAACAATTTTGTCACCCTCAGTTTCACTAGCAGGTAAATCATGTTCAGATCCATTTACCTCATACGCAACCTAGATAACAAATGAGAAACGACACCTTTCGAAAACAGGAGCAGACCTACGCACACCCCAGAGGCGGCACAGGCCGTCGCACAAATTCGAAATTGTAGTGTAAATTAGCACATATTTACTGTTCAATGTACCGTGGCACAACTATGTGCCGCCACTCATTTTTGTCCCTAGGTCCGCCCCTGTTCGAAAATGAGTAATCATAGCAAAAGATAGGAAACAAAATGTATTAAAAAAAGTAACATCATTACCGGTCTACAAGACACAATTTCCATACAATTTCTTTCTAGTTTCCATTTTGTGACTTGCTGGTTTTATTCATCGTATTCTTTTTCTAAAATGAAAATTTGTCCGACAATGTGGAAAGCAAACTAACACAAAATTCAGATAAAGACTTGCCTTTTTTCAGCATATTGCTTTTGCGAAACTTAAATTGCTCAGGCAGGATGGGAAGCAAACAAACTCCACTCAATAACAAGTCAAACAGAAGTTGGAAGTATAGGAATCTGTTCCAATATCTGTTTTATATCATTTACCTCCTTGTTGCTTCTCGCGACACCTAACTTCACTCCAGACACCCTTTCAGCAAACTTTAAAGTGCTTAATATTTCTGAATAGCACTCAACATCTGGATCGATTTGGATGAACATTAGGGTCTTTGCTTGTCCTCTGGCACGAATATAATTGTACAAAAACACTTATAAGATTCACACAAGCCTATTTCAATGTCTATGAATTAATACTAGTAAATAAATAATTGCCGTAAAAAATTAAATAATTGGTTACCTAGGGAACTTCGAAGAACTTGTGTGAGCTTGCTGTTTCCATATGGCACATGGGGGCTTTTCTGTGCCAAAGCAAAAATCACATCGCCTAAAGCAGATAGTGATTTGTTGATGTGTTGAGCTTCTTTCAATCTATCCCCAATTGCTTCTGACTCCTCCACCCTCTCACTCCCAGCCAGATTGATCAGATGTAGACAACCACTAGAGGTGGATCCATTCTTCAAATCCAGGCCTCGAACATGTACAACGAGAATGCTAAAATAAAAATATATAAAATGAGTTGCAGTCCTTAAATGCAGTTGTACTAGTTTGACTAACCTGTGTGGCTGTGTGACCGGCTGCTACGTTCATTTAGAGCAGTTGTACCAACTGGTCTATTTTCGTGTCCAATTTCCATCCAATTGAATATATCTGATGTCAACTTGACTGGATGTAAGCTTATATGATTTTTTTTTAATTTTAACTAACTTTTTAATAATATTTTAAAAACAACACCCCGGAACGATATTTGCATCACATAACCGTTTTGGACGTGCCTGTTTAGGGTTTTGGACCCTGCCGCGCCACATGCATTGGCACGGCAAGCTGTGCCACGCTGGAGGGTGTCGGAGGTGTCTCACAACTCATAATCCACGTGGCGAGCTTGCCACGCCACTCCCACCGGCGCGGCAAGATAACACTGTCACGCCGGCGGGAGTGGCGCGACAAGCCTGCCATCTTAAAAAGATCATATCTTTTTCATACGAACTCGGATGAAGATGATTTGTATATGAAATTTATAGCCCTCGATGAGATCTACAACTTTGTAGCTCTATGTTTTTTCATTTGAAATCATTCAGATGCTCAAATAATTGATCTAAACTTTATTCAGCATATTAAGCATTCAACTCTTAGTCAGGTCGGTCAACTTAACTTTGTTCACCATAGTTCCACCAAAGAGATTATATATATGTATTAATTGGTCTATAGAACTACGAATTCATGTTTAAAACTTTCTAACACCACTCATTATAAGGTTCTCTTCTTTGTTCTTTATATTTCTCAAAGTTTAAGTCCTTAGAACATTATATTTATTTACTGAGACACATGCAATATTACAATAGTTTATTCAAATAGTTAGCTATTTTGAAGAAATAATTTGAGTAAAAAACCTTCCATTTTAATGGTAAAATGAACTTGAAGAAGTAAAAATTATCACTTTGAAAAAATTATTATATGCTCAAGTAGCCATGTTGGAGGGCTTTTGGTTAAAGATCTCTTTGATTAGTCTCATATTGTTTACAAGTCTCTTTCTATTCCATCAATACTACTAATCTATCTATACTACTAAAAAGAACGAAAGGGTGGTCACGTCCGCACTTTTTGTTGAAGCCTCACGTACGAAACCATAGCTGCACTGTGGCGGACCACTCCGAAATTATTCCAAGTTAAGTACCCCGGGACCACTAATCAAGTAGTCAGGCACTTAATCCGAAATAAGCTGGAGCGCCGTCGGATTAAACCCGATTTAACCACGTACTTTTCTCGATCGAAACAACAGCACGCCCACACGAAGGTGAGTTCCAGAGATTACAACATTCCACAATTTCAACATACACAATAACATCACAGAGTTATTACAAACCAAGTTCGAAATTTAAATCAGAGTATCAAGTTCATTGCAGCGGAAATAAAAGTTCATTGCAGCGGAAAGATAAACTAACGACGATACAACGTAACACCATGATGAAGCCTGCCACGGTGCTACTCCTCCCGTTCCTCGGCAGAGGACGGAACCCACTCGATGTGCCATCCAGGGGGAACCTGGGTAGGCCAAGTCATGGCATCGACTGCCACATCCAACACTGTACCTGTAAATAAAAGCCACAAGCAAGGCTGAGTATACTAATACTCAGCAAGGCTTACCCGTCGGGTGAAAACTACATCACCGACATCTAGACATGAGAGGCTTTTGGCTGGTGGGTTTGTTTGCCAAAAGACAACTAAGAGTAGGTCCTTGCTTTCATGTTTTAGCATCATATTCTAGTAGATTTAACCATTCTAAATTAGCATCTCCTCTAAACATACAAGTGGTGCAATACAATTTATTTCATACAACAAGTTCATCAATTTCATAGTTCCACTTGTTACTCAATGCAGCAAGGCGGTCAAGGAGTCTCATTAACCGCGAGAAGCGGACAGTTCGAACCGAATTTTGCTACCTGGCCAGGGGAAACCCAACACACACGGATACTGCTTGCTATAAAAGGTAATTGCACTTCCCAACCTTTCCCATCGATCCGCAATTCGGATCCGAATCCACCTTCCTTAGGATAGAGGTTTACTGCTTCACTCACAGTCTCACGCATATATCCACAAGTGTACGGCAGGGGAAACAAAAGTTTCCAAGGAGAGATGGCTATCGGCCCTAGCTGCTTCAATCTGGTACCGGGCTTACCGATTCCCATATATCGGCATGCATGTGGTACGTTCAAAAACTTGACACACTCAACCACACGTTTCGACCTTAAATCAATTATCATACACGGACGGGAGATCTACATCTATCATCCCGCCCGTCAATCCTTATGATTCCAACATAAGTAAAGACAAGCAACTCCTATGTCTCGCGAGTGACAGGAGATCACTCGACTTGTAACGGACTTAAAGCAGTGCCCTATCGATCCTTTCATACTAGTGTTGCAAGTCATAGGTACTAGGAATGTGCAGCTAAGGTATTCAATCAACTCCTTGAAACGTAAATGCACAAGCATAGGGAATTCATAGATGCATAAATTTTAAAGGTTAGGTTATGCTCCGGGGCTTGCCTTCTTGCGCTAGCTGGGGGTTAGCCTCCGGGTCGTTTGTTCCTTCGCCGGCACCGTCCTCCGGGGTGCCTTCTCCGTCGGCGGGGATGAGGTGGTAGAAGCCGTCCGAAATAGCGCCTTCTACATGAGATGCATAACTTATGGTGGCTGCCTATTGATTCCAAAACTAAGGCCTTGAAGGTCATATTCACCTAGACATGCTTAAGTACTACTCTTTCCTTCACAAAAATAGGGTAGGGGGTGTGGATAATTTTTATTCATCTTTGATAGTGATTGTGTACATATATAAAAAGAATTTCCATTTATTATTTTGAAGTTGGGGTGCTGTTCTGAAATTTTGGGCTTTCCTTATTTTATTTTAACTAATTATAAAAAGGTCTATTCTTTTATATAACTCAATTCCAACTAGATTTCTTCTCATTTTTGGTTTCTCATTTTCTGTTCATCATTTTTATCTATAAACTTTATGACAGCTACTGGAGTATAAGAGTTAGGCTCACTCCAAAATTTAGCTAAATCTGAGCTACACAAAATTTATTAAAAATAGTACAAGCTGCTGCCACAGAAATGAAATAAATTCATATAAAATTGAAAATACAACCAATTCAGGAACTTTTCCTACCAGAGCTAGTCATGAGTGCAACGAGGGCTCTGGCCAAGTGGTGGCTCAAAATAACCCTTGGACAGTCCTCAATAAATTTCTATCCTAAAACACATATCTATTTATTTGCTAGTCTAAACAAAGCAAAAATTAAGTTTGGCATTTTTAACAGATGTGCTAACAAGTTTTTGGGCCTCTGGAGAAAAAATGGTGATTTTTAGCAGCATGGATTATTTTTAACAATTTCTGGACTAAAAAAAGACAGGAAACACATTTTAATTCATAACCAAGGCTACAACCCATATTTTTAAGTCCCCTTTGGACACAAGGTGTCCAAAGTCACTGCAAACAACATATCCAAAGCTCAGCCCTAGCGGAGCTCTGGATTTGAAATGGTGCACTAGTTTCTAATTTCAAAGTTTGAATTTTAATTCAAAAATGGTTCACCAAAAGTATATACATGCTTAAATGAGATTGAAGTTTACGATCTCACGAGTCCAGGGAGTATTTTTGTGCATTTTTCTGATTTTTGTACGATTTTTAGTGGATTTTACAAGATTCGGGAAAAAGAGATCTAGGTTTAAGAATCTTTTTACGCTGGGGACCCTAAAACTTTCAAAACCTTACGAACAGGTCCCTGATTTTTGCGCAGAGGACCCTGGAAAAACGAAGACGATGAAGAAAGGTCCTCGGCTCGTCGCCGGAGTTGCGCCGGCCAAACGACGGCGAGCTAGGGTCGGGGAAGTGGGGGAAAAGAACCAGGGGCTCACCACGAGTCGATTGGTGACGGTTGGGAGGCCGGGGGAAGCTCGGGAAACGGCCGGCGGCGATGCAGTGGCGGCGCGGCCGCCGCGGCTTCTACGCCGGTGAGGTCGGTGGCGCTTTCCGAGGTTGAAGGGGCTCTAGAGCATCAGTGGAGCTCGGGGAAGCTATTGGCGTGCTCGGAGAAGCGATGATAGCTCGAGAGGAGTGGGGGATTGGGAGGCTAGTGAAGGTGTCTAGCTTCGTGCGCGAGGAATTTGGGAATGGTGGAGAGTGGAGGGCGAATTTCACTTCGAAGCTCGGCTCGGTCCGCGCGGCGCGAGGTTGAAGACGACGGAGCGAGGCGCGAGGGAGCGAACTGGTGAAGTGCGCGAGCTAGGAGAGAGTGTGAGTGGCTCGGTGGGGTGCTTGGGCACGCTAGAGAGGCACTGTGCTGCCTTGGGAGCGTGCGCACGCGCGGCTCGGCGCGAGCAGACCGCCATGAGTGCGGTCCGAGCTCGGGCAGCGCGCGAGCGGCTCGATTGGGCAAGGGAGATCCTTGCGTGACGCTGGGGGATCCTCTACAGGGCTTCTTGGCGCGGAGCGGGACGGAATCGCGGCCTGCGGGACGGCGCAGCGCGGCGCGCGCGGCTGCGGCCAGTGGCCGAGCGAGCTCGCCATGATGGCGCTCGCGCGGCGCGAGGCAAGGCGGCCTGTCGACGGCGATGTGAAGGCTCGGGAAGGGCTGGACAAACGCTTGAGGACAAGCGCCACCCGACGCCGCGGCTCGGCCAGCTCGGCGCGGCCTCCGCCGCTCGCCGGCCACGTGGCGGCCGAGCTCCGGCCAGCGCAGGGGCGCGCCAGGGCCTGCCAGGCGCCCTCGTGGAGCTCCTTTGCCCCATTTGAATTTTCTCCAAAAATTTGAACTGAACATGAAAAAGTGTGAAAATAAAAGTTGTAGTTTGAGAGGTGGGACACAACTTTCTTTTTGGGGTGAACCTGAAATTTCAAATTTTTCAAGCTCAAACAACCCAAATCCAAAAGGTGTTCAGATCGGTTTTTCGAGTTTTTGAGGGACTTAACTGCAAAATTTTCAAAAGTTCCAAACAGTGACTAGGCCTTATTTGTGATGACCAACAACTTTTATTTTTGGAGATTTTCATGTTTAGTACAAAAGTTTTGAGATTTCAGTTGGGTGTCAAACAACCTTTGTTTTTGAATTTCAATTTGAATTTTGATGAATTTTTAAATCCTAACACCATTATTTCCCTCTTTAATCTGTTTTAAAGGTGTTTTCTTCGTTATTACATCAGAGATGTCACATGCACCTAAAAAAATGCCCTTCACATCGCACCTAAAAAATAAAATCATCTAGGATCTTCAATAGGCTAGTAAATATCAAAATGTGCATGTTTGTCTACAAAAAGATTTGAAACATAACTAGTTAACTTATAAAGAAAATTGTTGGTTCTATATTCACTAAATCTACTATACAACTTATGAATTTTTAGTGTTGCCTTGAATCCGTAGTTTCATAGAATGATTAATTATTATATATAACCTTTTTGGTGGAACCATGGTGAACAAAGTTAAGTTGGGGTGATCTGAATAAGAGTTGAATGCTTAATATGCTGAATAAAGTTTAGATCAATTATTTGAGCATCTAAATGACTTCAAATGAAAAAACATAAAACTACATAGTTGTAGATCTCATCGAGGGCTACAATTTTCATATAAAAATCATCTTCATCCGAGTTCGTATGAAAACGATATGATCTTTTTAAGATGGCAGGCTTGTCGCGCCACTCGCGCCAGCGTGGCAGTGTTATCTTGCCGCGCCGGTGGGAGTGGCGCGGCAAGCTCGCCACGTGGATTATGAGTTGTGAGACTCCTCCGACACCCTCCAGCGTGGCACAGCTTGCTGCGCCAATGCATGTGGCGCGACAGGGTGTTTTTGACGCGCCACGCGCACAGGCGCGTCCAAAACGG
Source organism: Digitaria exilis (assembly GCA_015342445.1). Taxonomy (NCBI): domain Eukaryota; kingdom Viridiplantae; phylum Streptophyta; class Magnoliopsida; order Poales; family Poaceae; genus Digitaria; species Digitaria exilis. The sequence continues at coordinate 1,376,886 of JACEFO010001619.1, forward strand.
TTATGTGATGCAAATATCATTCCGGGGGTGTTGTTTTTATAATATTATTAAAAAAAATAGTTAAAATTAAAAAAAATCAGCTTATATCTGGTACAACAAGCCCACTTGGTTGAGGAGTGCTCATAATGCCAAGTGTTTATTTATGCAAAGAAAAACAAATGGTACTCGAAATGCAAGAATTGTTTGCAATCACAACTGTCTAGTTCGCAACTCACCCTTACCTATAGGTTGGAGGTAGAAGAATGCTCTCTCACACACAAACACTTGTTGCTGAATTTTTGAACTGAGATGTTACTCCCTCCGTCCCAAAAAAAAAATGCAATTCTAGGTTTCGTCACGCATACCAAGGAAATTATAAAAAGACGCATGTGCCCCTATAAAAAAGACAAAATATATCCCACCTAAACAATATAGGGCCGACATAAAGACTACATGGGTCCCACGTGGGTCCCGCTGAACAATACGCGGGTCGCGCCTGAATAATACGCGGGTCCCACATGGGTCCCGTCTAAGCATTACGTGGGCCCACCTAAATAGAGTGTTGGTCCCACGTGGGTTCCGCATAAATAGTACGTGGGTCCAGAGCTAATTATTGGCGGGTCCAGAACTAATCATTAGTGCTAGAGTTGCATGTTTTTTGGGACAAAATTTGAACTCTAGAGTTGCATGTTTTCTGGGACAGAGGGAGTATATCTATGATTGAAAGTCATAATGCAATGGAAAAAAAATGTAATAGTGATAGTTGAAAAAGGATATCTTGTTTGTACAGCATCATGTGATAAAAGATCTATAAGTTGTTCATTGTATATCTCAATCATTTGTACTTTCACTTCATTTGAGAAGACATTTCTTCTACTCCGTGAAATATAAAACAAATCATGTAAAACACGATAATTAACACTTTATTCTTCCTTTGACGTGTTGGGTAGAGTCTAAAGAATAGTTAATAACCACATAACATATATTTTAATTAGTAACATCACTCTTGTAGTAATAGATAATACTTTGATTATAATTGGGATAATGTTATCATGGTGTAAGTTTTGCCCGAACCGGTTTGGCCATGTTGAGAAATTGGTGTCCCTAACCTTGACACTGATCCCTTCTGTGGACCTTTACGCACACTCCTAACTTTGTGGATACCTTCACCTATCGACGATATGGGAGACAAACTCTCTATAAAGCAACTTAAACTTTATTGATAACTTAACTCGATACAACACGAGAGGACTCTTCTTTACGTGGTTATCCCACCATAATGCATACACACTAGTACACCATGACAACCTTGACATGTCTTCACCTATGGCTATATGACACTCTATGTCATGGCTTACATATAGGGGTGGAGGGCACACATATTTATAGGATACCATGCATGGCTCATAAAGGGATGCCAAGTGTCCACCTTCCACACTCTTCTATACAAAATATCTAACTCTATAAATTTCCCTACCATGTAAATATCTAGACTCTAGAATATTCCACACTTCACCATGAAGTATGACTATCTAAATATCTACCTTCTACACTCTTCTTTCTTTGCCATGAGGAAATAGTTCTAGACTCTTCCATGACAAATATCTTCTCTCCCGTGCTTTCTCAAATATTCTAGATTCTTCTTGCTTTGCCATGATCCTTGTCTTTATGTATGTCAAAGTTTGTATTTTCCGTAACCTTCTAAAATATTCCAAGTATGCATTGCATATTCTCAACATATGCAAAAATACAGACATTGAATCCATCAAGAACTTATCGAATTAGTGGTTAATGTTAGAGAAAACGTCCGCTGTGAAATTATAAAGAATAATCAGCCTACAAAACTATCCATGTGATATCGATTATTGGTTCAAATTTGAGGAAAAAGTACCTTGGGAAGCAAATGGATTGAACACTTTGCTGAACTTGAACATTCTGCACCCATCCTTTCGTTGCTTAAATGGATCTGAAATAAGAAGGTCACCATTTTCCCCCATATAGCCAATAGTTGTAGGATTTTTATCTTCACCAGGAAGTAATGGCCTAACACGACAATATACTCTTATATTACCTGAAAGAAATCATAAAGGTTGAGCCAATCTATCACATGCTATTTTATTTGCCTAGTCGATACCTGCTTGGCCTAGGACGCAGTTTGCAGGACATCCAATATCTCCTTGTCAGGGGGGCCAATCCGTACCTCTCGCCTGCACGTGGTCTCCATGAACTCCGGCAGAGGAGTCAAAGCTTCAGTTTACCCAAATAAAAACACACAAGTGATGGTGCTATCAGCAAAGCAATCTTTGCGATCGAGAAAAACCCAAACTAAGAGAGCAGCAGTGGAAATCCAGTGATCTTTTTTACTTACGAGATCCTGTGCTCTTCCAGAGTTCCTTGTGGCTGGCGTCGGACCCCTTGGGGAGGACATGGACGAGGATGATCCGATCACCGGCCTTCACCAGGTTGTCGACCGCCCACCTCGCCGCCGCCTTGCTCGACGGCGAGTAGTCCATGGCCATGCCAATGGTGCGCTTCTCCGCCGTCATGCATGCCTCTCTCTGGCGAGGTTCTTGTGGTGTCGCCGGTGAAGGAAAGGTTGTGAAGCCTGCAGGGAGGAAGTTGATGCAGAGAACAGCAGAGGTTCAGACTTCAGAGCTAGTATTTGTAAATTGTAATGTTGTTTCTGGGAAGAGTTGGGCTCATGCTCCTGATACAGCTTTGAAGTTGTTGGCGTCGAACCAAATATCTCATGCTAACAGCGAACTCTCGTAGCCTACGTTGGCTTTATTCCTTGATGATGATCGAGTCGGTTTCTTACGGTCGGGACGCTAGTGCCAGCTGGGCAAGGATGATGCCGCTAAACCTCCGATCCAGAAGGCTCTCTACTTGTCTAGTCTAGAAAGCCAAAGAAAGAGAGCTTCGTCTAAGTTTAGTAGTGTGTTTGGTTGCACGCACCCCATGATACATGAATGGATGATGCTGTATGAGATGGTTCAATCAATTTGCTTGAACCATTTGGATGGTCTCATCCTATATGAGTTGGTACAGTTCACCCAACCAAACAAGATAATCATTATTACTTTGTGAGGATTTTTACGGCGTTTGGAAATAATAACAGCCGTTCATTATCCTAGATCTAATGCTTAAAAGTTAAAAGAAACCTATTATGAGGAACTATTATGGTGGGCTAGGAACTAAATTTAGTGGACCCGGAACCATTTACGAAATTAATTAGAAGGTTATATTAGTATTTTCACTAATCACCCTTTTCACTAAATTTCGTCTTTCTTGTAACGTTGTCCACGCCGGCGACGCCGCGTGCGCGTCCTACACGGTGAACAAAACACGTAGGGCTCCGCCTTTGCTGCGGCCACCATGTACTAGCACCGGAGCTGCTCCTCCGGCTCTGCAATTTGGACAGCCTCAACCCTCAGGCGCTGGCAACAATGGCTGCTTATAAGTGCCGTTCTCCTTGCATTGAAAATCGTCAGTGACCAGGTGACCAGGTGCACCGCTGGTGCGGCCGCCGCACACAGGTGCCGATCTCCTAGGGACAAGTGCCGACAGCGATCGGTTGCTGCTTGCGCACTTGTCTCGTGATCACCCCTGAAGTCGTTGAGCCAGCTGCTGCTATCGCCGGCCTTGGTTGGGAATGTCAGCCGGAATCACTCCGGCCAAGAGTTAATGACTCAAGAACATGAAGAACATAGTGAACACCAGAACGAGAACACGAACCACAAAGACCTCCCTTCTGACGCCGAACGCACCGCGTCTCACCAGTACGACCTTCCCCGGCGCGGAGTACCCTTCGACGCCGACGCCGCGGAAGACCAGCTCTTGGGCCATCTCGCCGTCGTCGTGCTCAGGCCCGGGCCACGCATCTCCTGGTTGCCCGTCTCGGAGCACAAGCAGCGCAGGTAGTCAACGGCGTGCATGATGCCGATCTGATTTGATTCACGTGGAGGGAATAAAAGACTAAACTACCCTTTTTACATTAATTCACCCTTTGAGAAGTAACAGTTGGTTCCTTTAGGCTCCTTTCAAGCACCGTAACAAACCTCTTTTTATTTTGTACCATGTCATACATGAATGAGTTGGTTTAACCAACCAAACACACCTAAAGCTCCGGCTGTGATCTGACTCCCAATAATGCCATCTGCTGCTGGAGCTGTTAACGCATGGCTCCAAGTGTAATTTTGGCCGTCGTTCATGAGCCGTCATCAGTTATTACCATGGAGGTCTCTTTCCGGTGGGCAAATCGATCACATATAATGGAATTCGAAATTGGAAGCTCTCACTTGCGTAACAGCTACAGTTTGCCTCATTCGTGCGTTCATGTTGAATCCAACGCAGCTTTATGACTAGTGGCTGACGCTGAGCCGCGTATACACTCTTCTGCACCTAACGTTCTTCTTTTACGCGTATACACGCAGTCAAGTCTCCGAAACATTTCACTGAAGTCTACCGTAACCGTACACTACATGTGTTGTTTCGTAGTTCGACCGAATCAACGAGCCGCATGCAGCTTACACTTTGATCAACTTCCTGGGACGTCCAAGACTCGTCCTGTCTCTGCAGACGGAGTGTGCAGTGCAGGGTGCCAAGCCAAGCCTGCCTCGCTCAGTTTCTGAGGTGCTGCTTCTCAGTGACCTTTTGCTAGAGAAGCGGTTGCTCCCTCTGTTGTACTCTGTACAGGTTCAGTTGCACTTCGGCAGTGTTTAGTGAGCTAATTTGGTCATTCAATTATAGCTCATGCCATGCCTTTCTGTTTTCTTTACAGGAACATCTTCTGGGAGCATTTGAGCCTATGCTGTCCGGCGATCTTTGGTACAAGGATGGGAAGTGTAAGAAGGCGAAGAAGAGCATCTGGCAGCTTCTCTACGTCCTCTGCACCTGCTCATCACCCCAGACGTTGATAGAGTAAACTGCATGCATGAGAGCTCGATCATATTTCAGATTGCTAGATCCTTTTGTGTACTGTAAAGCGTCAGTACTTGTTTCATGGCATGAGAGCTCGGCTGTTTTTATCAATCCGTTTCTGGTTGTGTTATATAATGAGCGCCACCTCAGTTATTTGGTTCAATTTGTTTGGGCTTTGGGGTCCTCTTAGTTGTACATTTTTTAAAAAAGAAGAAGAAGAAGAAAGCGCTTCTTTGTACCTGTATGTTGTCTATCTCTGTTGTGAAAAAGATGTAATTGTCATGCACTGTTTCATATATTGAAGAAATTTCGTGTTTGTTTATCACGGGGTGGGGGTGAGCTGTAGCGAATAGTTTGCGGAGCAATTTTTTATGGTTGATCCGTAGCGTGCCACTATGCATGTGATGATTTCTGCTTTTTGTTAACATCGATTTTAAAAGTAGATGGAAAAAGTCTAAATTACTCTCCTCGACTATAAGCAAAGTCCACATAACCCCATAAATTAATTTTTTGTTTATTTTACCCCCTAAACTATGTCATTTGGCTTATTTTACCCCCTAATGCAATTTATCTTTTTTATTTTTTTCTATGTACAAGTGTCATATTATGTTCGAATTTTGGGAGATGATAGTAGACATCATAATACATGATAGAAAAATATAAAATATTTTTTTGTAATTATTTGGTTGGGGGTAAGATATTTAATGTTTAATTAATCCTTAGGATATTACATTATACAAAAACTAATGACAAAAATTCATAGCATATTCTTTTGACATGCATTGTGATGTTCATTACAATCTTACAAAATGTGAAAGTAAAATTCAACTTATGCATGGAGATATAAAAAAGACAAATTGTTTTAGAGGTAGAATACACCAAGTGACATAGTTTAGGGGGTAAAATGAACCAAAAGATAGTTTAGGGGGTTATGTAGACTTTACTTATAGTTGAGGGGAGTAATATGGACTTCTTCCAAAGTGGATCTTCTATCCATTCATGTTATTGCTGTAAATTTTTATACACCAGTTCAAGTGCTACAACATCCTAACTCGTGGACGTGATGGTACTAGATTTATTCCAAAGGGAAGGTGGCTGGGGCCGTATAAATCAAATCATTAATATATATACTCTCTTTGTTCTAAATTATGTCATTTTAATTTTTGTAGATTGTCAAAAATCTTAAGTTTGATCAAATTTATACAATAATGTATGGACATTCATTCTATCAAATAACTACCATTAGTTTCTTCATTAAATATATTTTCATAGTATATATATTCGGTGTCATAAAACTTTGTGATCACATTTGTAATTTTGGTCAAATAAAAGATGGTTTGACTCTTAAAAACATTGGAATGAATAATAATTTGGAACGGAGGGAGTATATAAAAGCCACGGGGCTAAACTTAAAAGGGAACCAACATAACCTCTCATAAAATCGATAGGAAGACTGTGTATTCTAGTTCCTTTGCAAAGAGAGCTTTCATGGAATCAGCCAAATACAACAAACTTTCTTCAGCATAGTAATTTTGAAAAATAGATTACCATTGGATCACCTCGGGAGAAGCGGTCCACTTAAGAAACCACCGGTGGAAATTTGAAATTGATTGTTCTTGTAATTTTTTTTTTGTACAAGTGCCTATTTCTTAGATTTATCATGCCATGTTTTATGCATTTGGCGAGCAACTACATGTCGGTAAAGTGCTTTCTTTCGTCAATTACCCAATCAAGCTGTTTCTACCTGTAAAAAGTAATACACTATTTATTTCATTCTTTCTCTTTTCCATTTTTGGGTCCTACCTCTCACGTACAAGCACAAATCATGTGCCGTCAAAACGTACTTACTCTTTCTTTAATTTAGACATTTTCAGCAGTGATTGGGTGGAAGAGAGAGAGAGAGAGAGAGAGAGAGAGAGAGAGAGAGAGAGAGTTGAACCATTCAAAGCAAGTGACAACATCCTAAAATGAGCCAAGTAAACGGTCCGAGCTTGGGCAAAAGGAAGCTTTTTCCCATCGGACCGCGGAAAAAAAGTCTTTGTTTCCGCGTATATATGCAGTCGTGCTTCATGCAAGCCGACAGAAGGCATCGATTTGGCCCCAACACCCCCAGAAAGGAACACCGTCAAATATTCCCAGCAGTCACACACTCACCTAGTAGCACTCTGCACTTGCTGTAAGGTCAAGTCTTCTTGCTTGACGCCGTTCAGATTGTGCAAGCCTCTCCGGCAAGAGTGATTTGCCTGCATGCACTTTTGACACTAGCTTGCCAGTGCAAGGCCTTGCACATCAAGCAACTCGCCTTTCAACTTTTAGGGCCAACTCGATTACTCGAACAGAGATGCATCTTTCACTGAACATTCTCCAGTTCAAACTAAGTAGAGTATAGAGTCTATGACCCGGTCTACATTGCCTTGATTTCTATTCCGCCCATGTACGTGTGGACTAAGTTTCCTGGTCGTCTGCAAGTGCTCTAGACATACAGCAATGTTAGACAGCCCTACAGATGCATGAACAGTTGCAGGATCAAAGATTAGTTGTTGTGTTTTCTCATTTATTTTCATGGTCATTGGTCAAAGTCTCCTAACTCGGTAACTCCCAAGCCTACCCTGCATTTGCAGGACTAGTACGTACAAGTAGTAGCAGTAACCTCTTTGGTAGCCACTGCTCTAAATAGGGCTTCAGGGGGTGCTGCTGGATTGCATCAAACCAAGGCCGATAACACCCCAGCTTTGCTTTGCTCATCAGTTGAAGTAGAGAAGTGCTCAACAATCTCTGAGGTCTGGCCTTGCATTGTTTCCAGTTGTTAGCCCAAGGGGAAGAAGGAAGGATGCAGAACGACCGCAACGGCGTGAAGAAGAGCATGCTGGCTCTGATCTGCTGCTGCTTTTCTTCATCCGAGACGGATGAGTGACATGGATCGACTCCGACGACAGTCTCTGATGATGCGTCTTCAGGCTTCTCCTCAGGGAGATTACAGTAGCATTAGCTATATGTTCGTGTGTTGTGCATGATGTATTGCTCCCGTAGTGTGTAAGATATGCAATAAAAGCTGGCATAGTTGGCCGGCCGTCATGGTGTAGGCGTGTAGCAGTACCTTGCTAGTGATCGTGTGTGCCCCATTTTTTCTGTATATCTTCGGTTAGAAAGACAAAATAAATTGCAAAAAAAAACCATTTAATGTGCAAGAGTTTGTGGTTCTCTACTTCTCCAACTCTCTCTCCTTCTAGTTCATATACTTGCTAGCTCCCGATCCCGCTAGCTGCACAACTCCAACGACGCATTCGGACTCGAATCGTCGGGGCGTATAGTTTTCAGTTTCTGGCATGCAGTTCCTCTCTCTCACCAAGACATGTCAGCCTGGCAGCCGCGCGACGATGTGTTTGCTTGCACTCGTCATACCTCCAGTAGAGTAGTCCGGCACCAGCACCCGCGTCATACAGCCACGGTCGCGCAGAGGCAGACGCGCCAGTAGTGCATCCCGTTCGCTACCCGCGTGATGACTCGTCAACCTCCCACGACGCCGGCGACCGGCCGGCAGCGTCTCGTGAAGGTGAAGCAGACAAGCTCTCGCCTCTCGGGGCTCCATGCGCCCGCGCCGCGTTGGCCATGCAGGTCGTGACAGGCTGGGTGGCCTCCTCCTTCAGATTCCAGGAGAGACCAGGACGCCGGCGTCGTGAACAAGCTAGGCTAGCGGGGTCAGGAAACTAACGGCGGCCGGGACACCCCGTTGACCCTCGGAACGTACGTACTAGGCATCTAGTCGAACGTAACTCCTGTCCTGAGCTGATTTTTTCAATCAGTTGGACTGCACTTTACATCACAACATATAACCAACACCCGCTACGCGTCATTCCTTCTTTTGTTTTTTTAAAGAAGCCCGCTGTATCCACTGTAATGTTTGAATTTTAAGCGATATGAGCCACTCACCACTAACCATCAGTATACGATTTCATTCAATGCCGGTGCTGCGCTAAACATTTTTGGGCGTGTAAGACTCGCTGTATGTATTCAGATACAGGGGTTCAGTTAATAACCTACTACGGGCGAGCAATTGTCACTGAACTTTCTGTGAGAGGACCGCACATTTCTAGTTCCAGTGCAGGAAGCTGGACTCGTTCTTCACTGAAGATTCATGCCTGTTCTGGACAACTTTTCCAAGTAAAATCTCTTACAAACTCTAAAGCAAAGTAAAAGGGTCAGCGAACTTACTACATGTGGTTATGCCTATAAAAGGAGCAGCAGGCTTGCAGCAAAGAGACACACACCTTGCTCAGTGCTCATTTTCAGAGGAGCTTCTATTTCAGGTATCGTCCTTCTCTGGAAATGCACTGATGCAGTAAGCATATGCTGATTCTATTATCGTCCCAGATACCTGGTTCTGTTTTTCTGTTGCCTTTGGGCAAAGTTTTCTGAACTAATGTGTCGTCAAACAAGTAAAGATTCGCTCGTGTTACTTTCAGGAACTTCTTGGAGAGCTTTGAGCATACAGTTGAGCTCAGCGATCTCTTGGGTGAAGGATGGCAAAGCGTAACGGCGTGAAGAAGAGCATTTGGCAGCTGATCTGCGGCTGCTCCTCGCCCAAGACAAAGTGATTCATTCGGAGTTAAACGCACGAGATGTTTAGAACGATGTGATCACCTTGCCAAATTCTTTTGCATAGATCGTCACTATCTGTTTTGTTGAAGACGATTCATGATGTAGCGATTAGTCCATGTACTTTGTTGTTTATTCGATTCGTGTGTGGTCTTGTTACTTGTTAGTGTCATGGAATGATGGAAGGGAAATAGGGAATGTAAAGTGCCATGTAAAACAGATCCTGGAATAAAATCTTTCATTGTTAGTCTATCATGAATGGGTCCTACGAATAGGTAAGGCGTTTTGTTTTAAAGACGTGTAAAGCAAAACAGGAGCTTAAATATTTAACTACGCACCACATGTTGATTTGCTCAAAACTATAACAGATGCAGTCTGGAGTGGGCTGCAACTGCAGGTTCAGAAAATTTGTTTTGGATGTGGGAACATTCTAGATAGCAATTTATCTGAAAAGTTACAGGACAACCGGAAGTAGCTTAGGTATTCTGAAGTCTGAAGCTTTTCACAAATCGATCAATGCAAATGCAACCACAGGTCTGATATATATGCTTTCTTTCATCCATCAAAGGATCAAGTCATGGGAAACCTGTCTCTGCGCACATAGATCAGTACTCTGTTTTCGATCCGTTGTTCTCTCTTGATCAAGCTAGACGATGCAACGTAAGCAATACGCAAGAGCAGTTAGCATCTCTTTGGAGTTCAGAAGAATCATCAGTAGTCAGCAGCGGTTGAACCATTCAAAGCCGGCTAGGTAAATTGTCCGTACACTTTATGCCTCAGCCAAGGACGCTTCAGAACCAACACATGAAAGAATGGTTGCAGAACAGAAAGGGCTAACAAGATGTTTGTTCTTTCACTGATTAGTTTTAAGCATCAGAAAACTGTACAATCTCTGTTTGGATGAACATTTTATCAGGAAGCCGGAGCACGCAAAGAAAACTTGACGTGCAGCGAGATCCTCCCGTTATCAACATCAAGCCTTGCGCCGGTGACTAAGACCAAGCATCTTACGTGCGGCCACCGGCGAGCACGCCGGAGTCGATGTTGACGCCCTCCGCCGGCCGAGGCCGGGGTCGTACTTGACCGGCGCAGTGCACGCGCGTGCGAACATCCGCCGCTGGAACGGCTCGTAGAAGCGGTGGTCGGACGCCGCCTTCGAACCTTCGCCGCGCCGGAGACTTATCGCGGCGCCTGGCGGCGATGAACGTCGGGGTGGTCGACAGGTGCTGCGTGCAGAGTGGACGGGAGACGGGGTATGCGGGTGCGCGGATGGGGAGATTCGGTGGCGAAGGGAGGGAGAGAGAGAGAAGGGGCGCAAGGCGAACGAGATCCCATTGACGAAGGGGTACCCTTGACGAAGCGGGCGGGCCTCGCCGTCGCCGGAGGGGAAGGTGGAGGAGGAGCACAAGGATAGAAAGGCGTAAAAGAGGGACTGTTTTGAAAATAACTAGGGGTTTTGTTTGAAATAAATTGGATCGCGACTATAGATCGCGATCCATTTTAGGGTGTTATATGTAAAAATAAGGGCTTATGTACATATTAATTGGATCGCGACTATTGATTGCGATCCATTTTAGGGGGTATATGTAAATTATTTTGGGGGAGGAGGGTATGTAAATATTCTTGACCATGGCCATCTCTGCTCTCCGGGGAACCCAGCCGCCGCGAATCTGGCGTCGACCGCCCCCCACCGCAACTCCGCACTTCGACGGCGCTTTTCTCCGTCGCTCCGCCACCGTCCCCTCGCCTCGGCGAACAGCTGGCAGCCTGGCGCCCGCGCGACCTGGTCAGGCCGTGCTCCCCTGTCCACCCAGCCCTGGCGGCCGTCCAATTCTAGGCAGCGGATTCCTCTCCGCTGAGAAGCATGACCGAACGAGACAACGACGGATGCATCTCAGATTGTTTTTTCCTCTCTGCTTTTTTTTTTGGAAGAAATATTCAGTTTATCTAGTACTCGAACAAATACTGTAACTCGTATCTCTGTGGTCAGGAAACCTGCCTTGCCGCCCATGTTTCTTGCCCTAGGATGGCTTCAAACTCCACAGGCCACAGCAACCACGTCAGTCGAGCTAGCACTCTCAGACATTCTCTGCTCAAGTCGTGCATTTAGCCTTGAAGTGATGCAGAAAATGCAGGAGTTTTTCAGACGATTATACACTTGTAAGACTGGTACAGATCAGTAAGCCTTGCATGGCAAGGAACTCACTTTTTAGTCTGATTATGATAGCAACTACTAGTACTTTGAATCTACACGCGTCTTTCAGTGAACATTCTATTACAGTGCAGTGTCAAGTGTGACATGGCGTAACAAAGGAGTAGATTAACAAGACCTTCTGAGAGTCTGAGTCTGAGGTTTTCATGTGTTTTTCCCTGTATGTGTATGCCAAGTTCCCTTGGGGACAGTACAGCAGTATGGACAGGACAGTGAAAAGAATGCCCACTTTTTAGTACTTTTGGGAACTAAACACGGCCAACCGACATTCATATGCTTGCATTGCAGTACCAGTTCTTGACTGACAATTCACATCACCGGGCAGCTTCTTCACTGAACTGTCTTGCGTTTTTCCGTTTCTTTTCCTAAATCCTAGTAAACTCTCAGAGTGACCACTGGTGACCCCTTGGCGAACCTCTATAAAAGCGAATTTTGCAGGGCTGCTCGTCTGCACCAAAGGCACCCGACCAGCAGCATCCTGCCGTGCTCTGTTTAGGCAAGTGTTTTTAGGCACCTTCCACTGTTTTCACTTTTCAGCCGTCAAGTTCTTCTCCGAAGCCGAAGATGCCGGACCACAACAAGGTGAAGAAGGGCATGTGGGATCTGATATTCGGCTGCTTTTCATCATCCAAGACCAAAGATTGAGATGGACCAAATCTCTGAATCTGAGGTCGTGTCTTCAGCACTATTTCATGGGAATAATATTCTTAGGATCTGCGATATGTCCGTGTGACGCAGACATTGTGATGCGTTGTTCATTGTAGAATGTGTAATAACCCATATGTTGTTGGCCTTAATCAGTCGCCAGGTAGCAAGCAGTTTGTTCATGGGTTCTCCTCATTTGGTTTGTAATGTTGCAGGTATGCAGTATGCCGTTTATTAGATTGTTAATCTTTTGTCTGGGTCTCTATGTGGACTGTGTGTCATGTAATCTAGTTATCTTTTAAAATTGAAAGGAAATCGAATAGTACTTGTTTTAGTTCGTTTATTTTTTTTAGATCAATTTCGTTTATTAAGAGAACACTGAATTGAAAGATGCAACTTGGCGGGATGGTTCTAGTTGTCTGCATCGTTTAAGGCCCAATAGGCCCATATACTCCGTCGTTGTTCATCGTCTTCCCGCAGCAGCGCACAGGCACCCATCGCTGCTCGGCTGCGCCTACAGGCGCGTAATGCTCGCCGCCGGCCGCGCCGGGGAAGACCGGGGGAGGGTCTCACCACCGGCTCTAGGTAGTACGGCTCGTATTTGTGGCCTCCCCTGTGGAATCAGCGGCGCCATCGCCGTCCCCGGGCCGCGATCCGGATCGCCGGTTTACCACCATCGGCCAACGCCGCGTGACTCTACCGTACCAATAGTCCACTACTCCACACTCCCACCTCCGATCTCAGGCAAGCGGCAATGTCGCTCCACCAGCGGCCGCACCAGAAGCCACCGGCCACCGGCGACTCCCTCCCGGTATCCTCCACCTCAGCCGCCCCATCCCGCCCGCTCCCGCTCCTCACGCTCCCCTACCTCTTCTCCCTCCTCGCGCTCCTCCTCTTCGCGGCCCTCCTCCTACCCTGGGGACCCACCCGCCCCTCCTCAGTACCCGCCTCCCCGTGGCGCGCCTACACGCTCCAGGAGGCCGCGGCCTTCGCCGCCGCCGCGGGCAACGGCACCCTGCTCCTCGCCGCGGTCTCTGGACCGTATCTCCCGTTCCTCTCAAAATGGCTCATCAGTGTCCGCCGCGCCGGCCGCGCGGACCAGGTGCTCGTCATCGCCGAGGATTACGAGACCCTCGACCGCATCAACGCCGCCTGGCCAGGTCACGCCGTCCTCGTGCCACCCGCGCCCGACGCTCAGGCCGCCCACAAGTTCGGATCGCAGGTGAGGAGAAATCCCTATATCCCAGCTGTTCGATGGAATGTCCTCGTGTTTAACTGACGCTATCGTGTCCATCCTTCCCTCTGTGACTGCAGGGGTTCTTCAACTTCACCTCGCGCCGGCCGCGGCACCTGCTGCAGATTCTTGAGCTGGGGTACAGTGTCATGTACAACGATGTCGACATGGTGTGGCTCGCCGACCCGTTCCCCTACCTCGTCGGGGATCACGACGTGTACTTCACGGACGATATGACTCCTGTACGTGAGTAGTTGCTGTGCTTGCTAAATACGGTTTGGTTGGATGATAACTTATTGGGTTGGAATTGTGGGTTGCAGGTGAAGCCACTCGATTATTCACATGAGCTGCCACCACCGGGGAAGAAAGGGCGGACATACATTTGCAGCTGCATGATCTTCCTCCGGCCAACGGAAGGTGCCAAGCTGCTCGTAAGGAAGTGGATCGACGAGCTCAAGGAGCAGCCTTGGTCGAAGCAGAGGAAGTCAAATGATCAGCCAGCTTTCAACTGGGCTTTGAACAAGACTGCAGGGCAGGTTTGTTTCTACTAAATTTTCTTGCTTCAATCCAAGGAGTCAGAGGAAAGGCTGTCCTAGCAGATGCTATGCGTTCTATTCTTTTGAATCAAACAGATTATTTGGAGCTTTTTTTTTCTTTTTTTTTGATGGTTTTGGAGCATTGTAACTGATCAAGTGCATACTAATTAGATCTTGCATTTATCTGCTTGAACAAATTTGTGGTGTGCAATTAATTTGTACATTCATAAATGCTAAATGAAATGGCATATATTGAATAATGAAACTAAGGTGTCCATTTCATGGGGCGAGTGTTAGCACCATGGGCGCTGTGCAATCACTAGGTCAGTTCAGGGCTTATCTATGAACTGGTTGGTGCTTGTTTCAGGATCTAGGATAAGCATGGTGCTTTGGTATTAGGGTGTGCTGTGGGAGAGGATTAGTTGATGTATGGAATTCACTGATTGGATCTAGTCTTAATGCTTATGCCCTTGCTTTGTTGTTTCTTGTTTGTTTGTTTGAACAGAATGAAACTGAAATCATGTGTCAGTTTGAACTAATGTGAAAGACTTGTTGAGCGTAATTTTTAAAACTACAAACTACTTACCGAATTGGTCCTGATCATTGTTAAGAAGTGTGCTGACCCCCTTTTTTCTTTTTATTTAAAGAAGCACTATGTGTTAATTTTTTATGTCAGTTTATGATTGTCAAAGTTTCGGTAATCATAAGTAAAGTTATGGATATGCCTTTATCCCTCCATGTAATGAAATTCATTTTTATGCATTTCAATTTGTCCACATTTCCTGCATGTTGAATGACTCAGAATGGAATCAATTATTCAATTCCAGTTGACAGTGGAGACTAATGTGAAAAACACAGTGAGATAAGTACTTGGGGTTTGTGGTTGGGATTCCTCATGCAATATGTATTAATGTACAAGGTAACGTGGACTTGCTACTTTGTTACATTTCTGCATACGAATAATCTGAAACCATCTAGATTACGCGTCAGCCTTCTATTTGTGATTCTCAACATCGACTGCAGGTTTCCCTTAAATGTCTATTCAAGTGTCTCAAATGTCAGTATTGAGTACGTATATTGTATCTAAAGATAATCAAATAAAACTTAATGTTACCCTACAGTATTTGGATCTTTATGGCATTGGTTTTAGGCTTCTCCGTCCTATTTGCATAATCCATATGGATGTCATTTTCAGAATGTGTGTAGTCAAGCTTCTGAAAACATGTACAAGTATATAATTAGAAAAGATAAAGGTCAACAAGCTTTATTGAAGAATGTTAGCCTAAGTCAGGAAACACTTCCGGAAAATAGTAGGGAGCAGGTACTATATATTTCAGTGTATCTTTAAAAGGTATACATAGGTTCTAGTAGGCTGTGTTTTCTGTCTTTACTTGCTATATATATTGGAGTGTGGTGCTTTGTAATAAAAGGTTTGAATAATAAAATTATGTATGCCTTCTGGCAACAACCTTGCTGCATTCTAGGTTCTTGTTTTAGTTTATTTTCTGTTTCTGAAAGTATACATATGGATGTTACATAACTAAGGGTTTCTGTTCCTTTTTTTTTTTTGTCATAGACCTCTGTTAATCTTTGCCTTCAACTATTAACAGAAGATATGCTTGCAGGTTTATGTGTATCTCCTGCCTCAGTCTGCATTTCCAACCGGAGGCCTATATTTTAAGAATAAAACATGGGTCAAAGAGACAAAGGGAAAGCGTGTCATTATACATAACAACTACATCACAGGGTTTGAGAAGAAGATAAAACGGTTCCGTGATCATGGGCTTTGGTTGGTAGATGAACACAGCGACCAGTCACCGCTTGGCAGAATATGAGCATACTATCAAGGGGCTGACTGAAAACACATCTCTCCTTAGCATCACAATTTTGTAACTGCAATTTGACTCTCAAAGGCAGCAGGTTCTGGCGAACCAAACTTTGGATGATGTTTGATCCACCACGCAAGATACGGCACTCAGAGATCAAATCCTTACGCAGAAGAGATTATTTGCCAACATCTTGTTTGATCTGTGTGTCAAGCCCTTGCAGAGCTACCTTTTCCCACGAGGCCATGATTTTTTTCCCAACTGTATTTGCTATTGAAAATGACATGTTGAGGGGAGGCCAGGAGGGTGACTGGCCGACTGGGTGAGTAGTAGACTTCGTTAGCCTGTGTCATTGTCACTGGAAGTCAAATATTTTTAGCTGTAGCGGTCGAGAGAAACATTAAACGGGTCTGGCCAAGCGTCAAGATTTGGTGGGCCCCACCGGCAAAGCAGAGGTCACCTTCAGCACAATTGCGTCGTAGAAGCAGTAGCTGGATTCGAATGCAAGCTTTGTAGCCGTACTTATGTTAACCAAGCTTAGGCACTTTCTGGGAAGAGACGTGCAATGCACCGCGCACAACGATTGTAACGAACTACTTACTCTATTAAGATTTTGTGCTGATTCAGAACCTGAGATGGCATGAATTTCTTCTGAACCGTCCAGTGTTCCATCCATGCTCAGATCAGAGCATTCAGAGCCCATCTTGTTTGGATGTTTGTTGGCCGTGATATGTGGCGAAGGCACGTAAAAACATGAGAACTTGCCGTGCATTTGTGAGTCGTAAAAAAGCTCCTTTGCCCTGCTCGTCCCAGTGTACGATCTCCGCGTCGCCGGCACGTCCCAGTGCTACGCATTTCTCCTGCTTGTACCCAGAAACAGGCGTGAAATGTCTCCACATTTGTGGTAAAAAAAAAACGTAAGAAACATTCCCGTATAAATATGGACTGGCATGCTAAGCTAAGCTGTTGTAGAGAGAGTAGGCAGCTGGAGTCGGTGGGAGTGAGCTCATTGCTCAAGCTGCTTGCGTGTGGTCGTTCGTGATGGAGAGAGCTCAGGGATCGGGCCGCGTGGGAGACGACGAGTCCACGAGGGAGAGGCAGACCAACCCGGCGCCGAAACGGGGAGGGGTCAAGAAGGCGATCTTGAAATTCTTGTGCTTTTGCTGGGCTTCTGCATGAAGGTTGGCTCATGGTCATGGGATGCATTGTCTTTGCCTTGTATGTTAGAATTGATCCCCCATCGTCTGCTGCATTTTTAGCAAGTAGTAGCTTCTCGTCGGACTACAGGAGTATGTTGTGTGTATGGATGTCACTGTGCCAGGGTGTGTATCAGTGTATGTACTACCTTTTCTATCTCGTAAATTTGTTTGTGCATTAATAACACCTGTCGAAAACTATGTATGGCTTGTGCAAGTTGGGATGGATCATTGCCGGGACACTTCACGGGTGTCTCTGAACTTGGAGGTTATGCGTGCGTGTTGCCGTGTTGGTAGCATCAGCCCATCGTTTTTGGTACAAGAAAAAGGTTGTGGTCCGAATTCACACCCAACTCACTCCTGTGTTTCTCAGGAATGGGCTAAACGAGTACCAACTTTATCCAGCGGCGGCGAAGGTTCTCCGGCTTGGCCCACGATGCGCTCGAGTTTTGTTGCGAGTGGCGGTGGACCTCAGCCCATGGCACGTGGAGCGTTGGGCCGGCAGATGCAGCGATCACCTTGGTCATATGCAATTTCTCAACAACAAAAAAAACTTGCTTATATGCAAAACCAGAAAGAAGCAACGTGCTGCTAAAAACATCGATTTCCACTTAACAGCCGATTAATTTTAAAAAAAACTTAACAGCCGCGACGAGACGAGGCGACCCATCACAAGTTCGCAGACCAGGGTGCTGACGACGAGAGAGACCGAGGCTTCCCGACGAAGCCTGTCGCTTTGGCGCTTTGCTCGTCTTTACGAATCTTTACCCAAAGAACATTTTCTAGGGATCATACAAACCATCCACTCCCCAGACCCCATCCCACTCTTTACCAAAAGAACTTGCCGCGACATGCCTGCCTGCCTTTGCTTGTTGATTTGAACGGCCCGGCCGGAGCAAAAGCGCCGGGCCCAAAATTAGATCCTTCGCCGATCGAGTCGAAACGTTTCGGACGCCATCAACAGCCAGTACGAGCTTACCCGCAAAAAAAAAAAACAGCCAGTACGAGCTCGAGCCGTTGCATCAACAGCGCCACATGCCGGTGTTCTCCGATCCAACAGCTGAAAGCAATGCAAGATAGACGGGCACCACCACAGCTGCCGTCTGTCCGCAGAAGCGTTTGCAGAGGGTTCAGAGTTCAGACATAGTTTTCACCACGGCTGCCGCCGGCAGTGAAGTGTTCCAGGACGACAGTACCATGAATTTTCACCACTTTTTCAGGGAAAGCCGGAGCCAATGAATTCAGCAAGGCTTTTTTTTTTTACCTCTACGCTGTGGATGACCAGCGACCCTGGCGCCGGTTCATCCGTTCATGTACCATGGAACAACCGTTCGTGGTACTCCACCTGCACCTTTGGCTTCAATGCGGCGCTCATGCAGTTCACTGATCTCGTGCAGTCTCATCTCATGCAATGCTGCCATTGCTGCGAGCTCGAGCTGGGCTGGCGCAGAATGTTGGGGGTGAGCCATAAAGATGAGCGCCGGAAAGGAAACCAAAGACGGGTACGCTTGTGCGCCCCGCCGTCGGATCCTCGCTGTAAAGAGACGCAACAGCGGCGTAATGGTCCTCCAGTGACATTGTGGGGTGAGGTGCAGAGGAGGACGAAGACGCAGGGGGGTGGCAATGGTGAAGAACAGTAGCAGCAGAGCTTTAGGCTGTAGTTTCAGCTCCGATCCCACAACAGTTGACTTGGAGTGGTACCTCGCTCTGCAACAACTAATAACTGACGAGTTCGAAATTTTGTCTGCACATACAGCTTGGGCTTGTTTAGTTCACCAAGTTGGCAAATGCCAACTTGGTGAACTTGTCACATCGATGTTTGACCATTAATTAAGAGTATTAAACATAATCTAAAAATAAAACTAATTGCACAAATAGATTATAAATCACGAGATAAATCTATTAAGTCTAATTAATCCATCATTAGGCATTGTTATGCTACAGTAACTATGTCATTAAAAATATGCTAATGATGGTCAATATTAGGCTCAAAAGATTCGTCTCACGCTTTAGAGTCCAGCTGTGTAATTAATTTTGTAATTAATCTACATTTTATACTCTTGATTAGTATCTAAATGATCGATGTGACAAGTTCATCAACTTGGTACCAACTTGGCACCAAGTTGGCACACCAAATTGGTGAACTAAACAAGGCCTTAATTTCTGATCTGAACTACTACACTGGCTCTTCAATCTTGCCAATGCTATACAGCTGTGGTTCAAACTCTGAACTACACTGGCTCTCGATCATCAGATGTGTTAATTTCAGGTTTTTTCCAGTTGGCAAATCGAAGTTCTTTCCAGTACTTTTTTTTTTAACGGACGGCGAAAGCTTACGCTTTCCAGTACTTCATCAGTTCTTTCCAATTGGCAAATCCACTAGTATTAGCAGGAAGCAAATGTCAATTTTAATCTTTTCATTGTACGACAAAACAGTACAGCCTGATAGAACGGATGCTAGATATCTTAATGCAGAGCAGCAGAGGTAGTAATACGGCTGCTAGATAGGCGCACACACTACTGACTGTTCTTTCGGCCAATGCACCCAAGATGCAACTGGCTGATGCTCTACTGCTCTAGTGTCCCGCACATGCTTTGCTTGCGCTGCTCGCTCGGAAAGTCGCGCGTTCTACTGCTCCCGCTGGCAAAAAAAAAGGCGCATAGAATGGAAGGGTGAAAGTTGTCAATAATTCCATGCTAGCTACTACCAGATTCTAACATCGATTGCATTGTCGGGAAGCAGTAAAACAGCTCCGCTCCATGTTGGTGTGTCCTGCACCATTTCCGTTCCTCTCTTGTTCTTGTTCATGGTTCTTATCCTCCTTGCCTAGGGATTCGTGAACCATGGCGGCAATAGATCAATTGTTAATGGTTATCCAACATCACTAAAAAGTGCATTTACATATATAGGCTGATGCTTTAGAGCCAATATTAAACGATAAATCAAATGACTCGATCACTAGTTAAGTTTACACACAGGGACATTTTTTAACAAAAAAAAACTCAGACAGGGACAGTAATATCCACTTGGAACATAGTAAGTACATGAATCATCAGCATCAACACAGGGCGCAAGAATGCCTTTCCTAGCCGCGCTACGGGCATGAGGGCATCCATCCCATCTTGGCATAGGATAGGACGCCACACTACTCAATAGGACGGCCTGCAATGCGAGGCGTGTCAACCAATCATTCCAAGAGTAGGTAAAGGCCACGGTAAAATTAAGCTGCTAAGTGCTAACGTCACAGAAGGACATGTAAACAAAATTTTTAAAAAATCGTTTGCTCGAGATGGAATGGTCAGCAACGCAGAATAGAGCAGGTGTCATTCTTGCAGTATGTGCAAAGGTGATGCCTACTGCGCTGCAATGGCAAACAGCAACAGCTAGTCAGCAACTGCACTGTCATCACGCTCACGCATGATAGTGGAAGCAGCTCCCAAGGAGTGGCAAATTTTATCTTGCTTTTGCATTGACCGATCACAGAAAAGAACAGCCAAGTAAAGACGAGAAACTAGCACTCCACTGAAAAATATGAGAGGTCAGGGCCAACATAAGCTTGTCACTAAACTCAGCATGACTCATGGGTTTACGCAAAAAAAAAAAAAAGTCGTATCATGTTACAGGTACACATCAGTTTTAAGTACTCGTTGGCTGCCTTTCTTGACCCCCTTTAGGGAGCTCATTTCTGTTCCAGGTCAGTTTGATCTCGCTTTTGGACCGTGTGTGCTTTATCGATCAATCTGCATGTATCTCTCGATGCAAGATGTACATTGGGAGATGTTTGGATACGAGAGCTTTAGGTTTTCGGGATTTACAAAATATAGAATACCGCTTGAGGTTCAGAAAAGTTTTAGTGTGGATGCTTTCCACAAAGAAGTTCAGAATTCAATGAGTTCAGAACTTCATATTCATAGACAAGTTTCTTTGGCTAAATATATCCATGCCCTTGTATCGAAACATTGACAAAATTTGAAATCAACAACGAATATAGAGTCATCCCAAGATTTGCAAAGCAATGATGGTTTGGTGTTCTTTCAAAAAAAAAAGAAGATGGTTTGGTACTTGACACCACTGTCTCTATGATCTAGGCAATCTCCCCCAACACTGCCACTGCTGTGCTCATCGTCCTTTGGCCATTACTACCGGTGATTCGTGGAGCCAAACCAAACCAAGCCCCACAGTTTGAGCTCCACGATCGAGTTGGCAGTAACATGGCGGTGGGGCAGCCGGGCAAGCTTATCCTGTACCTCAAGTGAAAAAGAGAGATAAACAGGGGAAGGAAATATTTCGGGCCTCGTCCGAAGATTTTCATGAAAGGATGCTAAAGCCACTGCCGACTGGTGCTGTCCCCGTCTGCTGTGGCACAAGAACGCGAACAAAACATCAACAGGCAGCTACTCCACTAGCAAGGAGTACTCGGTACGTAGTACTACTACTACGTGGCAACTTTACTTTCACCCGTTCCCAATTTTTTTTACCACGTCCTCATCCTTCACGGTAATTTTGCACTGGAAATATTTCATGACAACAGCGTGAGAACACAAACGATTAAGAGCCCGTTCATATAGCAAAAGTTTATGAAAGAGATAATAATTTTAATGCTATGAAAGTGTGAATGAATTGGAAGTTGATGAACCAATCTAAACGTGGCATAAGCTAGGATCTCTATTTGAAGCTAGCAAGAACATTTTGCCAACATGCGCAATTGCGCAATGTACCCCATGCTACACATATTGTTTTGTTCCGGTTCCTTTGATTGGGCTCTTTAAAAACCGTTTTTACATATATATATAGTGACTTAATATGCCCCTCATACCCATTATTCAAAGTCTCTGCACTTGATTCATGTCATTGCAACATTCTCCGAGGATGATGGAAAGGAGGTAGAGCAATCAAACATAACGAATCACGAGAAAGGCCCGAGCAGTGTGACAAGCCGCTAGCCCCGGCAACCGCAACTTTTCCCTTTGCTCTTTTGTTGCTATTCCTTTTTTTTGTGTGTGTGGTTTATTTACTAGTACTTCTTTTTGCATTGACTAGCAGTTCCAGTCCTCTCTCCTGTGAAAAAGAAAAAAGAAATCCTAGAGCAAAGACCTTGGTCCATTTCCATCCACCCAATTCGACACAGCTTTTGGTGCTCCTCCGCCAAAAGGGCCTCCTATTTAAGAGGGCTAGAGAACACGCCCTCCCAGCACGCCAACCACACCCCACTCCATCCATGACAAGCCATCTCACTACTCGGCCCCGGCTCAGTCCAGAGCTGGACTGCCAGCAACACGCCATGGCCCTGGACACCTACTACTCCTACGACTGTTGCGTGCTCCCTCCACTGGACAGCTGGGACTGGGACTGGAACGAGCTCCACACTCTTGGAGCAGCCGGAGCTGGAGCTGGAAGTGCCGCCGTCCATCAGGAGCCCAACTGCTTCTTCCCGGCGACGCGTATGCATGCTCGCTCGCTACTCTTTTATGAGCTTTGAGCTAGGGCATAGTAGAGAAAGATAGCAGAGTACTAGTATATATGTGGCAGTGTGAGCTGATGTGGCCGGCTTCTGGCGTGTTGCGTTGCCTGCAGCAGGCGTGGAGTCGCCGGGCTCGTCGGAGGCGTCCAGTGGCTACCTGCAAGACGCCGTCGCTCACTGGAGCGGCCGCTGCAGCAACAAGCGTCAGAGGATGGTGGCCACGACGCCGTCTCCGCCTCCACGTCCGGCGACCGTCGTCAGCGAGGACCTGCACTGCCTTGTTGAGGTACGTTTGCTAGTGCCAGGATACCGGTGCTCTGTGGATGTAGAGTTGTAGTCTTGTAGACAGTACGTGTTATTCCTCAATCCTCATAAGAGCTGATGATGGATCATATGCGTAATCTTTTCTCTCCAAAACAACAATATGGATAATGCAAGAGTCACTAATATATATACATGAGCTCTGAATGAAACTTTGGCAACTCATAGAGCAGCATCGAGTAGTGTAAGCCAAGGCTGTTGTTCTTCATCTACTAGGCATCTGTCCTCAAGAGTAACCTCAATGCAGATGCAAATGTGCAATGCAGCTTGCAAGTCCATCTTCCAGTAGTGTAGCCACTGTCGACATCGATTCACCCAAGCGATGAAACGAGGCGGAAAAGCTGTAGTAGCTTCGCCGTCGCGCTGAGCCATAGAACTTACGAACAAAAGAGTGGTGTCTCGTCGCAGCGAGCACGCAGTGGCGCCCTTGTCTCCTTCCTCTTTTTTAACTTGTAGCGTCGCCGCTTGTCTTGTTCTTCTCGGCATGCAGAGCTTTTGGGATTCTAGCGCCGACGGAGGAGACGACGATGCAGGAAATCTCCGGCACGATTTGAACGCCACGATCCCGGAGGAGGCGGAGATACGCTGCAGTTTTGTCTCAGGTGATTCGATCGACACGTCCTTTTCAATAAGTACATCGCGCAACACCACCTGCTTATCGTTACTCGTCCGATTAAAAGCTGTGCTCACCAGAGTGCTCTGTAGCTAACCAGTGATCGTTTGTTACTCCGATGCTGTCAGTAGCATGCATAGATAGAGCAGGGGAAGCAGACAGCGGGAGTAGCCAACAACAGCTAGGGACAAAATAGTGGTTACTAGTACTTGTTCTAATGTTCTTGCCAGTCGTGAAGAAACTCATGGACTGATGATAGAGGTACTGGCCCATTATTAGTCGCTGGATCCACTGGGACTCTACTCCACTACAGATATCACCTCTGTTCCCAGATTGAATGCTATTGCTAGCAAAGATGTTTAGTGTTAAGCGATATCATATGACTTAAAGAGTTGAGCATGATACTTACTGCAATGTTAAAGCTCGGACGTGCAGGGGAGGACGACGGGGCAGGTGCGTCGTGGCAGCGACCGAGGGGCCCGAGCGCGCCAGCGGCGCCGTGCGGAGGGGAGGAGGAGGAGGCGGGGGCGGGGGCAGACGCGGCAGCCCCCTCTCCTCCTCGTCCTCGCTTCCTCGCTGCTCCCCTGCAGCAGCAGCTGCAAAAGGCAACTGCGGTGGCGGACCACGCGGCGGCAGCGCGTCGCGACGATCGGCCCGGCGAGGCCTCCACGGCCACGGAGGCGACCGCCTCGGTTTGTCCCTCGCTGCTGGAAGGTGGGTTAGCTCGCTGGCCGGTGAGCAGCCATTTACTACGCGCATTGCCCGCGCATGTGTGCGCTGCTGCTGAGACACTGACAGACAGGCGCACTGGTGCGCCGAGGCCAGCCAGCCAGGCAGCAGGCTACAGAGCAGCAGTTGGCAGCCGCAGCAAGACTGCAAATATTTTTTGAACGTGTGTGTGTTGGTGTCCGGACAAATTAGCTGCTTATTTGCAGCTTTCAACTATTTTTCGTACTGGCTTTTACTGTTTGACATACAAATTTTGCAGTCAAACAAACATTACTGTTTGACATACAATTTTTGCAGTCAAATTCATGAAGCGCAGAGCTGAGGTGCAGCCAAACAACAATGTTTGTCTGTTTTTTGAGGGTCCTGTGGAGTCATGTGGTTAGTCATTTTGAGGGTGTTAAAATGTTTTTTCGGATTTTTTCAGGGGAGGAGAAGAGAGGCGTCGGAGTGCTGTACCCTTTTGCAGTCGTCAAGCCGCTGGGGTTAGACGACAGCCGGATGACCACGCTGAGCGACGTCAACCAGAGGATCCTCAAGAGACCGGCAAGACCAGTGCGGCACCCCGTTGGCCCGTTCGCCTGCCCCGCCGTGACGGTTCGCGGCCTAGGCCTATCAGGGAAGGCAGTCGTCAGCTTGACCAAGATCAGAACCGGAGGCAACGGCACCATAACCATCATCAGAACAAGAGGCTGATGGATTGGATCGTCCATTTCCTTTCTGCTTAGGAAACCTATGAACGGGTTGCAATGCCATCTGTTCAGGATAGCCATGTTAGATAAGTTGTAAATACACCCTCGTGTTCCAATGCAGACTTCTGTTATGTCTACTTTTGCTTTGACAAGCTAAAACCCCACTGTAACTGAATTCACATAAGCCGTAGCTTAAGCTGAAAGAAGTGACCTATAACTTACGGAGTAGATGGTTTGTACCCCCAGCACCGTCAGAGTCATGAGGATGCCTGCGTCCCCGGAGTTTTGTTCCATGCAGTCAACAATATATACATCGTGTCAGGCATCCAATTTGCACGAATCGTATGTCCACAAATTAATTGCTCATTGCATACTGCGAGCAGCGAACGGGGCAGACCAGGACAGGAGAGGGGAGACATGTTAACCAGATGCAGGCTGACCTATAATGATCCATCAACATTAAGCACTCGATCCAGGTCGCACACATGTTACTCCACCGCATCAACTGTCATGTAATGAAGAGCCAATGCAGCATGCACAAACACAACTAACAACACTACATACCGAGGCAGTGGAGTTGATCCAACTGGCATTATCTTTGGGGAGTACCTAATGTCCACTGTGTGCCACTTGTCCTATTTATGTGCCCTCGGTATAGCAGTCTCTAATCTTTTAACTTTCTAGTATAGCTTTGAGGATCTCACAGAGATAGTCCATAGTAACTATTTATCGCCGCATATGTGCATGACTGACTGACTGACTCCCCTTCTAGCTTTCATACACCAGGTGGAGCTACATAATAGAAACGTCTCCTTGAACAGTCAACTACAAGAACACCATAACCTGCTTGACCAGAAGAACCGTGAGAAAGAACTAAATACAACAACAACAACATAGCCTTTAGTCCCAAGCGAGTTGGGGTAGGCTGAGAAAGAACTAAATAATAGGGAAAAAAAAAAGTTAACTTCAGATAGCATTAATGCTTGCCTGAGCCTGTAGTTGTTTTATAAATATTTACAAAAGGATCAGCCACTTTTGTCATTTTAGTTTTGCAAGTCCTCCATAGTGCCAACCTTATGGTGCCATGGTTTCTTCACAAGAATTACACTACCATTCTAGATTCATCCTGTCAAGGGCCAAATCAAGCCCCTTGTGTACTTCAAAGAAGAATGCATCAAATGAGACCTGAGTAACATTCAACAAGGTCCATTGCTGACCACTGCACATGAACAGATAGTAAAAACATGGCTATAGGTAGCGAGGTAGTCAACCCAAAGGCATGCTGACCACTGCAGATTGCATCCATCCTGATTACAGATAACAGGTTCCTGAGTGACCAGTCCCCAGATATCTAACATAAAAACATGTCAGAAGACTGCAACGTAAAACCAATCTCTGCTGAAACCTTGGAAGCTAACGGTTCCTGACAGAGTCATATGAGGCAGTCCTGGAATTCTTGATACAACCAGGGAAACATTTGATCATGTATCTGTTTCATCTTGTAAGAGTATCTCATAGATGTCAGTGCGGATGTTTAATTCCTTGTCACGCATCACTTCCTGGAGATCTGATAGCTCTTTAAGTGTCAGAATTGAGCTCAACTTTTGGAACCCATCAAGCCACAACCTTTTAGACCTGAAAATTACATATGACAATTAAGAAAATAATTAATAGAAACTAAATTTAAAACTATAAAGTAATAGAGGATTCCAAAAGAATTTAAAATATGCCTAAATTAAATGCTGTCTAGTGTCAAAAGCTCGAAGATGCTCCGACAAACAATTCATATGCTGTTTAGGTGCTGTGGCAACATAAATTACAGCAACAGCATGTTCTTCTCATAGAGGAATGCCATTGAACGAGCAGCATGCACTTGCAGTTGAAATATACATAAACCTCTAATAAGATATATTTTCATGGTTTGACAAGAAGACAAATTATAAATCAACTATCACAGTAATAAAATATTATATTTCAATTCGGCTACACAACTACAGTTAGGCAGAAGACTCTAAGAAAAGACAGTCAGGTACCCAGACCAACATCAAACTACACTTTTACATGTCAGCATCATACCATGGACAGGCATGTATAGCTCTGAAGAAGACACGTCGTGCTGCAGAAGCATTGCCCGCCTTCTCTGCCTCATAAGCTAGATAACAGCGCCACAACAGAACAGATTTCTGCAACTTATCATCAGCAAGAGCTCTCTCAAACAGACTGTGTATTCTATTGTCAGATCCTGTTTTACTCCATTCAAAGGACAAAGCAAAGAGCAAGGTGATAATGGAAGGGTCCCTGTTGCATCCAAATACAAAAGCCAAGTCAATAGACAGGTATGCAACAACACGTAGCCTTCAAGATCTGTTGAAAAGAAAATGCATGCGCCCATAAAAGCTGCATACAGAAAACAAGGCTATGTACACACAATGTCAAATATACTTCTATTGAACAAAAATAACATAAATTAAACACTATTAAGGTGGGCTATAACTAAAGTCATAAACATTTACAGCAGCAATGACATTTAATCAAAGTATACACAGATCAGATATTTAAGTTCCAATCTGAAAACACATGGTAAAAACATGGCTAAAAAAAGAAAGAGGAGAATGCACTCTGAAATGAAGTTCAAACTTAGAACTTTCTTGCAATGGAAGAGCAAGTTCACATTTATTTGCAATACTTTTTATGGAAAGAAAAGAAATCTGAAAATTTTAAGGCAAGTAATGGAGACGGTAGTAAACGAAAACAAAGAAAGAGAACAGTATGCATTCTGAAAATAACTTGGAATACAGAAATAAAAAAAAAAGTCATGGAAAAGGTGCAAGTTTCACCTTTGACTACATTTGTCGAGTGTGAGACGGAGGTTGTTCGATACACTGTAAAGATAGCTCAGGGTTAGCATGGCTGAATATGATTTTGGATTGTATGGGTATTTGTGCACTCCTTGTGATACACTTGGCCAGACCCTTGAGAGATTCAATTGGTTAAGATTTTTCTGAAGCAATTTGATGTAATACACCCACAAATCCTCAAACTCCAAGTTATGACTGCTATCTGGACAAAACAGTTATTGTTAGTAAGAGCATTTACCAATTGCAAATCCAGTAAAAGAGAACAAATTCGCGAGTCACAGTCATGCCAACCGCAACCAAAACTTAAAAGGGTTTAAAAGTGAAAGATAACAAAAAAAACAGAAATAATTAGGGACAATTAATCTAAAAGAAAAACAGAACAATAGAAAGCTACACAAATATGAGCAGTGTACAGCATGACAAGATATTCCCGAATGTCAAAAATTATAATCACAAGCTTGCTGCTACAAAATTTTGATACTAGTATTTGCAGATAGATAAATTAACTTAGTTCATATAGATAAATAAACTGTGAACAATAGTCAAAGAAAAGGCTTGAAATAATGTAACGAAAACCATTCAAATAAGGAAATGAGAAGAATGCAAGACCTGAAAATGCCATATGAAAAGTCTCCTCTATCACTTCAAGACCCGAAGAGTAACCAGATGTCATACTTTCAAACAAAGAAGCTGAGCATACCAGAGCAATAGATTCTTCTTTTATACCACCAGAAGCAAATGCATATCGTAAGCCTCTAATCTGCTCTTTGAACCCTTGGCGAGCCCTCAAGACCTGAGGCCTTGAAATAGGGCCAGTAAAAGGAGCATATTTTATATTACTCCCTAAGCATGATAGAATGTAAATTGCACGGTGCATTGAATCAGAGTTGTTTCTTGAAGTTGACACTGATATCTCCATCTCAGCATACCAAAGATAAAGGATGGAAACCTTTTTCCTAAGATCCTGGTCAGCAAAGGCAAAACCACCAAGCATGAATGAGATGACAGCACAATTTTCTTAGTATTAAGCAAACTGTTTTACTGAAAATGAGTTTGCCCTGAGGCTACATCTGGAACTAACAAAACAATGTTAATGATATAGATTACTCATGACCGCATGCTGACAGCATTAACTCCCTCAGAACCGTAAGTGTTCAAAAAAAAAAACAATACACTTTACATCAAGATACGTGAATTACTTTATAACAATACACTGGCATCAAGATACATAAATTTACTTTATAAGCACACTTGCATCAAGATAGTAAGATACTTAAATTACTTCTATCTTCATTCACTCAAAATTACTTGTGAGTTAGCAACATAAATTGAACAGCGGATGTGTTAGTGCTTTGTTTTTTTTTCTTTGGATAAAGTTGCACATGTTAATTGCATACCCATCTCTCCAATCCAAATACCAATAAACTCTACAATGTTACCAATAAAGTGTCATTTGGTGGGAAAAAATAACCTTGTAGCACATCCTGATCAACATCAATTCGTAAAAACAAAACAGAATTCCTAAGTGGACACGCAGGCTTAACAACAGAAACACACGTTTGTAAGGAGACATAATGTGATAAACATTACCAGACAGCCACACTTGTAAACATGCATTCAAGAAACAGATTATGCTACACCAGCAGCATTGCACGTTACAAATGCAAAATTCTGTTAATTGGAAGTGACCATGCAAGCTTATTAAAAACACATATACTTCACGGTTTTACCTCAGAAGTTGCTTGTGTAGATAATAGTGCCATGTCAAATATCTTCCTTGCTTGTTCTATGTTCCCATGCATGGCCTCAGTTCTTCCATATATGCCACAAAGCAAAAAATCCTGCCAAACACAACAGATTATTGAGATCATGTGATAGTCCCAACCAAAGCATCTTGGTTCAATTTTCCTTTTAAAGACATAGCATGCTCCAAGCAAATAGTAATCACCGGTGAGAGCAAATTTTCTTTTCAGAAATAGAAAATTAACATGTGTAGAACTGGCAAGATGCATAAAGAATTATCAGTATGTTTACATTTACAGAAGATGAAAACTGGATTAAACAACTCAATGAAAATTGTGAAATTGTTTCTATTGGGTTGATGAAACTATGCCACAAATATCCAAAATGCCTTGGCATGTTATTTGTTCCAATTTCCAAAAAATGTATGATGGATTAAGTCGATCAAATGATGCAGATTACACTTAATATTACCACATTACTAATTAATCAAATGAAAAGGTGGCCAAAAAAGACAATAGGATGGTTTTATTGTTTTCTGTGTGAGCTAATTGCGCAGCTTGTCACTAGCAACTGATTTTAGCATGTTACCTCCTCAACAAAGCAATGTAAACAACAAAACAATCATACCTGTCTGTCTTTCTTCAGCAGATTTTTTGCCAAAGCCCGTGATGTATTTGTTGTAGAGATAGAATTCTCTTTACCAGTATACATTTCGGTTGTAACAAGAACAGCTTCCTCCAAGACATGATTACGAGGGAAAACATCAAGCGAAAGCAGTATCGCATTTCTGAGAAACTTCACCAGGCCAGGCCTCTGAGAAAGATCATGCATGCTTCCCAATAATGATTCAAATTTACTACTGTATGAATCTTGGTTCTTGTTTATGATGTCAGATACAGCACTTAGATCTTCAAGAATGTCATCTGTAATCATCTCTAAGCTCAAAATTCTATCAAGCCAACTCGAACTGTTTGTGGATGTCCTGAAATTTTAAGAATTGGTGGTGAGGTCATTGAAGTATAATATATCAAAGTTCAGAATTGGGGAAAATTACAGTGGTGCATGCTGGCTTCGTATATCACTACTTCAGATTGCCAAAGGTTTGCAAAAAGTTAAAGCAAGCAGCAAATGATACTTGACTGGGTGCCATTTTCCTATAAGCAGATGACATGACCAAAACAATTAGGAGGGGAAATGAATAGCTCCAGATGTTAGACTATGTTAAAACATGAGAATGCTTATAAGGAATTAAGTATCTTTTCGTTAAGAACAATGGCATCGACATGGATTGAGGTATGAACACGTATCCAGCAAAAGTATGTATTAGCTAATTTCTTCGTGACCAAGATGATCATGGCATATCAACAACGAAGTAAGAAAATTACCATCTTGAAATTTTGCCACCATAAAAATCAATAAATTGGCAAATCAAAGAAAAGCGGGCCTCCTCCGAAGATAGAGAAAACAGAAACTCGGTTACATCCTCAAACAAGATTACTCTAGAAAGCTGATCGTTGTCTTCTCCTGAAGGAGCATCACCAGAATGAAGCGATCCTATTCCTATAAATAGCATGCAGTGTTACCATTGAGTTAACTAAATAAAAAAAATATATATAAAAGTGATTGAAACAGACTCAAATTACCAGATTTTTCATGAACAGGCATCCATTGTTCGTTGTCTCTTGACAACTCCATCGAGGCCCATCTATTCCAAGTTTCTGCATCTTTAACTTCACTATTCGACTCTGTATCTACATCGATACCAAGCTTTTTCAGCAAGGATTCAATATCATCTTGTGCAGGTGTATCTTCATCATCAGGGTCTTCTGCAGCATTTCCATCAGTTGATGGTGGTTCCACTGACTCGTTCGTATCCATGTTTCCAACAGAAGGATCAAACCAGCCACTCCAGCCACCAGTTTCAGTCTCTTGTGAATTTTCTTGTGCAACAAAGTTCTGCCTACTCTCCTCATCTTTTGCTAACCATGCAGACCATCCAATAGCTCCATCCTCGCCTATTCTGGCACCGCCACTGTTCCAGAAGTGTTCAAAGAGTCTTTGCTTACTACTTGTGGTCAGATGCAGGGGAGGGGAGAATAAGCTAAACTCCATTTGTGCCTGAAATAGGCCAGTTGCTAATTCTCGATGTCCTGTCTGCCACTCAAATCGGCAGAGGTTCACAAATATATCCACTAAACCCAGTTCTAGCTGAGCTAAGGAAGAAGATGGTGATTTGGGATCCATATTTTCATCAACCTGTGTGAAAAAAAAAGATAAGAAAAACATTAGCTTTTCATAGTTCATAGGGTTCTAGGAAATAGATAACACAATTATTTACAGAGAACCACTGAAGTTAAACCTGCCTACATAGCTTGGTGCATGCCGCAGATAGAGCCTGTACAGCATACACATAGGACTTCCGTATTTCAGAAACTTTGAACCTGGAGAACTCCCCTTGACATAGAAGCAGATACTGTTTCCACAACCTAAAACTATCTGGGTGCTTCATAAGTATTTGCTCCCATTTACCCAAGAGATTCTCAGTGCTGTCCCTCTCTCCATATGACTTCAGAAGGCAAAGCAACAGTTCTTCATTATCTGGATTAAGCTCCACGGCCTTCTCCAATATGCTAATTTTCCTTTCAGTAGTTTGCAAGCGAGCAGCCTTTTGTGGCTGAGTACTAGCAACTTTGTCCTGCAGTTCACCAGCAGAGGAAATTACAGAACAGAAGTGTGGAAGACTGACCGGAACAAAACTCTAGTGGTGAATCTGAACTTTAGAATGCCCCATTTGTGAGGAAACACTATCTGTCCCAGTTTGAAGTGGAAAACGTTAACTTGCAACATGTGCTTCGAGACAATAAGGATAGCTTGTGGAAAGTATCACATATAAAAAAAAACATAGAAAGTTGTAATACCTGAAATTGAGCAAAGGCCAACCAGACTTTTTCATCATGAGGACGTTCCCGAGACATCTTATTAAATTCCTTTGTCCTCCGAAGTATTTCATCTTCCCAAGATTCCTCCAGCTCCTGTTCCATAGTTGTGCTTTTCACAGGAAGCGATTGCGCATCAAAGGGGACAAAATCTTCAGCGAGCATTGCAGAAGTATCTCCCTTAAATACTTTCAGGTGTTTGAATCCCTTGTTTCTTTCAAAAACTGCATTTTTTGCAGAATAGTAACGACCCCCAGCTCTTACTTTTTTATCCAGTCCATCCAAGTCTGAATCCAACTCAATATGTGATGAAACAAACCTCCGGTTAAGAAACATAGACCGATTGAAACCACTTGCCTCCATCATGCTCTGAGATCTGTAGCGAGCAACATCCATTCTGCCAATTTCCTTGAGGTGTTAAACTTCAGTGTATAGAACAGCATATCAACATGTGCTATCAAAACAAGTTAAAGTAATTGACATTAATGTTATGCTTATGCAGTTGCCCTCATTGCTAGCAATTCCAACAATGGCAACGCACATTGCTCAATCCAATAAGGGGGTTCAATAAAATGTTGTTTTGGATATTGCAACTCTAGGCTTTTGTTGGCAAACAGACCAGGAATGAGAATCTGGCACATCACTTATGATATTTTCTCACATATATAGAAACAACAGGTAACTAGTAGTGTTACAGTTGATCAGATCGACTGCAACAGTAGTTAAAAGGAATTTACAGTATTCATTTTATATTGATCTTCAAATTCAGTTACATCATATCAACATATTGTAGTGTTACCCAGGATCAATACATGGCACATCACATTATTATATTGATTCAGTACTCAGTACTCACTAGCATTTGAAATAGCATGATTTTGGAACATTCTAGAGGTAGCAAATACAGGTAGGAAATGTGCAAAGATTGTATAAAATAAGGCATCGGAGCTATAGTTTAACTCAAATCCAAGTATACATCAAAATGCTGGCCCAATCCAGCATTTAACTCTGGATTGGACTAAAAAGGTTGCATGTGGTATCATACTAGGTTCAGTGGAGAACATTCTAGAATTTCACAATCATAACTGGGCCAACGAAATTTAGACAGCTTGATTAGCCAAGGTCAGGCCTCTACTTCCAGATGTCTTTTCAAAAAGTACTGATGCTGAGAACTTATATTGGACACTAAAACAACCTGCATAACAGTTTGCACAACGTGTCATCATGTAATCTAATACATTTATGTCATGCTACTACGAACTAAATGTTAAAGATAAATAACTTCAGCAAATTAACAGCACAGCAAAAATGACCATGAATTCAGCACCACAGATTCGCTCCACAGCAAGAAATTGGATTGGTATAGCTGCATTAAATAGTTCATGATCAAACACTTCACCTGTAGAGGGATCCAAACGCCAGGTTATCATGGTCGCCCTTTGCGTCGACGTAGTAATCCTTGACAGGTTTTGTCTCTGACCCAGCCCAAGCACGGACCCCAGCCTTCAGCGATACCGCTGCCCCATCATACCGCTCCTTCTCCCGTCTCCGTTTCCTCCTTCCGCTCTCCTTCCTCCGCGACCCCCTCTCGTCGTCGGAGTCCGATTCCGAAGGCACCAGCTCGTATTTCGAAGGGGCGGGCAGCGGCGGCGCGTCATCGTCGGACGAGGGGCTTAGCGGAGTCGGGAGCGGCGAGGAGTTGGCAGCCGGGATGTTCAGGGAGGAGGCATCGAAGGAGAAGCTAGGGTTTGAGAGCCACTGGGATTCGGCGGTGGGGGTGGAGGTGGACGCGGCGAGGGGGAAAAGTGGGAACAGAGAGGATGATGTCGTGGACGGGTGCGGCTCGTTTCCTTCTCTGGCGGCGGGGAAGGTGGCCGGCGGCGAAAGCTCCGGCGAGGGCTCCATGGCGGGTGCGAGCGGACGAGAGAGAGAGAGGAGGAGGGAAGGAATTGACAAGGTGGAGCCCGCAATTCAGTATCGGCGTCGCTGATATACGGGCTTCTTTTTACTTCATTTATGGGCCGAGTGTCTATGATAGAGTGGGCTGGATTGCGATGCCGCGAGAGGTGGTAGCACGGCCCATAAACTCCGTAAAGCTCATATCTCAAAATGGTCATACCGAAATTTTGGGATAACTTTCACTCAACAAATACTACTATAATATTGCGCTAAAAAATTATATTTAAAAATACTAATTTTTAAGATGTTTATATTTATTACACGTCTTGATTCAACAAAGTGATCTGAAAAAAATATATTCCCGTTACTAGAACTTATGGACCCTGGCTCCTGGGCATCAGTTTGGCAATCACTCTCCCAGGTTGTGATTAAAAAAAAAAAACTCTGCGCGTTTGAAGGTTGTGACTCCACAATTATTTGTGGTCCGTACTGAACATCTGCATTCAACCCTGGCCCTCATAAACAAACTGCATTTTCTCTGGAGCATGACTGAGACCTTGCAGCGTGGCTTAAGTTAGGGTGCGTTTAGTTCCAAAAAAAAAAATACTATTCATCTAACTTTTTATTATTCATCCAATTCCTACTACTCACAGAACACTATTTATCTACAGTGTATTTTTGGTGAACAATGTATTTTCGGGGAATCTTTCCCCAATCTAAACGCACCCTTAACAGCACTGGAGCCAGCACACAGAGGCCATAAATGCCTCAAATTGCACATTACTTCGCATAACCACCCTAGTACACCGAGATGTATGGAGCTTGCCTCTCCCTGTTTCAAGTTATTTCACCTAAATCATACTATGGCTTTATTTAGTTCGTCAACTTTCACCAACTTTCCAGTCACATCGAGTCACATCTTCTCTTACAGACACGCTTACCAATGCACTATTCAACCTCCAACTTTCCACCAACTTTCTCATCTAAACAAGGCCTATGTCTGTTACAGTTGATTACTTCACATGTTGGCTGGA
Organism: Digitaria exilis; assembly: GCA_015342445.1. Taxonomy (NCBI): domain Eukaryota; kingdom Viridiplantae; phylum Streptophyta; class Magnoliopsida; order Poales; family Poaceae; genus Digitaria; species Digitaria exilis. Next base: position 1,412,314 of record JACEFO010001619.1, read on the forward strand.
TTATTCCAGCAGTAGTTGCAATCAGTACTTCACTGACTGGTTATTCGGTGGAATTGTTGGCACGGCATGACGACATGTCTTAAAATGACAGCGACAAGATAGCCTTATTCTCGAACACAACAAGACAATCAGATCACCATCTCCCGCTCTCTCCTTTTATTCCTCATCACTACTTCATGCTTTTTCATAGCCGGGCTTCCACACGACACCACAAGATTCCACTGAAAATCTATGCATTATCGAAGCAGTTTTCTTGCTGTCCAAATTCAGAACAGAGCAAAGGGGTCTCCCGTCTCCGGCGGCAGCTCCGGCGCTATCGATCTCGGGAGGGACCCCGCCGGCGTCTGGTCCTGTTGCTTGACTTACGTTGCCTGATCGCCTGGAAAAGGAAATGAAATAATGGCCCGATCAAAGATTGTGAAACGGAAAATCTGAGCCCGCGATCCGACACAGGCGCTTTTTACCTATTTTCCGTGCAGAGATCTTGTCGAGCTGCGAGGGAGATTCACCGGCCGGCGTCGAATCGGTTTGCAGGCCGGAGACTGCGACCGCGCGCAGCGTCATTAACACAGCATCAGGACGTCCAGCAAGATCTAAAACCCTATCATGGAGTAATTAACTGAGGACCAGCCCAGGCTGCATCTGCATACATGCACTCCCTGCAAGATGTTGCACGGGACCGGAGGCCGGAGAGGAGACACCATGACGCATGTGATGGAGTAGCCGGTATGCATGCTACGCAGCTCATCGGCCAAACCGGGGGTGTCAGCCCTGGATGCTCATCAGCCATCTAGCTGGGAGAGTTAAGGAGCTCGCATGGTCATTGGCCTGTGGATAACACATCTTAAATGCATAATTGACTCTCAAGTGTACTGCCTAATGCAGTATCCAGCCGTGCTGAGTTCATCGGCACGGGACCAGCAGTACATGTACATTTCTTGGCTCGTTGCATGATCATTACTGGCAGATTGCGTTGGATGGGTCCAAACCAGCTAGCTTAGCTGACTGAAAGCCTGGCTTATAATGGTCTGTTTTTTCACCCCACTCTCCAACTTCCTCCTCGCTCTGCCCTCCGAATCATGAGCTTTCAGCTGTCGCCTTCACTGTTTGGACATGCCATTACACTGCATGCAATGACACTAGCTGTTTTAAAGGCCATGCATGTGTTATTTAAAGCCGGTTCCGACTTGAACAACCCCAAACCTTGGCAGAGGTCGGGTGCATCCAGCATGATTAAAAAAAAAAGAAGGATCGATCAGAGGAATCCAAACAGTGTAGTTTTCTAACTTCTCATCAACTTTACATACGGATTACCGTGTCCCTACGCCAACTTTGCACCAACTTCACGAACTAAACAAAGCCTAAAACAACCACTAGTACCGAGGGCTCTCTTGGTATGGGACTCGCTACTTGGAGCACTGACACTCCGACCGTGTAAACGTCGCTTTCGCGCAATGAATTGCGTGCCACCTAGGTGGACAGGACACTGGACAGACAGGCGCTCGTGCTTGCATTGGCCGTTTTCGTCCACCTGCTACGGCAAATCGGACAGAAATGCGCGCCGCCACTCCCGCGCAGCATCATACATGCATGATTCATGCCATCATCGGCGAACTACGGGTGTGTTTAGTTGGGAGGGAAGGGAAAGAACTTTTTTGAAAGTGTGTTCTGTGAGAGGGATAAATAGGAAAGTTGAAAGGAGTTAAAGGAGAACTTTTCTGGAAAACGTGTTTTCTGAGAGAGATAAATAGTAAAGTCAAAAAAAAACTTTTAGATCTAAACACGAGTGATCTGCATCTTGCGTAGACGATCCCAGCAGCCAAGACTTCCTTGGGCCCCGGCTGAACCGAGCAGGCCCGATAGCTTATTGTAGGCTCAGGCCTGATAGCTTATTGTAGGCTCAGCCCAAACCCAGCTTACGGCCCATGTACTAGAGTATACTCCCTCCGTCCTAAAATTATAGTTTCTCACTCCCCGAGAAAATACTACGGCCAATTATATAAAAATATATATTAAATTTTATGATACAGTATAGACATCATTAGATAGATATTTATATCTAGTTTTTTTTATAAAAAAATATTTGAAGATTCAAATACTGAACGTATTTTCTATAAATCTAGTCAAACTCGTGGCACGAACACCCAAAACGACTGTAATTCTGAGACGGAGGGAGTATATGCATATGCACACAATGTATGTATGTCAACAAATAAACAGGAAGCTAGGCCAAAGCCTGGCCCTTAAAAGCCCAACCCAACCCATAGGGCATAGTGCCCATGACAGCCGGGACCAAGGTATCGGGCTATGAATGGCAATGGGTGCCCGCAACCCGTGACCCGATGGGTTTTTCTCCATTAGGGCATAGGCGTGGGTCAATTTCTAGACCCATGGATCTATTAGTGGGTAAAATGTTAGACCCAACGGGTTTGTGGGCATGGGTTTGGGTTTAAGGTACCCATGCCCGCAAACCCATGGGTTTTTAAAACCCTTCAATATACAATAACAAGTCATTATGCCATATATTGCTCCAAATTTCTTTCAAAGCTTGGCCCATTTGACATCGTATAAATAATTGATGTGCTCCCAAACCCTAAACCTAGTCTACAAATTCCATTCATCTTGCTTATCATGAGTTAAAACTTTTAATTTGGCGGTATTAGTGCTGTTTGAAGCTATTATTTGTGCCAATGATTATATTAGTAGTGGTTGGTTGTTTATTTTGTTAATGGGCACGAGTGGTCCACTAGTGCCCGTAAACCCGATGGGCATGGGTTTGGGTCGAACTTTGAACCCGTCGTGGGTTTATTCACGGGCAAGATTCATATTCGTGGGCATTGGTTTAGGATAGCAAAATCCAGCGGGTTTAAGCCCATTGCCATCCCTACGTCGGGCAGTGCCTGGACCTCCACTACAGGCCATAGCCCCAGCCTGGAGCATGGCATGATTTTTAGCCGGCTTGACGTCACGTCTAAATGCACAAGAAACTCCCAACCCTAATCTCGATCTCCCCAACACACAACACAAGTACACAACCGCCCTCTCCCTCCCTCAGCCCTCAGGGCACTAATCATTGCTGCCAGCAAAGACGCCGAGCTCCACAATGGCAGCACGGTGGGCTAGAAGAATATGGTAGGCTAGTCGTGCCATTGACCCGGCCCAACACTTATAAAAAGTCCAGTGCCATGCTTGGACCGGTAGTTCGGTTTGATGCCACCTGTCGCACGAAAAAGCCATCGGGGCAGATAGTGCCATGACTAGTCGGGCCGGGGCAAATCGGGCTAGGGCCGGCGGCCCGTCTAGCCATCTATAGCTAGCACAAGGGTAGGGAACGCAATCCCGTTGCGTCACACGCATGTCAACGCGGCAACAGCAGCACCTGGCACGGGCCTGGACCAGGGGAGCATCGAGCACGCAGGCCGCTCCCGTTCCCGGCGGCATTGAAGACACAGACGGCTCGGCTCGGCTTGCCACCAGCTAGCGACGGACGACAAGTCCAGCTCCCCGGCGCCGAAAATGTGGGATCGATGGTGACAAATCCGGGCTGGGCTGCTCCATCGGCGCTGTCGCAACAGCATGAAGGCTGTGTTCAGATTGGAAGTAAAAAGTATTTTTTTTAGATGAATAGTGCACTGAGAAGCGTGTTTTGTGAGTGGGATGAATAGAAAAAACTTATTGGAGAAGTATTTTTTTCCTGAATCTGAACACAACCCAAATTCATTGCGCCCATTCAATTCAATACGGGGGAGAGCGTCGCCGTCGTGTGCTTACTACACACATGTTGAGGCCGAGAGCAACGGCGCGCTCCGTGCACTGTACCTCGATCTCTCTCTATGGCAAATTGGCTACGATAGCTACGGCCACGGCGGCGGCCCAACTCCGGCAATTCGAAGGCACAAGAGTACACCCCGTGCAAATACTACCAAGGAACGGTTGCTTTCACAGGAATGGCATGCAAGATAGAAGAACAGGAATGGCATGCAAGATAGAAGAACCATGCCGTATGGCCATATGGGTGCATCCACGATGGGCTGGCTCTCGTGGAACAGTAGCATGGCCAAACTTAATCTGCTAGGGGAGTAATGCAATGCAACCACCCGTCTTAATACAAGGGAGCATAGCAATTGAAAGGGCCGGGAGGCCGATGGATGCCATGCGAAAGAATGCATGTATCGGCATCGCAATTGAATTCGGTGGCGGCCCCTATTTCTTCACATCACACAGCCTGCGCCCTGCAGGCAGCCTCTTAATGCTCGACGAGCCTGAACACCACGTACACCTTCATTTTTGCATCGCATCGCGGACAGATAATACACGCACTGGCCTGAGGTGTACACCCCGCCAAGCCAAGCAGGTGGCAATAGTAACTACGACTGTCTACTGGTAGGAGTAGTAGCAGTGCACATCACAAAGCCTGTTCAAAAATCGACTAGCGGCTGCAGGCTCATACATTACATACAGACATACAATGGCAATCATCACGAGTCATGACAGATTCATACGAGCCATCAAATTGAAGGCAGTAATGAGTGAAATTAAGGGGGAACGAACGAGCTAAGAAGAGACAATCAGAGCCTTGACAGTGATATTTCCCTCGGCTTAACTTTACTAAAAAAAATAGAGAGATTTAATAATGTTCATTGAAGGCTTAACACCATTAGACAGAAGTCAATACCCGAACCATTCATCATCCTCTGCTGCGGCTACAAACTAGAATGAGAGATGGGGGGGGGGGGGGAGACAGAGAGAAACAGAATGAACATCTGACGGCAGCAAGAGGAATGAGGCGAGCATGGTGCGTTCTTGACTCCTCCGTTTCATGCAAAGCCTCGTAGAGCAAGCAAGCTTGAAACCCTGTAATGTAACAGAGACGGTACACCTAGAGCAAGAGGAAAAGTTATCATGCATGCATGAGTGGCAGATCGAGAGAGTGATGATCATGGGAGAGTGAACCCCAATCGGGCGACACCATGGCAGCAGCCCCGCGTCCATGAATGGCCAGCATTCAAGCCACCCAACCAAACCATCGCCTTGAAGAGAATTCACTCCTCTCTCAGCAGCCAGCAGAGCAGAGCGGCTGGCTGGCCGGAACGAGAGGGAGACCCTGCGCGGCAGATGGAGACGTCGATCCATCCATTGATCCATCAATGGCTGGCGCAATTCAAGGCCGCCTTAATTTGCTCCACAGTGGTGCTGATGAGGCTGTTGACCGTGGCCACCGACTCGGCGTTCAGCTTCGACGACGGCAAGCTGCTCACCAAGATCTGGAACGCCACCGTCACCAACGACCCTGATGACGAGGAGCCCGGCCGTCCGTCGGGGAGGATGGTGAACCCCGATGGCAGCAGCGGGATCGCCGACGGGTCCTCGCCGCTCATCACCACGTTCGCCGCCGGCAGGTCGATCGGCGCGTACACCACCAGCGACCCCGACGCGTCTGTGCAGCTCTCCTGCAGGATCAGCATGCTGTTCTGGCTCGCGTTCAGGCCCTACACACACGTGACATGCATACATATTGCATTTCATTTCTTTTCTTTGCATCAGGCACGTTGATATGCATGCACACGAACGAATTTAGCAATGCTTACTCTTAGCAAGGAGATGCAGTTCCCAGGGTGCGAGCCGTTGGGGACGCGCGACACCTCCTGCACCGGGTTGCCATGTGACAGAACGTCCCACTGCAAGCAAAGAGCTAGTTCTAGAATGCTGCGACACAAAGCCGAGGACAGGATATGGAAACGATCAGAGCGAGAGCTCTCTCTCGAGTCTTGACCTGTGAGCGCGTGTTCTCGTCGCGGACGAAGGTGAACACCCTGTCACAGGGGACGGGGAGCCAGATGGAGGTGGCGGCGCTGAGCACCACGCCGCTGGGCTGCCCCGGGTCGGTGCTGCGCTGCACCATGACGCGGACGCCCACGTCGTTGTTGGGGCCCGACAGCGTCATCCACCGGTGGACCTGCGACGCGCTCAGGCTCGCGCTGAAGCTGCTCACCATCCGCTGCGACAGCTTCATCATGCTTCTCTTCCCTTCCGGCGTCACTGCAACAAATATATATATATATATATATATATATATATATATATATATATATATATATATATATATATATATATATATATATATATATATATAGCAGCCCTCCAAGTTTTTCATCATCGATCGATCGATGAGGACAAACAAACAAACAAAAGGAGTACGCTTATTACCTCCTGCGACGTCTCTGGAGGAGGATGGCATCCCGGCCGTGGCGAGGCAGGCGCAGCGCTCGCAGGCCCTCTGCAGCGCGGCGACCCAGCGGTGGGCCCCGAACGCGGCGCCGCTGAGGATGATGTCGCGGTAGAGCAGGTGGATGGGGACCCTGTCCTCGACCTCCATGTGCTCCACCCATGTCACCTTGGAGTAGCCGTTGGCCATGTCGGCGATGAGGCAGCCCGAGGGGAGGCGGCACGACCGCGGCGGCGGCGCGCCGCCGAACCGGGCGTCGCGCGGCTGCAGGTCCACCGACACGTCGGCGATCGCCCAGAGGCCGTGCTCGATCTGCCGGCAGTAGCGGAGGAAGCAGAACTCCCGCGTCGGGACGACCGGTGACATCACGTGCAGCTCCTCGTACATCTGCGCCGCACGATCGAGTCGAGTCGATTCGAGTGCACACGCACAGAGGAATTGAATCAGTGGAGAGTGAATTCAAGGGAACGAACGGACAAGAACGGTCGAGAGCTGCCCTACCAGAACCAGCGACTCGCTCCGGCCGGCCATGCCGTTCACGAGGACGTCGATGGTACGGGCCTTGGACACGATGGAAGGGAAGAATTCCGTCCACTTGCTCTGCGAAAAATAAAAACAGTGACCGTATGCTTACAATGCGGTACTAGGTAAAGAGCGTAACAAAAAATACAAGTACTAGTAACTTCTATTTTGTCACGTAACGATTCAAAAGTTACACGCGCAGGTGGTTCCTGTAGTACAACACTGGAAAAACGACTTACCGAGTCCATGAACATGTCGACGAGGCCAATGGCATTCATGAACACGAGGCCGGAGTCACGGGAACCCTCGACGTGCACGTCGGGGCCGCGGAACGAACTGCCGCCGCCGGGCTTGGAGAAGATGCTGTCGTAGGCGTCGACGTTGAGCACCTCGCGCGTGTCGGGCCCACGTGTCCTGGCCCAGAGCTGTTCGCCGGCCTGCGCCATGCGGATGAGCTCGTCCATGGCGCGTGTCGCCATCTCGGCCATCATCGGCCGCTCCAGCTCGGACACCGCCGTCGGGAGGTGGAACGCCGCCGCCCCCGGGTGGTGGTAGCACGACGAGCCGCCGCTGAGGAGGTCCAGGTCCAGCGATGGGCCCAGCGCCGGGCTGCAGAGCCCACCGACGGAGAGGTCCAGCGATGACGACATGGACAGCGGCTGCACCGGCGGTAGCTGCGTGATGGGCCGGCCCAGGTACTTGGACGTCAGGCTCGACACCCGGTCAAGCTGCACGTACGTACACACATGGAACGCGTGTGAAAAACGAGAGTGCAATGGAGAAGAAGAGAATGCTGCGGGTGGGGGGAGCTTGCCTCTTCCTTGAGGCGGGCGTTCTCCATGCGAAGCTTCTGCTCGTCGAAGTAGTCGTCGGCGACAGGTGGGCCGCCGCAGGTGGGGCAGATGACGTTGCGGAGGGCCTCGCGCATGGCGATGTTCTCGCACCGGATCTTGTCGTTCTCCGCGCGGAGGAAGCAGTTGTCCTGCCGCTCGTGCTGCGCCTGCGGTAAGTAAGACGTGTCCAGGCCAAAACCAATCAACACCCAAATTCACCCTCTAGAATAAATAAATGGCCGTCGTCGATCTCAAACAGGAGAATGAACAACTAACTTTGTTGATACATAAAAAAAAAACGTGTAAAAGAATGTGATCGACAGGAAGAGAAATGAATCAACCAACACAACAGTGGAGAGGTATGGTATACCTTCATCTGCGTGCGGCGATTCTGGAACCAGAACTTGATCTGGCGGGGCTCCAGCCCCAGCTCCCTGCTCAGCTGCATCCTCTGGTTCTCGTCCGGGTGCGGGCACTCCTTGAACATCCTGCGTACATGCGCCATTATTCGAGACCAATTCAACAGGAGTCAAGGAAGGGGAGAAATTAACACGTACGCCTCGAGCTGCTGAATCTGGCGCGGGGTGTGGCGGTGGTATCGCTTCTTCCGGCGCTGCCCATCGGAGCCGTCCATGACGTCGTCGCCGAAGTCCATCTCGCGCGCGTCGCGGCCTCACCTCACTAGCTTCTTCGCTTTGCTTCGAGCGCAATCCGCTTTGCTTGGACTCGGCGAGCCTAGTCGCCACTCGTAGGCGCTATATAGATAGCCTCGCTCACTCCTATGCACGAAATGGTGGAGGTACGAGCAGTAAACCCGCTGGTCCTCGCACACACACCCTACAGCTCAGGAGGGGGATCAGGAGGAGGCGCCAGGAAGAAGAAGGAGAAAGGGGACGGAGGAGTCTTTCTCCAAGGGAAGAGGGAGCCGTATGTTATCGACCGATCGATCAGGCCTCCGCTTGTTCCTCCTGGGCTGGGCTGGCGCCATTAATTCCCTCCCACCCTTAACTCCCGCGCCATCCCCCCCTTCTAACTCTCTCTCTCTCTCTCTGATGAAGAGGGTGGACTGAGGCAGCAGGGAGCAGTGTATGACGAGCCGGAGACCTCGCTCTCGCCCCCTGGGTTGGCGTCGAGTCGAGGAGAGGGAGAGATCAGTGGGGGCGACGACGAGGAGAGGGGAGACGAGAGGAGAGAGTGAGCGGTAGGCGGGGCGGAGTAATAACCGATGCGAATTAAGAGCCGGAGGAGTATTTAAAAGGGGCCCACACCCACCCGCTCGTTTCGAGGCCGGCCCTACTGTTGCTTTCTTGGGTTTGGGTGGGAACAGCTGGAGCCATTTAAGGCCCAAACGGGTCGGGCCTGTTGACTTTTCCCGCCGCCCAATCATCATCCATCGCCCAACAACATGCAAGTACTCTTCCGCTGTTGGCGCATGCCGCATGGTGTGCTTGCTAGCTGCTCCTGCTTCTGTCTGTGTTTGCCCATTGCTCAAAACTTGCTTGTCTTTGCGTTCATACCCATCATCCGTGGCTGGAAGGATTATCCTACAGATAAAGATATGCAAGTTAGGATACGGGTCATCAAGGCATAATCCAAGACATCCTGAAATTAAAGCAGGAATTACACATTGCCCTGAATGAATTACTGCTATCAGATCAAAATTTGTTTTTGAGCTAGTGAGCTAGTATCAATTTCGGTTTCAGTTATAAATGGAGTAGTGAGATAAAATTGGCAGAAGAAAATGTCAGAGGAGGACTTATAGAAGCCCCATGACGTGATAATGCCACCATGATTGTCCATTAAAACTCTCCATCTGTGATCATCCTGTGATCGTACTGGAATCTGTAGATTCCGCCTGGATCATCTGAAATTATTAGTAGAAGTGATCTTAAATGACCCAAAATATTTCATTTAACATAATATTTTGCCACACCTTGCCTTGGACAGGTCACAAACGGGCCGGGTCCTGGACCCGGACCCGGCACTGCTGTAACGCGGCCGCACTGGAAAGAGACGAGCCAGCATTAAATCGTTGGTGTATTCCCAAATGTGATAATGGTATCGGGATCCAAAACCAAAAGATCAAACTCAAGACTTCCTTCTACGGGGTTGGGCTGGGTTGGATCGGATCCCCTCCACTCCACTCCAAGTACGTGCAAGGCACAGACCGGCATGTTGGCACTTCCATGGCCTCAAGCCCCATTTGGTGCATCAAGCCGCACGCGTGCCTGCATGGGGCATGGCAGACCAGTTCGTCAAGTCACCAGTTCAAGGTCCAAACTTGGGGTGCACCAACCCATGCAAAAATTCAGGTGCCTCCAAAGCCTAAGATTCTGAAATCTCGGCCATAGATCAATTTTAAAATTGTAATGCTGCGTGCATGGGTTTGAACTCTAGCAGGAGCTTGACCATTCTATTTTCTTTTTTGGAAGTTTGTTTCCTAAGCGAGGGCATTGCTTCTTGCTTTGCTCCCCATGGGGAGGCGCGCCGGATTGACGACTCTTTCAGTGGCAATAGAATCACTAAACACCCTCTTTTATGGCCCCCTAGAAGTGACACTGAGGCCATGTTCAGATTCCCAACTTTTCACTATTCATTCTAACTTTTCACTATTCATTCTAACTTTTCACTATTCCTCCCTCACAAAACACGTTTCCCAACGAATGCTACAGTGTTTTTTTTATGCTACAGTATTTTTTCCTACAATCTAAACACACCCTGAAACATCAGAGGTGAAGTCCGATGTGATGTGCATTGACTTTGAACGAGTATAAAATAAACAAACAGACGTACGTACGGCGCGTGACAAGCTCCACTGACGTGATATTAAAAAAGAAAAATTAAAAAGGAGTACTAGTAATCATATGCATTGATAGGAGAAGGTAAATTCAATTCATGGTATTCGAGAAAGTGTTTGAATGTCCTTTTCAAGTTTTCATTTCCGGAGGTTCATGAATAGATAGATGGAAGCCGGGATGGATCAAGTTCCCTTAAATTGTTCCTTCTGGCCTCTCTGGTGGGAGAAGGCTCATTTTTTTGCCAGAAAAAGGATTGTCCTACGAAGTTCAGCCTGGGGGAGTTTAATACTAGGCGGACTACTACTCGTCCATCCTTCAAATGTCTTTTGTAAACGGAACTCATTAATAATTCCATTTTATTAATCGTGCATGTTCGGAAATGACATTCAAGAAGACCATAAACAAGAATTGTTTTTATTTTTTTACGAGAAGTATCTAATGGTCTGTGCATGTGCTGATCACTAGCCTGTATGTTGACAGTGAAACAAAAAAAAAAACAGTGTTTGTTTATTCCTTGATATTGCCAATTAATTCATCAGCGGTATTTTTTCTATAAGGTGACAGTTTTTTATTTACACCATGGCACGCTGCATGTAGTACGAGTATTGAAAACTTCTGACCAAAGAGGTCAGCTCCCGGTACACACATGCAAGTGTGAGGGGCAAAAAAAATTGGAGTTGCTGGTGAGGGAGATACTCTACATTGAATAGCTATTTGTGGTTTCCATTTACTCCAATTGATAGTACCCTCTTAAATGTCCTTTGCTCTCTCACATCCTGTGCCACATCGATGGATTGAATTCATTTGGCCGAGTTCTTGGTGGATGGATGTATTTATCACGAATCATATCTTTGCTGCTGCAATCTTTTACAGGATGACCTGATTTCAATTTTGGTTTAGGGCTTTCGGCTGATCCATATTCACGTTTGCCTCAACACATGTGTTGGTAAGATCACAGCCAAAGACCACAGCCAAGGACACCCATGATCGATTCGTTGTGTGTCGACCGTCGATGATTTCCAGGGCTCCCCTCCCAGATGGCCAGACAGTAGCAGTACCGCATGAACTAGGAACAGCAAGGCACGCATAAATGGCGAAACAACCAATCGATTGGCCCTGTCCTCGGAGTTGTACGGACGGCGCCTCGCCGTAGCTCCCCGCGCATGTACGCGCCGCCAGCGCCAGCGAGGCCGTTGCACGTTCACAGCCGCCGGGTGGGTGCCGCAGCCCCGTAAGAGCTGGAAAATCTCGGTCAGGTACAGACGCCGTGCTGGCTGCAGCTAGCGCGTGCCTTGGGGCGAACACGGAACGAGACACCAGCAGCTAGCAGGTGCTTCTCTGGGCTGGGAGCGTGGAGGAGGAAGAGGGACACGGGCACGAGCGGAGGCGTGCGGCTGCACGAGCGTGCACTGCTGCGGCACGGCGGCGGTGTGGACTGTCCAGTGTTGTTGACCCGTCAGGGGGGTGGGACCCAAGCGGCCCATGCATCTCCCTCTCTCTCTGGCCGTATATGAGGGTGGTACACCATTGTCACTAAGGGTGTGTTTAGATTATAGAAAAAATGCTGTAGCATTAGAAAAACACTGTAGCATACGCTGGGAAACGTGTTTTGTGAGGGAGAAATAGTAAAAAATTAGAATAAATAGTGAAAAGTTGGAATGAATAGTGAAAAGTTGGGAATGTGAACAAGGCCTAAGAATGTCTGGAGAAAGACGGTGGCGAATCATACACCGAGCAGCACGACTATGGAGGCGAAGCATCCTCCTAAGTGAATAGCGGTAAAGCATCCACAACTAGCGGTGGCACAAAATCTATCACCCGACCAACACAACCTTAATGATGATAAAGCATCTACCCGATCAGCATCATGGCGGCAAAACAAAACATCCGCCCAGACCAACCAGCAGTGGCATAGAATCTAACAACCGAGTAACACAACCTCAATGGTGGCAAAGCATCCACCCGATCAGCATCATGGCAGCAAAGCACCCAACGCTCGCCTTGGCGATTTCACGAGTGCATTGCCATGGTTTGAACTAGTGCCTATCGAGGATGCCCGGGTCCAGGTGGCCGGACGAGAAGCCATCGACGGGCACCCCTTCCCTTCCCAACGTGCACTTCACCACAAGATGCTAACCAAATACAAAAATCATTATTCACAAGTTAAGCATTCAAATTGAATTTTAATTGTATCATTATATTTGTTATAACAAAATCTTTAAAACCGAATCACACTCAATAATGTTAAGACTTATTTTTCAGAACATTCTTTTTTACATGCGAAACAATATGTTCTATTGTAACATCGAACAAATCATTTTTAGCCATGGAACAAAATTTTATACGGACGGTACAAAATTTTAGGGCCAGGGGCGATGGATCTGGTGCGATTAGCAGGCCTGCTAATTGGGCCAAAATCCCAACCGTAACCAACACTCTCCGTTCTCATGAGCTAAGCATATACTCCCTCCATCCCTAAAAGGATGACGTTATGGGATGCGTGCACGTGTTATTTTCTCAACTTTGACTCAATTTGTAGAAAAATATATGTAATATTTATATCTCTAATAAATTTGTTAAAAAACTAGATTCAAATATCTATCTAATGGTACTAACGATGTACTATAAATATTAATATTATTTTATATATAATTGGTTAATGCTCAGAGATGTTGTTTTTATTGGGAAGCGAGAATGACATGTATTTTGGGACGGAGGGAGTAGAACCCACACTAATTCAAACCTCCATCTCAATATACTAAACCACCCCAAACTAGTGTACGTACAAACACCATTTCAACCCATTAAGGCCTTATTTAGTTCGCCAACTTTCCAGTCACATCGAGTCACATCTTCTCTCACAGACACGCTTACCAATACACTATTCACACCTCCAATTTTCCACCAACTTTCTAATCTAAACAAGGCCTAAAACTCGTTAAGACACCATTTCAACCAGATGATGCCTTCGTTGCTCTCATGCCTGCCACGCCGCCTCGTTGCTCTCCTGCCTGCCCTGTCGCCGCCTCCCCTAATCTCCTACCGGGCTGCTGTCCTCAACTCCTCACTAAATGTTGTATCTCACTGTATACATGCTCAAGCTTCCACCATTCAAGACACACACTGAACCTTAAGGCCATCACATTTCACACATACAAACTTAAATGCTGTATCTATAAAAACCATATGCTGCTACATTGGAACCACGGTATATGTACATTTGAATGACAGTTTAACAACTCTCAAAAGTAGATTCTTGACAAGAAAGAAATGATGGCTTCAGAGAAGAAGTTGGCAGACAAATCCCTACATACGCACAGAAAAAGCACAACCCAATTAAAAACTAGCTAGATAACAGGAGCTATACCTTCACGGTGGCTTAACAAGCTAGATAATAGGATTACAGGAGCTAAAGAGTCGATGTGATTATCCTATCGAAGTACAAAATGGAGTCACTAAAATAAAAGTATAGATTCTAGCAATGCTTACTTTACAATTAACACAACTCTGAACTGAACTGAACTAATGCTGAGCCAAAAACAAACTAGCAGAGAATAGGCTAGTATTTACTGTCAACTAGCAACTCTAACTGAAAATTAGTCCTTTATACAAGGAAAGGAGAACCTAACAACTCTGAACTGAACTGAATTCTGACTGACGAAGACAAATCTGCATGAAAAAAATTTGTAGCACATGAAACATCTAGCAAAGAGGCAAGATTTGAATTATACCAATACACAAATTTGAATGAATATTGACAAAGACAAAAAGGAAAGGAGAAAGGAGAAATTGCTGGAACAAGTAACAACCAATAGCAGCAAGAACTGATAAGTTTGCCGTAACAAAGCTTCTTGCACTCAAGCATTAGAGGCGAGAATTTTACCAAGGGAAGGACTGCCAGAGGAGAGAGCGGCACGCTGAGTCACCGCTGCCGGAGGAGAGTTCAGCGTGTCAAGTTGCCGTTGCTGGAGGGGAGTGCAGCGCGCGGAGTCACCATTGCTGCCTGCTTGCTCGGCTCCGATGGAATCGACCCTTAAGGCATAACTAGATCTGTAAGGCACTCTGGGTACACCTTGTCTCCTAGGCGATCCCTTTAAAACACTAACTGCTCTGATAAATTCTGACAAAAAGAATTACCAGATCTGCACTAGTGACCATGCCATCTGTATTATGGACCCCTTGAACACCCCAACTGCAGCTTTGGGAAGATAGCTTCAAACTGTCAGTTACTCAATTAGATGGGGGTGTTGGGTACTGAGTTGAGGTCAAGCGGTGGTGTTGGGACGCTAGCTTGTGCACATGCACATGTTTTTTTTTTCAATTCTGGGTAACATGTAGAATTTTCCAGAGGTACTGCTTGAGTTGTAAGCTGTTCGAACCTCCCTTGGTGATTATGGTTTACATTCCCACCAAACCCCTTTTAGCAAGGTGATGTAGCATGTGTGAACCTCGTCACTTGGCAATTCACATGATCTTTCTGAAACATTTGAAGTTGGCACCTTGGGTGTGCTCCTAAAATCACTGGCCATGGTGGAGTGAAGGTTTTGTTTAGGGTTTTTGAAGATGGCATGCCAAAATTAATAACTGCTAATAAGACTTGTGATCTGCAATCTACAGCAGTGTGTCAGCCTACATATTGATTGCATGTGTATTGTGTTCTGTTTGTGAGGTATAGCACTGCAAATGTCCTAACATAGTGAAGAGACAATAAATACATATCAATCTACAAAGTATTACATTTATTTTTTCTTATGTTAAGATCTGTACTCAGTTGGTTGAAAATAGCAAATGCATTGATTTCAACACTTATGAGAGCATGGAGAATGAACGCCGAACTGTCAAAGTTAGTCATCTATTTCTTTCTTCTTTCTGTTGTCATTTTTTATATAGTATCATTATTGATAAATGATGTTTACACTTTACACACTTTGATTTTGCCTACTGCGCAAACAGTTCGATGTTTGTAAGCTCATTTTGTATGAACCTGTTGATAGCCTGATAAATGATGGTGCAAGAGGTTGCATCTGTCGGCCAGAATAAGGTGCAGGTCAAGCGCTTCACATCTGAGTAAGTTGTTGTCCTCCTCAAGCTGCCACCGATGACCAGCAAATTACCACGTAATGTAACATGCAGTGTAAATTAATGGCTTTTTTTATCATGCCCAAATTTTTCCTTCATCATCTTTATCTTTTGAATTTTTCCTTCATATTAGGGCAAAGATTTGGAGTGAACAAGCAGAGACTCTCTTTTGTACTTGCTATCTCGAACTGCTTAATGGAAATCAAGGTTTCAAGGGGTTGGCTCTTCAAAAAAGATTTGAGATCATAGCAAAAGAAATGTCCAACAAGTACAACGGACTGAAGCCGTTTTATGAAGTGTACATCACTCAAGAGGTGGAAAGGAAGGATGATTGGTAGGGAAAAAAAGAACTACAAGTTATTTGTAACATTTTTAATGTAAAATTGTTTGTTTGTATTAATTAACATTTCTAATGTAACATTTTTCGTAGAGAGATGATGTAGATTTCAAAATAATCAGACATGAAAAACCACTTCTTGTTTTTGATATTATTGGAAAGATAATGGAGGAAGAAGGTTTGTTCAAAAAGGTTAGAGACACAATGTTGTTTATTCGATATCTTTTGTATATAGTTGTTTAATATGTTGTTGCTTTTTGACATTAGTGTTGTGTACAAGAAATAAATGAGGAACACCAAAGTCAAAGAAGCCGAGTTACTTTTAGTTCAATTATAAAAGAAAGTTAAAGAAGTTGATACATCCTTTAGGCTAAAACTAGAGATATTGAATAAAAAAGAAAGATATTTTTAGAGTTACATGGATAATCAACAATTATATCTTAAGGTTTGCATATCTTCACTTTTTTCTAATCCATGTTTTTCATTTTATTTTTATTTTACATGCTATCATTTCAAAATTGTAGGACATAAGGATATCATCACAGACAATTAAAAATGATATGTATGCACTTCAAATGAAATAGAGAGATGAGATGTCCAACTTAGGTATATGTTTATTGTTTTCTGCTATACAACAGTTAATAGTAAATTTGGTGTCCAACTTTTTTTTTCTTTTGTTTCTAAAATATGTGTAGGGTCTGGATTAAACTATTTGGTTGATCCCACCGAAAATTATCACAAAGTTCTAGCAGAGAATCGAAAGTTGTTTAATGAAGTGCAAGAACTAAAAGGTATTTTAGTTTTGGAAGAAATCCATTTTACTCCCTCCACCTATTATATCTTAAATGAGGGGGAGGAGGGCACCCCTATTTATAGGATAGTATGGCTCATTTAGTGGTGTCATGTGTCCATCTTCTACACTTTTCTCTACCAAATATCTAACTCTAGAATTCTCTTCATCCTCGTCCACTTTCTTAATAACCATACCAAAATATCATCTTCTAAAGTGTTCCACACTCAACCATGAAGCATAGAAACTATGGCTCAAGCATGCTCTCTAATATTTTATATGCTAAATATGCATTGCATATTCTCAACTGATCGAGTCAGTCGCTTACGTTTTCTTTGTAATTTTTACTCAACCCTTAGTTAAATATTTGTGCTAGAGATTGTATTTTTTTGCTTCCAGCATCACAATAAGTCCTTAAGATCGATACAATGGGCTACATAGATGAAAGTTTACAATTTTATTGGCAGTTTGACATGGATGGCCAAGTGGATCTTATCAAAGAGTGATCTGGGTTGCTTGTTGTAGCTACAACGCTCCTAATTTTTTTTTATAAAAACCTAGCTACACTATTTTGCTAACAATCTTTTATTTCTCATAGAAACAATTTCCATTTTTGCAATTATTTAGTAGAAGAATGAAAATAGAAAGGTATGTTAGTATGCTTTCAACATTTGCAAGATACCATAAACTAAAATATGTCGTATTAAAATGCATAATTATGCCATGCTTGGGCTCGTTATCTAAATTAAAAATCTTTGCAGTAGTTATTTTGTGTTAATATTGGTGGTTACGAAAGTCTAAGCAGTATCTGACTGATGACCAAGTCAGGAATGCAACATAGTTACTAAATTTCTTAGGAAATCAAAGTCAAAAGGTCATTTGATGTGACACATGAAAAGTTTTTTTTACTTTGTGAACTAAACAAGGCTTGAATGTTGTTGTGAGACTTGCTGCCTTCAGCCCAGGCTAGGCTTCTCTGGACTTTACATTCCAAAACAAAGGCAAAAAAAAAAATCAAAATATGCCACGATTTGCCGCTCCTGGAAATGTTTGTCTCTTAATGACTTTGGCCCATAAATGAAAACGAAGCTCGTGGACAGCCTATCCGCATCTTCCTTAGAGAACTCCCCCTATCTGTTATCTCTGGTAGCAGGAGTTTCACAACCCGAGTTACGCAGCAGCGGCACGAGATGGAGTCGTCAATTCAAGTTGCATTGCTACACAATGAGGTCCGACGAGGGGACGAACGGTGTCACAAGCGGATGGTAGCTCCTCGTCGATGAGTTGTCCCCGACATGCACACCACATTGACAGGTCATCGTTCAAGCCCTATCCTTTGTTGTTTGCAACAACAGACACAATTATTGGACAATACATGGATAGATCCTGGTCAGTCACATATGAATTCAAGTGAGCTACCAGCATCTCTCTCCTTCTACGTTGTCCCCATCATAAGAGAGTAGGGGTATATTCACAAAGTTGTAAAAAAGTAGGGGTATAGTCGCAAGAGCAAATTTGTATTTCTTAATACTGCTATGTGTTGTTGACGAAGTAGAGGGAAAATGATGTTTCGTATTTTAATAGTAGGGGTAAGAACGCAAAGTAAAAAAATAAGGGTAGAATCACAATTAGATAGCAAAACAGGGGTAAGAACGCAATCGCCCCAGAGGAAATGTACTTGTCGACCTAAAAAAGAGTTATTGACAGTTTGACATTTCGTCTCGAACCCCGACGGACAGTGACGTGGACACGGCATAGTAGCCTTCTCTTCACGTTCACGGTGCAAGATGCTCGCAACAGCTCTGCTTTAACCCAGAAAAGCTAGGTAGATCAACATCGTCGTCAGCACTCGTTCACGTACGTTTCCTTTCTTGGAGATTATTTTTTTGGCTTGCTTGGAAGTACTAAACCGCTGCAGGTTTTGCTCGTCCACAGGATCGCCGCCCGGGGAAAAGATGGAACCAGACAAGAAGAGATGGCGTCCTCTGTATCTCTTCGCCGCTCGCCTTGGCGATTTCACGAGTGCAGTGCCGTGGTTTGAACTCGTGCCGATCTATCAGAGGAAAGCAAGCCGTGCCAGTGATCGAGAGAGGGGCTTTACGCTTTGATACACGCACAACAACTCTGCATGCAATGTCCTTATACTACGTCATCAGGCGGGTTGCCATGTCACCCACGCCACGCGTGATCAGCCTCTCTGCGTGCTCGGCACTGCCACTTCCGCTGAACATTTACATCTCGATCTAGTCTCTCTCTAGATTATTCCAATAAATACTTGGTGTCGTCATCAGGATCAGCAGACGGAAGTGTGATCAGAGACTAGGATATGACAGTGACGTCTCTATATCGGTAAAACAAACCATCGACTGATCAAGGGATGACGCAGGAGGGAGCCAATAACCCTCCGTGCACGATCCTCCGGTGCACGTTCCCCGGCGGCTTCACGGGCGAGCAGCTCGTCAGGTACCCCTGCAAGCTGCGGCGTCACATCTGCGCCAGGTGCGGGATGCACCGCGGCGAGCACATCAGCGTTGTGCCCAACGCCGGCGTCGTCGACAGGGACCACCTCCTGCCGCCGCGCAAGCGCTCGCCGTTCAGGAGGCCAGGTGGGGAGTTCCAGCCGCCGCCGGGGCTCGCCGGCGGTGGCGAGAAGAAGAGGGAGGCGCAGGTGGTGGAGGAGGAGGGAGGGGCAGCCTCTGCTGCAGTGCTGCCGGAGGAGGATGAGGAGGGGCAGAGCTGGACCGGCAGCGCGATCGCCAAGGGGAAGAGGGCCCCCAGGAGAAAGCGCGCGGACCTGCTGCTGCTGTGCTGTGAGATTTCGAGTTTGAACGAGTAGTATCCGGGGAAGCCAAATTAAGCCTTTACCTATACAGAGTACTACTAGTATACTGCTGCTGTGTTGTGCTGCAGTCAGTGATTATTCGCGGGGGAATTTCTCTTGATGCTGAAGCTACTGGTTCGAGGGGGGAATGCGTTTTTGAAAGGGAAGACCATGGCCACTGGAGGCCGGCTGGTGCTGTTTAATTCTGTTCCAAAGAATTTACCAATCTTCATGATATCCTTTTTTTTTTCAAATCTCACTGGTGCTCTTAAAAGATCGGATCAAATTGGCTCTAGTTTTTTTAGCAAGGGTTGTCATTAAAAAAAAATAATGTTTGATCCTGTTGGAATATCTGTGTCAACTAAAGGGACAAAGAGGATTAACTATTATTGACCTGATAGTCAAAATTACATATATTCTAACTAAGTAGCTTTTCAAGTTGCTTGATTAGGATAGGATTTGATAATATTTACTCCAAAATAAATATCCACGTGGAAATAAAACTTGCATAAACACAAGGTTGGCCAGGCGATTCTCAATTCTTAGGTGGAACTTATTACAGTGAGAGATGTTTCTTAGATGGGGTTCCTTTGGTATCAAAGATGGGACCAAAACTAGATTTTGGAACCATACATGATTGGATAATACTCCTCCGAACAAAAAAAAAAGAGAGTAAATTACATCCACCACACAACAACTTGTAAGGTTGTATCATTATAGTCCAACAAGTAACAAACTATGCAAATGGATACACGAACTTGTCAAATGCGTGCATGTACGGTCATATGTACTCCATGTAGATGTATTTTTACCACCATGGTATGTAACATGAAGAGTTTTATGCATGTAACCCCCTATCTTTCTCTCCTTCTCATTTAAGTCTTAATCATGCACATAACTCTTCCTTAAAAAAAATCATGCACATAACTCTTTTTCATCATTTGTAAAAAGATAAAAAAAATGATGATGTGTGGTAATGTAAAGTGTAACGCAACTTACTAACCTCGTATATGTGTGCATCATATATGTGGGGCCACAGTTAGCTTTTAAATTTCTCTCACTTTCTATAGTTGATTGTAGTAATAAGATAAACGTTAGTACTAAGTATATTTTCAGCATTTACCTTTTTTAAAATCCTTTACTTCTAGGTAGGCGGTAATATTTTTGGTTCCATATGTCATATTAGTCATCAAAATTTAGAGATTACCACAAATTTTTATATATATTTTACTTCCAAAACAAGAAGAGTTAATAAAAGTACGGTAGACACAATAACTTCGAAGTATTTTTTTAAAAAAAATGACAAGGTGGGACAAAAATAAGGGGCCACATGCATAAAAATACCCACCTCAAGTGCTACCATGGCAAAATACATCAACATGACGTATATGTGACCGTATACGCACACATTTGTATAATGTGTTTAGATAGAAACATACCACTGGGTTGGATTCTCTTTATATCTTTTTTTCCTTTGTAGACAGATAATTAGGGACAAGCTAGTTTCCTAGAATCATAATATGGAGAGAATAGTGGATGCCCACTTATGTGAATGACAAGATACGTATGAATGGAGCCTACGTTTGAGTACATTCATGGTAAACTAAATTGAAGCCACCTCGTAGATAAAGGTCATCCTATGGTACATCATAGTTAAAGGTGTATTTTTGACCCTACAAGGAAGTAACATGTCGTTACAAATCACATTATGGGAGGTTGGATACGCTCTTGTACTAAAAACAAGGGAAAAGTTTGTTTTCACCCTTTAACGGTTACAAAAGTCCGATTTTCAACCTACAGTTACAAAACTGGACACTGATGACCATCCAACTATCCAAACCGTGCAAAATTGACCCTTTGGGTGTTTCCAAGGTGGTTTCGGATTTTACAGAAATACAAAAATATTATTTACACTTAAAAATCCATAAGTAATTCATTTTAACCCCAAAAATATTAAATCAGTGCCAAAAGGTCTCTTAAAAGGTAACCAAACTATTGGCATACTATTTAATATTATTTGGGTATTATATATTTATATTACTAGTGTCTTATTGTTTTATGTAAATTAATTAGAATAAAAATAAATAATATGCAAATAACTTCTAATGGCACACGAACATATAGGTCACCTTTTTAGAAAAAAATGGCACCACATTAATATTTTTATAATTTTAAATAAATTAGTTATGAATGGTTCAATACAAAATTATTTTTTAATTTTGGGAAAATAGAAAACCATCTTCAAAACCACCCAAATGGGCCAATTTTGCATGGTTTGGATAGTTGGGTGGTCTTCTGTATCCGGTTTTATAGTTGTGGGTTGAATATCAGACTTTTGTAACAATTGAAGGTTGAAAAATAGACTTTTCCCTAAAAACAATAAGGCACACCTTAATTAGTCCATATATTTATCCCAAAAATGATATTGCTTTTAACAAACAACCCAATTTACTATAACTAGGTGATTTTTAAGGATATTTATTGCTACATTGAGATTGATGCAAAGAGGACCAATGAGAGGTTGGCTTGCCAAGCTTTGCAAGTAGTGGCAATGGAGTTTTTTTTTTCAAGTATGGCTGACCTT
Organism: Digitaria exilis; assembly: GCA_015342445.1. Classification (NCBI taxonomy): domain Eukaryota; kingdom Viridiplantae; phylum Streptophyta; class Magnoliopsida; order Poales; family Poaceae; genus Digitaria; species Digitaria exilis. The sequence goes on from JACEFO010001619.1 coordinate 1,434,304, forward strand.
GTAACCATAGAATTTGTGTCTAATTTTATTTTATCACGCAAAAAAACTGTAACTCTATTATACCTATTTAGAGGCTGTGTACAAAACTCTGTAATAGACCGAAACCTCACTCAATTGTCTAAAAAAATCTACTGGTTTGTCAGCTACTCTGTTGTATCGTTATTCTTTCTTAATCTAATATGCTCTGATATATCGTCATTATGCTTTAACCTCGCCTTTGAAATTGTAAAGCAATGCCACAAATCCACCAAGTTTGCACCGCAATCTAGTGTAAGTGTAACACAGCCTTCAGCGTCAAATGCTGAATGCCTCAAAAAAGCAAGCGGCAAAGTATCAACATTTTCATAACGAATGAGCACAAACCACCCCAATATGATGCACATGCTTGGAGCACATAAAAATTGAGTTTTTAGAAGATAATGATATGTTCACTCACATGTAACTTTTAGTTGTATATATTCATTGAAACTATTAATGGTTATATTGCGTGTATTTCATCTTGTAACTTACTTTTGTTTTGATAAGATAGGGGCCCTTCAAGCTCACAGCAAGTTGAGCAGAATTGTTAAGGGCTAAGCATCCACAGGGTACAATCCGCAGCCCAAAAATGTATAAAAAAGAATCAGAATTGTGAGCAACTTGGCCGCATGATAAATTGACAATATGCCGCGTAAGCTTGGCCTTAACTACAGATCATGCTATAGGGACTCTGGTTACCATGCCCATCCCGAAACCTTTTGACTTCAGAGCTCTTCATCGCCATCCTGCAAAAGTTTACCAAAATGAACTACATATATTAGAGCAGCAGCTAATAGCACTACCAGTTAACGTAATACAAACTAGTGGCGAACAAGTTTCAGTCAGATCTGTCAAATCTTATGCAATAATAGCGAAAAAATTATGTCATATAAAAGTATGCTGAATACCTCTAATTTGGACTTAGCTTCAGAGTCAAATGTCTTGCACAATATCTCATAACTTTTTTCAAGTCCTATCTGTGAATAATGAAGATATCCCTGTAGCCATGATAACAGTCTGTAACAATTTTATGGTTACAAGAAAACTAAGTAAAAATACCTGAGGATCAACTCGTGATGGTGATGTACTAGAAATTACATACCTGGACAAGAGAAAGAATTATACTAAATGCTAAGTAATACCCAAAAGATTAAACAATGGAGCATACAAATACAGCCTAATATGCAATATATAAGGCTATAAGCTTACCCCAACTTAGTATAGAAACTCATAGCTTGCATGTTAGCTTTCTGAACTGTCAACATCACAGCTCCCATTTGGTTCTGCATACATGTGGTGGAATGTCAAGATAGGTATTGAACTAAAACATGCAAGTGGCAAGAAGAAAGCAATAAAAGTTTATATAATGACATTTACATAGAAAAATTCTAATACCATGACATAATATTCAGAATATTCGAATAATAAATAGCTAGGACTATGAACAGACCATGATACCTTGCAAGCTATCTGCTCAATCAACTGCATCATGAACTTTCCCAGCCCCTTACCCTGGGAAGAAGGCTCCATTTGTAGCTCATACACATAAACAGCAGGCAGCTCCTCTTCCAAAACAAACCTATAGTGTACAAAACCAACCAAACAGCCTTCACTACATGCTGTGTGCGTATGTTTCACCCCTGCATCTTGATTCATGGAACATTCAGTAGTAAAACCATTTGAGTGTTGCTTGACAAAGATATATCGCGCTTCTGGGGCCACCATTTCCTGCCGCTTAATTTTCTCTTCTGAAGGCCATTCTAGTCCATAGGGTCCCTCCATGTTAACCTATATTTATTTGCTAGCATTACATCCAGAGTACGAACATGTGAAAGCAAAATTGCAAAATACTGTGCTAAGGACAGAACACAATGAAAGCAAATGCATGTAACCTTTAGAAGATTTTGGATGTACTTCTTTACGGGTAGTGTAAGTTGATCCCCACGTTTAGACTCCAAGTAGACTGAAAGACCTATAGATCAGGGTACATTCAGAAAAATGATCTTAACATCTCGCCCCCAAACAAGCAGAACTGGAAAGCAATGAACAATAAGCAGTTGTTTTGCTGACTTCCTGGAACATAGGTGTTTGGAAGTCGACACCAGTACTTCTACAGTACTGAAATTGTTTTCACTAAGGTAAAACAAATTGGTTACCATTTCTCTGAAATTTATGAAAGGCGGGGAATTGCACTAGATGGTCCTTCACAGCTATAGCTTTCCTTATAAGTTCATCGATTGCTTTCTTTCGCTCCAATACCTAGCCAAGAGCATAGAATTTCCTGCGTGAGTATCAAGTAGTTCTCTTCAAAAGCATATTAGGACAACAATCATCACCAAGTGCTCATTTTTATTATCAGTGCAAGAAGAAAACAACACTGAAAGATGAATGTCGCGACAAACAAGTTGAGCAGGACAACACCATGGCTAATTGGTGCGCTAAAGTTGATCCTACAGAAACATTCCACACAATAACTATTTGAGATGATGTACTGTAGCAAATGTATCCTGCGTGGGAATCCAATAGGCCTGCAGCAGTTTCCAGCTTTGTCGGTCTTTGTCTAACATTGTCTGCGGAATCTAGCACTCCGATAAAATCTGGCAAGGCCCCCTGGTATAACGTAAAGTTTTGGAACCTACATGAAATTTTCACTAGTAGAATGCTGATGGCCATAGCAAGCGCAAATATGCGGACAGTCGAATATTCGAATAGGAAGAGAAAAGGAGATGAGCGATTGCAGCCCAACTAGGAGAGAAGAAGAGGGGGTGGAAGAGATGAACCTCTTTCCTACTTGGCCTCTTCCCCGCTCCGCTGCTGATCCGGGGCCTCTTTTTCTCCGCCGTCGCCATTGCCGTCGCCTCCGAGCTCCCGTTGGAGGAGGCGACGCGGACGGGAAAAGGAAGACACGCACGGGGGAAGAGGGGAGGAAAGCGGCTGGGCCTCTCCGGGCCTTCTTTGCTCTCTGAAATCTTCTCTTCTTCGTGGTGGGCCTCCACGAAGGAAACTGCTGGGCCTCTGAAGAAAGAGAGAAGGCGGAGAACTGAGGATAATGGAAGGGTTACTCTGTCGTCGAATCCCTCTCTGTGTTCGATGATGTTTCTACTCTGCAGTCTTGACGTTCGGATAGTTCATCCTATATAAAAAGTTCCGGAATTGCGGCTCCGAAGTCGAGCGAAGACCCAAGTGAGTACCGACGTAGCCGGAATTGCGGCTCTAAACGCACGAGCTTAGGAAAACTTCGTAGACACTGCCCGATGCGCCACCGCCGGTTGGTAAATATGCTTTTTAAAAACCCGGGCACTGGTCGATCGGTTCAAATGTTTACAATCCCGCAACAAGGCAGTGCCGCTTGCTTTCGCTTTGAGACGGCGACTGCGGTGACCGAGGACGGAGGATGGGAGCTTGGTCAGCTAGTGCGGCGGCTCCCCGGCTCTCTGCTATTGGCTTGCCCTCTTGCAGTCTTGCTTCGTGCCAAGGAAACTCCGGAGAACCACTCTGCTAACTAATGCTAAGCCAAAGGGCGGAAATGCAACAGAAACCAGTGACGTCCTGTCCAGAAGCCCGGGGACGTGACAGTCACACACTATTTATTTCCCCGCCATGCCATGTGTACGTGGCTCACTAAATCCGCCGCACCTTCTGACTAATCTCAAGTGAGCATCCGCTGCGCGTCTCGTGACGCCCGGAGCACTATAAAAGGTTGCTACTGGCCTGCCACGAAAAACCATCCACCCAAAGCATTCGCCAATCTCTGTCACTCGGACACTGGGGACTCAGCTGCTCGAGACTCACAGTCACAGCGCCCCACCTCCCGACTCCCGTCGTGCAGCATACGTGCAAAACCGAACCGATGATGGCTCAGTGCCACGCAGCAGCCACCAAGGAGGCCACCGCGCCAGAGCCAGAAATGGAGCAGGCACTCGCCCCAGATGAGGCCAGCCGCGGCCGGCTGCTGCGTGGATCCGGGCTCCATCTGATGCTCTTCGGCGCGACCGTGATCATTGGCGCGGCCGCTGCGCCGGCGCCATCACCTCGCCTTTTTACGGAGCGTGGCTCCTCGGGTGCCTGTCGCTCTACATGCCACGGGCCTGACTCGCAGGCCTTACCGCCCTATCGCGCGTGCAATTTGGCCATATTTGCAGCCCACATGTATCGATGGTAGAATTTGGGTACTTTTATTTACTGTAAAGTAGAAATAAACTGCCTGAACAGCGACTTCGATATTTTGCTTAACGGTCGTGATTACGTCAATGTGGGTAAAGTACTAAAGTGCTTGCTCTCTTTTAAGACTTACATTTTTGGGACCCATGGGTACCAAGGTATGAATAAAGTAGAAATAAACTGCCTGAACAGCGACTTCGATATTTTGCTTAACGGTCGTGATTACGTCAATGTGGGTAAAGTACTAAAGTGCTTGCTCTCTTTTAAGACTTACATTTTTGGGACCCATGGGTACCAAGGTATGAAGTTAGATGAGTGTCCTAAAATCTCCTACTGTGCAGCGTCCTCAAGCAACCATTTTACCCAGAATCGCCATGTCAACTATTTTGACGTCTGAGGCACCTTCCACCCTCACGATGCCATCAGACCCATCCACTCCAATCAGTTTCCCCGTGAATGCGCGCATGGCGCCGTTCATTATCTTGAGCTTCTCGTTTCTCTTCGGCCTGACCACCTCTAGCTCGTTTGCAGTTGCAATTAGTTCGTCTCCGTTGCCCAGAGACCCAAGGGCGACACGGCACAACCCATCCTGGAAGTTCCGATTTTCAGCCATGTTAGAACTGCAGAGCAAACAAAGACGTTGGCAGAACAAAGTTCACAGCCAGTCAAGCAAGGTACCGGGAGCACTTCCTTCACCACACCGTCTGTGACTTCATCCCCTCCCCTGGAAACGTTCACCAAAACATCTGGCAGAAGCCAGTTGCCCTCAGCCTCGCCACCTGCAAGCATTTTGACAACAAAAAAAAAAATCTTATGGTTATCTGCTCCACTCCAATCCAATCCAGAGTTACATGCTACAGAACAGTTTTCCACTGCAAATGCGAGTACAAAAGGCCAAGGGCGAACCTATTGCAGGAGACATTAGATTCATTCCAGCGTCCCCTGGGCTCATTGGTTGCACAATAGGTGTTGAAGGTGCATACGTGCTTTGAGCGTTTCCTGAAGCATCTCCCCAACCAGTTGCCCACGCTGATCCAGGAGTGGGGGCTTCATATGGTCGAGCTCTTGGAGTTCCAGGCTGAAAAGGAAAACACAGATAAATGCAGAAACGTAATCAAGTGGCAGCCAAAAGTTTAACGATATAATAACATAATGAAAAAGCAAGAAGCAGTGCACTAACCTGGTATGTTGGACTACTTGCCCAAGTGGATGGATCTCCATCTTCGCAGTTGTCCCTGTAAATAATTCCAACAGCCAGCACTCAACAATATAGGTTACTGCCGAAATGTTGAGATGATTTATGTTCTTGAGCTGAGATTTATTCCTAGCTCGAGCTATCATCTTCTAAAGTTAATGTGCACCAAAACAATTTATTTTACCAAAAAGAATCCACATACCTGGGAGGACTCATTGGCACCCAGGCTCGACTAGGCATAGGAGTTCTCATTCCATCTCGAACTGGGGTTGCTATAGAGAGAATATATATAATTGTTACCAGACAAATAAAATATGAAACGTTATCCGAGGAAAATAAAATAGAAGAAACAATATATATTCAAACAAAATGACAGCAACTACACATATATGTCGTTTTATCCAGTTGTGCGGACTGAAGATGGCACTAAAATACTCACATATGTCGTTTTCGTTTTATCCAGTGGTAGGAAACGACATGTATGGTGTACAAAGAAGTGCATTTTGATATAACTTGAAGTGGTAGGAAATAAAAAAGAATGGCTGCATCCATACAGATCAAATAATACAAATACTCAAATTCTTTGAAAGATTTAATAGGCATCACAGTTATATAATTAACCCAATTAGGTACAATGAACATATTCAAGATTTCCTAACTTACGTGAGTAAGAACTGTCACCAAACAACTACCACAAACTATGAATTGTTAACTCTTACTAGAAACCTCAAACATATGAATGTTGTGGATCCCTCATGGTCATGTCCAAAATGGATAATGTTTATAGAAATAAGTTTAGTAATCTCAAATAAATGAACCACAATAAAGCATGTGAAAACGCACCTCCAGGATCCTGAATCGGGGCCTGAATTGGATGTAGTGGAGTTTGAGATGGATGCACAGGTGTTTCAACGCCCCTTGAATAACGGGTTTCACTGCTATAACACAACTCGTCAGCAAATAAGATTCGTATTTTGAAATATGGATGACAAATAAGAAGGAAATTTACCGAAATGGTGTCGCAACAGAAGCTGTGTCACCAATATCCTCCCTCTTAACTGTACATTTGCATAAACATTAGAACTAAAATAAGAGACATGACAACAAGAACATTTACAATAAAGACTACCTGCGACAATTTTCATCTGCGACTCAAGTTCTATGCGCACAAGTGCACCAGTCACTTCTTTCACTCGTCCACGGTATCCTTTGTACGGACCAGATTTGATTTTGATACATCTATTCACAAGGGCATCATGCCCTCTTCCGCCGCCACCTCTCCCTCCAAATCTTCCACCAGCTGCATTACATAGGACACATGCATTATTGTACGATCACAGAGGAAGTGGCTGGATTTGTTGAACTATTACAGACAATTAAAGAGGCTACTGCAACTCACAACAATGAGTATTTTGAACTAAACATGTTCTTACAATTCATGTGAGCTCCTCTTGGGGGAAGCCTTCCTGGAGACTGTGAAATCCTTGCTGGGTAGCTAAAATTGCGAAAATGAAAATCAGCTGTATCCACTGCCTGCATGGTATAAGCAAATGGTATCGTCAGACAGTATTCAAAGTTATCAATCAAGATAATATAATACATACTTGCACATACATTTCCATGGTGGTTGCCCGTTGACCCTCCAACAAGGAGACAAGATTGTGACTTTGCACAGATAAATCCTGAATGTTCAAGATAGTGTCGATCATAGATGAAAAGTATGCCTCTGTGTATATGTTCCACAGGCCCTTGCTTTCCCTGCCACCAAGCCATAAAATGCGGATAAAATATATTCAAAACCAGCAAATCTTCTCACAAAAACGACTGAAACATACTAGATTATGTGAAGTTAGACGCACCTTACATGCTTCTTCAACAACTCTCACAACATCGTTAGTTGACACAATATTATTGGATCTGTCTTTAGCAGATGTGCGCCGACCAATCTTACATTTTACTTCTCGCAGCTTTACAAGGACCAATTCAGGTCTATCAGGCACTCCCATCAGAACCTAATCATATACCAAGGTCAATATAGTTCATAAAACATTAAAATCCACGAAAAATGTTACAAAGAAATATGCTTGCCTGAAATGCTTCACTCTCTACACGTATAATAATCCCAAATGATAAGTTGCTGAGAAGTGAATGAGAGGAATGAGTTAGTCCATATCCATTCAAACATAAATAAGGAGCAATAATGGTCCACTTGTAATTTGAGCTTACTTAAGAAGAACAAGGTCATGCAATTCATAATCACCAATTCTAGTAATCCCAGTGGTCACCTCAGAACTCTCCACAACATGGTCTGCAAAAACACGGATCTGTAATCACACAGAAACAGTAAAAGGTTAAAGCATACCCAAAAAAGAGTTTTGCACTAAGCTGGAGGTACTAATGCATCTAAAGCAAAAATAACGCACATGTTCTTTGGTAGTGTCTGATAAAATGATCAAAACATGCCCTTCCACTTTGACAACCATGCCTGTCGTGTTTCTTGAACTCCGGATATGACTTTTACATGGTCTCCAGGACTGAAATGTTTACAGAGATCCTTTTCACTGAAGGCAAGTGTTCTCTGGGTTATGAGAAGTCTATCAATTCTTAAGGTAAAATTCAATAAAACAATCTGAATATAAAAATAAATAACTTTAGTTTGTGAGCAAACTACCGGAAGTCCATGTAGTTTTGGTTGAATATGAACTGTGCCATCCTCCACCTTCTCAACAGAGCCCTTTAAGTTCTTGAGATCACCTTTAATAACAATTACAGCATCACCTTTCATGAAGTGGCCCTTTTTCCTATCTGAAAATAGAGTGGACAAGCTAGCCACATCCTCATTCAGGTCATCGCCAGGTCTTTTGAACTTCTCCAATTCCTCAAATGAGGGCTTAATATTCTGTGTGCTGATTGATTTCACAGAGAATGTTTTGTACAGGAAGCCATCTTTGAACATTGAACTGCCAACAACATCAAAATATTCACCAGAATCTCTATTCCTCCTCCTGTCGACACGAATGTGCATCTCCCTGTTTCATTTGTGTTAGCAAACAACAGGGGGAAAACATGAAATACAAAAAAGAAGGCGACAAAAGGGATCAAAATACCTTGCTTCATCTACACTAAAGAACCTTTGTGGTGTAACAAATGCCTTCTTCACAGCCTCTTTCCCTTCCTGAAAATACCAGAAATTAATCAAGCTAACACCAAGGGAGCATGACAATAGAAAAGCCCTTTTGTCCATAAGATAGGTTGTAAGAACATCCTTTAGATATGTAAGAGGCCACAGTAACATTCCAATCACTAATATAAGAAGTGAATCACATAAAAAACACAGGAATCATATGCAACGATGGTATAATCATGTAAAACCTAAAAAAAATGCTTGGTTCACAACAGATGCAAGACCACGCATGTAAATGTTTTCCTGAACTGTAACAACAAAACTTAGATTTACAGCCAGGAAGAATGAACTTACCAGTTTATTTGCCAGCGCTTGTAAATCAATTCTAGGAATGAGCTTAACAGTGACCTTTTGGCGCACATTGTCAACATCAACAACCTGAAGGTAGCCCGATCAATATATGGAAAAGGTATGTTAGGACTGGACTGGAAGCAGCAGAGGTTAACGTACCTTAGCAAGATCACCCTTATATACACCAAGCTTCATCCGAACCCACGAATCCCTTGAAAGATCGACAGATTTGCTCTCCACAGAAAGGACATCAGCCATTTCTCTTATAGGAACCACAGTTATTTTTGCTGAAGCAATGATGTTCCGCAAACCTTTGCAAGCCTGAAATTAAGTTCACTAAGAACCCTCTGAATCAAAATGAATAAAACATGTCAAGTGGAGGCATCACTTACCTCTATGACATGTGCTTCTTTCTCAGCCTCAATGTAAATGAAATTCTTTAGGTGTTCTAATGCAACAACAGTTTTTATCTGGAGATCTGGTCTATCAATGAACTTCTGCATTAGACAAACCGCTGTCTCCCTCTCATGTCCAACCTAAAGTCATAAATAGATATCAGTGATGTTCAAATGTACAAAGAATAAATGGAGCAAACTCAATTCTTGTAGAACTTGCATGAATCCTACCGCACATTTGACCATCCAGAGCTTTGGATCCTTCACTGATGGTAAGAGAGCCTGCTGTTCAACCTCAGTTACTTCTGCATCATAGTCAGAATGGCGTTGTCCCATATCTAGATCTTTCGTGTAGTCCCCTCACATACTCTTCCACAGCCTCTTCATCATCTTCCACCATAGAGCTAGGATGAGGCATAGGCATCCTTCTCACATCATTGCCACGGATGTCATCATCATCCGGAGTATGAACAATAAAGCCTGACAAAAGAAAAGGGCGGAAAAGTCACAACACTAAAACAGTCATGCAAAACTGCAAAGCGGGTTTATGTTGTTACAGGAATACCACTGCAATTTAGCGAGCAGTTAAGTATATTACCTTGTGCAAGTGAGCAAAGTTCTTTTGAAACAGTAAATAAAATGACCTTACCAACCACAGAATTAACATATACAATTACCACAGAAAGCACAAATTGTTGTGAATATGATTCTCAATGTCATCGGAATAAAAAAAATGTTGTGAATATGATTCTCAATGTCATCGGAATAACAACGTAAAAATCTTTGCAGGTATTGCTCAGGGAAATTGTTAGGTGATTAATGTACAACCACCCAAGTATCTCGAGGGTAGGTGTAGCTGTAATGTGGACAATTAACAAGATTTATGTAGCAGGAACTAGGTGCTTTCTTGGAGAAGTTCTCCAGTTCAATACAAGATCCCCGAAATAAATTCAACCTTGCCTCTGAAGTTCCTTGAGGGCTCGCAGAAGGAAAGTAAGGGCTCTGCAGCCTGCAGAAACCATCACTACCGAGTACCGACTAAACTACCACAACGTTATGAAACCTATGCCCACCACATCCCTTATAACACCGCCGGATCAAACTAGAAACCAAAAGCCAAGTTGATAATTTCACCAACTGTTATTTTGATTGTTCTGACAACTCCAAAATGCAACAGATTCAGATAATTAGTTCGGAGTAGGAGCTGATAATATTACAAAATTGTCCCAAAACATGAATTGAAACGGAGCAAACTTTGGTAATTTCACGGTAACTTCAGCAAATTCCGAATTGGGGAAGACCAACCGAATGGTTCTTGATTCTACCACGGTTGGAATCAGAATATCAGATGGATAGGGCAATCAGAAACTCACCGGGCTCGCCATCGGAACCATCGTCGTCGACTTCGTCGTCATCGTCGACCTGGGCCATGTCATCAATCAGGATGGACGACCGCCTCCTCTTGGAGGCGCGCCCGCCGCGCCGACGGCAGCCGCCCCCGTAGTCGTCGTCTTCGCTGGCCGCGTCGTCGATGAAGCTCTCGACGCCGCGCGACCGCTTCCCCCGGCCCCCGCCGCCCGATCGCTTGCCGCCCCTCTCCTCCTCGTCGTCCTCCTCTCCCGTGTCGTATTCCTCCTCTACCTCCTCCTCTTATTCGCGGCTGCGACGAGGCATTGCGGCGGCGGCGGCAGCAGGGCTAGGGTTTCGAGCCCTCCTCGCGGGTCGAGAAACTCGGCGGGATGGAATGTCGGGGCTTGGGCGCCGTGGCAAAACCCTCGAGAAGCCTGAGAGTTGCGGCCTCGACGATGCTGTTGGGTGCGAGCGAAGGCGAGCGGGGCGGAGCGGAGAGGTTCTACGGTTGCCGGAAAATGGGGTATTTAAGGGGCTTCAAGACTGGAACCAACCGACTAGCCTTGCCGTAATCCACAACGTTTTCTTTGTTGGGCTGGGCGATGTGGTTTCCTTTGGGCCGGCCTTGCCCGAACGCAAGAATGAGCAGCCCATTCTGCTGATAGCCAATGATGGCCCATCAATGCCGTTATTCTTCGCCACTGGTCGAGCCCAATCTGGCCATGTCGGCATATCCCGGTGGATATGCCTTCTGGATACGCCATGTGCACAACGCCGAGCTAGCCCAGATAGGGCTCAATCAAACCCTCTTTTTCAGAGCACAGCGTAGTAACATGTCAGTCCAGATCTAAATAGTACTGTACTAATAAGCAACTTGGCTCTTTTATGAAGGCAAGACAAGTGAAAAAGTGTCCAATTATGAATTATCCAATGGATCATCATGGATTCCTCGATCATGCTGCTGCTGGTGTCGAGGATGCTCAATCATGCTGCTGGCACGGGACGAAAAAGGCTCTAATAGTCTAATCCGTGCCGGTTCACCCCTTTGGTATTTGATAACAAGCACAAAATGGAACTGTGACATGGTATTTGATAACAAGCACAAAATGGAACTGTGACATGAGACGGTGGCATCTCAGTAAGGTTCAAATAGATTGCAAAATTCTTCGGAAACTGTTCATGAAAGCCATTTGCCGTCGAGACAAATCACAAATATATTCCCATCTACTGCCTGTAATACACTTCCATACCACGTGAGCTGTACCACGGCTAGGCCCACGATCATTGACGGACTGCTTCCGATCAACTCTAGAGAGTGGCCGAGTGCATGCCAATTATTTCGCCTGCAAGCAACAAACCCCGTTGCACGTCGCACGAGGCGTCACGCGCACGCCGTTGCCCTACTTGCGTGCCCCCGTGGTATTCCGCGCCGCCGTGCGCCTGTCCGAACACCGCGCACCCCACGTCCTCGCGTCCGAGAGCGCCATCACGACCAGCACGCCGTGGACCACGGGGTTTGTTACGCAGACGATCCCGGCATGGCCACGGAGGATATACGTCACCTCATACCAGAATCAACCTCTCTCCGCTGGCAGGTGGGCCCTAGGAGTCTGAACCCACGCGTCAGCCAAACCGCGAGACCCCGTCCTTTGCTTGGACGCGCGGCAAGCAGAACCGCCAAAGGCGATGACGACAGCTGCCGAGGCGCATCACGCTGCCTTGTGGGGCACGAACCCAAAGTCACAAACCGTCGGCCGGGTCCCACCAGAGGTAACGCGGCCGCGGCACCGCGCCGGACGCGCACCCGCCTGGGTTAAACAAAGCCGAGAGGCCTGACGCGTGGGGCCAACCGAGCGTCGTCCCCACATGTCATGGGGTGATAAATATCCGAACTGCCTCCGCAGAGGAAGTTTACCCGAGGCTGCCACGGCTGACCGCCCCCCCCGCCCCCCCCCCCCCCGCGCCCGCCGCTGGTTGGTTGGCTGCCTGCTCGCTTTCTCCCGCGTGGGGCGCCGCGTCTCCACCGCGATCCCGTCCTCCCCCGCCGCGGCGGAGCAACAGACCGGGCGGCCGCCGGCGGCGTAGGCTTCTGGGTAGCCATTGGTGATTTGGTGACGCGTGGAGAAAAGGGAGGGAGGGAGGCGGGAGGTGTCTTTACCGCACACTCGCGCCGGGCGGGCATTAACTCCGGGCTCTGGAGCCGGACCACCTTGCCGTGCGGATAAGCACGACGCCATGGGAAGGCAGAGCTGACCTCAGGTACCACGAGGAGCGTAGGGGAGAGGCTCTCCCCGTTATTTAGGTCGATTCGCGTGAGGATTTGGGGGTCTCCGGCGTCTGATCTGCCGTTTGGTGCGGTGAATTCGGCGTTTCTCAGGCGCGGAGGAAGACGCCGCGGCGGCGAGATGGTGCGGGGCGGCGAGAAGCGGCATTTCTTCCCGCTCACCAGCTTGCAAATCGGGTACGTGCTTCTCGGAACGTTCCTCCTGTCCTGGGAATTTCTTAGTCGTTTGACCGCAATGTGACTGCCGGGGTGGTGTTGATGCTGATAGGAGGGTAATGGCGTTTCGCTGGCAGTTCTTTTTCCCCCTTCCGGATTGCGCTGGTTTACAACATTATAGTGGTGGTGCTTTGATGTGGTGCCATCAGGCATCTGTTGTTTACGCTGATAATATTAGTACATGTTCTAGAAAGCGATGTTCAGTGGTGTTGCGGAATTCATAATTTGCCTCTCAGAAAATAATTCGTATCTTTTGTTCATTTTTCTAAGTTCGGTATACCTATACCAATGAAGCTGGCATGAACCTCAAAAGAAAGTACTTCCTTCCTTGTTTGTGTCGTTTTGAGAAGAAAGTTCCAAACTGCTTTTGAGAAAGAGACAAGAGGTATGGGTAGTTGTATAGGAGTACTCGTATTCCCTTCTGTAGATGTTTCGCGAGGTACACTTACTTTGGTAGCCGTATGGAAAGGAAATCCACTGGAAGATTGCTAGTCGAGGCGACAGATAGTCAAAATTGCCATGAACTGGAGCTGTCTAATATTTTACCATTCATCACGAAATGTGCTCGACTACCCTTGGTAAAATTTGCTTGCTATTCAGTGGTCCCACAAAAACTCCCCAGGATATCACCTTCCAGAATGGATCAATCAGTATGTGTTATGTGCATACATTGTCCTCAAAACTTGAATTTTTTTTTTCAAACAAAAATTCACTTGTGATTTTAGGCGCTTGGGTGTTATGGAAACACAGAAATGACTCTGTGTTTAATGGAGTTTCTTCTAGCCTCTCCTCGGTCCTAGCAATAGCTGGTGATGAGGTCAGGCTCTGGAGCATGGATGGTGCTGAGGGTATAGTTCTTCTGACTGGTCATGACGCCTGAGCCTTCCAGGTTTCTTAGGTCGGGTGGCAATCTTGTAACCGGCGCGTATGTAACCTAGGTCCTGTTCGGGGTGTGTGTGTGTTTGTGGGCGTGTGTTTGTTGTAGTCCGCCCTTTCTTCTATTAATGAAAAGATACGCAGCTCGCCTGCGTGTTCGAGAAGAAAAAAAATGCATACCACTGTCCTCAGGAAAACTTGGATTTCAAACAAAAATGGTTTGTATTTGGACTTGTGTACTCTGTGGACAAAATGACAGAGACTAAAAGATATTACCAGTTCAAGATATTTCACAGTTCAGTGCCCGATGTGTTCTTTCCCATCAGGCCCCAATATTAGCAAATGAGAAGAAGTGGTGTGTTGTGAGTTGTTACAATTAGGCATGCCTTACAATTATATAAGTATGATTATTGATCTGCATGTTGTTGTAGGAATAGTGCACAACAGTGCTGGAGAGCAATGTTCAGTTTCAGCTTCATGATTGCATCATGTTAGTTTCTGGGACATTTGACATCTCACCTTTAGTTCTGTCACCTGCTACTATTAGCAAAAGAGAATATTATGTTTTTTGCACACGATTTTGGCATTTTTGGTAACCTGATGGTATATGTACTATATGATAATAATTTATAAAATTTGATTTCAATCTATCATGACCATTATTAGTCAGATATAACTAATCTGGCCTTCTTTCACTTTAAATGCAGGGATTTACAATCATATCTTGCAGAGCTGACAATATTTCTGTGCCCTCATACCAAGAAGTTCCTTATATTGCTTGACAACCGCCCATGGTTGCTAGATCAGGATACAAAGCCTGCTCATCTATGGCAGCTGATGGTTACTAAGGTCCCTTATTTTCACTGCCCTATGCACGGCCTTGCCGTTTCTTGTTTAAATTTCACTTCACTGCTGTAACCATCTGATTCTTGCTATCTTGTGCTCCAGTCAAGGTTTTCCCCTTTTGCGAACTCTAGGACTAGGAGAAAGAGAGACGAAACTGATGGAAACCATATATTCTCAGGAAGCCCAATATCTGCTCCCCATTTGCGAAATAAACCATCCAGATGGTATTCCTTGATCGATGAGGCCATGCGGGAAAAGAAGCTTCAAGTAAATAAGTTGAAGGATGCTCGCATACTGAACAGGGAGCTGCATCAAACTTTATATGGTTTCATCATTTTTGAGGTAGACTGGGCTGATGTACGTGGCATCAATTATTTGAATGAACTTCAGGTATTGTCTATCAATGTTGATAAGCCTACAAGTACGGATGACATTGATGAATTTAAAATGATAGCACGAGCTCATTTGTTTTAGTGCCATTGTAGACCGACACATCTATGGCTGTGGAGTCTAAAATCATGAAGAGATGGGAATTTGATAGTGTCAACCAAGCTTCATCGTTGATCACTTCTTGGTTCTCAGGAAATGAATCTGAACGTGATCTCCTACAAGACTATTTGGACAGCATCTCTTCTAATGGTAAAAATACTAACAGTAACCCTTCTCTTCTTTATAGCATATAGTACTAACCACTTGCGTGCCTGCTTACAGGTGATGTATTTTATGATGCTCAGAATGATTTCTTAACACCTGAATGGGACAGTGAGAATTCACCAAGTGATAGTGATGATTCTGGTCATGTTCAAATAATAAGAGAGTTATCAAGTTTCACAGACCCATGTTACACTCTACCTCCTTCCTCTAGGCCTTACAAAAGAAGAAAAATAACAAAATTTGATCATGGAAGTAGTATGTCTGAAGAATCATACTCAGAAATTGTGACCTCGCCAAAATATTCATCATCTTCATGTTCATCGTGTGGCAGTGATAATGAGAGTGCTGATAATGAGAGTGCTAAGCCGCTGTTAGAGCCTAGTACGTATAAGGATGTACTGATCTGCTTCCGCTTTGATGATCATGACCTCCCGTTCAGACTGAAAGACGTTATTCTGTCTGATGTGAGACTGTTAACGTTACTTGAGTATGGCCTTCCTTCATGGGTTTTATTTCTTCAGTCATATCCAGTGTTTTGCAAGATTTATCGCCCATGGATGTGCCCTCTGGCCAGAGCATTATATGTCTTGATGTCATTAATTACCGTACTTATAGGATTTTATGACCTATACAAGAATGTCCCTATGTTGAAAGTGACTGCATCAAGATTGTTTGGCCCTTTCTTTGATTGGATAGAAACATGGGAAATGATATCAAGACTTAAGTATCTAGGAACTATGCTTTTCCTGCATAACTTCCAGCAGGCTTTTACATGGTCTCTTAAGATTGTGCGTGCTGCTAAATCTGCACTCAGTGTTTTGACGGAGCCAATTGCGGGACCAATTTTGGAGGTTTTTGAATTTACTCTGCCAATGTGGAACCTTTGTGCCGAGACAATAGGATATCTGAGTTCAGCTGTCATGGTATCGCTGGAGACGTCTTGGAGTGTAGTTTTTGGTACGATGCACATGATTATCTGGCCATTTTGGTGTGTCTTCAGTACTGTAGTTAACATAGGTATGGTTGCTTTAACCTCTCACATCATCTATTCCATTTTGCCTCCACATGTAGTTCCTTATACCTTGCTATTTTGTTTCCTTGTCGCCAGTAAATTCAGTTCTGTACCCTGTAATTTGGCTCCTTGGAGAGATACTAGCTGCACCGTTCCGACTAGTCATTGGGATATCAAGTTTCATTGTGGACTTTCTTGTTGATATTGTCAGTGTTCTAAGGCACAGCTGGTCAACTTTAAGTGCATTATATCAAGCTGGATCTGTAACCAGGTCATCTATGCTTACATCTGATAACAGTGTCTGGGGGTCACTCTGGAAAGATCTCCTGTATCAGGTATTAAGAGTTTATTGACACAACCAAAACACACATTAAACTATCTATCTCTGGAACTTACTTTGACTTTTTTTTTCAGATTTTCCGTGCAATACGGAGCATCTTGTATGGTTTTGTCGCCTTCTTTTCAACATGTAATAGGCACCGGCTCAGGTAATTTTTCTTTTCACATCTAAGTGCTACATTTAAGTAAAATAAGAAAAATATTAGATGAGAAATCAGAATGATAAAAAAAATCCTCAGTTCATTGTTGAGTTCAAAATTGTCCTTCAGAATGGCTTTTGTATTTTCTGCCGTTTGTGCAGACCCGAATGTTTAAATGACCTTTACCCTTCTGTAATATAGTTAGGAGGCCGAAAGGAATGTCAACATTATATTCCTCTGAAATTTAACTTGCATATCGTCGAGTGAGCTAAATGATAACTATTACTGCTTCCTGCAGCATATATAATCACATTCAAGTATTTCTCCGGCGCCTCTCTCACGTCTCAACTAGTGCACGGTATACCACCTGCCGCGAAGGAGCCCGGAAGTATGGTAGCCAGCACCATCCTGTAAGTACTTGTGCCTTCCCTACTCCAGCAGACTGTTCCTCTTGTGCGTACTTGTGCCTACAATACGTATGAATTGATAGAATTATCACCTTGCCTCAGAATTGGCATCATTCATTTCTGTATTGACAGACTACTCCGTTTTGTTAAATCTATACCTCTATTCCTGAAGGAAAAAAAAAGTGAACGAAAGAATATTATGGTGTGTTTTCTTGGATACCAAGCTGGGAACGAATCAAATAAGATGGTTCTATTTCTCGACCTTTCTGATTTGCTCCTACGGAACCAAGGTTGAAAGGCACCGAAATCTTGATCCAGCTATATGGAAGTCTAACTGGATTCTTAAATCTTAAAAGGAAATATGTTGAGAACTGAGATGAAGTCAGCTTTCTACTCATGTAACTTGGACTGTCACTTTATGTTTGTTTCTTATCTTAACATTTGCATTCTAAGTTACTAGACATGGATAGATTCTCAAATTCTATGTTGCCGTTTCGTTTTCTTTCCTTTACTAAACTGAATGGGTTCATGGGATGTTTCTATGCAGAGAAGGAAGACCAAGACGAGATAACAAGGCAATTGGGCAATTGGCAGGTTAACAAACTAACTCTGGGTAAATCCTCAGAAGGCAAGAGAGAAAACAATGTAAGCTGAAACACAATATGGAGGGAGAACAATCAGTAACTGAGTTCGTTGAGGCCTTTGGAAAGCATAGAAGTCTTGGAAGAGTCAAATACAAGAGTTGTACATTAACGCTGAAAGTTCCATTACATAACTCGTAAGACTCTAACCAGTTCCTTTGTACAGTAGAGGCATAGCAGTGAAGCAACACGCCGCAATTTGTACATTTGCGGATCACCTTAGTGCGGATCGTTGTAAAGTAAACCTGTAATAGCTTAGCATGTATAGTAGGCTTGTACATATCGTCCTGTAATGTTCCTCTGAACAGGAATTTTGTATATTGTCGTAGAGTATGTGTTCAGTCTCGGTTTCCTTTCAAAAAAATGCGTCAGCCTTTTATATTACTAATCTGGTACACATCAGAAGCGATGTGAATGTAAAGTTAGCGCGAACAGCATAAACCGTTCGAATTGGTATGCTTTGTTCTTCTTGGTACACTACCCTTCTGATAAAAAAAAATAAAAAAAAGCTGTTGTTTTAGCTCTTAACTTTTATTTCCAAAATACGTCCTTGAAAATTTGTAAGCGGTTTTGCTGTTTTTATTTGTTTATTGCCCATGCTAAAAATATGCTATTACCCCCCCCCCCCCCAAAAAAAAAGAAAATAAATATATGTTTCCAAAATAGCATAAATGGAGGGTAACCAATGTAATTTGATTAAATTTCATCTTTATGCACATGTTTTGAATCTTAGAGATCTTATTAACAGTGTGAGCCTACCATTGCCGATGATAACTCTGGTTCAGCCGCTTACCGCGATGTATATGCCACCTCCGAACGAGACAGTATTTCCTTTTGCATAGCTTTCGTACTTAAAAGAATCTTATATTGCGATCCAAATACTCCAGGACCCGAGGATAACAAATTGTCAAATTCTACAAAGCTAACTGCAGCATGAACGTGCAAAGAGTAAACCCAAAAGTACGTTTTCGTCTCCACAATGTGAATGTCCTAGGAAAGACGCCTTCAGTTGCATTCTCATGGATCCCCAAATCCTTATGCTTCGCCAGAACACAGATCGGTGACCGAACCGCTCGCTTTCGCAGCAAGATCGAGCGGAAGGAAGGCGGGTGCGCGCGCGCAGTCGCAGCGGCGGCGAGTGCACGGGCAGCCGCGCCTGAACGGACGGACGCCGCGGATCTCGGCGATGCTTTACGGGAGCTCAGGCGTCTGATTCCCCGCGCCTGAGCCCCAGCTCGGTTGCCTGTGCCAGTCAGCACGGACCGGTGGCGATGAGCGGCAGCGGCGGAGGAGTCAGCGGCAGTGCCGGAGGGAGCCCCAACAACACGGAATGGCGCTTCAACCAGACGCTACGCAACGTGCAGGGGTAAGCCCATCTTTTCTTCCTCGCGTGAGCTTTTCCACATCTTCGATCTGGTTAGCTTTGCTTAGTGTCTGTACTCTAGTGCATTTCCTAGGCTGCATATCTCGAAGAAAATCTCTTAATTTATTCTTTTTTTTGTCTACACACTACGGGTTCAACTTTTTTAAGTCTGTATCCTTGCAACTTTGCAAGCCATGCTGCTTCCATAAAGATACCATAACGATGTTTTGATTCAACATATATATTAATGTTGATAGCCATTGTATACCTCGTCTGCTTGTACCCTTAAAAATGTTTTTTGGTTGTTATTGTTCAAACTGTTTGTTAGAATGCTCAAAGGACGGAGCTTTCCTGGGAAAGTTTTGCTAACTCGGCGATCTGAGCCTCTTTCTCCTCCTGATTATTCTCCGAGGTTTGAGAATGAGAATGATGAAGATGAGCGCAAGGAGGGTTCTCAGGAGGTAATGTGCTATCAGTTTAATTGCTTTCGGAATGTGAATGACATATATTGCAAGTCTGTAACCGATGAAGTTGTGATTGTGCAGGGAGAAGGCCAATCACCTGGGAACTCGTTTGACAATGCAGGCGCAAAGAAATCAAATCTTCTGTCAGCAAGCAGCTCAAATTTGTTACCAGATGCCCAAGGGCTAGTTTCTGGGGCTAGAGCTACAGATTCTGCAAGAATTGCTAAATTCACAACGGAACTATCTAGGCCTGCTGTTATATTAGGTATACAGATTATCCTTTGTAATATATTATTTGGAGTTCATCATCAACTTTGTGTGAAGCAGTTTGATCTCAGAAGTAAACATTACAGTAATATCCTTATATTCAGCATGCCTGATCATCTGTAATTTTCTATTTGGATGCTTTTGGATTATTTTGGTCTGGAAGGCAAACATCAATAAACAATAGTAAAACTTATGTACAATGATATCTGATGAGTGGTTATTCCTTGTATTTTGTAGAAGCTTATGTCTTTCACTTAGTTTTATGAATGTTGCTTACTTTTATTGATGATAAAAGTTATTTCAAATAGAAGGGAAATTATCATTTGAAAGTATCTGACTTTTTATACCCTACTTTTTTCTGCCCCTTGTTTATTTTTTGTTCATTGTTTTGTTACAAGTAAACATCAATTTCTATCTTATGTCTTGAATATAACTGAAAGCCCTTTTGCCCTTTCTTTCCTTAGAAAATGCCTATTTTTAATATCTTAAAGATGATCTAGAATTCATTTGACCTCTGCTATCCTCCATTATGTAGACAAATTGCGTGAATTATCTTGGAGCGGTGTGCCCCCATATATGCGGCCTAATGTATGGAGGCTTCTTTTGGTGAGTAGACACACTTAGTGTAAAGACTGCATAATTTCTTTTGAATATTCTGTTTCAATGTTTGAATTTAATATAGCTGGCTACAGGGATATGCGCCACCTAATAAAGATAGACGAGAAGGTGTTCTAACAAGAAAAAGATTGGAGTATGTGGAATGTGTTTCACAGTACTATGATATTGCAGATAGTGAACGCTCAGACGAAGAAATTACTATGCTTCGCCAGGTAATATTTTTGCTTTATAACTTACTGAATCATTCCCTCACCCTATTTTCTCAAAACCAATCATCTTACAGTCACCTCTTGCCTGTAGATTGCTGTTGATTGCCCAAGAACTGTACCTGATGTTACATTTTTTCAGAATCCTCAAATTCAGAAATCTCTCGAGCGCATTTTATATACATGGTAAGATGTGAACTTGGCTGGCTATTTCTTTCTTTTGGTGGTGGGTTCATCGACAGAAAAAAGAAATATGTATTTTTTCCCATTTGATGCACTATTTTCCTCCCAATGATAGCCTTCCGTATGCAATTATGCTTGTTTCCTTTGTGCAAATAACTACAATTGTGAAACTCTTCATTATCCATTGCAACTCTTTGTTCTGTGGAAGTATGGTTAAGTGGATGGCATTTGCTCCAACCATGCTCTTGTATTAAAGTTGATATAATTGGATATTTACCATTAAAAGATTACAAAGTTGGATATATACCATTGACCCCACATGTCATTGACCCATGTGAACCCCACATGTAAGTGAGATAGTAATGGTATATATCCAAGTTTGACATGGACCAAGTCTTCTCATGTTGACATCTTAATGTATGGATCTTACGGGGCTGTTTCTTTACAGTTTACACCTCAGCTTATATAATCCAGCTTATTTTAGCTGTATAGTTCAGCTTATATAAAGCTCCCATGTGGTCGACGAACACCTTATATGCCCCTGGACCAGCTTATTTCATCTTATTTTAGTTTTTTTTTTCCTTCCATGCCCGTAAGCTAGAGGGTAAACAGACACGACCTAATGCTGAATTCTTTCCTGTTTCTCGCACTAGCATGATTATCAGATGTATATGTAGAGCAATTCTTTTAGCGTCAATGACTTCTCCATCTTTCTTACGTTCACATATTTGGCTCCATGCAGTATACCTCCTGTATTTAGTGCATTTTTTCCTTTACTCTTGATTAGTTCTTTGGTGTGTTTTCTTTATTTAGTGGTACCATGGTTCTTTTAGTCCAAATTATCATCCACATGCAGACCTGTTCTGTTGGTGCAACCATTACTTTTACTAATCTTTTTTTACCTTTAGCAATATTATTCTTATTAATATGACCAGGGCTGTGTTTGTTTGCTTTTCTCCATTATTCTTTGATATGGGGACTTCAGGGCTATTCGTCACCCAGCAAGCGGCTACGTCCAAGGAATAAATGACCTTGTCACCCCATTCTTGGTCGTTTTCTTGTCAGAGCACCTAGAGGGCAACATGGACACCTGGTCTATGGACAATCTGTCAGCACAGGATATTTCTAACATAGAAGCAGACTGCTATTGGTGCCTTTCGAAGTTTCTTGATGGAATGCAGGATCATTACACTTTTGCGCAACCAGGAATTCAGCGCCTTGTTTTCAGATTGAAGGAATTAGTTCGTCGTATAGATGGTAATGTTCCGCCAATTCTCATGTATTGCCACAGGAACTTAAGGACATATAGGACCCTTTTTTGGGGATAAATATTATTTATACCAGTAAAATAGAAACAACAATTGAAAGTGCCTACCATTTGTTGTTTCCGTAAACCGGAAAACCACTTATTCTTGGCCTCATATTTTTTTTTGGTGTATGCAGAACCTGTATCCAAACACATTGAAGAACAAGGACTCGAGTTCCTTCAATTTGCCTTCCGTTGGTTCAACTGCCTTCTGATACGGGAGGTTTGTCTTGTGACACTGGATGTAATGTTTCATATGCATATAAAAAAAATGCCAATCTTTCTCACATCTTTGTAGATACCTTTCCATCTTGTTACACGCCTGTGGGATACATATCTTGCCGAAGGAGATTATCTACCAGATTTTCTTGTGTATATATCAGCTAGTTTTTTGTTAACCGTAAGTCGCCTTTGAGATATACTACTATGTTTTTATCACACCAATATCAATCTTCCTGTAAAGCTTGCCAGATTTTCAAGTTGCTGATAATTTGAATCCCTTTTCCCCCTCAGTGGTCAGACAAGCTGCAGAAACTCGATTTTCAAGAAATGGTGATGTTCCTTCAGCACCTGCCCACAAGGACCTGGGCGCACCACGAGCTTGAGATGGTCCTCTCCAGGGCTTACATGTGGCACACGATGTTCAAAAGCTCCCCCAGTCACCTTGCTGGCTAGAACCAGTTCGTCGTGTGCCTTCTGTATGCAACAACAGTCAACTGGCGGAGCGCTCGAGTCTCTTTTTTTGTTCAGCATTTGATATTGGTTGTATTGCTCGCTTTGATTTGTATATTTTACGGAAGAATGAACATCTGTGATGAAAAATCGAAGGAGAGTACATTTAGCCATTGTATTGTTTGCCACTTTGGTGGCTTGAGGCAGGCATGTACTCGGTTCTCTTCCCTCCTTGTACCTGACACGCGCACACACAGTTATTCCAACAATATGAGATGCTCCCTTCTTTTTTCCTGTTTTGTGACCACCTACTTGTAGCTTCTGGGATTCTGTCTCACTTGTCTGCTGGTATCAAATTCGGCTTGAGCCTAACCAGAATCTTCATTAATTTTCAGATCCTGTTTAGATGGTGAAATCTGGTGGGAAAAAAAATCAAAATTGCATTTCTGGAGAAATCCTCGAAGGCAAGAGAGAAAACAACCTAACCTAGTGCATTTGTAAGTTGTTGCTGCTAGTGCTGTAGGGGATTGAGTTGCATCATGTAAGGGAAATCCTCCGAAGGCAAGAGAGGGAACAGCCTAAGCTGAACTTAATATGGAGAGAACAATCGGTAGAAAAGACGAAGTAAAAAAAGAAAAAGTCAATGATGCGTAATAATAGCTAGCATATACAGTAGCCATGTACATATCTTGTAATTTCCTCTGAACAGGAACTTTTTGTATTATCTTAAAGTATCTGTTCGGTGTTCGGTTTCCTTTACAAAACTACTTCAGACTTCTATTTGAGGAAATAGTCTAGTTTTCACCCTCCAACTATTACAAAAATATGATTTTCAACTCAAAACTATAAACTGGACACTGAGAACCATCCAAATATCAAAACCAGGTAAAATTGACACTTTTGGGTGCTTTCAAAGGTGGTTTTATATTTTTCCAAATATTATAAAAAGTGTTTCATATTACAAAAACACAATTAATTTTTCTTAAATTAGAAAAATATGAATCTTGTGCTATATTTTCAAAAAATGAGAACATGGTGGTGCACCATTTGAAGTTTTTTTTAGTGTAATCGGCAGGGGAGGCCCCTACCTCTATTTTTGCAATTATATATAGGAAAAAGGATATGTACATTTTTTGAAGTTATTTACATATTATTTTTTTAGTATAAGTACAACACTAACAATATAAATAGATAATAGCCAAATAACATTAATAGTGTGCCAATAGGTATGTTACATTTGTAGAATTATTTTGGCACCAATTTCACAAATTTTATTTAAAGTAAATTAGTTATGAATTTAAGTTTAAAGAAAAACTTTCTATGTCCATAAAATTGAAAACTGCCTGCAAAACCACCCAGAGAGCCAAATCTGTCTGATTTGGATAATCTTTAGTATCTCATTTGTAGTTGTGGTATGAAAATCAGAATTTTGTAAAAAATAGATGGTAAAAAACAGATTTTTCCCTTCTATCTTACTGAACGGACACATCACAAGTGATTTACATGTGAAATTAGCACTAACAACCTACCGAGAGAGAGAGAGAGCAACCTGGAGGATGCGATACCTTAAACCAGTTCACCTTGATATCTTTACCCAGAATATCGTTTATTCTTCTTCTGTGTCATCTATTGCCCACCTGCACATGGAGGAGGGTGGTGCAGCCTGCGTGCATGTTGCATGCTGCTGCCACATCCATCAGGCATTCAGGCATCACCACGGCCAATGGCATACCACATGTGTGTTTGGTAGCCTGACCCATGTGTGCAACAGTGCCAGATCTGCAATGCAGCTGGTTACTACTGCTAGAACCAGCTTCAGATAATTTGGTGGCGGCAGCATCATACGGCTTCAGGGTTCAGTGTCTGAGGTGAAAGTAGAGCTCTGTTAGGGCCGTGTTTAGTTGAGGGTGGAAAAAAATATTTTTTTTCTGGAATGCGTGTTATGTGAGGGAGATGAATAGAAAAGGTAAAAAAGAAATTTTTTAGGAATACGTGTTCTGTGAGGGGTGAATAGTAAATAAAAGTACTCGTACGAACTAAACACGCCCTAACAGAGCTCTACTTTCACCTCAGACACTGAACCCTGAAGCCGTATGATGCTGCCGCCACCAAATTATCTGAAGCTGGTTCTAGCAGTAGTAACCAGCTGCATTGTGGAGCACAGTATTAGAAACTTTTTCGAAACTACAGTATTAGAAACTTTGGGCGGTTGTTGTGCGCCCTCATCTAAGCCTGGACCTGTTGTCTGTTGACCTGATAGGGTGCCGTGATCGCTGCTACAGCGGTGAGGCAATGGCCTGCCTCTGGGAGTCTCGATGGTTCAAGCGGGCCATGCCCATGACTCATGAGTAACAGACAAGCAGATTGAGCTCACTCGGCGGTGTTGGCGTGTGGCTGTGCCGATGCGAGAGTGCCCACTGCGCGAATAAAGGCGTGGTTCACATGATCACTGCAGTATTGACCCTTCATGGTTGTCGCATTTCTGCGACCGATCTGGTGGCAGGCATAGTATAATCCAAGCTCCAATCATCGACCAGTATGACGCCACCGTGACGTCGAGTGGCCAAGCGTGCTCGTAACTCGTAAGTTTCCCACCGGGAGACCTGGCGCAAGGGAAGGGAGTGAAATATTCCAGTCACACCGACAGAAACGAACGCCTCCTCGGCGGGGTTGAAAGCCTGAAATGCACCAACAAAAAAAAAGCCTGAAATGCTCAGCATCAGCAAGATCCACATGGGAGGCACTCATAATATGGAGTTGCAATCAGATCCGGTGCTACGTACTAGTACATCTGCGGCACTGACTGCCAAGTGACAGTCTGACAGAGGCGAGTGTCATGCAATGATGCACAACAGCGTATCATGCAGGAGTGAATCGTGAATTCGTGATGATCCGTTTATCCAACCCGTTATCATCGGCCTCACATCAGCTGCCATTGCCACATGCTTTGAAAGGAGAAGGAAACTGCCTGCTAGAGAACAACGAGGCGAGGAACTGTGAGATCTATGGAGACCACTCTCCCGTTTTCCTTCGAAACGAATATAGGAGGCCACAGATCCGAACCGAACAATGCCAGAAGCCCAGAACCGAGCAGAAGCTTCCCTCTCAGACGAACGTGCCCGATCGAGGGGGCCGAGCAATCTGGA
This sequence comes from Digitaria exilis, assembly GCA_015342445.1. Lineage (NCBI taxonomy): Eukaryota > Viridiplantae > Streptophyta > Magnoliopsida > Poales > Poaceae > Digitaria > Digitaria exilis. Next base: position 1,460,538 of record JACEFO010001619.1, read on the forward strand.
GCCGCCCATAGTTGCTTGTCTCCCCCCACATGACCATTGCTTGCTTGGCAAACAGCGTGTGTTAATGAGCGCGCGTCTCCCTTGGGCACCTTGCCAAAAGCTAGCAGCAACCCCGACTCGTCTTGACGTCGAGTAGTGATCGTGCCGCGGACGGGGAAGCGAGCGGCGTCCCGGCGCACATGGCGCGCCCGGTGGAGTGGAGGCGACTTGCTCGCTTTCCCGGTGCCGAGCTGTCCTTCGGCTCGTGCCCACGGATACCGGTGAATTGCATGCTCCCAAAGTCCCTTTGGGAAGCTGTGGGCCGTCTCGTGCGGTGCGGCCTGATTGCTTCTTCTGGGTTTGCTTTCAGCCGCGCCATGTGTGCTTTGGAGGAGTGCTGTCAAGCTCGCCTGAAATGGTCGATCTGCAGGCCGAGAAATTCAGAAATGCCATGGCTGGAGTGGAGAACAAGCATGGATGCGTGATGCTCCGTACCAGCTATGTTAGTATAGTACATTAACCCACAATGTCGTCTATGCTCCAGCAAGTATGCCTCATGGGAAATGGGTTGATACTGTCACAATGCATGGACAGTGCCTTGCGACAAGAACCGTGTGTGGTTTGGACTTTGGACGACCTGTGCACTCCGTCTTTTCTTGAAAAAAAAAACTGCCTGTCTCCATCTCGTAGTCGCGTTTTTCGTCTTGCTCGTGACAATGCTACAACACTACAGTCTTACCTGCTCTGGCCTGCGCGGCCATCCACTGTTATGAGCCGCCCCATCGTCTCTTCACCTAAAAGGTCTCGTCCCTTTCCCCGCAACGCAGCACCAGCAAGCGCGGCCAAAGATGCATGCGTCCGCTTTGGTCCATCTCCCTTTGGCATTAGCAACTTTCTGTTAAACCCAGCAAAGCCTTCGGCTACCTGCTCTAGTAATCAATCGACAGTCCCGTCTCATTACCGCCGTCGCCTAATCGCTCTTGCAACAACAACAAAGGTACAGTTGTCATCCGGTGGCCTCACTGCACTGCACTTGCCATGCCGGGGGTCGGTGCACTTGCTCTGTACCCCTTGCTTGCCTTGGCTAACCACGCAATTAGGTCGGCAGATCGAGAGCCTGCTATCACTCGCATCCCTAGAGGACCACGCGTGCAAGTCGCTGTCGCCTCGACGCGCCGGCGAGAACGCTGTCGGCATCACACATTCACACGGCAGCCTCGTTCAAGTGAAGTCGACCGAACAATACGACAGGCGTCTGCCAGATATGCTGTGTTTAGTTGAGTTGTACTTAAAAAAATTATTTTTTTCTGGAATGCGTATTATGCGAGTGAAATGAAGAGGAAAGGTAAAAGAAATTTAGGAATACATGTACTACGGGGGAGATGAATAGGAAGTACCTGAACACGCAGTGCATCAGTGCATGCAGCTGGCCGGCGGCCAAACTTTGACGGCTACCGTTCCATTTTGATCTGTGCCACCCAGACCATTATCTTTGCTTTCCCTTCAGAGGCCAACCACGCGTTATCCTGTTATCCCCTCCTGAACATGTAAAACCGTATCCCCTCCTGACTCCTGTGGTGGAGTAGCGGTGCATTGCAAGTTTTGCAACAGTGACATTTTGGGCCTTGAGGTTACAGCACAGTGGACGGGTCGCATTTGTGCGCCGTCGAAAAAGTAGAGACATATCGAGATCAAAGATTCTCTAGCAAAACAGTGTGCTATTTTTTTTTTAAACTAAAACAGTGTGCTATTTAGCCCAACCAAATGCGACATGTACTACGTTAGGAGAACCAACGTACTAATACCGGCACTTGTCTCATTCGTGACGCAACAAAGCATAACAAACGCACGGAACAAATTAAAGGAACTTTTCTTCCAACGGGACAAAACAGGAAAGAAGAAAGGAGCTCAAAGATTTCGGAGCCGTTGGGGGCGAGCGAGCAGCAAATCGTGGTGCCAGCAGTCTCATTCATCTCACCACAGCGACCACATTCTTTAGCTACTAACCAGCACTCACCACCACCATACTGGAGTTGTACACGGTACACCCCAGCTCAAACGGCCCGAGGTCGCCCGGGCCCGCCGCGCAGCGAGCAACGGTCCACCGCTCCCTCCCGTCTCTTTCCGACCCGATCCCCCTCCGGGCCCCAGGCGCCAGAGCCAGCCAGCACCCAGCAGCCGCTTCCCTCTCCACGTCGCCCCACGCGGCCCACCCACGCCCCAACATCCCCGCCACTTTCCCCTTTCCCCACCCCGAACGCGCCGTGAGGAGCGGGGGGCCCGCTTGGCAGCGTCACGATGTGGGAGGCCATAAATCCCTCGCCACCCACATCCATTCCATTCCCCCCACGCTCGATCACTCACCTCCAGCGCCGTCCCTCTCGCTCTGCCTGGTGCCTGCCTCCCCGCGTGGGCAAAGCAGAGAGAGCAATGGCGCCCCCACGCCACAGCCTACTCCTCCTCGTCGCCGCGCTCCTCGCCGCCGCGGCGCTGTTCCTCATCTGCCCGGCAGGTAATAAACGCCGACCAAAATGTGATCAAAGATTGTTGTTTTGTTTTAACGCAATGCGCGCGGCGCGGAAAGAATGCAGGTGGCGGGTTGGTGACTGATTGGTGTGGTTTTGGTGTGCATTGCAGAGGCGGGAGTCGTCGGCGTGAACTACGGCCGGGTGGCGAACAACCTTCCCAACCCGGCGGCGGTGGTGCAGCTGCTGAAGCAGCAGGGCGTGACGCAGGTGAAGCTCTACGACGCCGACCCGACCGTCCTGCGCGCGCTGGCCAACACGGGCATCAAGGTGGTGGTGGCGCTCCCCAACGAGCAGCTCGCCGCGGCGGCGTCGCGCGCGTCCTACGCGCTCCAGTGGGTGCGCCGCAACGTGGCGGCGTACTACCCGGCGACGCAGATCCACGGCATCGCCGTGGGGAACGAGGTCTTCGCCACCGCCAAGAACGCCACGGCGCAGCTCGTCCCGGCCATGGCCAACGTGCACGCCGCGCTGGCACGGCTCAACATGGACAAGGACGTCAAGGTCTCCTCCCCCGTCGCGCTCACCGCGCTCGCCACGTCGTACCCGTCCTCCGCCGGCGTGTTCCGCGAGGACCTCGCGATGCCCGTCATGAAGCCCATGCTCGACTTCCTCGCCCAGACGGGCTCCTACCTCATGGTCAACGCGTACCCGTTCTTCGCCTACTCGGGGAACGCCGGCGACATATCCCTCGACTATGCGCTGTTCCGTCCAAACGCCGGCGTTCAGGACGCCGGGAACGGGCTCAAGTACTACAGCCTTCTCGACGCCCAGCTCGACGCCGTGTTCGCCGCGGTGAACAGGCTTGGGGGAAACTACAATGGCGTCCGCGTCGTGGTGTCCGAGACGGGCTGGCCGTCCAAGGGCGACGCCGACGAGGTCGGCGCGTCGCCCGCCAACGCCGCCGCGTACAACGGCAACCTCGCCCGCCGCGTGCTCTCCGGGAACGCCGGCACGCCGCTCCGCCCCGACGCCGACATGGACGTCTACCTCTTCGCGCTCTTCAACGAGAACCAGAAGCCCGGTCCCACATCCGAACGCAATTACGGGGTTTTCTACCCCAACCAGCAGAAGGTCTACGATGTCGAGTTCGTCCTCGGCCGCGGCGGCAACGCGGCGGCCGGCGGTGGTGGCCAGGGCAACAATGGCGGCCTCGGGTGGCAGGAGAATGGGGGGCCCAGCAGCGGCGGTGGTAGCACCACCAGTGGCAACCCGTCCAGTGGGGTGAAGGTGACGACGGGGGAGGCGTGGTGTGTGGCGAACGCCATGGTTGGGGAGCAGCGGCTGCTGGCGGCGCTCAACTACGCGTGCGGCGAGGGTGGAGCGGACTGCAAGGCCATCCAACCAGGGGCGGCGTGCTACGAGCCGAACACCATGGTGGCGCACGCGTCCTACGCATTCAACGACTACTACCAGCGGAAGGGAAGGTCCATTGGCACCTGCGACTTCGCCGGCGCAGCCTACGTCGTCAACCAGGCACCGAGTAAGTTCTGCCCCCGCCGTTCATCTCCTTCCTCCTCGTGCCATTTCCGCAGCTAAAAATTGCTCCTTGCTCGTGATTCCATTCATTGGGTGTATTTAGTTGGGAGCGTGTTCCGTGAGAGATGAATAGGAAAGCTGAAAGGAGTTAAAAAAAACTTTTCTAGGAAGCTTGTTTTCTTATAGATGAACAGTAGAGTCCAAAAGATTTTCTACAACTAAACACGGCCAATTATCTCCATAAATGCGTTCGTTCACGTAGCAAAATGTTGGTACTACCAGGTAGTGCATTTCATTATCTCACACACGAAAATGATGACTGGTGTACCAGTACATTCCATTATTTCACACACGTAAACGATGACTGGTCACAGTACGGCCAAAAGCATAATAGTCGCGGTAAAAAGTGTGGAGTGACTGCATGAAACTTGAAACATCCCGTACACTCGTTCTTTTACCACCGCTCAGGCTGTCACGGCCAGTAAACCCCCCCCCCCCCCCCAAGTACTGTGACATGGTGTGGTCCATTGCAGGACTGCTGCAGGCAGCAGCCGTTAAACCGCTTGCTTCACTGTGACCAAATCTGTACTGTGATTTTTAGCAGTCACGAGTTCAAGCCTGCATTGGATCCGAGCTGTTGTCACTGACCCACTGGGATCGAGTTTATGAGTTGCATGCTCTGGTTCGGAGCTTCAAGCGCAATAATGACTGAAGAGTTGGGGGCTTTGGGCCCGTCACCATTGTGGCTCGTAACTCGGCATGATATGACCCGTCCTGTGTTCAGTGTTCTTTTACTCCGTCGTCCGGCCTTCGTTCCTGGTGATGCGTGCCGTGTCTGGATGTCGCACACCGCGTTGTGGCTGATTGCCACTTCCGGTGCCTTTTGCAGCTCCTACTCTGTACTCTACTTCATTCTTTACTCCACTCATTTACGTATACCGAGCGTACGTGTCTCCTTGGACGGTTGGACCAGCAGTTGTCGTCTCCGGGGAGTCTTCATGTCCACATGATGGGGGCCGGGCGTTAATCTGCTGTTAGATCAGAGAATATCCTGTTTTTTTAATGTTGATTGTGCTGTAACTTGCGATCTCACTGGTGTCTTTGTTTGCAGAGATGGGCAAGTGCGACCTCCCCTCGACGGTCTGAACTGAACTCAGAACCGAAGCAACAGCACCTAAGCACGACGCTTGCAGCCATCTCAGAATCTTTGGCCTTTCTTTTACTGCAGCCTTGACTCCTGCTGCAGCCTTGACTCCTGCTGCAGCAACCCGGGGCGTACGTAGAACGAGCATCGCTGTTGGTAGCTGTACGCCTTCTTTTTGCAGCTTTGGATACCTTTGTTTAGTCTACTACTCCTAATCTCCTTATATGTAAGTACGCTACTGCTACAAGCTGATTAGTATAGATTAATTGATGGCTAAGCCTTTGCTCCTCCCATGTGATATGAACCCACTACGGTTTGTCTCGGCTCTCGAGTGATCTGTTTGACTCTTGCCCCATCATTTTCTTGGTGTTTTTTTTGCCGGAAATGGTGCTTAGCGTGGACGACAGTGTGCACTAGCCTGCACTCGAGTAGAGGAACTCATGACAGTGGCGCCCTCTCGTGCGGCGTCAGTGTTTGGCTTTTAACACCCCTACTCCTTAAAACTTTCTTTGGCTACTATAACTGTCTTGGGTGTTTGGCGAGCATTTTGGGTACAAAACCATGGGAACGAGGATTAGCGCCGAACTGCTTTGGAAATGTGCTTTTTAGGTCACAAAGGAACACTGCTTTTGACGTTTTGTAAACGAACATAAACCTGTCCGAAATGACCTGTGATCGATCTAGAAACGGTGAAGTCGTTGGCGGTTGATCCTCCACGAAAAGCGGCACTTTTAGTCGATGTTCGGCCTGTGGCACCACTGCTCAACTGGTCTTTGGCTTGGCACAAATGTTAGTGGGCAGACATGGGCACGGATCGGAACTTTCGTAAAAAACCTGTCGCACCCCCCGGCACATCACTGTGCGGCCACCACGGCACACGTTGCATGAGCCTTTCGATCGACAGCTATGTGGCGTACCACTGCCGCGTGCCGGTAGTGCTCGCCTGCTCGGCGCCTCGACGGCCAGGGCTTGGAACCACGTGGGGCTGGGACACATGAACAAAGCACATCATGTGTACATTGGAGGCCACCGTAGGAGTAGGTGCGGCCTGACCTCCGGGCTCCGGCGTCTTCCGGCTGCGGCATCCCCTCCGCGTGTGCGACTGCCGGCTGGCAAGCATGTGAAGGAAGCGGCCAACGCCCAACCCGGACAGGGGAGTCGGCAGGCTGGACCACTACCCGGCCCGGGTGGGAAGGAAAGGGTATAGGTGTAGAAATGGGCGGCCCGGCCCGGCCCGGGCCCGGGCCCGGGGTGGCCCGGTAAAAACCGGGCCGGGCCAAGCCCGGCCCTACCTCCCACCGGGCCGGACCGGGCTGGCCTGCGGGCTCAGGCGACGGCCCAAGCCCGGGCCCGCGGGCCGTTTTTGGGCCGGGCCAGCCCGGAAAGCCCGGCCAGAAATAAAGGGCCGGGCTGGCCCGTAGCCCACAAATATAAAAAAAAAACAAAAGTTTTAGTGTTCAACATTCTAAATTTATAGTTTCAACATTTATTAATTTCTATTTTAACATCTTATATGTGCAGTTTCAATACTTTGAGTCTCAAATGTTGAACATGTTCAAATCTAATGCTGAGATATTTCATTCACGTTGTTGAGTTAGCACAATTAAAATGTTGAAGATAGATAGAAGACCCGGATGGAGAAGACACCGGGCCTTGACCGGCCCGTTCTCCTTCTAGCGGGCCGGGCCGGGCTGGCCTGCAGGTCGAGGTGACGGCCCAGGCCCGGCACCAGGTAACGGGCCGGGCTAGCCCGGGCCCGCAAAAGACCGGGCCGGGCCGGGCTTGGGCCGGGCCAAAAATCCGGGCTTCTGGGCGGGCCACCGGGCTGCGGGCTTTTTGTACATCTATAGGAAAGGGGAATATTGACCCAATGATTTCACTGATCGAGATGAGAAATGAAGATTCGCCGTCATCCGCGGTGATTTTCCGTGCCCGCTCGTCGGCACCTGGGTGATGAGGAATTGAGGATTGGCAGTGCGAGTAGCACGCGTACGGAGTACAAGCCTTTGACTGGCGGGTTGCGCGTTGTGCATTGGGCGCGCGAGCCGGTCGACGACGGGCACGAGTGCACGACGGCAACAATCGGAGTACAAGTGGGCCGTGTTTTTCCTTCGAAAAAATGGGGCAATTGCTGTGGGTTTTTTTTTTATTGGTGGAGTAGAAGAAGTAGATAGAGAGATGTGCAGCGGATTCCCTCTTTTGTACACGACCGAACTTATGGGCTATTGGGCTCTGTATCTGCTCACAGGAAGGGAATAACGATTGAGAGCCCAAAGGCACTTGTCATATGGATTGGGGAGTAGGAAATGTTCTACATTTTCTTTCGACGATGGAATAAGATTATGAGGTGCTACATGGATGCACGTACGCATTCAATTGTTACGATTTGGCGCAAAGTGGAAGGCAAAAATATACACGCAACAAAAAGTTCACGCAACGTAACCAGTGCTAAACCCCTGTTCACTGGTATTATGACCACCTCTGGGGCAAATAATTTCAATGAGCCCTGAAAAATGACCTGCCGTGCAATGAGATTTAACCGGAGTTTTGGCAATAAATCATTATAACTTAGCCGCAACTGACGCTTAAACTCGGACTGTACATTTTGGTAGGTCCAAAACCGCCCTAGCTGCCTGCGTGGGAGTATATATCTGCCTCCAAACCGTGTGGGTGGAACGGTGACATGTCACATAGGTAGCAACTACTTGCAAATCATGACAAGTTTAATATCCTCACAAGAGCAAAGATGTATTTTGAGAGTGGTGGAACTAGACGTGATAACGTGACCATTGCTGTTCGCTTCTTTTGATAAAGCTTTTACTCGATGATCCCATTATACTCACTGCCACAAAAGATGAAAACCACTTTTGACCAAAGCTGATGTGGCAGTAACAGTAGTAACACACCAACTCCTGGTCACGTACACCTTGCTCAATACAATAGACACTACGTACAAGCTTTACAGTACAAACTTTATCCGTACGCACGCAATACATTACACCGTACACACCAGGATACACACACATACCGTACCCACCTATACAATCCGAAATTGCACGTACGCGCCTGCTATATCTACCATACACAATACATGCATTGGAGAGTTACCACGATGATCGATCACGCGGTGGCGATGGCGGACTTCATGGCCTCGAACCGTGGCTCCTTGGCCTCGAACTTGTGCTGCACGTACAGGTTCATGTAGTCCTCGAACACGAACCTCGGGTACGCCGCCTCGGCGCGCTCCTCCTCGCCGGCGACGAGCTCCGGCGCCGGGAAGATGACGGCGTCGGCGCCCGGGTTGTAGAACGACGCGATGGACATGCGGTTCCCGTCGGGTCGCGTCAGCACGCGGTGCATCACGCTCTTGTACCTCCCGTTGGTGATCACCTCCAGCTGGTCGCCGATGTTGACGACGATGGCGTGGCGGATGGGAGGCACCTCCACCCACTCGCCGTCCTTGAGCAGCTGCAGGCCGCTGACCTGGTCGTCCTGGAACAGCAGGATGATGCCGCCGGCGTCGGTGTGGGCCCGGAGCCCATCGACGAGGTCCGGACGTGGGCACGGCGGGTACGCGCTCACCTTGGTGCCGAACGTTGGGCCGTTGGAGCCCGCAAAGGCCTGCTTCAGGTAGCCTTTCTCCAGGCCCAGGTTCTCGCACAGCAGCTCCAGCAGCTTCTCCGACAGCTTCTGTATCTCCGATGCGAATTGCTTCATCACTTGCCTGCAGGGAGCGACACGGAAGGCTCGGTCCGTCACAGCCTCACAGGAATATTCCAATCCAACCGATAAAAGCGCACCCAGCGAGCGCTTGCTAAAAAGGTGATTCGACTTGTGATGGTTAAAGGAATAAACACAGCATTCCGGATGTACACTTGTCAAGCACTGAAATGCTCTGTCTGATAACTACGCGCGCCGTCAGAAAAAGAAAATCTACAGAACTACTACTAGTACTAGTACCTGCTTATCTAAAGAAATATTCTTGATGTGTGCATTATAGGTTTGTACGAGCATTTGAAACACTACTTAATTCGTTAATAGGAGCAGGTCATGTCATGTATTATATAATAGCTTTTCTGAGATGCGTACAAAGCGTCTGATTAGGCCTAGCACCATAGGCGGCTTCGTCAGCCTGGATTTGTATGGTAGCCCCAAAGTCATTAAACTAGTTCAACTTGGAATAGTAAAGGCATTCAGGGTCAGAATCATCCGACTAAGAAACTGATTATCCCCAAGGTTTTTTGCAACATGAGTCAAAAGCTGATGACATGGCGCTTCAACTTTTATTCCGAAGCCAACAGAAGGTTTTATCAATGACTGATTGTCTGATTGTACTGGCCAACTAAAAATATGTCTGAACACACCTGTAGTGGTCGTCGAGGTCTGGGAGGTCGGCGATGTTGGAGGCGGGGAGGTGGCGGAGGAAGAAGGTGCTCTCCCAGTCCACGTCCTTGACGTCGGCGCCCTTCTCGCCGGCCTCCAGCGTCCTCGCCGCGAACTCCTGGAACTTGGGCTCGCGGCAGTTGGTGTAGTGCGCCTTGGTCAGCCTCTCCACCTCGTCCATCAGCTCGTGGGAGATGCCATGATTCAGCAGCTGCATGAAAGAAGAAACTGACATGATGAGAACTGATGGCTCCCGTCGATCGGGCAACACATGCAACTGATGGCTAGATAGATCAATTATGGTCGGCTGGTTGATGGAGAATAAGAATCTGTTCGAGACTATTTGTTAGGTAAAGGCAGAATTAATGCTTTGTTTTCTTTTCAGAAACCGGCGTCGCTAGACACAGTCTGACAGAATGCTAAAGAGGCGATCAACAGCAGGCAAATTCTCCATGCTAGCATCAAATATTCAAATCATTCGTGAGGTTTTATGGGTGATCATGTGTGTGGCTGTGAGCGGCACCTCGAAGAAGCCCCAGTTCTCGCAGGCGTCGCGGATCACCTCCATGGCCTTGGGCTTCTCCTCGGTCTTCAGCTTCTCCATGTTGATCACCGGGAAGGAGAGCGCGGTGCAGGTAGCTGCCATCTCTCTTGCTCTATCACTCACTCTCTCGTGCTCTCTGTGAGTGTTGCTTAAGAAGCTGATGAGTATGTGTGCAGACCATGGCGGTGAGTGGTGCCCAATTTATAGGCGCCAGGATGAAGGCAGCGCTGAGCTAAGATAGAGAGCCAGATTACCAGAATGACCTCGGGACACCCATGTTTAATTCGGTCAAATGGATTAGGAAACTAAGTACGTGGTTGCGCAAAAAAAAGCATTGTGGACGTGCAACGAGGCTTCCCGATGATGACAAGTAGTCCTCTTCGACCAGAGGACTGCAAGTCTGCAACTGACCCCAGCTGATACCTGGAATGATGTAGGAGTAGTATAATACAATATCACTACAATTTGTGTTGCTATTCTATTGCCTAACATAGCTAGCATTCGCGTACGGAAGCGGCCTAATGCCATATACTTTACAGGCTGATGCATGATGGGGGGGTCAAGATATAGATTAAGTAAGAATTTCGGCATCCATACTGCACCTGGTACAAAGTTCGTAGACTTTTCAGGCCCGATTCAGTATGTACTAATATGGACGTCAATTCACTTGCGAGCCAATTTAGGCATGCCAAAATTTCAAGTCGTTGATAATCGTCGCGAATAATAAAACGGCGCCTATACGTTCAATTCACTAGTCAAAATTTAACATGTTCAATCATACCCTAAAAAGCATACTGCACATGTACACCCTCCATTTTTCTTGGAAATCTGAAGGTTTAATCTGATTTACTAGGACCATATACGCCACATACGATCAGTGTTCAAGCAGTGACCAGGTGTGCTCTTCGATTTCGAGCTCAATACTTCCATCGACACATCTGCTGGCATGGCAAGAACAAGAACAATACCAACTGCTGAGTAAAACCCGACCTTGCAGCTGGACGGTTGGACCATCCTAGTCTGGTCGATCTGCAGAGTGTATCGTCATCTCTGATCGGTGTGTCACTTGTTCCTGACCTCTCCGTCGCCCATCACGAGTAGGGGCCGGATTAAACACGGTCGCGTCCCTCGGATCTTACACAATCTTTCAACTGGTTCAGTTTCTGTCAGACCTCGCGAGTGGGCGAGCCTTTTGCCTTTACCCTGTCGCGCCAATTTGGGTGTTGACGAAACTTTGCAGCTGGGGAAAAGCAGACAAAATAAAGCATGGAGATTGGGAGTTACTTCGTCGATCCACCGTATGACTAGAAAACCGATGCCAACTACAAAAGCATATAGGATCAAATCATTGTACCATCGTTCGATCAGAGAAGGCCTACGATGCATACCAAGCCTGCCTTTCTAGCTGGGCGGCACACTCGAAACGTACTCGCTGGGGACAAGCTTAGTGGCCACTATCCTCAAATATGGTCCTTGTACAAGACCACGTACCAGAATATCTTCCAACTTGGTTGCCTAATCTTCTCGTCTAGAATCTTGGCGAATAATGCACAGATGTTGCCTAATCTTCTCGACCAGCGGCGACGAAGCCATGTTCCCACCGCGTGCTGGCTGGGCGGGTCACGTCAGAGCCGTGCCTTTCGGGCGGAGTCGATCACCGGCGGATGGATCGGCGTCGTCGTCGCCATCTCCTCTCGTGACGGGAACAGAAGCCGCGCGCTAGCCTATCCGGCCTTTGCTTTGACAAGCCCGCGGCGACGCAACATGCACGTCGCGCGCCGGTGGGGCCACAGGCGCGAGCTGGCTCGGCATGGCCGCAAGTGGGGGGCGCGTGAACGATCGGCCTCGCCGCCACCCATCGGTCGCCATAAAGACGACACGGTGCCAAGCCGAGACCAAGATTTGCTTACGCCACAGCGCCGCGGCCCGGCTCGGGCCACTGGTGCGTCGTCGTCGGCGCCGGCGTCCCGATGAATTCATAAAGAATCGTAGCGTTCACACGCGCGCACGGATTTGGGATTCGGCATCGGTTTTGTTTAGCCGAGCGATCTTGCCGGCGGCAGCCTGCTTTTGGGCTGGACAACCAGCGACGTGCGGCCGCGCGCGTGCGCGCACTAGCGCACGTACGGGTAGCCGGCCAGCCACCCAGAAGTCTCCGGCTCCGGCAGCCAAAAAGCAAAATAAATCCTAGACGGCCTTATAATCTGAGCGTCTTATCGATCGTAATCGTTCAGACAGAAATATTATATATCGATGGCTGGTCTCTCGAATCCACTTGGAACGAACAAGGAAGAGGTGACGTGATTCCTCGCGCGTGCTGGAACTGCAGTAAAAAGGGAAGAGGCCGGAGCCCGTGGTTGGATTTGATATTGTTGCCGTACGGGTAGCATATCGGCGAGTGCGCAGGTCAAGATTCACAGATCACGGGCGCGCCGGGGAAGTCAAGGCAGCCAACGCAGCGGCCTCGTATTATTGGGGACACTTGCTCGCTGGAGGACAAGGACCATGGAGCGACGACGGTCAGTGCACATGGCACGCGAGCACGCATGGCGATGGCGCCACCCAACCCAATGGAGCGAACGGCCATGATCAACCGACCCGGCCCTCTGTTTCCGTCCAAGCCGTAGCCGGTGGTGTGAAGAAGGCATCATGCACGTCTGCAAAATCTTGGCGCGCGTCAGATGTCAGATATGATGCATTTCGTAAATCGTAAATCATATGTCACGCATTCGAGAGAAACCAAAAAGGAAGATCTAGTCGCGACTCGGAAAGATCCGTCCTTTGAATCCGCGGCGCGTGACATCGCCGCGGAAAAGGATCGCACGCCGACGACGACGACACGCTTCAGCCCCGGCGACCCGTCGCGCGCCGCTCACTGTGTCGCCGGAGGAAGAGACGACGACGAGAGGGTACGGGAACACCCAGTGCCGTCGCCATTCCCTGACAGCGATCGTGTACGTACGTGCAGATAAGATTGATCGGATTCGCCGGCCTTAGCCACGGCAGGTTAATTGGCCGACGCCGATCGTTCGTTCATAGAACGGTCGGCGACGGATGAACAGTGACAATGCTGTGTTGCTTTTACAGCTTCGAACGCACGCCGCTGCGTTCCGGCCGGCGTGCCCTCGACGCCACGATGGCGTTTTGCTCGTATAGTATAGGCACGCGTAGCTAGCCATGGGGTGTTGGTATCACAATTCACACGACTTCGGCAGTGGGAAAAGTCAGTGCTGTGCTGTGGGCAATGTGTGGCACTAGCGCTGCTGCTCGATCCATGGCATGCGTTTGATCCGGCCTGCTTTGATGGTGCATTTGTTAAGCTGTGTGGATAATGGTTAACGTCATTATCAGATTGTCGGCACTGTTGTTCTGTACCTATACAAACAGCGAGTGGACGCCTTTTTCAGATGAAAAAAAAAACGCCACAATTTGTCGACATTAGTACGCCCTACAGTACACAACAATGTTGTGTTTTTCACTAGGGGTTTCTAGGTAGAAGACTGCAATTCGACGGCGGCCGTACAGTCGTACGTGCAGTCACACCGTGGAAGCACGCCTCGATGGCTCCATCGAGCTTGTTGTGTTCGGCTTGAGCTCAGAAATGGAGCAGAAAGAATCTCTCGTGCGAGAACACGAAGGTTCAGTGAACGATCGCGCGGAGGCACTTGGCAGAGCTTTTAGGGTGCGTTTAGATTCACCAAACCTCTCCCAAAAAAACACTATTCATCCAACTTTTCCCTATTCATACCACCACTCCTACTCACAGAACACTATTCATCTACAGTGTATTTTTGGATCTACAGTGTTTTTTCGGGGAATCTTTCCCAATCTAAACACCCCTTACAGTCACTCACTCGGATTGGCCCGGAATGCGAGCTAGATCTATCCTGCGTACGAAGACATTGCAGGCTACAGCATGAGCACGTGAGATTATTGTTCAGATTGCAATCGCCGGACAAACATGCTTTGCTTTGGCTGCCTTTTGGAAGAACATTTGCAGCAGCAGGAGCAGCAGACATGGGAATCTAATCCGATCCATCCAATCCTACAAATGCTCTTCCAAGATCGCACAACCTTAACCGGGCATCGTAGGCGAGCAGGAATTTTCCATCCTCTTTCCGTGACAGTACAGATCGAGCGCGCGAATGCGCGATAGCTTTACAAAAAAAAAAAAGCAAGATTTTACACAGTGTGGGTAGCCTTGGGGTATTCTGGGCCGGGATTCCCTTTGGATAAATACTGTGTTCTTTTTCGGTAAAGATGTTCGGCAGCTTCGTCCGTCGCCTGTTTCTGTTGTGCGTCTTGCTGATGCTGCTCCTTGTTGGTGCAAGTAAGAACATTATATTTCTGGTATTATTCTCTATACACGCACCGGTTGCCACCTTGGAGACGCTACTCGCTTGCACGTATAATTGGTTCCCATTGCATTTGCATATGTGCTCCTCAACGAAGAATTCCAGATAGGGAGGAAGAGAAAAAAGAAAAGGTGCAGTCGATGTGGACAGGAAGATTTTTTGGAATAAAATTCACCAGCTTATGAAGCTATTCTTTACGTTTGCACTATTGCACTGAACTAATGGGATGTGTTTAGTTGACGGCAACAGGGAACATACACTTTAATACGGCAGCTTTACTACTAGTACTTTATAGGCACGGTTAAGAAATTCGCAGCATTTTCATGGGAGTGTGCGACTTTCCAACCCTGACGAACTTGCTGACCTCAAATCAGATTCTGAACTCGTGTCAGCCGCAGGTTAGCAGAGAACACCTAACCTATACACAACGAGGCGTGACAAAATCGCCAATCTTATCACTATAATCCGCCTATGAATATTAGTGCATGGTGGCGAGGTATGAAGTGGAATGAACTTTAGTCTGGTGTGCTATCTCCTCCCGGAAAGTGGGAGAGGACTACTGAAGGATAAACAACAACAGTCGTGCAGTAGTAGGACTGATGAGCAGGCAAAGATGAGATGGTAGATGACGGCGAATCTGCGGCCCATGCGTGTTCACGCGCACGTAGGTCCGGTCCGCATGAGGGCTCTGAAAACGAGGAGGCCGCTCGCCAATCATGTCACGTACACCAACCAACCCCCAATCACCCGCATGCCCTTCTCTCTGCAGTCCAACATGTAGGGGCATGGTCGCATTGCCACCAATCTTTCCTGCATCGAAGCATGCATATGACGGATGCCGGCACGGAATTATCAGTGTACGGACGCGTACAGCCGTGTTGCCCAGCTGTCAATTCTTGGTGAATTGGCAGTGCATCGTCGTTTTTTTTTTGTCACGGGAATTTTGATCTGGGTTCGGTAGGATAAGGATGACTTGTAACTTTGCTAGGCTGAAATAACAAAAGAAATATGGTCGATAGGGCTTTGGCACTGGCCTGGCTTCATGCAATCATGCTTTTGTTTCCAGTTTTCGAGGTGGACTCGTCGACAAACACCTTGTTCAGTAACATGCCGATAGAGGCAACTGTTGCTTGTGTATGGCCAGTTTATTTCGTACATAGGGATAGGATTCGAGGACTGGGCGACTGCTTGCTTAAGTTACCTTCTTCATCCGTTCGTCATCCATGATTAGATCTTAGAATACGGCGCAATAGGTCAAGAAACGCAGCAGAAGCAGGAGCATCCCCTGAGCTCTGCTACAGTAGTTGTGCCAGCTGCGGTGGTTGTCTGATTGGGGTGTGGCCGTGTGGGGAGGCCAATGCTCCGGCGTGACATCTGAAATGTGTGTGTGGGCAAGGAGTGTGGAGTGGGCAGTAAGTAGCTAGCAGGTAGAGCTAGCGCGCCGGCACCATAGTAACTAGTGCCTAGTGCTGCCTGGTGCACCACCACGTACTCACTGAGTTGAGGTCGCAAGGGTGCATACATGCACGATTGCGCTTTGCTAGCTCGCACACAAACTGCTTGTCACGATAGCTAGCTTTTTTTTTTTCCACGTAGCATAGATGGCTTTCATTTTCCACGGTAGTAGCACTACTACTCACTGGAATGGATGCACTGGATGGATGGATGTACACCACCTGAGAGATAAGGCCGAGATGCTATCCTGCAACAGTGCAGGCTGGATCGGGGACGGATGGGCAGAATTATTGGTACGGTGGCGCGCCTGCAGTAATCACCGGCTCCGATCGATTCGACTCCCTCCAGAAGCCGCGGATGAGCCGGACGATGATTGGTCGGTGGCGGCCCCACACACAAAATGGACAGAGATAACGTACGTTGTTTGGACTCAGGACGTGACGCCCAAACAGGCCGATCCCTCCCACCGAGTCGTCGACGACGACGCACGATCGACCCGATGAGACGGGCGCGGCGGCGAGCGGCGCGGGACGCGGTGCCCGTCGGGTCGCGTCGAGGCCGGAAAGGAAATTATTGATGAATTGGCACCCCGAAGGCTGGACAGCGACGTGGGCCACGACGGAAGAAAGCCCAGGTGGGAAGCTGGATGGATCGCATCCCGCGCGTCCCGACAGCGCCGGGCCGCGAGCGCACGGCGCACTCCCTCGTCGTGATGCTTTACGACCTTCCGGGCCAAGCCGTCCCCGCCGGCCTGCCGCCGTGGGGGTTGTGTAATGAGAAGGCCCTGTGGTTGGGCTGGGCTGTGGTGTTACAACACTAACTAGCCTGCCCAACCGGTCGAGGCCCGCATCTGCTGGGCTTTTGCTATGCAAAATCTAGCCCGCGCCGATCTGCTGGGCTAGACTTCTTGTTCATCTTCTTGTGGTCCTTTTTCCATCTCGCCCGGGGCACGCGGCACGCCAACCCCGTCGGCCGTCGACCGTGACAAAAAAAAAACCTTGGCTAAAGCTTCGTCGTGGCCAGTTTTTAGCCGGTAAATAGCTGAGTGTTTTTTATTGCACACACTGTAAAGGCTTTGTCTAATGCTGAAACGACTCTGGCAAAGAAAAAAAAAAACAGGACGAAGGGCATATTGAGACAAAGGTTTTGGCGGGTGCCCTGACGGCTTCACACTCGACAAACAACAAATTTGTAGAGTTCTCGATGAAATTTACGTAATTGTCAATAGGGCCGGACCTAGCTTTGACCCAAGACCAGAGCCAAATCTAATATGAGCTTTGACCCAAGACCAGAGCCAAATCTAATATGGTAAATATGTTTTTAGTTTTTAGGTTTATTTGGTGGATTAGAACTTTAATTTTAGGACAAAGTTAGGAAGTGGGAGTGGAGTTATTTAGACCATGACTAAGGCCAAGGCCTGGGTGGCCTGGGTGCAGACCCGCCACTGATTGTCAAACCAAAATACACTCGGCAAACTACGAATTAATTATAGGAGCCAATCCAATCATGCATAGTGCGGCGCTCCCTGCGGCCCTGCTCGAGATTCTTCAGGTCGGGACGTCTGGTCACTCACGAGTCATCACTCATGCGTGCGTCCTTGTGTGACCGTGTCCATGATCCACGATGACCCGATCCCGCTGTGAAGAGACCCGGCAAGCCCTGCACTATTGCCTCCGTCCTGTCTGTCCTCATGGTGGTGCCGACGTGCCGTGGTGCGACGAAAGCAGATGGATAATGTTGTATGCTGTGCCTTTACCCGGTCCCGTGAGAAGCAAAGACGCCCACAAATCATAGCCGTGTCTTTGCTGCACACTCGCACTGCTCGATCAAAAGGCCGCCAGACCAAAAGCAGCCACACACACACAGCCCGTCCCGTAGCAGTGTAGCACGGCGCCAGCGTAGCACCTTCGCCGTCCGGCTAAAACTGGGGGGTTTGGGGGGTGTTTGGTTGCATGCATCACCCCCCGATCAGGCTCTCCGCATGCAGGGAGTCTGTGTTTGGTTGCCTGCACAGGAGGCTGGGCCAGGTTCACCACATGCAACCGTACACTCTGGGCCAGGCTCGCTGGAAACGTGGAGTTGGCCGTTTCTGGCGGGCCTGGCTCGCGGGATGCAGGAATTAGTTCACTAATAACAGTATTAGTACACGATTAGTATACATTAAGTTATATTAATATATTTTAATTAGATTAAGATTTATAAATCTTTACCTACTCCTAAAGCAAGTAAGGTTTCTGCCCACTTTTTTTCGTCCGTCGTACGGACAATGGGCCCCACCTGTCAGCCATATACATCCTCTTTCGTCTCCTCTGCTTGTGAATCGGAATCGAAACCGGACAGCCTCGATCCTCCCAGGTTCGGCCCCTCTGCTCACGAATCGAAATCGAAACCGGCCAACCTCGATCCTCCCTGGTTCATCCCGTGCGCATCGCGGATGCGTTGTCCTCACCCCTGCCATTTTCGACGCAGGTCTGATCCAGCATCTGCTCGTTCTAGAGACAAATAAAAAAAAACAATACTGAGAAGATCGAGGAACAAATGTCTAAGATGAACCCACCTAGATTTGGAGCTTAGAGCGAACCATATCCTCGTGCAGCTATGCTCCTGTGAGGACCGATGTGCTCGCAGTCGCAGAGAAGAGCAAATCGGAGGCCGAACAAATAGCCAAATAGGAGCAGGCGCCGGCGCTGGACGAAGCCAAGCACGAGGGGTCTCCTTGCTTCCGCGCTGGCGCAGAGACATGAGCCATGGTCCATGGAGAGGTGGAGAGCAGAAAGAGAGGAACGGGAACGAGCGGTGAGGCCGTGGGACGAGGCCGTGAGGGGAAGATAAGGTTGACCGGATGCTTCGGCGAGAAAAATATATTTTACAGGTTATCGCTGGCGCTTGGCCCCACATCCTCAACGCATGCACGCTGCTGACTGTGTCATCGCACTGGGCTTGATCGCTTGACCGTGCATGCGGCCAGCATTGGTGTCCTCCGCATGTGCATAACACTTGAGCATTAAGACTACTTGCAGGCGTATTGAAAACAACAGCGGTTCATGCTGAGTGTTTTCTGTTTTTTTTGAGACTTCACATTTAATCCGGAAAAGATCTTAATCACACTATCATCAAAGTAAAATTTAAAAATAATTTGTTAAGTACCCTAGCATCGTTTTACATGTAAATAGTTCGTTAAGTACCCGTAGCAACGCACGGGCATGTGTGCTAGTGTAAAATAAAACCATTAAAACATAACTTCGTAAACTAAATATTGTAAAATTATTTATATTTTCTAATCTTATCTCATGTGACATGATACGTACGGGCAACCAAACACCTTCTTTTCTCAGCCAGGCTGGACACGTGCAGACAACCAAACACGACACGTGCTCAGCCTGGCTCACCCATGCAACCCAGGCTAAGATCATGCAGGCAACCAAACAGCCTAGGTTTCGTGGTGGTCGTGTAGCAGCAAGTAGCAGCGAATTAGGCGAGAGGAGCAAGAAATGTTGGCGAAGAGGTCGGTTTCGTGCGTGCACCGTGGATCTCTCGCAAAGCACAAAGCGGTGGTTGTATCATTGGAGGACGTAGGATAAGGTTGGTGCCGGAGCTGAGGCGGATAACATAAAGATACTATACGGTCACTGGCAGTGATGTACGGACCATCGGCGCCCATACGATACGCGAGCGTGCGATCAAAAGGCTAATGGCTGTTCACGACGGGCGAAAGGCTTCAGATACTCAGATTTCAGTTTGAGTTGCTCTTAATTCAGGTCCACAGCTCCTTATTGCGCGCTCCATACCTGATCATCGGGCGAGGCCTGTAGCAAGGATCTCTTCTTCCCATGGAGTCATGGGCCATGCTGTATGTGTAGCTTGTGCCCTGTATGGTAGAGTAGTGTTGTTGGATACTCGACCTAAAACCAGGGTTCGCAATCCCGTTCATAACCGACCGGTTCCCGCGGAACCAAACCGCCCCGGACCGGTAGCGGTTCGAGGCGGTTTCAAACCAGAGAAATTCAAAAATTTCAAATTTAAATTTAAAAATTTGAAAATTCGGATAAAAATTCTTAAAAATACTTCATGGTGTGCTGGATCTATTGGTGCCAAAATTTCTCAAATATTTGGTCATTTGCTATTTGTTTCACGAAAAAATCAACTGATTGAACTTCTAATGCACACAAAAAATACTAAATACACTAATATTTGAAAATTTTTGACATCATTAGATTCTATGCACCTTGAAATATTATTAGGAATTTTTCTTTTATTTTTTTTAATTTTTAGTTAAATTTGAAAACATGACAAATTATGTATTGAGCTGGCTTATTGTCCAAACCGGCCGGCTTACCGTCCAAACCGCTCGGCTTACCGGTCAAACCGGGCGGCTTACCGGTTCAAACTGATTGAACTAGGATTTCATTTACATTTGAATTCAAAATTTGAATTTGTCCGATTTTGACAGGTTCCCGCGGGAACCGGACCGGTTAGCCGCTACCGCCGGCCGGCGGTTCGGCCCTCCGGTTCAGTTCTGTGAACCCTGCCTAAAACGCGCCCGATTTGCCCCGTCCTTGCAAGTGGCATTGGAATCGACAGCCGAGCCGCGACGTTCCCGTCCTATCCGCTGCCAATCGCCATTGGGCGCTGTCTCGTCGCCCCCACTTGGCGCGTGCTCAAGCTCTCAACACCAGTGAGAAATGCTTCCTCGCTCGAGCGTCACCAATTGGTAGCATCAGCTTTTAGGCAAAAAGAGTTATCGACGGAGCAATATGAATTCATGGATTCGTCCTTTCTATCTTCTTTCTTTCTGCCCTGTTGCTTGTGCTTTATGTTAACCAGCCATTAGCGTTGGGGAATGGTGCTGTTAACAGGTTCACTTTCCTTTTAGTGGCAATGCGTTGCTTGCGAGCGTCGGTCGGTAAGCCAAGAAAAAGGGCAACAAGGAAATAGCTCGCAGATCCATGGTTTCCGCGGCTGGACATGCGCAAAGATCCGAAAAATTCTACTGCTCCAGAGAGAAGTTGGTGGGTCATCGTAAGCTTCTGGTCGCAAAGTATCTGTATCACGTTTCCAGAGTCCATAGTTAGTAAGGAACAGGACTCTTGTTTAAGAGTCAAAGTGAAGGTGAAACCACGATCCTGAGTGTATGATCCAAGATTTGGTATTAGGTTGATGCAAGCTCAAAAACTAACCACTCGATCCCTTGCAGCCTACGGCACCGGTGACGACGACCGTAGTAGCAAAACGGAACGGTTTTGCTCCAAATAAACAATACGGAGCCGCCGTTTTAGGTAAGCTGGACTGTTAAACGAAGGCCACACATAAAAAAGGCAAGCCAAAAACACACGGGCAAATAGGATCCAGACAAGGAGGAGCCCCTTTCCCTGTCCAGTGGCCTGGTGCAGCCGTGCTTGCGGTTGCAGGCAAGAGGGCCCCATGGCCGCTCGATCTGCTGCTCCTCGCCACTATGCTCGAACGCCACTGGGGGAACAGGGAAAAGAGCTCGCGCAATGGTTCGTGACTCGGCATGCAGATCGATCTTCGTTTGCCTGATTGGGATCTCGGGACGGGTTTCGCTTTCGCGATGAAAAGGGTCTTCGGATATCGCAAGGGATTTGTTATACAAAGCCAGACACGTCTTGTCACGGCGCGAACAAAATGTCGGTCGCCCTGTGGCGTTTCGGTGCGGTGCGTGTGTCTCGCTGCGATTCGGTGCCTGCTTGAGGAGAAAAACAGTCGATGCAAGCTTTGATTCGAGTTGATTCAGGCGTTAATGTTGCTGTAGATTCAAGATGGCGAGAGGCAACCCCTGCCTGTAGCTCTGTACTCTGATCCAGTGATCCGTGTCCGAGACCGTTGGACGTTTGGACCTGGAAGCTGCAGGGAACGATAGAAGCGCGCAAGCCCCTAACGTGCAAGCCAAGAACACGGAGACCATGAGATTTCGACCTGACCGAAGTAGCCGCAGTGGTCAAGACTGAAGACGAACCGAAGACGTGAGACATAACCCGGTTGGTCTGATAGACGAACTTTGACAGCGTCATGAGCAGGCAAATAGAAATCCTGGTTTCAGACTTTCAGTTGAAAGTTTTTTTTTTTGCTAGGCATACAGTATATGACAGAACTTTGAACACAAGTGAAACGCCTCTCCCTGCTCTGCCAAACGCTTCAGGAAAAAAAAAAGTAGTTTTGCATTCAACGATGACACACGAACACACCAATAATTATGAACACACGATGACCCACGAGTTACCAAGTGTTACGACACTGCAAGAAACAACGGATTCTCACGTCGCTTTCACATAAATTGTTCTTTTTCCCTCTCATCGTCAATCATCACCCAACACGCACGCACGCAGCGTCGCAGTGTCACAGGCTGATACAGGGTGACTGACCTCTTCGCGCTTCCCCTCGCGGCCTCCCCTCCCTGCATCGGCTTCTTGCCATGCGGTGCCCCGGCCTCCTCCTCGCCTCCCTATAAATAACGCAGCCGTTACACACGGCCACACCCACAGACCCACTCTGCTTCCCAACAGACACGCAAAGTACAGCAGCCTCCTGCCGTTTCCCGCGCGCGCCATGAAGCTGGAGGTCGCGGCGAGGAAGAGGAGCCAGAGCCAGGACGGGGAGCAGCAGCAGAGCGACAAGACCGTGGGCGTCCACGGCATTGGGCTGTGGAGCCGCCCGAGACTCGTTGCTGCCCCGGAGGCAGCGGTGGCCGGCGGCGACGCCATGGCGCCGCCGCTCAACTTCGCCATGGTCGACGACGGCATCTTCCGCTCGGGCTTCCCGGACGCCGCCAACTTCCGCTTCTTGCTCTCCCTCAACCTCCGCTCCATCGTGTAAGCTCTCGGCTCGGCTGATTCCTGCGTGCTTCGAGTCGTTGCCAACGGATCCGACTGACCTGTCGATTTCGAACGATGCTTGCTTGTTGCTTGGGGTGGTGATCTGCAGGTACCTGTGCCCGGAGCCGTACCCGGAGGAGAACGCGCGGTTCCTGGAGCAGAACGGGATCGAGCTTCACCAGTTCGGCATCGAAGGGAGCAAGGTACCACCAACCAAACAAACACCCAAACAAACATCTCAATCATGCACTGAAATCTTCGATTTGTGCACATCGTCTGCGGACGCCAAAACGATCTTTGCATCCAGTTCTTTTTTTCAGTATTGGTCCCGTTCTGCAGTCCAATAACATCTGCACCATGAACGCAAGTCAGGCACACAACATTAGCGCTAGCAGTATCGCACTAGCATTACAGTGGTCAAAAGGGTTGCTGTCCTTAGAACACCCTGTTTGCCACGAGACTTGCCTTTTTCAGCGTGTTCGTGCCGTGTCCATTGGTGGCGTACGCGGTGGGGATACACACGTTTCATCAGTCTCTCAGCACTATTCAGATAAACCATACACGTCCTACAAGCATTTCCCTGCACGCGTACATCATATCAGTGCTCCCCTCACGAGTGACAAGTGGTTCATCGCTTCACCGTGTTCATGCACTGACAAAATAGGAGCCGTCTAGTGGCACTCCATTGCAAGGCCGACCCTTCATGCACACACTTTCAGAGGTTTGTTTGGTTTTGCCGCTTTGGGATCCCATGCATGAATAAGGAAAAGCTTCTTTTACTATTGCCACAAGCAACAGTAAAGCTGTTCTTTTCATTATCCTGCATCCTGGGGTTTGGTTCTTGTTTTATTATCCTTCAAGTGGGCTGCATAATGTTTTAGCCTTTTAGGACTTTGCTTGTGAGCGAAACAGATGGAAGTTTGGTAATCGCTAGTTTCAGATATATGATTCATGAGCATTCCGCGGCTATGATATATTTGTAGTGATTTTAGTCGGCAAAGTTTAAGTGTTCAGGTGGAGACTAAAATAAAGCACAGCCTGAAAAAATAGGCGGAATCTGCCTATTGGCGCCTGTAAGACTAACTCATCGAAGATACTTTTAACTGTCTGGTGGTGTTTGACCGGTGCTCTTCTGTATAGTAAATCTTGTTGGTGATGACGGGGATTCCAGTAAGCACGAAGACAGACCAGGGATTCTCATCTTGTAGCTCTGCACGTTCTGCGTGCAATCCCACTCCCACATTACTTGGCTTTCTGAACCTCCACTGAAACATGTCTTCGCGATCCCACTTTTTCTACCTATGTTGCCCCCATAGTTTTACACTGATTCCTGTATAGTGTATTATACTGCAGTATATGGATAGGCCATCGCATCACGCTATTGCTAGCGTATACCTATGCCCCAGAACCTGCTGATGCTTATAGAATCTGAACAAAAAAGACTTCACCGGATTTTGAGATCAATCGTAGCAGAAATGTTCTATATACAGAACCATTTTTTGAGTTTATGTATCCCCAGTTGCATTTCATTATATTAGCATCACTATTTGTATACTTCCGATAGCCATGTATTCTGTTTGTATGGTTGTATATTTGCTGCAAGGTTGACTCAATCAGAATTCATTGCATATTCGATTCTTGTTCATGAAGCTACGACCTTAGTGGTATGGTCAATCAAGGTTGGACAGCGCTGTCAGCTTAAGCGTTCACTGAAAGTTGTTTTAGTCGGCAATTAACAACGCCTGTTTATTGACTGACTTTGGCATCCATGGAAAAGCATCATTCAGTGATCACACATTGTTGGGTGGTTGACCTGATAAGACTGAATGGCAAGAAGAACTTATCTGTTGAAAAGCTGATTCTTTTCTACTACAATGGAACGACATATGTCGTGGAAATGAAGCCAGGGGAATATCTCCCTGATAGTTCTGTCACCACTACTCAATTGGGCACAGCTTACACAGTTACGATTAAGTCAACCCTCTTTGAAGTCGTTGACCACCTCACTAATGCATTATTGTTCAGTGGTATAACGAAATCTTGCAACTGAATTTTTATGCAAGGTGTATCAGAATCACACCTGCGTAAAATTCTGAAAATAGCTGCAGGCTTGAACTGGTTTATTTCCCTTCTATCTGTTTACCTAAAGGGCTTCTTTTTTAATTTCGCTTGAGATTGCAGAAATAATGTGCGAGACATATACTAACCGTTATTATATATCCACAGAGCGGTTTGACAGTGCCGGAAACCCTGTTGCTACATGAACCATTCGTTTACATCCCTGAAGAAACGATCCGGGAGGCGCTCAAAGTTATTCTTGGTACCTGCATTCACAGATACTTCTACTCTACACCACAAAACTGCAATTCTCGAAATTTGCCATCTCTAACTCTTCTCCTGTTTGAACCAATTCAGATGTAAGAAACCAGCCGGTGCTCATCCACTGCAAGAGAGGCAAGGTAAAACATCGATCAGACCTGTGCTCTGCACCTGCATCCCAGCTGATTCAGCATTTGACCACAGCTTCCTGACGCTGCCGCGTGTTCTATACTTACATAATTGTATTTCAGCACCGGACTGGCTGCGTCGTCGGGTGCCTGAGGAAGCTGCAGAAGTGGTGCCTGTCCTCGGTGTTCGACGAGTACCTGCACTTCGCGGCGGCGAAGGCGAGGAGTACTGACCAGAGGTTCATGGAGCTGTTCGACGCGTCGAGCCTGATGCACCTGACGGCCACCCAGTGATCACAAGAGTATTGACACCAAGCGAGCGGTTTTTCTTGGCCGCCGGTCCCGATCCTGCAACCATGCTTCTGCATCGAGCAAGCTGTGTGTCCCCCTTGTTGTTTCTGAAGCAACTCCGGCAGAGAATAATAGTAGAGCCGTGGGTGATGTGGGCTGTGGCCATGAGATTGGCAATGGCCTTAGCTTGGCCCTCGGGTTTTGCTGCGTGATTGATGTAGGCCTGTGGTTGCTTCGTGTTGATTCAACTGAATTCAGATTCCGAAATGGAATGGTGATGGCTAAGTGGAATGTCAAAATGACCCAATAGTGTCATGACACCTCTCTTATCCGTGTCCCGTAATGGACGGTAGGTCCGGGCTCCTTTTCCCTATCCAACGGTCAGTGTGGCGGCTGACATTTGGAGGGTTAAAGGTGTGTTTGGTTTAGAACGAGATGGGACCATCACATTTATATTTGGTCCGAGGGATGGGTCCATCCCATGTTTTCTGTTTGGTTGAGACGATGAGATCAATGGGACACAATACAAAAACGATTTTGGGCCGAAATAGTCTCCGGTTTTGGGCCGAGGCCTGCGTCTCTCCTTCTATCTATTTAACTGACATGTGGACCACCAGGTATCATCTCTATCCTCTCGATCTCGATCCCTGCTGTTCTGCTGAGCGAGAGTCCATGGCTGCCAAGGTCAGCTCTCTGCAGCTGCTCGCACGCACCAGCCACTCGCACGCGCTGTTCGTCCGCACTACCGTGCTAGCTGTGCCGCTCGGCCGTTCCCGTTGCTCCTTGCACCACGTAACCCGTCCGCCGCCACCCATGCCCAGCCATGGCAGCATGAGCGGTGCCAAGATTTGAAAATTCAGCAAGCTAACCCATGATTCGATGCTCCAAAGGGGTCAATTGGAATCTGTTAACGGTGAAGAGCATTCCAGAGGAAGGAATTGAGAGGAGACTCACTATTGATGTCGAATTTGTGCGTCCTCGAGCACTGCAGGTTCGCCATTTTCGCGAGCAACAGCGACGAGCCCCATGAGGCATGAGCGGACGTGCTCTCATGCCGCCACCTTCTCCAGCACTTCTTCCCGATTGCTCGCCGTCGCAGCAAATAGCGTCAATCGTCGGACTTCCATTCGCCGCGTGAGTGTGCGAAGTGGGACGAGTCCGTCCGCTCGATTTGGGCGGACGGGTTCGTCCCGCACATCAAGCTGACTATTCCTTCCATCCAAACAAACCCTATAACAGGCTAGGTCACAGATTGTGTACGCATTTATATATACAAGATGGACGACAGATGTGTACTCCATCCCCACATCCAACGGACGAGCATGTCAAGCCTGCCCTTATATAGCAAACGGCAGCAAACCGGTGCCGCCGGAAACTCCCCGAGCTCGGCGCCGCCATCCTGCGCTTGTAGAAACCACTCAAACCCTAGGCGTGGCGATGGGCCCCAAACGCTCGACTCAGCCGCCGCCGTCACTGCTACCGCCACCGGCTGCCTCCTCCGAGGAGACTGCCTCTAGTTCGGGTTCGGAAGAGTCGGAGGAGGAGGAGGAGATTGCTCACTCGCCCCCTCCCGCCGCTCCCGAGAACACGACTATGCTGCTGCTTAAGGGCCATGAATCCGAGGGCTCTGAAGAGGAGGAAGGCGAGGAGGAGGAGGAGGAGGAGGAGGAAGAAGAAGAAGAAGAAGAGAAGCTCAACCACGTGGCCCCGCCTCCCGCCACCAAGAACCCGTCTCTGCCGCCGCCGAAGCGCGAGGAATCCGAAACCTCCGGCGACGAGGAGGAGGAGACGGGCAACGACGAACAGGAGGAGACGGAGAACGAGACGACGCAGCCCAAGCCCGCTCCAATCCAGGAGGCTGAGGGGAAGGGCGCGACGTCGGGCGAGGACAAGAAGGCGGGCGCACCATTCCAGCGCACCTGGTCGACGGACGACGAGGTTCGCATCCTGGAGGCCTTGGCCGCGTACCGCCGGGAGCACGGCACGCTGCCGCAGGTCGACGCCCTCGCCACCGCGCTTGCCGGCAGCCTCGACAACAGTAGCTGCAGCCTCAAGGTGCTAGACGCTAAGATCAAGAGCCTGAAGCGCCGCTACACCTCGGCTTCCCAGAAGGGCGAGCAGCCGAGCAAGGATCACGATCGCCTACTCTACGAGCTCTCCAAGAGCGTCTGGGGCCACATGGCCGCGGTGGCGAACGGCGGCGCGCCAAGGGATTTCGACGAGATGTGCGAGTTGTACCCGTACCTCGCGGAGGAGGTGAAGGCGCTGCAGAGGTCGAACCAGGGCTTGTTCAAGAGGGAGTTCGCGATGATGGACGAGGACAAGGCGCGCTCACTGGATGCGAAGATCAAGAAGCAGAGGATGCTTCAGCTGAGGCTGCATAACCGCCGCCATGACCTGACCAAGGAAGTGACCAAGACGCTCATAGAGCTGGTCGATTGATTGGGTGAACTGTGCTGAGCTCTGTCTGGGCGTTCCTGTTTATGCCTGTTGAAATGCGTAGGTGGTCGATTACATGCGAATCTTGTATCCAGTAGCTGAGCCTCCCAAATTTTGCATCTAGATGTTGTCGAATGTTTCTTGTTCTTGGTGATCAGAAAATTCTGTTCAGGAAGATTAAACCGAGCAGGGAGTTTTTGCAGTTGAAATGCAGCAGCTTGATGTCAGATTAGTACTCTCTCGTGTATCAATGGAATGCGTAATTTTACTTTATGCATGATTAGATCTGAATTGCCTCAATACATCTCTATTCAAAGCGGCTTTAAGATGAATTGATTTGTAGCAATTGACAGTATGTGAGAATAAATGTCAAGTAAAAAAATTAATTTCGGAAAACTTTCTTCTAAGGGTGTGTTTAGATTGTAGTAAAAACACTGTAGCATAAGAAAAACACTGTAGCATTCGCTGGGAAACGTGTTTTGTGATAGCATTCGCTGGGAAACGTGTTTTGTGAGGGAGGAATAGTGAAAAGTTGGAAGAGGGAGGAATAGTGAAAAGTTGGAATGAATAGTGAATAGTTGAGAATCTGAACATGGCCTAAAACATGAACACAGAGATAATACTATGCCACCAATTGCTGATGTGATACTGCCGAAATTAATGTATGAAATGATACTCGGTGGCGTGAGCGGACTGAACATCGTGAGCCAGGTTGCAAGCTAGACAGTTGTGCTGTTGAAGCTGGCCATTTCTGATCGTTTTCAAATTTCAATGCTGGGTTAATCGTTTTCAAATTTAATTCTTGATTCTTCGTTGTTTTCGAAATTCATTGTCTGCTGATTTTGGGACGACGACACATGCCAGGATCTTGATTCGCATTAGCAAATAAATAGAAGTGTCATCTAATATTCTAATTCCAACACAGAGACCTACCACTGCTCCTGTAGCCGGAGAACAACCCAGCATGTCGCCATGTCCCCATCCCCTCATATTTTGCGCAAGGACATCATCCCGGTAAAATTTCGACCAAAAAATGTCCCAAATCGCATCGGCTCATATTGCGATATTATACGGTGTTTTCCTCACAATTTTGCCGGATTTATCGGTCTCGCACAATTCCTTACCAAATCGCACCGGTTCATTGGGATATTGCGATTTTTTTCCCTCAAAATTTGGCCGGATTTGTCGGTCTCGCACAATTCCATATGGACTTCGCAATGATTCGCAATTCAGAGGTTTCGCGCGTGAGATCATCTCGGTCTCGCAGCTTCGCTTCCGGCTCCCGTCGCCGTCCCCGACGTGGTCTTCTCCCACCCATACACCCTTCCCCTCCCACACCCACAGAACCCAATTCCCTCGCGCCTCCGCCTTTCCCCCTCTCCCCCCTTCCCGCATCACACATCCGGACATCCCACCACCACCCACCCCGTATGCAATTATTCGCACCCGGACGCCACCGCCTCCGCCTCCACCGTCTCCGCCATGGGCGACTCCTCGGTGGCCGGCGCGCTCGTGCCTTCCGTGCCCAAGCCGGAGCCCGCGCCGTCGGGTGACGCCTCGACGGCGGCCGCGGCGGCGGCGCTGGCGCTGGCGGAGGAGGCGGGGGCGCGCGCGGGGTCCGCGTCGCCGCAGGGAGCGGCGGCGGAGGGGGAGGGGCCCGCCGATAGGGACCTCCTCTGCCCGATCTGCATGGCCGTCATCAAGGACGCCTTCCTCACCGCCTGCGGCCACAGCTTCTGCTACATGTGCATCGTCACGCACCTCAACCACAAGAGCGACTGCCCCTGCTGCGGCCACTACCTCACCAAGGCCCAGCTCTACCCCAACTTCCTCCTCGACAAGGTTGGCTCATTGCCTGCTTTTGCCTCGGCCGCTCTTCTCGGATTTTTTGTCATGTGCTTGCAAATCTCAAACTGGCAACTGCCCCAGTGATAGTTTTGCGCGCAACAGTCTTAGTCTAGCACAACTATAGTAGGCACCGCGTGCAATTCTGAACTGTCGAGTTTCAAATTGAAATCCCATTTGGCAGGAGGCACTGGCTCTATGGCATTATTCTGATCTCGATGTTTACCCCTTATTTACATTGCAGCATTACACATTTGTGGTAACTTTTGTGTTCATGTTAGTCAGTTTAGTCTCCATCGTAATTTACAGTAGGTTGTTGCTGATAGCCCTCTGCCCGTTCTAGAATTACTTTCACAACTACTGGTGCTCACTTCCTGTTATAGGTAGTAACTATTAGGTTGTCCATTGCACGTGTTGACGAAGCTCTGTTAGTATGTTATGCCATTTACATGTGTTTTATGTACTATATGGTCGTGTTATGCGCACATTAAGCATATGTCCTTGCAGGAAATAAAGAGACTGTCTTGTCTATTGACTGTTTTGGAACATATTGCAGATTCGGCTCGCAAAATTTCTTACATTGCATCCATGTCTTTTCTATATAGGTTCTGAAGAAAATATCGGCCCGGCAAATCGCTAAAACAGCATCACCAATCGATCAAGTTCGATATGCGTTGCAACAGGTCAGTGATTCCATATGTTGCATTGCTAGCTGTGACTATTTTCTATTATAAACTAACTTCTCTTCAGCATTTTACCACTGACCAAGTACATTTTAAGTCTCTGACCAAACTTTTTATTCCTGCACCCACTTTTGTGTAGTAACTAAATCTACATTTAAGTACACATTGTTGTCTGAAAAAAATGTACTATGTAATCACCAACCTCAAATATATATATTTTTAGGTTAGTCAAAAACCAAATAGTTTGACTGCAAGGTTTGCAGGGTAACACTTTTATGTGGCTAAAGGGTGTGTTCATCAAATGGAAGTTTTTACACTACACACGTATCTGGGAATACACATCCTTGTTCCCCTTAGGATTGCCACTATCTATGTTTTGTCCTCTTATTTTCACTATGCATATGATTACTTAGCATTAAACGTTTAAGTCTCAGGCAACATATTTGCAAATGAGAATCTTGTAAGGCAATCGCAATTTTGTAACTACAAATACATGTTTCTTGGTCAGTCACCTTACTCTTAAATTTGAGTCATTTTTTTGTTCACAAGTGCTCTTAATATCTGTATCTACTTGCTGGCTGTCTATGTATGATGCAATATTTCCTTGACATATATGTTGTAATTTGTGACTCTGTTAACAAACCTGAGATGTATCATTTCTTCTTGACATAGGGAAATGAAATGGGGGTTAAAGAGTTAGATAGCCTTATGACTTTGATTTCTGAGAAGAAGCGGCAAATGGAACAACAAGAATCGGAGACAAATATGCAAATATTGTTAGTCTTCTTGCACTGCCTTAGAAAGCAAAAGCTGGAAGAGTTGAATGAGGTTTGTCCTGCATAATGGCTCTAATTCCTTCACAACACGCTAAAAAAAAATTATGTTGAGCAAAGTTTATCAATCTTGCTACTGAAAAAAATCGCAATCGATCTTATTGTTAATAGTTCCGTCTTCTTCTCAACAGATTCAAACTGATCTACAGTATATCAAAGAAGATATAAGCGCTGTGGAAAGACATAGAATAGAATTATATCGCACAAAAGAAAGATACTCCATGAAGCTGCGCATGCTTTTGGATGATCCTGCCTCACAAAAAATGTGGCCCTCTCCTATAGACAAAGCTAGCAGTCTCTATCTTCCCAACTCTCGGACACCGCTTAGTGCATCAAGTCCAGGAAGTTTACAGAATAAGAAGCTTGATTTGAAAGCTCAAGTAAGCAACCAAGAATTTCAAAGGAGAGATGCTCTAACTTCTTCAGACCCTCCAAACTCCCCTATACAATCTGGTAACGTCATTGCTAGAAAGAGGAGAGTTCAAGCACAGGTTGGTCTCTCACTTCATGCATTATTACATTCTTTTAGGCACAGTTTCCCCCCACATACCACCCCAAGATTAGGCCTCTTCTGGGATGCAAAAGTGATTTGACAATGGTCATTTACCTAATTCTAGTGTTAGATGAAATGGCTCTAACCTTGTGTCATTTATCTTTATCTAATTCTGTGAGGTACTTTGCAGTTTAATGAGCTTCAAGAATACTATCTGCAAAGAAGACGTACTGGAGCACAGCCACGCAGGCAAGAAGAAAGAGACATTGTTGCAATGAACAGAGAAGGTTATCATGCAGGTCTTCAGGATTTCCAGTCTGTGCTCACGACGTTCACTCGATACAGGTATGGCTATCTCTTCTGGTGATATAATATGGCTTATAGTAATATATCAGTTGCCCAGAGCTCACCTTCTTATTTCTTGTATGTTGTCATGTTTACATCAGTCGTCTACGTGTCATTGCGGAACTAAGACATGGAGACCTGTTTCATTCTGCCAATATTGTATCAAGGTGAGTAGTTTGAATTATGCTTCTTCATCTTTGGAATATGATGTGAGGCGTAGTTTTTTTCTGAGAAAATGTAACTAGCAGCAGAGCCAGTACAGTTTCATGGATAGATAAATTTGAGTTTTGTTCATCAGAGTTTTAATATCTATGCCTACACCATATATTATTAATGCCTTTTTATGGTCTTCCAAGTGGTGCCAAGAAGTACCACTGTTTATAACTTCAGAAGTGTAGCAAGGTATCAAAATCCAAGTTATAATTTTTTTTCTGCCTCTTGAAAGGCAGTAAAATGCTCTCCTTATAATCTGAGCCTACAAAAAATAATCAGTTAATCGTTTTGCCTTTCCTCTGGTTAATGTGGGACAATCTGCACCATTAAAGTAAACATGTAAGTGCTAGAGGTTTAAACATAATTTGTTATGATATAATAGATGTGCAAGTAGAGTATATTGTCATAGTTATAAGACTTATAACAGAGCATACTGGGACAGGGAGTGATTTGTGCGGCTTGGAGAGCAGGAAGATCTGTGCTTCTAATGTTGTTGTTGTTTTTTTAATTTAAGTGTTTAGTGTTAAATTATTGTGCTCAGGATTTGATGGTATTAGTACAACACATAGCTCCTTTTTCATATTTTGAGGACATTTGTTTCGAGATTGAGGTGCTAGCTGGTCAGCTAATTTACTGACGAACATTTGATATATTTCCTAATATTGCAGTATTGAATTTGATCGTGATGATGAACTATTTGCTACTGCTGGAGTTTCGAAGCGTATTAAAGTTTTTGAATTTTCTAGTGTAAGTTTACTTTCTCAGGGCATGTGCATTGTATAATCTATAATGCATTGTATTGGGATTACTTAAGGTTGATTTACTTCAATTTGTTAGGTTGTTAATGAGCCATCAGATGTGCACTGCCCAGTTGTTGAAATGGCTACTAGATCTAAACTCAGTTGCCTCAGCTGGAACAAGTACTCAAAAAATGTTATTGCAAGCAGTGACTATGAGGGTATAGTAACTGTTTGGGATGTCCAGACCCGTCAGGTATCCATGTTCTATCTACAATTCATTTTGCAATTGCTTTATCATAATTGAAACTGAGATATATGGTACATGGTCTATCTACAATTCATTTGCAATTGCTGTATCATAATTGAAACTGAGATGTATGGTATATGTGTATTATGCTATGCTAGAGTGTGATGGAGTATGAGGAGCATGAGAAGAGAGCATGGAGTGTTGATTTTTCTCGTACAGAACCTTCAATGCTAGTATCTGGCAGTGATGATTGCAAGGTATGTGAAAATAACGTAGTCCTATTAAATTTGCTCTTTCTAAAAGTAAGATAAGTTTGGTGATTGATCTCAAATAAATATGACTTGAAGACATTGTAAGGTAGTTCATTTTATCAGAGAACTCATTGTAAAAATAATAGTATATTCAGATGGTTGCAGTGAATATAGTTACATGAGTGTAGGTGTTGGTGTATAGATTTTTCCATGGGATTTTCTTGAGTAATGTA
This sequence comes from Digitaria exilis, assembly GCA_015342445.1. Classification (NCBI taxonomy): domain Eukaryota; kingdom Viridiplantae; phylum Streptophyta; class Magnoliopsida; order Poales; family Poaceae; genus Digitaria; species Digitaria exilis. The sequence goes on from JACEFO010001619.1 coordinate 1,494,292, forward strand.
TTGTAACTAACTCGAAACTTTAGGTCTATCTATTTCCTCATTCTCAATTTTCAATACCCCACTTCACCTTTTATTGTTAGTTAATGTGGTTAGTCCTCCTTTTTATCTAGTGTGTATGTTTGATTCACAGCCTCACTAATGTATAGTGGAACCAACTTAAGTTGTGGCTTGCAAATTATTTTGTTCAAATTTTTTGTTGTTCTACAATGCTTGTCCAAACCTAATGGAAGCTGCTGTATATGCCAGGTGAAAGTGTGGTGCACAAAACAAGAAGCCAGCGTGATTAATATTGATATGAAAGCAAATATTTGCTCAGTTAAATACAATCCTGGATCAAGCTTCTATGTTGCAGTATGTTGCTTCATTTCTTGGCTCATATCGAATACTTTAATTGTTTGCTTTTTTCCAGTTAAAAGGTTAATTTACTTAAAATGCTACAAAATTTCAGGTCGGATCTGCTGATCACTATATTCATTACTTTGATTTACGTAATCCAAGTGCACCTGTCCATATTTTTGGTGGGCACAAGAAGGCAGTATCGTATGTGAAATTCTTATCTAACAATGAGCTTGCTTCTGCGTCAACGGATAGCACATTACGGTTATGGGATGTCAAGGATAATTGCCCGGTATGCTCCTGCTGATATATTTTTTTTCCATTTGCCATAATTTCGTTTTTTGCCTCTTCAGCCTCTGTAGTATAGCAATATAGGGAAAATGGAGCTATTTTGTTTCAGAAAATACTCCAAAGTAGGTAGATAAAAGTGTTTTTACTTCGTTCATGTCCTATGTTTATTAAGAATAAGCAGTAATCTTGGAACATATGACTTGTTTCTACAAATATTGATGAACAATTTTGGACAAAACAATATACTATAGCATTTTCTGCAGTAGTGAACTGGAAGTGAATTTACCATTTTACCTGTGTAATAGCTGGCTTGGTTCAACAGTGCATGACCTTTTTGTTATAACAACATTGTTCTTTCAGGTACGGACATTCAGAGGGCACAAAAATGAAAAGAATTTTGTTGGGTTGTCTGTTAACAATGAGTATATTGCTTGTGGAAGTGAAACAAATGAGGTTTTTGTTTATCACAAGGTAATTGCAGTTTCTTCTTGCTCTTGTTGCCATACTGCATGCATTATTATAGTGTTTGATGCACCTTAATCAATCAGATGGGCTCCTATTAAGCCCTCTCAACCTAACTCCATACCAATTGCAGGCAATCTCAAAACCTGCAGCAAGCCACAGATTTGTATCCTCTGACGTGGATGATGCTGATGATGATCCTAGTTCTTATTTCATTAGCGCCGTCTGCTGGAAGAGCGACAGCCCTACCATGTTAACTGCTAACAGTCAGGGGACAATTAAAGTTCTTGTTCTTGCTCCTTGATTTATATCTCAAGGGCTTTCTCAAGATTTACAGCCAGATTGTATATCTTACTGACGAGCGGTTTCTTTTCGTGCCATTTTATTCCCAAAGTGGGAGGGGAGGCATTATTGATCTCCGGTTTAGGGCACAGTTTTGAATCTGGTCAGCTGACGTAGGACTTTGAGGTCTCAGAATGTGCATAATCATGGATATGTTGTATAGGTGTAAAAGCAGCCAAGGTATTGATTACAAGTGTAACATGAGAAATACACCGTAATAAAACCTTCCTATTTCGGGTACTTGTGCAGTTGTGCCTGAACTCATAAGCTTATGTGAAGTATGTTGCCCATACTTCATTCCACCTGTTGCTTTTTGCAGTTTTGTTTAACATGATTGAATTTGTTGGCAGTTTTCAAGCCGTTGTTGTTTTGACATCATAGTGTTTACTGTTTAGCGTCGTAAGTATGTTCAGTTTCCAATTAGGCCATCTTATAAACTGAGCGTACACAATAAATATGTATACATTTCTTTGTTGCGCACTGGGCAAGCAGTTTCGTAGTCCTTCGTGCAATGGGGGTTGGGGAAGTTTGTTTTGTGTAGTTTCTTCGTTGTAATTTTAACAGGTGTAACCAAAACGCTTGGTATTTGTAATCGCTATGGCCGTGTGTACTGGAAATCCTTAACTGGGACTGTAGGAGTAGTTTCTACGGCAAACATTTTTTTTCTAAAAAAAAATTTATGTGCCAAGGTTGCATGCCTTCCACCCTTGCTACTCTGACTGCTTATAGAGTTCTCATTATATTCGAGTAAAAAAATGCTCTTTTGTTTATGAAAGCGAAATAGTTGTCTTGTTCGGCTGTCTCCTCCGTCCTCCTCCCCTGTTTCCTCACCAAAAAAAGGGTTTGTTCGGGCCCGTGAGCACACGCTGCCCCGCTTGGCAGGCCCAATAGATAATTGAAAAGTTGGCGGGTTCCACGTCGCACGACCCACAATAGCCCAGTACCAGTCCAAAACGATTGAGGAAAAAGTCCATGTAGACCCCGAACAAATATGGTAAATCTGAAAATGTGGTATTGTGTAGTTTCTTCGTCGAAATTTGAAACTGGTGTGGGAGCAGAGTAAGTTGGAGAAAGTTTTTGGTGTAAATAGTACATTGGTAAGTATATCTATGAGAGAAGATGTGACTCTATGTGAAAGTTTTTTTTTAACGAACGGGCACGAGATGGTGTCTATTTCATTGATAAAGAAGGTTTTTACAGGTCCCTGCTAGCGGGGCGAAAAGTAAAGGTAAGTCGTTATTCTCCCAATCTAAGTGCCTCTAATTGCCTGGCGCCAGCCCTTTCCCAGGCGTCCGCTTCACTTTTAATTGTCGCCATAAGCGCAATTGTGGAGCGCTCTTTGCGTTGGAAGACTCTCCCGCTTCTTTCTTTCCAGATTTCCCAAGTTACTAGCATTGCTAATGTTTTGACCCCTTTTTTCGCGAGGCCCGGCGTAGCGATAGTGGCTTCCCACCAATCGATAATTGTATCTGTGACTCTCTAGTGTTGTGGTTGAAAGTTGTCGAACTAAACAAAGCCTAGTGCCAATGCCTTGCTCGAGAGGAGTATTTGTAATTGCAATATCTGTGTTCGCGTGCATACTCACTGAAACGCCTGAATAGGCATTGTCCGCGGCTAAGGTTTCAAACCACGTCATGTTCTTAGTATTCTGCCAGACTTGATATGATTCAGTACTAAATAAAACTTGGGCTGCATTCTTTTCCATATCCGACTAAAATTCCATCTTTTGTTTACGGAAAGAAACAGTAGGTCAGCGGATAAATCTTACTATTACTAATTAGTAATTGGAGGCTCCTTTTGAAGGCTCCAGGTGATGCCACCTAAGATCCTAGGTGGACAACCTAAAAAATAGAGAAATCCCAGAAATTCTTAAAAAACAAAACATCCACCTAGGATTCTGCGTGGACACCAATATATTTTATTTAATAAATATTCATTAACTAATAAATATCAGGTACTCCCTCCATCAATTAAAGAATGATGTTTTAGCGTTTAAAATTTTTCTCATAAAGATTGATGTTTTGGCATGCATGTATAACAAATTAGGAATATCTTATGCATGCATGCTTAAAAGGAAACTGATTTACCTCCTAAAATGGCATTTACCAGGGACACATGCGTCTTTTTTTTCTACTCTTAATTTGTCTGAAAAATTCTAAAACATCATTCTTTAAGGGATGGAGGGAGTAGCCCCTATGTATACATCTAAATCTGAATCTAGATTATATAACTATCCTCGCTAATTAATCTGTTTCCAAACAAGGCATCCAAGACACATAAGTGCTCCGTGATCCATCTAATGTCACATTTTTTTTTAGGAAATCTTTATTCTATCCTCTCGCTAATTAATCTATTTGTCACCCATGTCATATTTTTTAGTTGATCTCCGTGCCACATTCACAGAGAAGGAAAAACTCATTTAACAAGTAGCAATGACCGACCAAGTTGAATCTAAAACACATGCATGGAAGTTAGAGGAATATATATTTCTTATTTTTTATGTATATCATTGGATCAACGGCCGACAGTTATTTTGGAGTACTTAGCAAACCCCTATATTAACTCTTAGGAGATAATAGAATAATTTTTTATTTATATACTTTTCAATTTAAAAAATAAAGAAAATTATGAAAATATCTTGCTAGATCCAATAAAAAAGTAAATATCTACTACTCATTATTCATCTATATTTTTCTCTCAACTTGAACGTGACATGCCCATTGCATTAACGTTTTTTTTCTCAGTTGATGCTTCAATTTTTTCACTCAACTTGAATGTGACACGCGGATAGCCTGAATATTTTTTTTCTCTATTAATGATGCTTCATCTTTTTTCTTCTATACGTGTACATGACATGGCCATTTTTTGTCATCCAAAATTTGAACATTTTTATTGTCTACATGGCCACTTTTTGTCTATAATACGAACTTGACTGTGACTGACAAGGAACGGGAAACAAAACCAAAACCTCTGCACAAACATGACGGGAGTTGGAGTAATGTTGTGCATGCACGCATGTGGCCGTCGGTTGTTAAAGAGCCAGTTAATAAGTGGTTCATATTTTCTAATTGTTTTTTTTTCTATGTATATTAAAGGGTCCATATTTAATTAAAATCTTACCTCCTTAAAGGTAAAGAGGTGTACGGTAGCAAGCCCCTCTAATATAAATCTTAATCTAAAATATATATTATTAAAAAATCTTAAGATGTACTAATATAAAATTCTAAATTACTATTTCTATCATTATTAATATTGTTGTGTCATATTCATATATGAGAGAAGACATGAGAATAAATTTTTTTATTATTCGCATAGCTCAAACAATAAAAAATATATATGGAGGTATGATGGTGTGTCAAAAAATTGTGACTAAGTAAACATATTATATTTAGATAATAATAACTATCTTTAGAGTATGGTTTTTCAGTTTAACAGATGAAATATAGAGTATGATTGATAATTATAATTATTAACTATAAGTTTTAATTTTTATATTAATTCTAATTAGCTCGTGCGGCAGCACGGGTTGATAGGCTAGTTAGCCAAATCCGCTGTGCTGGTAATCTTACAAAGTGCCAACCACTTTTGCCTTAAAAAGATAGTTTCGCAGCTCGCACCCACACAGGTCCGAGTGTGTGATCTGTAGCATCCCAATCACCAGCTGCACGGGGGCAACAGTGAGCGGATCCGCCGCCTGCCGCATCGCATCGCAGCTTTTGTTCGGGCTGCCGAGTCGCACCGCAGGCCGCCGATCCGGCGAGCAAGAGGCTCGTGGCCCTTCGAACCCCCAACGGCCTCTGCGGTTTCCGCAGCCGAGCGATTGAGAGCGAACTCAACCCGTGCACGCACGCACGGCCCGATCCGGTGGGCGGGCGGGTGGCGGCGGTGCCGGTGCGGGCCTGCCGATGTGAGCGCCTTGCGTTTATTCGCGCACGGGGGTCACCTCACGGCGTGTCTTTCGAAAAATTTTTTACCGCGACCAGCGTCGTCCGTGAATGATCCACCGTCCGCGTCTAATCCAGGATTAAATGTGGTTAACTTTGCTGTCTGATCGAGACATACACATAGTTTTACGGCCGTTGCTTGGAATTCATAACTTGTGACTCGGTATGTGTTCTCCTGAACTTTCTATGTTCCTCAGAACTCAGAACTTTCATTTCAGTTCGGTTTCCATCTTGAAGGCTTACATTTGTTTGCTTGTATTATTTGGGGGATTGGATTGGCGCAAGATTCAGTTAGGTTTATACCATTCTGAAACCTGAACTTCTCATCCTATGCTCGCATGTCCTACATTTCAAGTCTCCAATGTCCTGGGCAGACAGTATCAAAGGATCCAAAATCGCCAAAGATACCACGGGGAAATATCTAAAGCACCATATAGTAGGGATTGTCTGTTGACGTCAACAACAGTCCAAGAACTTGAATCACTATTAAAGCTTGCACTTTATCACTTTATGCTCTTTCAGGGATGCAAAAACAGAACGCCTATTAGTTGGTCCAAAAGGCCGAGTGAGTCTGATACGGCGCTTTTACTGTTGCTCCTTCTTGATTCATTTGGATGTGATCACTTTTTGTCATTTTTATTTCATTCTAGATATTGCAAAGGGGGAATATTCTACACTTTCGTTGTCTTGTTCTGGGACAAACCAGAGGAGCCGTCGATTGTTGGCGTGAACTGAACACTGATTCTTTTCTTACGCAATGAATCAATCATCATACTACATGCATTCGGTGTGCAGCAGTGATCGCGATAGATGCATCTTGCTTGTATGTTGCACTGATTTCTTAAGCACCGTTTCACTTTCCCGAAGACAACTGGTATGCCTGATGGGGATCTTTGCCTTATTCTGATACTCAAGTGGAATCACTTGAATCTGCAGTTCTGCACAAAGCCGTGAATGTGATGTATCCAGTACAAAATAAAGCATATCCTCGGGGGGGTGCTGTATTTTTTACCCAAGTAATTAAGATGCATGTTCTTGTTCTCTGCCGGGTGCATGCACTGTGAGCCTCGAGTGCAGAACAGCTGTGACAATGCTGATCGTAGTCGTAGAGCGAAAAATGAAGAGATGAACAGCTGAGCTGATTGCAATGGTACAGTAGGAAATGCAGGAGAGTGAACTGAGCATTCGCAGTCCTCCGATCCTTTGGACTGAACATTGTTGGAGATGGGAACATTTCACTCAGTAACTAACTGTATACAAATGTGATATTTTCCCGATTAGAAAATGACATCTGAGGCGCTCGTTCTCTCCGGAGGAGCAAAGGGAATCCACGGCTGTGTTTAGTTGTTGAAGGTAAAAGATCTTTTGTTTCTGGGATGCGTGTTATGTGAGGGGGATGAATAGGAAAGGTGAAAAAGGAATTTTTAGGGATGCGTGTTCTGTGAGGGGAATGAATAATAAGTGCAAAAGATCTTTTGCATCTAAACACAGCCCACGAATACCACAAGTAGTCCGTCCTTTCACAGAAAAGTGCAAGGACCAGGACCAGGACTCGGAGATGCAGTCAGTGCAGAGAACAAGTTTTGCTTTCCAGACGTCCAATCTGGCTGTTCAATTCCTTCTTCTTGAATGATTCTCGTTCAGAAAATTAAATCGTTTACCTTTTCCAGATCGGCATAGCATGTTTTGCATTGCACTACTCAGATACGCAGAAATGGCGGAGCATTCAGGTCCATCCATGACTGCTCAAGTCCTCTAGACTCCAAAGCACGACCAGCCCAAACTGTGTACGTACGTACTCCCGAAGACCCGAAACCAAGCCACAAGCTAACGAAGCGTCAGGCTGACAGGCTCACAGCCCTGTCACAGGACATAGGAGCCCATGGCACCACGTTTCAGAATTCTTGCGGCGCGAGGCAGGGACCGGGGAGGTAGTTGGCGCAAAACACCAAAGCCATAAAAGAGACAGGGCCGGAGATCACAGGACGGATGGTTGGACGCAGCAGCAGCGGTGAGCGCAAAGAGTTGCCAACCGGGGGAGGCTGGCCTCCAGAAAGCACACGGACACGGGCACACGGCAGGCGCCTGGGCAGCCGCTACGTGCTCCTGCACCTGCCTCTGCCTGCCCGGCCCCGGCTCCGACCTGCCTCTGCCCGTCCCGCTCGATCCCGCGCGCTTGGTGGCCCTTGGAGACGGCGGGAGGCAACCCCTGTGGGAGCCAGGCGGCCTTGAGATCCTGAGAAGCTGCGCACTGCATGAGCCCTACTGCTCTACGACGACTAGCATCGCCCGGTCTCCGGGGCAGGCTGTTGCCAAAGCAGGAAGTGAAGCATCAAGCATCCTCCTGGCGTCTCACCGGCTACTTGGCCATTGGAAAACGCCATGCGCCACGCGCCTTGTTAATTGGAGCGGTACAGCGATTACCACAGCGGCTGCTGCTGCTGCTAGCTTTTGTGTGCCTAGTCAATCATTTAGTCTGAGACTTTTTCAAAAAAGAAAATCCTTTTGGAGTGGGCGGGCAAGCAGTATCCTATGGTTCTTGATAAGATACTCTTGCATCATGGATGGTTTAACATAGTCTCTGCTGGGTTTGTTAATGTAGTCATAGATCTGTTTTTTTTTTCTATGAACTAGTGAAGGATTGTGGACTGGTCATTGTGAGTTTTCTTTTGGTCAGATTAACTTGAGAGCTGGTATTGAGGGGACTCCGGTGTTTATTAGCTCTGACTTTCTTTGCTATGGCTTTTGACTTTATTCAGAGAGAGAGAGAGAGAGAGAGAGAGAGAGAGAGAGAGAGAGAGAGAAAAGAATGCAAGTAAGACCTGCCCTTACAGACTACAGTTGTTATATTGCCAACAAAAGGAGACTGACCGTTTCTTTCGGCTATGTTGAGCCAGTTAACCTAGTAGAGGCCATCTGGGACTCGATCTGTTTCAAATTGCAAGAAATTTTAATCAGGAGTATACGGATTATTTAAGGTCTGTCGTATATGAACGGCACTCGCAGGACGATCTAGACACTGCTGCATGTAAGATCACCAGCTGAGGTGCATGAACCCCATAGGCCGTAGATAATCAGTATCCATGCCACCTGAGCACGATGTCCCATAAAAACAGATGAACAAGGAAAGCAGGCACTACTTGATTATGAGCTCCAACATAGCCAATGGTGGTCGGCAGATTGATCTTTGCCATTTCACGTTTGCACCCACCATGGATTCACCGGAGAATGCTCCAGATCTGCATAAACTAATCGGCCAAACAAAAAGGGAAGCAGGAAAGAAGCGACGGGAGCGTGAGGGCAGGAGCCTCCGAGGCGCTCAGCGGTCGACACTTAGCGCCGTGTGGGGGGCGCGCATGGATGCATGGTGTCCAGGAGCAGCCAGGATTCACCCGGGAAGGTCATTTCTAAGGCGAGCACCATTCGGGGGTGGTGGCCGCGCGCGCGCCGTCTTCCTTTTCGCTTGCATTGTCGTGCACCTAAAGCTTGGGTTGGTGCCAAAAACACTTCGGCTTGCACAACAAAAAGCATCATCTCTGACGAACTTTCAGCAAAACACGGTGACGCCATTTACCAGAGGTTGGTTTGCACACGTGTTCAATCAGGCTGTGAACTGCTTGCTGCTCAACCAATCCGTACCTATGCGACATTCTGAGAAGTATCCTACTTGCTTCCGAGGGGAAAAATAGAAAGACAGAAGAAAAAAAAAAGAATTCTGAATAGCCCAGAACTATGCAACTGTTGCAACTTGCTGGAATTAGCAGTCGCTTTCTACTCGTTCGTCTCGTCCAGAAACTAAAACAATGTGTAGCTACAGCCAGTCGGGTCGGCAAGTGACGCCGTTTGGAGGATGGAAAGGAAACGCCCCAAATTCCAGCACAAACCCAGCCGAACGCCACCGTGTGTGTGTTCCGTGCCTTCCCCCTGCCCGTGTGGTGACGCGAGCTCATCGCCTCCTCGTGGTTTTGTATCCTTGTGCCGTGTGCATCGGAGCATGCATCAGGGGGAGGCGCCATGCAGTAGTGAAGTGCTACCAGCGCGCCTCCTCCTCCTCCTCCTCTTCCCAACCCACCGTGCTCCGTCCCTATATAAACTCGGCACCACCACCTCCCCAGCTTCCAAGAACAGATGCCACCCTGATCTTCAAATCATTAACCTCTAGCAGCCACCGTCGAGTTCCTCGCAGCTTCAGCCCGAGTGCCCGCGACAATGGCGGCCTCCGTCGAGCGACATCACCACCTGTCCCCCCACCCATGGCCGAGCAATGCGCCTCCCAAGACCTTCGACATGTTCACCCCCGGCGCCGGCGGCAATCGCCGCCGCACCGGCTCCGACTCCGACTCCGACGACGAAGACAACATTCCCCCAGACTGGAGATCCCTCTACCACCCACGCCTCGAGACGGAGCCACCCGTCCAAGACCCCCGCGACGAGGCCACCTCCGACGCGTGGGTGCGTCGCCACCCAGCTCTCGTCCGTCTCACCGGCAAGCACCCGTTCAACTCGGAGCCCCCCGTGCCACGCCTCATGGCGCACGGGTTCATCACCCCGGCCCCACTCCACTACGTGCGCAACCATGGACCAGTCCCCAAGGCGGACTGGTCCACGTGGACCATCGAGGTGACGGGGCTCGTGAAGCGTCCCGCGAAGCTGACCATGGAGCAGCTGGTGACGGAGTTCGAGGCCGTGGAGCTGCCCGTCACGCTGGTGTGCGCGGGGAACCGGCGCAAGGAGCAGAACATGATGCGCCAGACCGTGGGCTTCAACTGGGGGCCCGGCGCCATCTCCACCTCCGTGTGGAGAGGCGCCAGGCTCCGCGACGTGCTGCGCCGGTGCGGCGTCGTGGGCGCCGCCGCCGGCGCGGCCAACGTCTGCTTCGAGGGCGCCGAGGACCTCCCCGGCGGCGGCGGGTGCAAGTACGGCACCAGCCTGAGGCGTGGGGTCGCCATGGACCCCGCGCGTGACGTCATCCTCGCCTACATGCAGAACGGCGAGCCGCTCGCGCCTGACCATGGCTTCCCCGTGCGCGTCATCGTGCCTGGGTTCATTGGTGGGCGCATGGTCAAGTGGCTCCGCCGGATCATTGTTGCGTCGAGCGAGTCCGAGAGCTACTACCATTACCGTGACAACCGTGTCCTCCCGTCACATGTCGACGCCGAGCTCGCCAATGCCGAAGGTATGTACAGTTGCATACCTTATAAGTGACATGTGCTCGTCGGCGCTTGACGACGACGGTCTCGTTCTGATGTCGGCTGCATTTTTTTTTTGGATGTGCAGCGTGGTGGTACAAGCCGGAGTACATGATCAACGAGCTGAACATCAACTCGGTGATCACGACGCCGGGTCACGACGAGGTGCTGCCCATCAACGCCCTCACCACGCAGCGGCCGTATACGATCAAGGGATACGCCTACTCTGGTGAGTAGGCCAACGCCGAACTGCTGCCCATGACGTGCCGCAAAAATATTGAATAATTTTTATTTTTTGGATGCATACAAATAAAAAATAAATGTTTTTTAGAAGAAAAAATAAATGTTTTGTTTTTTAGGGAAAAAATAAATGTTTTGTAAAAAAAAGTTTTGTAAGAGGAGAAATCTGACAAAATTAGTTTGGGCTTGTCTTCTCGATACGAAAGCCCAGTAACAACAACATACAAGTGACATACCTTCGGCAGAGCGGTTGTGCTAAAAAAGGAAGCTGAACGTGCGGTGCTGATTTTTTGTTGCCAGGTGGCGGCCGGAAAGTGACACGCGTGGAGGTGACGCTGGACGGCGGCGAGACGTGGCAGGTGTGCTCGCTGGACCACCCGGAGCGCCCAACCAAGTACGGCAAGTACTGGTGCTGGTGCTTCTGGTCCGTCGACGTCGAGGTGCTCGACGTGCTCGGGGCCAAGGAGATCGCCGTCCGCGCATGGGACGAGGCCATGAACACCCAGCCGGAGAGGCTCATCTGGAACCTCATGGTAAGTCACCACACACAAACAGAGCCCTCCCATGGCGTCCGATCAGATTCACGCATGGCGACGGTGGTGTTGATCGAGCTTGTCGCATTCTGCTCATCAGGGCATGATGAACAACTGCTGGTTCCGGGTGAAGATCAACGCGTGCCGGCCGCACAAGGGCGAGATCGGCCTGGTGTTCGAGCACCCGACGCAGCCTGGCAACCAGCCGGGCGGCTGGATGGCGCGTCAGAAGCACCTCGAGACGTCGGAGAGCGCGCAGGGGACACTCAAGATGAGCACCTCCACGCCCTTCATGAACACGGCCACCGCGCAGTACACCATGTCGGAGGTGCGCCGCCACACGTCGCCGGAGTCCGCATGGATCATCGTGCACGGCCACATCTACGACTGCACGGGGTTCCTCAAGGACCACCCCGGCGGAGCCGACAGCATCCTCATCAACGCCGGCACAGACTGCACCGAGGAGTTCGACGCCATCCACTCCGACAAGGCTCGTGGCCTCCTCGAGATGTACCGTGTCGGCGAGCTCGTCGTCACCGGCAGCGACTACTCCTCACCTCAAAGCAGCCACGTCGACCTCAAGGCCATCGCCGAGTCCCCCTCGGTTCCTCTGCCACCACTGCCCGTAGTGTCGTCCTCGTCGACCGTCGCGCTCGCCAACCCGAGGGAGAAGGTGAAATGCCGGCTCGTGGACAAGAAGAGCCTCTCCTACAACGTGCGCCTCTTCCGGTTCGCGTTGCCATCGCCGGACCAGAAGCTTGGCCTACCTGTCGGCAAGCACGTGTACGTGTGCGCGTCGATCGGCGGCAAGCTCTGCATGCGCGCGTACACGCCGACGAGCTCCGTCGACGAGGTCGGCCACGTCGAGCTCCTTGTCAAGATCTACTTCAAGGACGAGGACCGAAAGTTCCCAAACGGCGGGCTCATGTCGCAGTACCTGAACTCACTACCTCTCGGCGCAACCATCGACATCAAGGGCCCCATCGGCCACATCGAGTACGCCGGCCGTGGCGGCTTCGTGGTGAACGGTGAGCGCCGCCGGTTTGCGCGAAGGCTCGCCATGGTCGCCGGCGGGACGGGGATCACGCCGGTGTACCAGGTGATCCAGGCCGTGCTGAGGGATCAGCCCGATGATGGCACGGAGATGCACCTCGTGTACGCGAACCGGACGGAGGACGACATGCTCCTGAGGGAGGAGATCGACCGGTGGGCCGCGGCGTACCCGGCGAGGCTCAAGGTGTGGTACGTGGTGAGCAAGGTGGCGCGGCCTGAGGATGGGTGGGTGTATGGCGTCGGGAGGGTGGATGAGAACGTGATGAGGGAACATTTGCCGCTGGGCGACGACGGCGAGACGCTGGCGCTCGTGTGTGGCCCGCCGGGGATGATCGAGGGCGCGGTGCGCCCGGGGCTGGAGAAGATGGGGTACGACCTCGACAAGTCTTGCCTCGTCTTCTGAGCTGACGAAGCTTATTAGAGGAGCTGTGCTGTACATAGAGACGCTGCGTCGTCGTTGCAGGCTGCTGTAGGGTAAAGTAGTAACGCGTCGATCTTGCAAGAACTCCACCCGAGTTCTGGTGATAGCGAGTGAAGTAGTAGTGTGTTGAGTGGCCGTGGAAGTGCATACTAGCTTGTGCCATGGGCGTGTTGTGATGAGATTTGTGTTGGTCCTACAGAGCAATAAAAGCCAAGGGCATTGCAATTGCCTCATAAGGTTCACTGTAAATCAGATGGGTTGGGTTATCCAAGATTGTGTCATGATCTCTTCTTGAACGTGGAGCCTTTAAGGCCAAGGCTGATGCAGACTTTCATGTTGTGACTTGCGAGATGGAAGTGAAACTATTATTTGCGATTTTAGAGTATCTTCACCGATGGCCTTTAAATTCCACCTTTTACTTCTTGAATAAAAATTAATATTTTAACTTCAACTCCAACAATACCATTTAATTCGCACCCTCTTTTCTAAATCTATAGGGTAAGATCCATTTATTGGTGAATATAAGGCTCTCTAACCCTCCAGGAATAGAGGGCGGAGGAAGAGAGGTGTACTATTGTAGTAGTGAACATGCTACAGTTTTTTCATTGCACCTTCCAAAATTAGGATAAACATAATCTCTTCTTGAACGTTGAGCCTTTAAGGCCAAAGCTGATGCAGACTTTCATGTTGTGACTTGCGAGATGGAAGTCTATTATTTGTGATCTTTGGAGTATCTTCAGCGATGGCCTTTAAATTCCACCTTCTACTTCTTGAATAAAAATTAATATTTTTAACTTCAACTTCAACAATGCCATCTAATTCGCACCCTCTTCTCTAAATCTATAGGGTAAGATCCATTTATTGGGTGAATATAGGGCTCTCTAACCCTCCAGGAATAGAGGGCGGATGAAGAGAGGTGTACTATTGTAGTAGTGAGCATGCTACAGTTTTTTCATTGCACCTTCCAAAACTAGGATAAAAACTTGTTTAGAAGGTTTACTGGAGATGCTCTCACCTCAATTTGTAACGCGGATCCCTTGGGAATTATGTCCCAAATGGAACTACCTTTTCGACCAATAAGGCCTTGTTTGAAACGGATGTCTTTTCGTTGAAACATGCTGCTAGAAGCATTTTATAAAGATCTTGGCACTGTTTTTTTTATTAAGCCTTGGGCAAGTTTTATTGATCGAGAATAGTTACATAATTGGTTAAGAAAGGAACAATAAAATAAAGGGATTACCGTCCCAAACACAATTCTCTTCATAGACGTAGCTTTTGGCTGGCTAATTCATGTGCCACCTTGTTTGCTTCGTTGCTCATATTCTTAAGTACATATCTCTTGGAGTCCGCCCCATACAAGGCTGTTGTAGCAGCCGAGTTAGCCGTGAACTTACCATTCCTTATGATTTCAACCACTTACACGCAGTCGAATTGAACAAGAAGACGATTACCTTCATTGTGTTGGACTAACATCAATCCTTCCTTTAAAGCATACACTTCCGCCTTTAGGGGCATCTACCAGTGAGGAATACTCTCTCTGTCCCAAAATACTTATCGTTCTAGGTGTCTTTTTGGGTGTCCAGATTCATGGCACGTTCGATGAATCTAGACGTACGTTTGTCTAGGTTTATAGTATATTTAATGAATTTGATAAACAACCAGAGCAACAGATAATTTAGGACAGACAGAGTAAGTGTTTGTCGCTGCAATTATGGCACCAGAGCTATCCATGATTACCACACCCGTACTTCCGTACTTCCACACCCATTAACCTCATCATAGGATGCATCCACGATCACCAGAAGATAATTTAAAAAATAAATACCCTAATGAAAAATTTGTAGATGTAGACTTCCTCCCACCTTTTAAAACGGTTATAGTCGGATAAATCGGCGGAATGATACTGTAGCACAACCTACCGCTAGTTCAATCGGCAGAATTTTGCCTATACAAACAACATATTTTCAAAAAAAATCATAACTAATTCAAATGAATTTGGATGGAGATGTGTTTTTATATGAAAATTGTAGCACTCGACGAGTGTGCAACTTTGTAGTTAAAACCTTTTTCATTTGAAGTTATTTTGGTGCTCAAATAACCCATTTGAAATTTGAGATCAGAAAGTTGAGTGGATTATTTGAATACTAAAAAGTTGCACCTCTCGACGAGAGCTACATTTTTCATATAAAAAATATCTTCATCCAAGACCATATGATTTAGCTATAATATTTTGAAAATATGCTGTCCGAGTAGGCAATATTCTTTCGGTTGAAGTTGAATGGATGATAGATTGTGCTACAGTGCTACAACGTTTCAAACGGGCAGGAGGAGGTATATGGGTGCGTTTAGATTCACCATGTCTGAAAAAAGACACTATTCATCTAACTTTTTCTATTCATCCCACCCGTTCCACTCACATAACACTATCCATCTACCGTGTTTTTTGAGAAAATTCCTTCCATACCCAAAAAATTTACACGTATCCCTTCTATACCCCAAAAAAATTACAAAATCCCTTCTATACCCTAATCCTAATTTCCCATCCCCTCTATACCCAAAACCGTTAGTTTGGGGTTAAGTGTGGGCTGAAAAGACCATTTTACCCTACATGCAACTAACCATTTTTATGATAGTGTTTTAACAGGAAAACACTATTAGTACTTAGTTAATGGTTCATATGCCATTAAAAAGCATATCATTAACAAAGTAATAGTGAATTTTTTATTAAAACAGTATCATAAAAATGGTTAGTCACGTGCAGGGGTAAAATGGTCTTTTCAGCTCTATACTTAATCCCAAGCTAACGGTTTTGGGTATAAAGGGGATAGGGAATTAGGATTCGGGTATAGAAGGGATTTTGTAATTTTTTTGGTATAGAAGGGATAGGTGTAAATTTTTTGGGTATAGAAGGAATTTTCTCGTGTTTTTTAGGCCAGTCTCAGTGGGAGTTTCATGGGCATTAAATCAAGTGACACATCAGCAATTTTGGTGACATGGCATGATAATTATGAAGAGAGAGGAAAGAAGAGTGTCATCACCATGAAACTCATCTGACACAGTTACCAAGTCAATGAAACACAATGAAACTCCCATTGAGAGTGTTTTAGTTTCATCCATCACATATTCGACCATACATCATGCGAGAATTAAATGTTACAGCTTGTATGTAAAACTGTGCATTGAGAGTGACAGTTTCATCCCATTAAAAAGCTAACGTGGCTGTTTTTAAGTAATGATGCACATAAAACTACCACGGAGACTGACCTTCCTAATATAAACACCTCCTAGTTCGTCCTCCACTAAAGCTCATCAGATCTACACCCACGGCCAGTTCGGCTGGCTGGGCTGCTCAACACGACTGTCGGAAGCAGCCCAGCGGAGCGGAGAGTGGACGCTTCCCAGTCGGTAGAGCTGGTAATGGTTTGGGTTGAAACTCGGTTCTTATGGTTTGGTTTTCCACTTGAGCTAATTTGGTTTGGTGGTAAATGGGCTAAAAAAAATAATGGGTTGGTTTGGTTTGGATTAGCAGTTAGAACGGTTTGAATTGGTCTAATCATACAGTGACTGCACCTAGCCACGTCTTGCGTTCACACTATAAAATTTTCTCGAAATCGACTGAAATTTTTTGCAGATGACTCAACATAACTGGAAGCTACTCTGTGCAAAGTGTCGTGGTTAGACCTACACGTGGGCCCCATGTCAAGATCCGGACCCTAGAATTTAAACCTCGCGTTCACACTATAAAATTTTATCGAAATCGACTGAAATTTTTGCGGATGACTTAGCATTACTGTCAGCTACTCTGTACAAAGCGGCGTGGCTAGACCTAGACGTGGGGCCCGAACCCTAGAATTTAAACCTCGTGTTCACACTATAAAATTTGACTGAAATCGACTGTACTTTGTTGCAAATGACTCAGTATGACTGGCAGCTACTCTGTGCAAAGCGGTGTGGCTAGACCTGCACGTGGGCCCCACAACATAAAATATGTATAGATAGAGTTAAATAATTAGTTTGTTTTGGGTTGAAGACAAAAGAAGTTTGGTTTGGTTTGGTTTTTGAAATATGCAGTTTGGTTTGGTGTGGTTTAATCAATGAGCAAAATACTAGTTGGTTTGGTGTAGTTTTGGTGTGGTTTTCACACCATTAGCACCTTTACCAGTCGGCCAGTCCCGTCTCCGAAAATCCATCCATGGCCCTTTTCCCGCCCATTCCCAACCCCAATTCCCAAAATCCCCACAAACGCGGCCGCAAGATCTCTCCCTCACCCCCCAGACTTGACGGCAATGGAGGCCGCCGCCGCCGACCTCCTCGCCGCCATCTCGTCGCCGTCCTCCCACGCCGGCCTGCACTCCAGGTGCGCCGCTTACCTCCAGCCCTTCGCCCCCTACCTGCGCGCCGCAAACCCTAACCCCAAGCCGCCGCCGAAGAGGGCGACGAAGCAGAGCAAGCCGCCGCCGCCGCCCGACGCGGCGACCCTCCGCCCCCTCGCGAAGCGATTCCTCCCCTTCATCGCCCGCGGGCTCCAGCTCCTCCCGCCGCTCATCCGCGCGAGCCCTGCCTCGGGCGACGCGGGCGGCGGGGGCCCCGGCGAGCTCCTGGAGATCTACGGCCTCCTCCTGGACTGCCTCGAGGTCATTTCGCCCTGCCTCGAGGGGAAGCCCTACTCAGTGCTTCTCCAGCGGGGCCGCTTCGTGTGCAGCCTTGAGTCGCGCGGCCACCTCGCTCGAGCTAATGTGGAGGCGACCGCTGCCCTCGACGCCCTCCGGTCTTTGCTCTCTCCGCCCACCACGAGCACCAAGTCACGACGAGGCGCTGCAAGCGTTGCTACCGTCCTCCTTCCGGACCCTGGCAGTGCTGGGGACGCTGGCAGGGACCCTGAAGTGACCACACTCGCAGTAGAGCTCACCGTCTGCCTTGCTAACTGTGCCAGTAAGGGCAAGGTGATGGAAGCTGCCCCCTACGAACGGCTACTCATTCTGGTTGAGCAGCTGCAGCCATGGCTAAGGTGAGATTGATAACTTTCCATTGGAAGGCGAGAAACTACCGAATGGGTTTATGTAGTTTATGTTTGTGTGCAGGATCCTGTCCGATGACGTCAGTAGGAAGTATCTCCCACCTCTTGTGAATGCAATGAGCCGATGCTTGCTCTTCCTGGTTGCGGAGTCTGCATTTTTCAGCACTGAGTTGGTGCATGAATTCTGTGTTTCTACCATAGAAGAGTATGTGAAGGCTCAGATGATTGAGTGTTTGCCAGCGGTATGTGTCACTATGAAATTGATTGCCTTTAGCTCTTCTCCAAATAGGTGTCTTGGCTGGTCGGTTTATTAAGATACTCGTTTCCCTGGCCGCAGATTGCTCGCAAGATCTGCTCGTCTGTAGATTTGAGTTGGGAAGGGAGCACAAAGCTTCTGCTCCATCTGTTAAAAAATATTGCCGATTCTATTGTACGTGTAAAGGTAATTCCATGCCTCCTTTGTTCATGTTCATGTAAACCTGTAGAAATTTCTTTAACGTGCAATTACTGATGTAGTTTAATGGGTATTCTTGGATGAAACACTATCACACTAGTCAACTTTGTAAACCTATGGTGCTGATAGCCTGATACAGATTGCATATGATGATATGAAGAATAAACAAAAAGTTCTGTGCAGTCGGAAAAATGAAATCCGAATGCTCTCACATTCTAGTTAGGTTATGGCTCAATACTTCTATACCTGCAATAATAAACAATCTTAAGAATCTCGGTTTTCTTGCTATCTGTTATACATTGTATTAGACTTCTCTGTTTACTTGTAGGACGACCTTGCCCAAAATATTACCATATTATAGCACCAAGACCTTACTCTTAGAATTTAATACTTTTTGAGTAAATCTTGATTCCCTTCATTGTCTTATCTATGCTTACGATTCTTAGTTTCTGATGACATAAGTCATTATGTACATACATATAATTAAGTAATGGGAGTAGATTTCCGGTGTGCTTATGCATCTCCATATACTGTTTGTACTTAGTGCAACAACTCCATATTGCCTGCTCTCCATCCTATCTCAGTAATAAGCTAACGGGTCTTTTGCTGTCAAGATATAAATAATGGGCTAATGGGTCTTTTTACATGTTGGCATTATTACCTACTGTAATACAATAATGCATTTTTCAGGTTGATTTACCGAAAGCTGTAAATGAGTTTTTGGTATTTGTTGCATACTTTTCTCGGTGCATTCTTTCTTCCAATAAGGATTTATGTGTTGGAGCTTCAGAACTACTTTACAAACAAGTTGGCTATTTCTCTGAGGTACACATGTATTGCCTTACGGATTGGATTTCTCATTAAGACATATCTGTGCCACAATGGTTTTGATTTGTGTAATTAAATGCAAATAGGTTTCCTCTTCTACAGCCACAGTGCTTCTTCTTTATGCGGCTGGACTATACTTTAATCAGCAAGAGGAAAGTGAAATGCGCCCCGGTTTGCCTGTAGATATTCTCAACGACCAAAAGTACTTACAAGCTTTAGACAGAGCAGGTGGCTCACTGGCCCTGATGTCAGATGATAGTGTATCTTTAGTAACATATGTAGATGCTTTGGAATTTGTTTGCGAGGTGTTGTTGCAGCATACAAATGCAGTTTGGAAGAACTTCTCTGACGGAGAAGCAATCCATTACTCTGGAGACATGGATCGTGTTTTGAGAACACTGCATCAGTTCATTGATTCCAGCCTCGTTGCTTATAGGTAAGTCTGTAAGATCATGTAGTTGTCACTGTAATCAGTGAAATATGAGAACATTACCTATCAATGCTTACTGGAGTAGTTATGGGCATATTGTTGTTGGAACATTATGGATCAATGATCACACTGTGTTTTTTTGTGCTGTAACAGCAGTGCAAAGATGTCTGAAGAAGACAATGAAAGATTACTTCAACAACATGGAACTTTACTGAGAGTCCTTGTTTCGACGCTTAAAATGGAATTTGTTACTAACAAAGATATCAAGGTACTCTAGTTGCTTTTCTTATGTTTAAGTTGAGCTTGGTCAAATATTGCCATTGTGGCTTGCACTTCTACCGAATCCCTGGTTCAATTTTTACGTCAAGAATTATCATTCTATAATATGTACATATAGTCACTGTTCCCCTACATGGCCGTTTAGTCTGTTCAAATGCCGTGTAAATGCTACACGGTGGCTAGCCGTCTCCGTGAATCAGCCATTTCGCTTATTTAATCACTGTTTAACCCATTTAAATGGATGTTTAGCCCGAATAAAGATCTAAATGCTAGGTGGCCGACTATTTAGCGTTTAGGGTAACACTTTGTATGGTGAAGAGTTACCTGCTTGATCATATGTGAAGACTAGCTGTTTCAAAGTGCTATTGACTTGCTTTCTGTTACTAACTTTGTATTACCATTCTAATTTATTAACACCCTTTGCTTGCATAATCCAGAAAACGCTTGACTCCATCAAATGTGCCATTTCAAGTAAATGGTTAACTCTTGGAGAGTTCAAATTTCTGACATCTTCACTCGGCAACATTGGAGTGACACTTTATAATACTGGGCATGTCAAACAGGTACCCTTCTAAGTTTCTTTTCATTCTAATTTTCTGGCTAGTACCCTTTCTGACTCACCATTGAAGTTGAGTATCATCGCTGCTGCTTCAGGCACCAGAAGCTCTGGAACTATGCTGTCAAACAATATGGGCGCACGTCAAGCTTTTCCACTCTAGATTATTGTCAAGGACAGAAGCTAATGGAACCATGGAGAATTTGCCAAAGGATACATTAAAAGATACTATTTTGGATGCATTTACGAGGATTGCCAAGATGGTTGACACTCTACGTAAATGTGGCTCAGAAATGACGCGTGATATTGTTGCACAGAGCTTGACATATTTGTTGGCTCATGGCCACATGTCTGAATATTCTGACAGTTCTTTGATACTGATTAAGTTGTGGGTTAAGGTACTCGCTGAAAAGAATTCTGCTGTTCTCAACAGTATCATATATGTTGATGCAACTTTGTTTTCACTTTCGAAATTGTAGGCCACACGCAAAGATTTTGAGGCTAATCAAGTTGTGGATAGTGCTCCACTTCTGTATCAATATCTTTTGCGCTGTTCATGTCCCTTGCCAAAGAAGTTGATAGGTTTACTTGTGAAGCAGGTACCAACTTTTATTGTGTCTGTTAAAATTTGTGTGCCTGTATTGGTTTGTTTTTTGGGCTAACGTTGACTTCTGCAGGAGTTGTTAGCATATGGTTCAGTGGAACCTCAATGCTCAAAATTTTGCGCTGAAATGCAAATAAGGATCATAGATGTTCTTTTGGATAAAATTTACTATTCAAAAGAATACTATTTGGAGAGGTCAGAGTTTCTTGTCAGAAAGTCAGGTGCACTCCGTGCATGCGGATCACAAAACATAAAAAGCTGCCTTGAGTCTTTATCTGAAGCCATGTATTTACTGGTGAGTTAAAATCACATATTGCTTTCTCTTATTTTCACAGTAAGGACGATCTAGATTAATTTTTGTGAATCAACCAGCGGACCATCTCAGAGGATTCATCTCAAAGCAGCACTACCGTGATCAATCAATTGGCGATTGCGCAATGCTTGCATGCGCATTGTGACCTGGAATGCAATCCTGTTAGTGAGGTAACCACCTAAAATCATAGTCGTATTTAGTAAGCAACGTAAGCTTTACCATTACCAGCACACACACACACTTGTGTATTACATGGTGATACCTGTTCTAATTACTGTTAGTGTTCTGTTTTGTGAATAGGTGATTCTTGAAAATGTTAGTGGTGCATTGAGATCCTGGTCAAAGGTGGATACTTTCGATCATTCTTCTCCTGGTACGGTGTTGCAACCGCCATCACAAACAATCATACCACTTCTTTGTTCTCTAGTTGATTTGTTGGCTATGAAGGTAAGACCATGCCATGTATTCTGTTTATTAAATAGGAAGAGACGCAGTTGCTTGCCTTCACCTATATAATTGTGTTTACTTGCCATCTCAGGGCTGCTTTAAGCTTCAATTTGAATTGTGTGAGCTAATGATAAAGATATGGAAGCAAGAAAGCCTACCCTTCGAAAAGTTATTTTCCATGCTGTTCATCAGTGGGCGCCTCAGCCATGCATATTGTCACATCCCATTGGACAAGGAATTTATTTCTAAGGCTGCAGACCATCTTGGTGTAGATTGCCATCACACTAAATTCTGGGAAAATTGTTTTGATGGAGAACATCCTTCTCTCTCTATGTTTCTCCAAAGAATGTTGCCAAGCGACTTATTTGTTCCTCAATCATGGGAATATTCCTTTGGAAAACAGTTTGGTTTTGATGCGACGGAGGTCAATAAAACTGCGGTATCCCTGGTTTCTGAAGTAAGTTCTGTTAGTACATTGCATTTTAATAACCACGGTGTCTTATTCTCTTTCTCAATTGTTATGTTGTATTTTGCAGGCTTCTGGAAATGACCAGTCAAACTTTGTGGCAGGCTATCTATACTATGATTTGTCAGAAAGACTTTTTTCATATGGACAACTTTTCCAGGTGATCACTTTTCTACAATTGATTTTTCATATTTTTGCCTTTTGAAAGATTGACGCAGGCTCTTCAGTGTTAATTAATAATTTTATTTCGAGACTGCAGATGGCCATTATTTTGGCTCCTGTGTAAATAAACACATCCAATGTTCTGTTTTACAGGCACTTTCATATGGAAAAGAAGCCCTCCATCTGCGCAAAAAGCTCCTTACAAAGAAGTTCAAACTTAATTTGGGCAGCTCTGGAAGTAAAGAGAGCCAATGTGTTGGATATGACCTCAGTTCTCTTGAAGCATGGGGACCAAGAATAGCTGAAATTTGGCCGGATTCTAGCAAATCAAACAGCACAAGAGATTCTTTCCTTACTTCCTGGAGTGTACTTAGATGCTATCTTGAGAGCACTTTACAGGTATGTTAGTAATACAAGTATATTGCTTTGTTACAAGCAAATACAAGTAATACAAGTAATCAGTGGTATACGGGTGTATTGCTGTAGCCGACTGAATGTGCGCTGGAGTCTTGTAGTACTAGTGTCATGGCCATGGGCTGCTATCTATCTGTGTCCTAATTTCCTTATGTATGTGGTTCACTTTGTGATATTTTCAGGTTGCTATGATGCACGAATTAATTGGTAATGGCACTGAAGCAGAAATTCTGTTACGGACTGGAAAAGAGATATCAAATTACCATGGGTTATCAATCTTCCGTATTGCTTTTACATCATTGCTAGGTATATATAATTCTTTCGTTGTTTTCCTATTTAGCTGTCTTTCTGTTTCACATTCCTTGGATTCCATTCAGGTCAACTATGCAGCAGGCGACAACTATGGGATGAAGCAAAGAGTGAACTTAAAAATGCCCGAGATCTTCTTGTGGAACATGATGCCATCATTTCATGTAAGCTGTGCAAGCTGACTTTGGATATATCAGTTGACATGAAAGATGGTGATCTGTTTTGGAGTATTTTTGAAAATGATTTCCAGAAGCAGTCGACTGCTAATTTGTCTAGTGCTTTGGACATATATCGATCTGCAATGGAGAAATTGAAGAGCGCTGACATGGAATTTCTTACTGGGTCCTTTGAAAGCCTCAAAACTTCTTGTGGCAGAGATTGCGCTGTGCCATCTGATAATAAAGTTTGTAACAGTGGGAAAGAACCCCTACCTTTTAAGGATGATATGATACCTTCATGTAGTGTCTGTGTGCTTTTGAGACAAGCATCCGTTGATCACTGCAGTGACCCCACAATATTAAAAGATCGAAGGAAAAACTCGAGGATTGCTGAAGCAGGTCCATCATTGAATGTAGCTAAGAGGATATCCAGAAATTCATCATGTTCTGCTAAGGAACAGAATGCAAAGACTAGAACCCGCTCTAGTAAGCGAACTGCACATGTGAAAGGCGGCAAGGGTACAATTAACCTAACTTGTAAAAGTGGCATATCTTGTAGTGATGAATTGCCTGATGCTTTGTTTTTTTGTGAATCAGAGTGTCTCCCGGGTGGCATTGACCACAGCAAAGATGATCTGTGCAATATTTTTGGTTGCTGGAAATGTCTTTTGACTAAATCCTTCAATTCTGGGTGCATTCAAAATATTTTGCAGTTCAAATGGGATCGTGTTCGCCGGCGCTACCTTATGTCACTTCTATTGAAGATAGGTACATCCTTCAATGTTTCTCTGTTCTGTCGCTTGAAGATTTGAGACATGCAATCATGGTATTCACATTACAAAAGTCTGCACAAAGTCTCACCAAAGAATTATCATATTGATTCATTAGGCGGATCCCACTTCATCCATAGTTTGTTTTCTATTTTTTTGTTCATCCCATCATTAGTTTTTTTTTTTTAGCAAAACCCTCTTGTTAATTCGAGTAAGATGGAGACTCAGTACCTAGAATTGCACTATGTATTCTACAAACAATACCGCTTATAGCAGGTTATGATCCGTACTGGCCATCTCTGTACCAAAGTCATGTTTAGTAAAATGGTATGGTATTCAGTTTACAAACTGTCCCCCGGAGTTCTAACTATTCTTCTGGGAAGTTGTTAAAATCAGCTGTAACATTGTTTTTTGGGGTATGGTACTATGGCTTGGTTTAACACTAATGTGGTAGGCTATTGGCTAGTTTTAACAATTATATAACTGTAACAGATGTCCAGATATTTGCTGGAAAGTCTTGGCTAAGGAGTTCAGTCAAATAGTTAATATGATATGCTTCTGGTCTTCTATAAATGATTGTTGAGAGATTTGTCTCTAGGGATGTCACAAATTATTTTGTTTGAAGTATTATTAATTTGCATGCGGTGATGGGCCATTGTGTTGTACCTATAAAGTAAAGCTCATCAGTCTTACTACGAATACCAAGAGGAGACTGGTGCTGCAAAATGTGCTCATCAATCTTACTGCTTAAGATGTCTCGCGAAGTTACCTTTTTCATCCATATGGTGGTTCAGCTATGGTTTTGCCTTTCCTTTTCAGCTAGAGCTATGGGATCTCGCAAGGGATATTATGGGGATCATGAAGTCCATAGTGTCTATTGGCAGTGCATATCACTGTTATTCTTCAGATCCTTTCCACAGGATTGTTATAGAATCTATGAGCCTCATTTGGTTGGACTAATCGTGGGTGGAAGTACTGGTGATTTTCTTCCTTTCGAGCATGCAGAAATATTATGTAGTATGAGCTTCATTTTGCTGAAAAGCTCCCTTTCTGAACAGTCAAGGTTTTTCCATCAAGTGCCTATTTTGTACCATTTCCATCTATGACAATCTGATTGCAGCAGTTTAAGACTTCTTGCTAAATTGTATTCGCTTTGTCACTATCTGCAGGAATGTCTGTTGCTCCTTCTCTAGTGTAGGAATATCTGACGTTGTTCCTTGGTTGCTCAAAGCTTTTGTTCTATCTAGAGAGTGTCCCTCACTTTTTCAGGAGGTTCGTGGTGTCATTCTTGTGCTCTTGTAATGTGGCTTAGTGAATATCCTATTGTTTTTTAAACAGCCAGTGTAGTGAGGCTCTCGTTTTCTTTGATCATTGGTTATGTGCTTGCTTCATTGCTTGTGACGTGTATTTCAATCCAAATTGGTTGCAGGTTTGCAAGTTACTTGCATGCACATTCGTGCTTTCCACAACAGATTCCTCCATCCACTTGCCTTTGTGTTCTAAAGAAAAAGGATTTTCTTTGAATCATTGGGCTGCATACTTCCATCAAATGTCTGTGGGAACTTATCATAGTTATTATCACCTTGCTAGCTTTCAAGCGTTGCTCAGGGAGACGTTTTCGAAGGTTTGCACAACAGTCAACAGCAAGTTAACAGCTTGATTAGAATAGTGCCTATTGCGATATTGTTGAATTGTTTCTCCTTGCATGTTTTCAGGGCACCCTTGCAGATTTCAGAAGTGAGGCGCATGAGGATGTCTCGGAATTTCTCAGGTTTAAAATTGTAACACTTTTAGTCCCTCCACTCTTTTGTTTGTCTTGCCACCTAACCCTAATACTGTTTAGATCTGACCCCCAACTGTTAAAATCGGTACAGAGCCTGTCCTAAGCGGTTTAGGCCTGACATTAACAGCTCTGTTTAATCGGCTCACCGTACAAATTACACTGTTTTTAAGGGTCTTTTTTTTTTTTTGGGGGGGGGGGGGGAGGAGTTGGGCTTCAAAATTATACAAATTTAAGCCTAGTGGGTAAAAAGTTGACTTATTCAATATTTCAGTTGCAGTTAAACATTTTTTTATGTATTTTCTAATATTGTAAAATCTTAATTCCTTTATCAGGTTTCCATCAATGATTATGAGCCATATTGAGAAACATATAAATGAATTCTTTGAAAAACTTCCGGATGTACCAGTTGTGTGTATTAGTATGATCGGTGGAGATTATGTTGATGTCGTTGAGGGATTTCTTCTCCTTCCTTCTTCTTTTCCTGCTTGGATGTTACTTTCGAGGTTTGATTCAACTGAAGAACCTACTACAATGCTTCTTCCAGTGGCTGCTATTTCAGGTGTGTAGATTGCATGTTGTGATTGCCTGCCGTACCATAATATCTTCGATATTTTGTGTTTTTATTTACATATTGTTTCTTAACAGAAAAACAATCTGCCGATTCTTCCATAAAAGATTTGGACCGAATGAGGGTTTTAGATAAGAAGTGGCAGTGCCCTTGGGGTTATGCAATTACAGACTATGTGGCTCCAACTTTCAAAAATATTCTTGAGGAGAATTATATATCCCTCTCCAGTGCTGTAAATTCTGTACGAGCAGATAATGTTAGGTGGTGGTCACATAGAATGAAGCTCAACAAAAACCTTGATAGCTTGCTGAAGTAAGATTACCTATGCTCATGTTATACTATTAGTTGAGTCAATTGTTGTTGGAATCATTTGAAATGTACCTTAACATTTATTTGTTCTGATATCATCTCATCCCTTTGAACAGGGGCATGGAAAAATCTTGGTTTGGACCCTGGAAATGCCTTCTCTTGGGCCACCAATTAAGTGATCAAAATATTGAGGCGGCCTTGTTAAGTATAATCACTGGTCTGGATGCAAAAAAAGTTGTATTTAATCCAGTTCTCATCAAGGCTATCCTTGGTGGTGCTTTGTCGGTGGATGAAGTGCAAGAATGTGTTGATCAGCTCATTTTGTACAAAGGTTACTTTGGGAGGGGAGGATGCTGTGGGAAAGATAGACTTAGAGCTTTATCTTCTTCCGAGGTTAAAGATGAAGATTTGGAGACAGTCAAATGTTTAATAACAAATGCAGTATATGAACTGCCTGAACCAGTCGATAAAAGTCCAGTTATTTTAGTTCTTGATATCAACGTGCAGGTGAATAACAAAAGCTTGGCTGTTAGCTATTTCGTGTGTGATTTACTAATCTATATCTTCTTCAGACTTTTAAGTCTAGAATTTTAGATGGATTTGTTGCTTGGTTGCATGTTTTGCTGGTATGATTGAATATCAGTAATGATGTTATTTATCATTTGTTACTAGCCTGCTGTGGTCCATTTCATTTTCCTTTTGTGGTATTGTGTAGATAAGATGTAGGGAGGTCTGTTTGACTGGCTATAAATTTTCCTGCTAGGCGACCTCATAACTTATTGCTTCATTTGTTTATTATAAAAGACTGTTGCACTTCAGGATCATGTCAACAACAGTCCTGTGATGCATACACATGTCATGCATCTTCACTGACCTCAGTTTAATTATCAACTACAGATGCTTCCGTGGGAGAATCTGCCTGTACTAAGGAATCAAGAAATCTATCGAATGCCATCAATGGGTAGCATAGTTTTAGCATTATCTCAAAGCAATAATCATTACAAAGATGTCAGTGCCAAAGCCCTTCCATTTCCAGTTGTCAACCCTTCCAATACATTTTATCTGTTGAATCCTAGCGGAGACCTGAGCAGCACACAAGAAGAATTCCATCAACTATTCAGAAACTATGAGTGGAAGGTAAAGCATGATTTGTTAAATCTCAAAACTTAATTATATGATGATATTAGAAAATTTGCTCCTTTCTTGGAACCAATTCTCTGGTCAAAACTGCTTTCCTCAGTATTTTTGCTCAAAATAAAGGTTTGGAATATATCATATGAAATATGTTTATGGTGAATTTCTGGTTAATCCACATTTTCTTACTCTGAAAATAATTGTCAAAAAATATGTTTTAGTGATAGCTTTAGTTATCACTTTCATGTTACTGTATTGTCAGTTTGACAATAAGTTGACTGGACTTAATCATAGGAACAGTTCTACAAAATATATTTTAACAAAACAAATGGCTTGGTGTACAGTAGAGCATCATCATGCACAACACAATGAACTCATGACTAAGGCAGCAGTTTCCTTTGGTTTGCATGCTAGAAGGTAAATTATGTTCTGCCGTTATAACTGAACAACACAATGATGATGTGCAGGGAATGGCCGGGACTTGGGATGAACTGAAGGCCAAAGAGCTGGTCTTGGCCTTGACAAATCATGACCTTTTCCTGTACTTAGGACATGGAAGTGGTATGCCCTATACAGATAAAAGCATTTTTATTGAACTTTACATTGACGGCGACCCCTACTCTTATCAAATATCTTTAATCACAGTGGAGCTAACTATAATGTTTAGTTTTGGGTTATATGACATGTCTGCATGTAATGCTGGGTTAGTCATAAGTTAGAACTAATCTTGTTATAGATCCAAGAATTTCTTCAAGTGTCTGATGGCATTGTGGATTGGTGTCTTATGCAATTACTAATGAATCTGAACTATCGAAAGTGATTACTTCCTTGTTTAGACTGGGGCACAAAGATTTATAAAGAATTTAAATGACAATGCTACCCTTGGCTAATGGTTTTTGAACCTGTAAGCTCTCTCACCCTCATTATATCACAATGAAATAAGGGCAAAATAGGAATGCAAATTGGAAGGTGGTCTTGAAAGTGTAGAACGACAAATATTTTTAAGAACATGATTTATACAGTGACTTATATTTTGGATCATAGGGGGTGCTATTCAGATGTACTTTTTATGTGCATATTGTTCAGATATCCTTATAAAAAGGTGGACAATAGCAACAATGGCTGGTGGAATCAACATGATTAGTCTGATCTAACTGGCCTTAAAAAATTGCTGCAGGGACACAGTATATCTCTGTGAAGGAAATCGAGAAGCTAAAAAAATGTGCAGCTGCTCTTCTTATGGGATGTAGCAGTGGAGCACTTCATTGCAAAGGAAGTTACGCTCCTCGAGGGGCCCCTTTGTCATATTTAGCCGCTGGTTCCCCTGCTATCATTGCAAACCTCTGGGATGTCTCAGATAAGGATATTGATCGGTTTAGCAAAGCTTTGCTCAATTCATGGTTACAAGAAAATTTCACCAATGATAACAATTGCTCCCAATGTTGCTTGCTAAGACGAGAATTTGAATCCCTGAGTATTGCTTCCAAGGAAAATGGTAGGACACGACGAAAAGGCACGCGAGGAAAGGAGCCACAGCAAATAAATGGTAGTAGCAAGTGCTGCAGCTGCAGGCAGAGGCGAATGGCTTCATATATAAGTGAAGCTAGGCAGGCTTGCAGGCTTCCTTTTCTGATTGGCGCATCTCCTGTGTGTTATGGCATTCCAACAATCATTACTTCATTAGGAAGCAAATGATGGCCGATTCTGCCACAGGAGATGATAGATGAACTCAAGTGTCAGTATCGTCATGGTTTTGGTCAGCAGCACTTTTGACACGGTACATAATTAGTTCGAATATGCTGATTATGCTGACTAATTTATATGCGGTCCTAGGCTCGTACACATTGCTTGGATGGGTAGTTTTGCTGGGCTACCTGTTGGCCATGCACCTATCGTTGATCCGAAGCTATCTTATTAAGTGTATATATAGAAGTATTTTTTTTATACATATGTTGTAAAAGTACCGTTGAACATTGGATAAAGGTAGCGAATGTATGTCGAGGCCATTAATTGCTTAGTGTGTAACAGTTTTGACCCTTTTTTTTATATAAGAGATTCTCCTTGTACTGCATCTTTCTGAATTATACTGCTAGTTTGGTAGCTGAAGGTTTATGACTGCCAACTGCCTGTGTACGTCAGTCACATGATATTAAATTCATATATGAAATATCAAATTCAGATATAAAATATCATATGTTATTAAAAGGTAGGAAAGGTATTGTCAGCAATTATTACCATTAATTTATAATATTTGAGTCAGAATATGTTATTAAATTCATATATAAAATATTAATATGATTATAATTTTGTATTGTATAAATAACATAGTCTCAGCAAATTAGAGCACAGCTTGCAATTTCAGAGAGAATAATTAATAACTTTCGACATAAGACGCTACACAAACCGCAAAAGATGGATGCGGTGTTTTCCTTTTCAATTAAGAGTGTGTGATAGCATACATCGATGAGAAACAATGAGCTGATGTAAATTAACATAACTACTTGTACATGACCATGAACAAGTAAATTGAGGCTGAAATTGATGAATGCAAGGCACCAGGGAAGTATTTGTGCATGTACTCCTGGCGGTTAACCACACCTGTACACTCTCAATTAGCACCTAAAAACAATCTCCCATGGTTCCTACGGCGTCGCCGCCTCCGCCTATCTGGTCTCAGCACATCAGCGCTTCTATCTCCGGACACAACCATATCATTCCCATCCTGCACTTCCAAGGGATAAGAGTATGGCGTGGTTCCATTGGCACCGCTCACCATATAATCATCCCCGCCAGTGTCAGATGCACCGGTTGCATTCTGAAGCCTTTGGTTTTGATGATGTTGAGCAACTTGGCGCATAATAAACAGTAGCATCCTTCGCGTGTTTTCTGTCCCGTGGCCATCGTCAACATCAGCATCGCTTTCTACATCCTCCAGGTCCGCTCCGTCCTCCAAGTCTAGCACATAATCACCAAGAACAACAGCCCTCCCCATTGTTGCAGTGATTGTACTGAGTGCATCCTGTCGCTCTCTTTCGATCTCGAGCAACCTCCACTTCTGCTCAACGACAGGATCCACTTCCCTTGGCTTTGCAAGAGGATGTTCCAACTTGACATGCTTGCGCAGCTCCTTGTAGGTTCCCACAAAAGAGCAACCATCCTGCATACATGTTCTCCTTTTTCCATTGAGATAACTCCGTGCTGGTTCCACCACTGTCCAACCTTTCACCTTGCCACGACACAATGGGCATGCAAGGTCAATGGACTCAGATTTTTCACCTGCAGTGCCAGCGCCATTTGCAGGAACTTCCTCAAGCAACGCCCCCTTGGTGTAGGCTTTCTTGAACTGATCCAGGCAATTCGAGTGGCGGTAGCTAGTTCCACACATGTAAGGACGGCAGCCCTTATCATGCGATGAACAGAGGATGAGCACAGCATTATGGGGGTAATCCATGCACACAGAGCAATTGGCATCTTCCCAGTCCATCTTCTGCAAGGCTGGCAATGCTTTCTTTCGGTTAGATTCTTTTATCGGTTTCCATTGGTTTGAAGGAATGGGATACGGGGTGGGCCTGAGCTGACGCGCTACATGCCTCCTTGCTCTCGCACTTCTTGCCATTTTCTCAGAAATCTGAAAAAAAAAACGTTACATTTTTTGCCAGGAACAATAGATTCTATAAACTATCATGGTAAGAATGTGCAACAAGCCAACAGATTTCTCGAAATACATCATTCAAGCTATGCCAGGCAACAGAAAAGGGCAAACCTCAAGAATATGCACTGTTAATGCATGGAGCAGAGAATTGTGCACCTTGATGCCATCATGCAAGCAACAAATATACATGTATATACCTAATGCCCTCACAAGTTGAGGGTTGTAGCACATTTGCTGATATAAGCCTACCTACAGATTAGACCTTTCCTTAGGATAAGTTTAAGGACTTCAGATCTAGAATGGTGGATAAAGCATACAAGGCAAGAAAGACTTTATGGGATCCAAACTGGTTGGGCAGGCAGATAAAGAAAAAAAATAGTTGGATTAACCGAATGCATTAAATAATAGAATCGGTGGAGCATGTTAGATGTGATCTACATTTCACATTAAAAAAAGTCACAAGCATGAGCCAGATAAGAGCTAAGGCTAGCGCTCACATGGAGCATCTCATGCCACATCTCAGATCTGCCAGACTATAAGGGAAAAACAACAACAGATGACTTTTTAATTAAAGAGAATCAAATGATTCTGCACTTGAGCCAATGATTCTGTCCTTTTGAGAAATGCCAAGTTACCAACACACGAAAAGAATTAGAAGGAAAGGTAGCTTATTTAGTTTTACTTTTCCTCTTGCTCCTCCCTGCTATCAGTATAGATCGCTAGCACATGGAGGAGCCTTGGCAAAGGACCCTCTTTGGTCCAGCCTTGGTGGCAAAAGCACGCCTCCTTCCTTCTAACAAGAATCACCTTATCCACTCAACAATGCACTAGAAATTAAGAAAATTAAGCAGCATGCTCTTTACCTGCACCTCGGGCAAAGTATTACAAACTTAAAGCAATCGACTGGAATTGCCTGTCACAATGCTGGATCATCTACGCTTAAACGAGGCTACCAACTGACACCAACGGACTAGAGAAACGGATCTCCATTCCTTTCGTGGCACATGCTGTAATCTACGGGCAAATAATAAACTACGCCGATTAAACATGTCAAGTCAAGTTACTGCTTCATAAATCAGAAACGGGTAATACTAGGTGTAGGGCCGGATAATTCACAACCACAAACGCCTAAATATGGACCGGAGAGGTAAAATTTCCAGAGAGAGGATCAATTCTGGCCTGCCCTTGCGAGATCCCTACCCCAACCGCTCGCAGTTCCACCAGAAATTGCCCGAAAATCAAGTTCGGCGGGGCCATTCCGCAAGTTACTGACACACACAAGCAAGCAACGAGGTTACACTAAGATCGGTACGGGAAGAGCCAAAATTCACCAAAAGCGGGCCGGTTTTCCTTGCACACACGGCCAGAACGCGAAGCGGAGCACCTTAGCCGAGCATTCTAGGGCCAGTATCCAAGCTTAATCCACCAATTCACCACGGGCAAGCAAGCGACCGAACCAGAGGGGCAGCCGAATCAGGGGAGGGACCGGGGGGGGGGTGTGGGGGGGGTCCGTACCTAGAACGCGGGCGGGGTCGCCGAGGCGAGCGCAGGAGGGGGGCTGATCCCGGCGGCGAGCGCGAGGAGGAGCGTGGCTGGTGACGACGACGGAGTGGGAGACGACGGACGCAACAGATGGAGAGGAGGACAGAAGGAGGGACGCGAGTTAAAAAGCCCAACAATTTCCTCGCGTAAAGCGAAAAAAAAGAGAGAGAGGATAGAATAAAACGAAAAAGGGGAGTTGGGAAATGGGCGCTGAGATTTTCAGGGCGGGGCCCACGGTCTAGAGAGAGAAAGAGAGGCAGCCACGTTTCGTCGATCACCCGGTTTATGGCGAACCGGCGGGGGGTCGCGTGCGGTGCGATCACGGCGGCCGCGTAGTAGTGGGTGGAGGCGGTCCATGGACCGATCCGTCCGCTGGCGTGGGCGAGGTGGGGGTGGTGCCGTGGAAAACGGCGCGACGGGCCGTGGACCGGGCCCAGGCAGGCAGAGGCAGCGAGCGGCAGGGTGGGGGTGTGGTGTGGTGGGTGGATGACGACACTGTGACGGAACCGGCGGAGACGGGGGTGCCTTCTACGGGACGCATGGCGTTTCGCCGTACGCACCCCACCGGAAACTGCAGGGGGGAGAATATTCCCCCCTCTCCTCTCTGGTTTCATCTAGGGCCTGTCTAATTTTGGGTCTCCAGGACGTGTTTAGTTCGTATAATTACTTTCTATTCATCTTCTCACAGGACACGCATCTCTAAAAATTTCTTTTTTATCTTTCCTATTTATCTCCCTTAAATAATACGCATTCCAGAAAACAAAGTATTTTTCCCACCCTCAACTTAACACGGCCGGTTTCTCTTCTCTCCATGCGGCCAGTCACCGTGAATTTTGGGAGATGGGAGGGTGATCATTGGGGGATCATCTATCCGGCCGAAGCCCGCGAGAAAGATGGGTTTGGATCAAGTTCGGTGGGGACGGATAAGGTTTGGATTGGGCCTGCGCATTCCTGGACGGACCGAATAACGCATGGCGCACAGGCACGCACGCAAGCACGATCAGAATTTTTTCGGAGGGAGAGGGCATCACCGAAGAAGTCAGCAGCATCAGCGTCACAACAACGCAGGGCATTCTCTCTCTACGGAAGCCAAAAGCGAGGTGTGGCTGGTCCTGGGAGAGTTTTGGTGCTGGTGGGCCGGTGGCGGATCACATGATCTGGCGTCTGGTGTAGGTACTTTACCCTGAATTCCTTTTGCCCTGAATTTGGTCCGTACTTTACTTCGTTAATCGAGAGGCCAATATGCAAATTGTGGACCGCAACCTGTCGTCGAGTTAAGTTCGTATACCTAGCTGCCTAAGGTTGTTCCGTATAGTTAACACCATTGTCCATTGAACGAGCCATTGAAGTCGCATTTGCCAGGAATATGAAGCAAAATCGTCCCGCGTACAATTAACCGTCGTCTTGTGTTTTTGAAACCGTTTTCTTCATAAACCAAAACAACCATAGGTTTCTATGGGTTTTTTTTTTTGTAAGAGGTGAGCCCTAACCTTTTTTTTAAAGATAAAAATAGAAATCCGGCCAACTAGATGACATATATAACCAAGAGATTACAAGAGCACTTAAGCTCCAAGCCTCGAGATGTAGGAAAACTAAATATAAAAAAAAAATTCAAACATTAAGAAAGAAAGCAAGAAGAGTCACCTCCATTCTTCTTATGCATCCACGTTTGTCTTTGTATTGTCCATATGCATCATCAAGCACTCACATCTCCCGTATGCTTAAAACTTTGATGTCGTAATCGACCCGCTAGAAACTACAAATGAAACCTTGTTAAGGACAGATCGCAATGAGTCAATCTGGTTTCAACAGCTAAAGTCAACATGCCGCTGATCCCCACCCACGAACAGCAACACTATTTTCCTGTGGGGTGGTGGCACACAGGAAAAAAATGGTTTCCAATAGTGCAAGCACAATTACATTTGCTGAAGCTTTTTAAAACGATAAATGTAAAGCATGCTAGAGTGTTTCGCGGCCTGCCAGTGCTCAATTTTGTGGTTGTCCGATCACTACTGTGATTTGATTTGCACTGTCTGCTCCTCCTCCTCCACGATGGTGCAGGGGATTCGAGTGCGGGTACAAGAAAACATTTGAGCATGCGAAACCCTTTAAAAATTCAACTTGGTGCATATTCACACCAACTCTATTGATTTTGTTTAAAACCATTTTTTTGAACTTTTAGTGATTTTGAAACTTGACAAGCGCAGCTCTTTTTGGCTTTACTTGCGAAAATGTTTGATAAAACGGCTTCACATGGTACAATACAAAAAGCCACTTTTTTTTTTAGCTCACATGTTCTATTGTAAGCCCAAAAACAGCCTTTTGCTGGTCCCAAGTTTGAAGCCATTTTTGGCAGGGCTTTAGCATAAGTCAGTGGAGAAGCCACCCGAGAAGCCGTGCCAAATGAGGGCACTTGAATGAGTGTGTGCTGTAACAGTGAACAAATAATGTAATGATACAGTTAACAACAATTGCAATTGATCCGTTCCAAAAGAGAACCTGAAAAATGATTACAACCAATGGCCTAAAATTTTCTCCAATCTGTGTTCGCCCTGCCGCTATCTTGATTTGCTACACAAAACAATTATGAACCCTTAATTTTTCCACAATTAGCTAGTCCCCGCGGTTTACTACTAGCTGCTAGGAGTCATGGAGGTGGAAGTGATTCAACCACCCCCCACTTGTTACTACTCTTGCTGCTGCTACCCTCCCCGTCCTTGTTGCCGCTCATCGCCTGCCCGTCTTTTCCCATGAAGCTGTTGATGGCCGCCGCAATCGCCACCGAGAACTTGCTCGGGTCCGCCATGACCGCGCCGACATTGTCGGCCATTGTTGCCGCATGCTTCTCGTCGCCGCCGGTGCTCCAAAATGGCCTCTTGCTCCCTGCCATCTGATCACTACTACTTCCGTGCGAAGGGCTCGCTGACCACGGGTACTTGAGGTGTGACGCCATTGACGAGTGCCCGAACAGGTTGAGATGTTGCATGCCACTGGCAGCGCCGCCAGGGACGACGCTGGCTGGCATTGAAGACGGCGTGCTGAGCAATGGTGAAGCTGAGGAATGGTGGGAGTTGAGAAGGTATGGGCTGAGGTAGGGAGGCGCGGCGCCGGAGCCGCCGCCGGCCTCGGAGATGGAGGAGGAGGAGTTGGTGCTGGAGAGCAGCATGAACGTGGCCGCGGCCGAGGTGGTGGAAGCCATGGCGGTGGCGCCGACGGGGAGCGGGTGGTTGTGCGTGCCCTCGTACGTTGTCACCAGGATCGACATGTCCTCCAGGCATCGCTGCACCTGCATGCGTGCACACCATGGTCACAAATCATTCGATGCATAAACGACACGAAGCAGCAGTGCAATGAAATCTAGCAGAGAGTGCATGCGCTGACGTGGCAAGAACTTGTTTGGTTACCTGCTTGCGCACCGGGCAGCCCGGCGCGACGGTGCACCGGTAGTAGGCTCTTGGGCACGGGTTGCCCTTGGCGACCTTCTGCCCATACTTCCTCCACTGGCACCCGTCGTTCATCTGCACGAACACGGATTATTCTCGTCAATTTGGGCGTGAAATTAAATCATGGAGCAGCAAGAAAGAACTTGGTCGGGTGCAGCTGCAGGCAGCATGTGTCTTACAGTGGGGCCTTGGCAGCGGACGCGAACGGAAACCCTAGTTTTGCGGTTGGCCGGGTTGACGCTCTGGCTCGTGACGCCGGCCGCCGCGGCGAGATGATCGCCGCCGGCGGCTGGAGCTCCGACGAGCTTGCTGCTCTCCAGCAGAGCGTAGCCCTTCGCCTTGCCGTCGGCGCCGACGACATCCATGTCGTGCGCTGCTGCTGCTTCCACCTTCTCCTCCTCGTACGACGACGAAGCTCCAAGGCTCAGCGACAGCCCAAG
Source organism: Digitaria exilis (assembly GCA_015342445.1). Classification (NCBI taxonomy): domain Eukaryota; kingdom Viridiplantae; phylum Streptophyta; class Magnoliopsida; order Poales; family Poaceae; genus Digitaria; species Digitaria exilis. Next base: position 1,531,181 of record JACEFO010001619.1, read on the forward strand.
GTCCTCCCCCTTGCCGTCGTCCGTCTCATCGCTCCCCACCGACGGCCGCCGCGCGGCTTGCCCCTTCCGCTTCGGCTCCGGGAAGCCCTGGCCGGTCGCGGCGGTGGCGCCAAGGGAGAGGAACACCTCGGGCTCCTGCGCCTGCGCGCGCATAGAATTAGAAATCAAAATCAGATGGTGAATTCGAATAGCATCGAGAGCTTGAGCTAGTGACTGATCAAATTGACATGGTAATTATGGCGTGTCACGTGGAAGAATTATAAAAAGGGCGCGCGAGATTAGCGCTTGCTAGTAGCTGGAACATGGAGTTGAATCGTAGGCTAGCTAATTGGATAACAACCTAGCCTAAACAAAATGAATCGATTAGATTGGGTTCACTAGCTAGCTCTATTACCTTAGGCTCATCTGCCGGTTGCTGCTGATAGGCAGCTAGCTTCATTTTCAGCTCGTAGTAGTCACGCATGGTTCGGTCGACGACTCGCCGGAGCATCTGGTTCTCCTCTTTCATCTTCTCCATCTCCTCCTGCATCGCGTTCACCTGAAGAAGTATATATACACGCATGTCGTCATATACAGAGGAGGAAATTACAAGCTGGTAATATAAGGTGAGCACACAAATTTACTACTGCTTTTATTCTGCAGAAGAAATAACATGTAGCTAGAATAACCGTTGCAAATTAGAGTAAGCTACTATAGTACGCGCTTGTTACCTCGTCTTGCACCATGGTAGTCTGGCTGTCGTCCCCGTCGCCGGCGGTCGCCTCTACCACGTGCTTGTCTTCCGCACGAGTTTCGGCCCCATCGCTCTCGTCGTCGCCATCGCCGGCATCTTCTTCTGATTGCTTATCCTCCTCCATCTCCTCTCCATGTTGAGTCCTATATTTGATCTCCTCCTTGGTGCCGTCTCCTCCTTGGTCTACAACCACTTCAACTACCTTCTCCCCGGCGGTTTCCTCTATGGGGTGGTCCTCTTCTTGCTCCTTGAACTGTTCCTCTTTCTTGTCAACACCGCCATCCTTGCCACGGCGATCGCCGGCGATGTGGTCCTCTTCCTTCTCCCTCTGATCCGCCGCCAGGGAGAGATCTATCGCCGCCCTCTTCCTCTTGGATGACATGCTCTCTTGGGTCTTGACCTCTATCTGGTTAGCTTGTGTACCTTTGTCTCTCTGCACAGCCAAAAGGAGGAACGGTCTTAAAATCCTAATGCTGCTTCTCCCGAGGCATCTAAGTCAATGTCCGGGTGTCTAAGACGTGTAGTATTAAAGAGGCAATGAGGAGGGGGAGACTCCTCTCTCAATCCTATTATCTCATGTCATTTCCTATTCAACAAATAGGCTATAGCAGCCTTGGTGCATGGGCTGCATACACACAGCCTGCTGCGTGCTGCCAGTAGTTATCTGTTTGGGGGCACACATGTCAGCGAACACATTGGGTATCATGTTTTCACAAGTCAATTAGGCGATGTATGAGCAATGGCGATGGGCGATTAGTTTGAAGGGTGTGTAGTGCACGGTGGTGTGATCCAAATGACAAGGATACCCAGTCAAGTGGGGACTCCGTCATGTGATGCGAGGAGCGCTTCCAACGCTAAGGTTTGGTATTGTATGGAGCCCAGGTCAACTCTATGGAATTTCTCTGATTCAGGGCTGACGTTGCTATCATCACCCACCTTAGTTTCCCACATTAATCTTAGGACGGAACAGATCAAATTGTAGGCTGCTAGTATGTAGCACAGATTTTATAAAAGCATGCAGCTGCATGTCAACTTTCAATGTTGCAGTATATCGGCAGAGAAATGTCTATATTCGAACTATTGACTTACCATATATCACTATAGTTTAGTGTCATCCCAGTTGTTCATGCAATGTTAATAATTGGATGGAGAAGATATATATATATATATATATATATATATATATATATATAGATAGATATAGCTGTACAGACTTCATCAAAAGAAGAAAGAAAATGCAACATGCATTTGAATATTTTATTTGATCGATGGAATACTTCACTGATGAAATAAAAAAAAATTGTGATTGCAGGCCTTCTGTATTAAGAAATGCCCATGACTTGGGTCTTGGGGTAGCTTCTAAGTAAATCTAGCAAACTTCACAAATGGTTCAGAGAGAAAACTAATTAAAGCGTGGCCGTTCTGTTTTCCTAAAGCTTTGTGTTCCACACTATTATATTCTTGCTTCGATGCTTTTGTTACTCGGACCTCTGCAACGCGTTGACTCATGCACACCATCTTCTGCATCGTGTAATGCCGTAGCCATTTTAGTGCATATCTCCTCTTAATCTCAGCACCAATTGAACACTAAGCAGGCGTTGCAGACATATACACAAGGAATCTTCAGTCAACTTGCTTGGGCCACAAAGAATTCCACTGAGCATTTTTTTTGTGTGCATTATTAATTTGTTTTATGCCCTCAACTACACTCTCTTCAATGATATACTACTCCTTCGATCTGATCATGTTTTTTCTTTCCCCTCTTATGCCTTTTCCATGATGATTGAGAGGTCAACTGGTTGTTGGAACCGAAACTGGCTAACCTGTTCCTTGTGGACCTTGGACTTGGAATAGATCTCAATGCAAGGTTCTTATTATTAACCCCCGGCCGCATAAATATATTCCTTCTGTGTGCACAATCACGCAGCTAATTAGGATAAAAGCTCGCCTACTGCAACACCTCTGACCTGTGCATATTTATAGAGTTCTTTGTATTATAGAAGGAAAAAAAATCATCAGCTCTTCGGCGGGGGAGGAGCCCTCACGCCATCAACGAGGCTTCAGGATCGAGCATGTGTATATATTTGTAGAAGAGTTAATAATTACTTCCTTCCTAGCAAACTATATATGGTTTTAGTTTTTTTTTCTAAATAAATAGATTTTATTTTTGTATTTGTTTATTACATCATATCTAGATACATAGTAAAAGCTCTGAGCTCTTTTACGGTGCCTTATACTTATGTATACTAGTGCTAAAAAAATACTAGTATAGAAACATTCGATGGTCAAAGTTAATTGTATACTACTAAAAATATCACTAATAGTATGGGTAGTATGCATGAGTAGTATAGGTAGTATAAGGGTATTATGGAAAAATGACAGAAATAATATCACGATCAAAGATAATTAATACATATGCAATTATTACTAAATTACCCTTAACAATGGATGGTTTGGTCTCATCTATACTCCACACTACCGCATAGTAGTAGAAAATCTCAAAGCTATATATGTCTAGATATTTCAAAACGACCCCAGAGGGCCGGGAGGAACAAGAAATATCTTTTCTTCTATCCAAAGGCTCTGTTGATAATCTACTCCATAGTGATCTTTAATTTTAAACTTCAACTCCCTCGTATTCTTCACTTTTGTAATTACCCCATAGGTCGGATATACATGTCGTTCCAAAAGGGGGAATTTGCCAAGTGCTTGTTGAACCATCTTGATGGAAACGACAAGTTCTCACAAATCGTGTCCATGAGAAAATATGGATCATCTCTACTCGACCTCTTCTCCTTTTAAGCCGTAGCTAGCAATTGCACAAGACACACATGGTGAAACCCGATTCCTCTATTTCACACTAATATCCAACCATGCATATAATTATTTGTATTGTCAATTATATCAAAAGTTTTTAATTATATTTGTTTGGATCCAAAAGTTAATGGTTTTTCATATTATGTCTCTACCTTCTACACACGCGCGCGCTTTGCTACTACGTTTATTTATCTCTTGATGTTAACTTCTTGCTGCCCTAGCCGTTTTCCAAATTTTCGGCTATCACACGGATGGCGACGACCGGTGCTCATTGGGCTAGCTTAGCTAGTGTGTGTCGGCCGTGGCCTCACCTTGGAATTTTTCCACGGGTCATTGCACGAGTGCACGACAGCACGCGAGTCGTGTACGACGATCTCTTTATCTGTCTTTTCTTGACGGTGAAAATTCTCTAGTCGGGGATGGGGTGTAATAAGTAATAACCTCTCAACATCTGGTTTTTGTCGAGTTGTTAGTTGATGGTTCCATTCCATGAGAGACCCGTGCTGGATCGATACTTGCACGAGTCTTTTAGGACGGAATGCTTGACTCTGACCACTTCCGATCATTTGTTCCAGAATTTCCATGGAGATAAGGGTTTTGTAACAATTTTCAGAAAAGCGTTAGCTCTAAAAAAAAAACTTGACAAGTCGCACACGTTTCCCGATCCCTGACATGACTGAACCTTATTAGCTACTATGGCATAATTTTACGATCACACACTAGCAGCCGTGCGATCGAGATGATTTTACCAGTGAAAACACAGACCTTAGCCAGATGAGGTCAGTCAGGTCATCCTACGTGCCCTTAGAGATGCAACACGTGTACACCATCCCGTCGTCCCATCCATCTTGATCTCGATGGAGCACGGCACCCGACGCGTAAACAAACAAGGTTCAACTTGAACTCTGCTGGATCAAGCACCTCCTGATGCCCAATTGCCCATGGCACGGTCATCGCCTAATACTCTATGCCTGCCGCAGCCATCGCGAGCGCTCACGTGCAGAGAGCTGAGCATCTCCCCATCCCTGCTCCAGCTAGAGACTAGACTCTACTACACTACAGCAGGGATTGGGAACGTGTACGGCTCGCCATTGGCGGCGACCACCCTTGAATCTTGCTGCAGCCTTGATATATATGATGGTACTCCTGCAATCTAATTGCAAGTGGGCCTTGTGGTCGATCTCCATTTATGACGTCGGTTAGGAGCCACCATGTCGATTTGGATCGTCGGTCCGCGATGCAGCATCAGGAGACGTGCGAGGTAAACGTATACCGGCTTGATCGGATCGAGGCGAGCTTGAGCTGGGGTTTGACCCTTGTTTAGCCTAGTGAGCAGTTGTTAACACCATCCAAGGCACGGCACTGCTGGCCGAGGGGTTTCCAAAGAATATTGCCATGTGCGTCTGCATCATAAGCACGTACGCTTGCCTTGCACTGCTACCTACCACCTCGATAGCTCGAAGGCCTGCTTCGATCAGGCATGGGAATGGGGTGATAGCAACCTGTCCTGCTCGATCTCTTGCGTGCATTCCGTTTAGTTGGCTTCAGTGGTGGTGTGGCCGTGGCGTCTGGGACGGAGAGGAGTGGACCGAATGAAGCGTCGGGCCAATCAGGGCGCGCGCGTTGCGGAAACCGGCCTATTTTACCCACGGATTGATAGCCTAGCTAGCTATCAGAAGAGTCCATGCCCATGCGTGCGTGCGTGCATGGCCTTTCTTCCAAGAGAGATGCCATGCCATTGCCATCAGCTCAACTGGTAGGATGAGACGACCTGCACACGTACTGCAAGTACAGGCACCGTGCTTACTTGTACGAAGCGTCTGCCCAATGGTCGACAAAACAAATCGATTCAGTGGATTTTTAGGTCGGCACAGTGGAATTCGAATCTTTAAGAACGAACCACGCGATCAACTCTCTCCTCACGTCACTCCACGTCACCCAAAAACGCACGCCTTCAGATTGAGCTGCCAGCTCATCTGCACCATCTGTTTACACATACGGAGTATATCAAAACACTTCTTTAAGAACGAACCACGCGACCAACTCTCTCCTCACGTCACTCCACGTCACCCAAAAAACGCACGCCGTCAGATTGAGCTGCCAGCTCATCTGCACCATCCGTTTACACATACGGAGTATATCAAAACACTCATTCACGGTTGACGTTTCTAGACCAATGTATTTAATCAGAAAGGTCTCAGCATTTTCAACGGGCTCGAGCCAGGCTCCTAGACCCTTCAGGAAGAACCCAGCTATTCCCGTCAGCAGGGAGTATAAAAGAGTTCTCAGCTTCACTTTTTGAGTGCTGTCGAGAGAGAGAAAAATACTTCCAAACATTCAACTTCGGCACTCCACAAATCCACAACACGCAAAGCTCACTGTTGGCTGATGGCTCCTGGCCTCCACGATTTTAATCTAAGAATCTACCATCTGTCAAAGCGAGCGCCGCTTCGGTGAAGCCCCATCGGCACCATACCGTCGGTTCACTCGCTACACAGGAGAGCACTAACCAGAGCCCACAGATCTTCTCCATTGGTGGCAGCTGCCTCTCCTCCTTCCCCTCCATCTGCCTCTTCAAGGGGTAATCAGACATCCTCTCTGTTTCTTTCTGGGAATAGAATATGAACTTGATATTCGTTGCCTGCGCATGCACCATTACAGCTGAAGCTCCCTTTTAATTACTGCATATACAACATCGATTAGATCCCCATCATAACATCTTTATTCACACCCAAACTTGTTAATCCAGGCCTATATTCATATAGACAAACAAATAGTCAAGCAACAACACTCACACCAATCAAAATATCTATCCGCTCCTTCAGAAGATAACACATCGAGCATCATACTTAACAACCTCTTAATTACTGCATAACTGGTCTAGCATCATAACCTCAAAGTAGGAAAAAATGTCCCAATCAATATTTATCCATTTTTCTTACCACGCATTGCTATTCTTAATTAAAAAGTACTAATATGTTCCTACTATTGTTTACACTATAGGAAAAACTATTAAGTGAAAAGAAGATCCCACACCATACAATCCACATTTAGACACTTTTATCCATTGTTGACTGTTTTGTTAATTCTATTACTTCCAGAATTTCCTAACAAATCGAAATAATCTCAAGTATCAGTAGTATATGTGTATCCTCATGTTTCTTTCACCTCATATTTTCTTTTATACTACAAACAGATTTGTACTAACCCATTTTTCTTCCTTTTACTAAATCTTAACAGGAACACGTATTGGAGAGAAAACACATATTCCAAGAATTAATTTAACAACAAGGGGACCCCGTTGGCCATTTACTCTAAATCATCGGCAATTTCTTATTAAAGTTTGCTACTAGATGACAATAAACAAAAGCCAAGGACAAACACTGTCAAATGTAGGAGTATATCTAAAAAAGCAAGTCTTTACACACGGACAACTATATATTTTAGTATCACGTGTAACAAGTAAAATAGGTCTTAGAATATTAGTGGAAAATGAAGATGGATCTTGTGGATCAAAAACACAAAATATAGTCTATAGAGTGATACTTCGATTGATTCAAAAATTCACCAACTTACTCTATAATGTCCTATTGATCAAAAGGTGGTAAACACACTAATATTTTTCTATTTTATCCAGGGTATCTATGGCTACATAACTACAGGTATTCTATCATCTCTCTTGTATCTTTTCTTAACCCTATTTTTCTTTCTGTAACATTTCATTGTTGAATCTAAGTTTATAAAGAATGCCATAACCATAATACCTTCTCTCTTTTCATTATCGACTCTTGGCAATGTGCTTGAACATTGATCACTAATCCTGCATATTTGTTGACCTCAGGCCAGCCTTGAGAAGCAACCACCTAGAAGGGAGGAACATAGTGAGGCAAAAATAATGGAACTTCTAAAACTAAGAACAGATCTTTTGGTCATTCTTTGTCACAATAGTGCCACACTTACAACTGCAATAGAAGGACTGGATCACTGGACTCTTCTCCAAGAGGCGGATGGGTAACGACAGCAGCAAATATAATGGTTGCTCTTTCACTGACGAGGACACTGTAAGAGATATATCAAGTGTTAAAGTGAAAACTGAACAGCGGGAGTGAAATGATCTACCTTCATATTTATTTCACAAGCAACATTTGTGAGATACTACTGCATGCTCGCACTGAAGACATGTTTAGTTAGACAACATTAAGAGATCCCCTGAAGAATGAAAAGAATACTGATAATGAAATTCATTCGCTGTGTATAGCTTGAGAAAATTTTGGAAGAAAATATCTCATAAATGAAATGAAGTCTACGTGCTCAGAACTAGAGAATACTACAAACCAATACTTTGTCTTATTCTAAACTTTAGTTGAATGCTACATAAGCATTCCATCAAACACCTAGAGTACAGGACCCAATACTTCTATCATGCTGCAGTCATATACATCGGTGCTGGCTGGAAATAAATCAATCCACAGATGATTGGGTTGCCCGGCAAAGGTGTAGAAAGGATTTGTGGACAATTGGATAGTCACTGCATCCACCAAAATTGAACAATCGTCGAGATGCAGACAGTTCAAGTACGTACCTCTTTGATTAAGGTTCTGTATCACCACCACCCGTCCCTGAGTACTGTTCTGACCTTTTTTTTAACTAAATCAATTGAGCTAACTCAGTTCCTCACCTTTACACTGAGCGCGGCACTACCCTCCGGCCTCCGAGAGAACCAGGCCGAGCCACCGCGCACGCATGCCCGACTGGCATCGCGCCCAATCCGGTGATGCACCAGCAAGGCAGCAACCCCGCCCGGCCGCAAGCCGGCGAGCCGCGAGCTAAAGCATAGGCCCCACTCTGGCGGTGTGCGCAGGTGCGGCGCCCGCCCGAAAGCCACTTGCCGCTGCCGCCGGCCAGCAGCCAACCCTAGCCACGCCTGCCGCCTGGACTGAACAGAGCTTGGGAAAGGGATGGAGACGAAGCCAGTTTGGACCGATGCGAGGAGTGGAGTCAGGCGGAGCGTGGGGGTAATTGGGCCGTTCGACATTTTTCAGCCCAAAATTTCCATTAGGGCCTGTTTAGTTAGCGAAGGAGGTTTGTAACCTCATCCAATCGAATATTTTGACTTCAATTATGAGCCTATATAACTCATTTTGGCATACCAAATTCTTCATTCAAGGCCATGAACAACAAATAGGCATGGGCCAACATTCATACCAATCAATCATGGGCTATAATAACATGAATAACCGCCCTTAACTACAGCTATCCACAATGTTCATAGGTAAGCCATGAATAAATACAAACATCTTTCGTTGTACATATAAATTTCAAGATATACTATTATCAAGTTCAAATATATACACTGAACAACGATTACTGGCTTAATCTAACTTATATAACGTATACTATTGTCATTTTCAAACACTGGCTTAATCTAAAATTGGTGTCGGCACAGTGAAATTTGAATTATGAACTAATCTCTTGTTCATGTCGCTTTCAATCCACCAAGGATCGGGCCAGCAACCCCCACCCCACAGGTCAATCATGCATCATCCCGAACTGAACCCTGGAGGAGTCGCGTATGGCGCATCAGCGTCAACGACACGGGCACTGAGAGGCATTGTGGCGATCTGCTAGCTCCAGATTGGAGCCTTTGAAACTTCCTGTTGCGGCGGTTGCTGGAGTATTTCGCTACGGAAGCTCGACATGGCGGGTGGCACTCGAGAGCACGGGGAGGAGGAGGAGAATAGACCGAGCAGGCGAGACTGCGAGAGGAGGGGACGGGCTTGCATGATGGGGGCCGTTTGTTGTACTTGGGCTGTTTGTGTGTGTGTGTGCGCGCGCGCGTGGAGAAAGAGAGCGGGCTGATGATGTTGTGTGAAGCGGCCGGGGGGGGGGGGGGGGGGGGTTCGGCCCATGCAATCGTGCACAAGGCCTGAATGAAGTGATGAACTGGCAAGCTAATTCAGCCAGATGTGAAAGCTCCAAATCTCTCAGCCATCAAAACCTCGTGGATACTCATCCAAGCACATGTTTACTACAGGAAGGAAACGACGTGGCAGTGACTCACAAAAAAAAGGGAAACGACGTAGCATGTACCCGGTTCGGTTAAATACCTTCCATCAGTTTGAGATCGCGGAGGATTACAAGGAAGCAACGAGCCCACGCACAACCGATTCCACGCGCAAATTCACCAGGGTTTCCTTCCGCGATTGCTTCAACGGCTAAGTTAGCCTCATTATGACGCCGTCTCGCCGCCGCTCCCTTTCACACACGGGAGTACAGAAACAGAACGGGCGTCTCCTCCCGTTAAGAGACGGCGGACGAAGAGTAACAAAGCCCATCGTGCCGTGCGCCGCGACTCGAGCAAATAAACCCTACCCCCTCTCTCTGCCACGCGGGCCCCTTCCCGTATGGACGGGGCCCATGCCAACACCGCCGCCGTTGGCGGCTCGGGGTCGTCGGAGGCCGGCGGGGCGTCCTCGTCGACCTCGTCCGCCTCGTCGTACGGAGGCTCGGAGTCCCGGCTCCGGCTGCGCAAGGGGGTGCACCTGCGGCGGCGCCGGCGGCGGGTGGCCGATAGGGGAGGAGGGGGAAGCAATAAGGGCAGCGACGGCGACGGCGACGTGCAGGATATCGCTCTGCCTCTCGGGATGTCCTTCGCGGCGGTGCTTGCCCAGGTGAGCGGAATTCATGGCCGCCTTCTCTTGCTGTTTGCTCGCTTGCCATCGCTTTGGATGTGTTTTTAGGCTTGAGAAGTTCGTGCTCTCTTGCGATCGAAAAGATGATATCGGCTCTCAATTGCGACTAAATCATTTTTCGGCTGCCATTTAAGCGCGGTTAATTGAACTGTAGTTGTTTGAATCCTCAAAAGTTCTCAAAGGGCAGCACTTGGTCGCTGTCTTCTCACAATGTTGCTCTGGTCTTTAGTGAGATTCATAGGCACCATTGACTTCTGAGTTAAAAAAAAAGTCGACATGTTCTGTGAAAATTGGAAGATGTTATTTTGATGCTAAAGCTTTACTTGGCAAGGAGGAAGGCCTTGTTGGAAACTGAGAGAGTGTGTAAGTATATTGAACAATTTAGCAGTTCATACAGCAGGGAAAGCGTAGGCATTTTGGAGATTCAAATCCTTTTGCTCTTCCTCAGTTCACAAAAAACGTCAGTTTTGTTTTTTTCAATCATCAATGGAAAACATGCCGTTTTAATGTACCCTGTGAATCTAGATATATATTTTCTCAAAAAAGAAAAGAATTCAACCTAGATATATTTTTATGGGATGGATAACAAGGGGCCACTGGGAACACAATGTTTCTATTTTAAATGATATCTTTCATGGCAGTTTCTGTGATTTTGAATGTCCGAACAGTCTAACACCATCATGCTAGTTGTAATTGATATCGAGTTGTATAGATATGAGCATCTAATATCGTAATCCATAGAACGCGCCGGCATGTTTTCTACTTATCAAGTTATTCTAGGAGGAAGCACATTCTGTTAATAACTTGTGCAATTACCGCAATTACCGAAAATAATCGGGTGTGAATCTATTACAGGTTGTGAATAGATATAGTGGCTCTGGAAGAAGTTTGCAACCTCAGGTCCTCTCAAAGGTAGTATTCTGTTGTCTTTAGTCTTTCTGTAAATGATTATGGTTTATTGGAACAAAACCATGTGTCCTCACACCAAATCTGGATGCAGATGTGTATCTCAGCTGTGAAGGAGTCTTTAACAAATGTATGAGCAGGCCAGTTCTTGTCCACTACATCTTTTTCAGTTCCCATGATCTTCTTACATCTGACTTATGTTATGCTGTAGATTTATGGTGACAGATTCGAGATTTTCATGAGAAACTTTGAGAAATCATTTGGTAGTACATTGAGAACCCTTCACCTTATCAACGAGACACCTGTCTGTGAACAAAGTGGTAACTCTGTACCTGAAACCAAGTTGAATGATGTTGATTCACAAAATTGGATACATGATGACACACCCTTGAGTTCCATGGATAATCAGATTATTCTTCATGCGGATGTAAATCATCAGCTGGTTCACCTTCCTCGTAGCAGATCTCCTCCAGGAATAGATCGATGTGTTCTTAGTGTATTTGAGAGATCTGTCAATGAACAAGCTCGTGCAAATGAGCTCAAGGAACTTGAAATAGGACTTTCTGTGAAAGAATTGCAATTGAGGGAATCTCATTTAGCTCTCAGCTCCGAGTCAAATGAGTTAAAGAAGGTTAAAATCCGTATGGGGTTTGAGAAGGCCTGTTTCAAAGTGGAGAAATTCAAGACTCAGATGGAGGATACAAGACACACAGAACTTCTCAGGAAGCTTATAGATATGCTCCTTACGTCTGTGGTACTCATGTCTGTTTGTTTTGGATATGGGACATATATTTACTCATACAAGCGGATAACTGCTGTTACTTCAGCTTGTGCAGCCTCTTCAAGGGTATGTGCCATAATATTCCGTTACAAAAGTTATCTGTTAGCAAATGCCATTGATGAGAAGCTCATATCATGTGCCCCCTTTTCTTGCAGGAGTATACATCTTGGTGGATGCCAAGTTCAGTGTTATCTTTCAACTCAGCTTTTCTGCATTTCAGATGCAATTTAATAGCATCAATGAGGGTATCATTTGGAGTTTTGATGATCTCATTAATCGTTTGGTTGATATTTCAACGTTCTGCAATGAGTGGTCCAAACATGCCAATAACATTCAATGGTGTGTTATTGGGAGTCTTTTGTGGTTTTTTCGGAAGATATTGTGTCGACAGACTGGGTGGAGATGGAGATGTCTGGCTTATATTCTGGGAAGCCATTTGCTTCATCCATTTACTTGGAAACAGCTGGCCATCTCTTCTACAACGTATGCTCTATGGTCCTATTTTTGCACCTGACAGAACCAAGTCTGTTCGTCCACCATATTGGGCTCGACGATATGCATTTTATGTTTTGGTGTCACTTATTTTGCCATGCTTGGCTGGTTTACTGCCATTTGCATCTATGTCAGACTGGAAAGAGCATGCAGTTCTGTATATAAAGTCCAGATTCAGTGGAGGTGACATTGATGATTGACTACAGAGAGATAAACATTGGACCATAGATATTTGCAAGGTCAGACATATTTTGTGAAGATTGGGAGGTTTTAGCCAGTTCTATCTTATGGAAACATATATGAATTGAATTTCAGTGTAGCAATAGCAAGGAGGAAGATATTTTGTTTGCTTCCTTTCTTCCTCAGTTCCTCGAACAGAGACATGCATACAAAGTCATTGACATGACAGAAAAAAAAATATCTCTCTTCATGCCTTGTAGTGGAACATCTCATGGTTGTGCTTCTTTGTGCATCGTTACCGATATCAGGATGCTTAAATTGTCCATATGATGTGGCTTGTATAACATTGTTTATGCATACTGCAACAGAAACCGTTGCTGAGCTAAAAATTCTGTCCTTGAACTTTCTTCTTCTAAACATATCACTTCTCTAAAATATTTTTCTCGGTAAATGCACTGCACCAAAATTAATGTATTTGATTGTTCATGTGGATCTAACTCTGTACTTTTAACTGTTGTTTTTTTTGGCTTTATATTAATATATATAATCAGTAGGGGCTTTGCCTTCCATAAAAAAAATTTTGTGAGAAAAATGAAAATGATTCTTCTTCTAACAATATAATGGAGTTATCGCCGAAAATGACCAAACTTTAGCACGACCCGAGCCCGACCCTGACATAGTGACATCCTGAGCAAGGCATAGCCTTGGGCCCTTGGCGTGCCAGCCGTACGCCCGTCATGGCGGTGGCCGCCGCGCCGTCTCTCGCCCTCCCCACACCTCCACCGCCCACTGCAAATCCTCCGCGCGCACGCCGCCGTGCGCCGCGGGACGTCGTCTCCTGGACGTCGGCCATCGCGCGCGCCGCGCGGCAGGGCGACCTTCCCGCCGCGGCCGCGGCGCTCTCCGCCATGCTCTCCTCCCCCGCCGCGCCGGCGCCCAACGACGTCACGCTTCTCACCGTCCTCTCCGCCTGCGCCGACTCCGCGTCCTCCCCGCTCGCCCGCCCCCTAGCGCTCTCCCTCCACGGCCTCGCGCTCAAGCGCTTCCCCAGCCACCTCCTCCTCTCCACATGCCTCGCTCGGTTCTACCTCGCGTCCCGCCTCCCGCGCCTCGCGCTCCAGCTGTTCGACTCGATGCCCGTCCGCTCCGTCGTCACCTACAACACCATGATCTCCGGGATCATGCGCAACGGCCTCGTGGACGCCGCGTTCGAGGTGTTTGATGGAATGCCCGAACCGGATAAGGTCTCCTGGACGGCGCTCATCGACGGGTGCGTCAAGAACGGGCGCCACGACGAGGCTATTGACTGCTTCCGTGCCATGCTGCTGGACGGCGTCGAGCCCGACTACGTCACGCTGATAGCCTTCGTCTCCGCGTGCGGCGAGGTCGGCGCGCTCTGGCTTGGGATGTGGGTGCACCGACTTGTGGTCAGGCAGGGGCTGGAGCGCAATGTCCGCGTCGCCAACTCACTGATCGACATGTACGCGCGGTGCGGGCAGGTGGAGCTCGCGGCGCAGGTGTTCCACTCCATGAGGAAGCGGACGGTGGTTTCTTGGAACTCCATGATCGTCGGGTTCGCTGCCAATGGCCGGTGCGCCGACGCAATCGAGCTCTTTGAGGAGATGCGGAGGCAGGGGTTCAAGCCGGATGCTGTGACACTCACTGGCGTGCTCACGGCCTGCAGTCACGCTGGCCTCACTGACCAGGGGTTGAGGTATTATGACCTCATGACGGCAGAGTACGGTGTCGCCGCGCGGATGGAGCACTACGGGTGTGTGGTCGACCTGCTCGGCCGCTCTGGTCGCCTAGACGAGGCAATGCGCGTGGTGGGGACCATGCCGATGAGGCCGAACGAGGTGGTGCTGGGAGCTCTCCTCGCGGGGTGCTGGATGCACGGCGACCTGGAGATGGCCGAGCAGCTGATGCAGCACCTCCTCAAGCTTGACCCTGGGGGTGACGCCAACTACGTGCTGCTGTCCAACATCTACGCGGCTGTGGGGAAATGGGACGGCGCCGGGAAGGTCCGGAGCCTGATGAAGGCGCGCGGCCTGAAGAAACGGCCGGGGTACAGCGCCGTTGAGGTCGACGGCGACGTGCACGAGTTCGTATCCGGCGATCGGTCTCATCCCCAGGCCGAGGAGGTTGGCCAGATGCTTGGGTTGCTGAGGCACGAGATGGAGAGTTGTGGTTATGATGAGCGTGTAGACAGCTGCTTCGATGAGGATTGAGCTTCTGAGAAGTGAGAGCTGCAAGAATGTGGAAGACGCAATGCTTCTAGAGGCAGCACCACAGTCCACAGTTTCATCATTTCGTCTGTGAGAGTATTGTGTAAAAAGCGCTAGAACATCTGCTGTAGATCAGTAAAGCTCAGAATTTTATTGTAGATCCACCAACTAAACACCACCTAAAAAGTGTTGTATTGTAGCTCAGTGCATATGCAGCTTTATTTTGTTAGCCATCGTGATTGCCCATCGCCAATCACAATGAAGGGACTCCACATGTACAGCCAAATGTAGGTCAGTTGATTTCAGTATCTTTGATCAGAAATTGATGGGCTCGATAATATAGGCAAGCCATGTTGCTTTTGTGTCACTTGGACATATATGATCGGCTACAGATTATGTATTCTGGTCTTTCTAAACATCAGCAATAAAAAAAATTCTGAGCTTTATAGGGTATAGTCATATGTAGAAGTGGCCAGAAACAGAAACAAAACACTGTATGAGCTACATTATACTGACAGCATACACATCCTTCACTTTTGATATTAGAGTGTGATTTCCCGTTTGGCCAAAATGTCAAATTACTAGTAAACAATCTGCCAGATATTGGGGGGACACAGCCGCTCTGGTGGTTTGCAACTACCAACAAACCTGTGGTAGCAAAATTCCACCAACACACATTTTAAGCCATTTTCTTAGTTTATCTTCATTAAAATAACCATAGGATTATGCTTGAAAATAATCATTTATATCGGTCATCTCTAACCGAACATAATAATGCCCACATTACATTTACATCCTACAGTTGTTTCTAAGCGTATGTGCGCTTATATGGCCCCGTTTAGATTCAAAAAGATTCTCCAAAAAACTACTATTCATCCAACTTTTCATACAATGTTTTTTTTTTCTATAGTGCATTTTTAGGGAATCTTTTCCCAATCTAAACACACCCTAAGATTGAAAACAATTTTAGACCTCCCATAAACTAAGAAGCATGAAAAATGTACGGTGAGCAAGGCATGCCTGACTGAGGGACCATCCTCAGAATTCAAGCCGTCCACCAGGGTCATTCACGTTATCAACAACATCTTTCACATGTAATTAAATCTACAAAAATGAAAAGAAAAACACTAGTTATAGGCTTATAGCAAATGCAGATACATCTTGAGTGATAAGTTGGAGGTGATCAGAGCAGCCTAATACCAATTAACAGAACTATGTCTGTTTCAGAGGAGGGTGAGTTACCAGCTTATATACAATTGGATCTGTCAGCAACAAAGGAGAACAACAAGCGCCATAATGGTGCAGCGGTCTCTGCACAAAAGGGTGCTCCAACAGCTGAGCAGCAAATGGACGATCATTTGGATTTGCTTGGACACACTTCTTTATGAAATCACGCGCATCTTTTGATAATATATTAGGAATCATCTTTCTTTCTTTCTGAATTTGGACACAAACTGTCAAACACAAATAAAATAATAAATCCATGGATCATCTTTCTTTCTGAATTTGGTCACATGCCTCCGTTCTTGTATTTCAATGGTTGAAACTTTGAATTTACAGAGCGTATATAAGTTAGAGAATTGTTATTTCTATAGTAGAAAACTAAGGAGGCTCACATACTCACCCACTCCATATCAGGGTACGGAACTTTGCCTGTCAGCATCTCCAAAACTGTGCAGCCAAGACTCCATATGTTTGCTGGAGGCCCATGTGGCTTAGCCTTAGCAACCTAATGATCCTTGTAAATGGTATTTTTGATATAAAGTTGCTAATGATCATTGAGTAACAAGTTCAAGGAAAATATACAGCTTCCCACCTTCCTGCAAGATATCCGTCCCACCAAATTTAAGATTAAAAAATGCTTAAGATGGATAGCTGCCCATATTTGGAGATAGCATGTGACATAAAAACATCATGAAATCAAATACAACAGAGCAATCACCAGTTCACCACATGTTGCAAATCTTATTATACAACAGAGATAATCTTGTAAAGATTTATTTCATAAAGATTTATTCTGAAAAGCAACCTCATGACCACAGCAATGAGAAAAGTACCTTATCTGTTCCAAAATGCTGTACTATATTTTCATGCTCCAAAAGGCTCAAGAGAGATATCTCCTGATACAAAAACAAAAATGATTGACTATTATCAGTGGAAGTCAAGAGAAATAAATGGTTGATTGAGGAATGTATCATTTGAAGCAGAATGATATGCATCATTCTCAAGCATGCATAATCCATTACTCACATGCTCAAGCTGCAGAATGCGCTGTTTTGCATCTAGTCCCTGATCAATTAATGACACCTCCTTGACAGCAAAGAAAAAACCATCACTGTAAAAAGAAATGCTAGAAGTCGGCCTATGAAACAATGCATTGCAGAAAATTTGTGCTAATTCAATCTGTCTGAATTTTTTTTCACACCAAATACAATACCTGACTGCATTGGATTTGGATCATATAAAGATTATTAAGTCTAGACTTCCTAGAAATGACAAATTTACCTCATCTAATGCTTACCTACCAGCATCAAGAAATTGAATTACGATAACCTATGAAACATTGATATAGCCATTACAATCTAATTGGTACAATGGTTATCCAAAACTAATACGTTGTTTTGGGCAGAGAGAAACCTAACGACATGAAAGCTGAGATGGAGGTGGAACAGACTCCGCATAAACGCCAGAATAGATTTTTTTTTTTAATTCTTGAATGAAAATGCCCCTGACGCTCCCTCTCCATTCGAAAGACCCAAGCAAGCTCTCTCTTCTCGGCGGCGGCATTGCCGGTCTGGTTCCCAACTTCGCCGCGGAGTCCGGCGGCCCGACTTGTCGCCGTCGTCTCGCCGGCCGCCGTGGACTCGCAACCATCCCTCGGCTTCGAGCGCCGTTGCGGCCGCCTGCCTGCCCGCCCCGCTTGTGCGCATAGGATTTTGTAGGGTGAAAGCCACCGTACCGCCGACGCCACAAGTTTGCTACTCCGGGAACTCGATTCGTCTGGGATTCCTTTCGTTTGCTATTTTTGAAACACACCCTGCTCCGCTGCGCTCCTGCCGCTTTGGTTCCGGCCTCCGTCAAAGCGTACTTCTCACGCGAGGAGCACAAGAGGACGAACCCTACACACCACCCGGAGCCCGTAGCGCTGGCCACCTAGGGCCACACCGCTGGCGGCTGGGCGGCGGCGCCGGCGACGGGGCAATGTAATCTCGCCCCGCCGTTTCCTCAGCTCGCCCCCTCCCTTCTGTTGTGTTCGTCGTGTCTGACCTCCTTCCTCCTCCTCTCTGCTTTTCCCTTCTCCGCAGGGGCTTCGAGCGTGTGGAGCTGCGGTACCCCAGAGCCCTGGACCCCCACCAGAGCTGGACGCTTGACGACGTCCTCGCCGAGCTCGACGCGCTGGACGCCACCCGCCGCGCTGCGCCGCCCACGCCCCTGAAGCAACCGCCGGATTGGTACATCTCTTGCTTGCTTATATTGCCTCTATGGCTTTAGTGATTTGCCATGATGTTTGACGAGTTTTATCTTGTTAATTTTTGGGCTAGTGTCGGCGGTGCGAGAGAGAAGGCATTTGTGATGCGGGTTGACGATGAAGACGACACGGAAGATGAAGATGATAATATTAGTAGTGGGGAGTCCCAGGCTCTCGTGGCAAGAGGAGCAAGGTTTTCTTTTAATGGCCTCGAATCCAGGTGAAGTTTGAGCTGCAATTGGGTTACATGCATTTCTCTTTTCCCTAAAATTTGTGTCATGGTTTCTGGATTAACTACCTGTAGAGGGAGGGGATAGTTGTAAGGAAGAGAATCTCTATCTTAGGACAATCTGTGAAGCATAAGGATCCCATTCGACCATGAAGTATGGTCTGTGGCATGTGCTTTTTCTTTCTGAAATTGCAGAATTTTGCCTGGTGACTGTAATCCCTTCGTTGTATTCTTTTTGTTTCTTTGCAGTGATTCAGAGGATGAATTAGATGGCCAGGTTACACCATACCACTTAATGGAGAAAAGGAACATAGAGAAGAGCATTCTTCTTGAGCTGGAGCGCGAGCATCATCTCAAAGTTCAAGTGTGTACTGGGCTTTCTTTTTTGCCTCCATATTTTTTTAGTAATTAGCCATTGATTTATTTTTGTCGTGTCCTTGTTGCAGCTTAGGTTCATAAGGTTCCATTTATGCTTTGCATTTGATAATACTCTTTCCTTGATCCCAGCAATGTAATGCTTATACTTGTGGATGCTCTTTGCATGCTTAGCCAGCTAAAGTTATACTGTAAGAAATCCTGAATTGAGCATCTTTGTTCCCTTTATACTTTCTGGATAAGCCAGACTTGGATGCATGGATGAAAGCACATCTCTAGATTTCTAACATAGTTACACTGAATCATGATATGCATGAAAAAGAGCCTGGTTTGTCGGTCAACATGAGTATACTATTCAACTACACTGTTATTTTTATGTCAAATTGAAAAGATTGAGATCCAAGAAGAGAGATAACAGGGAAGCAGTCTTACTTATGTTAGGTCATTCCATGTTTTATCACTGTTGTAAAAAGTTACATCGTCTTCCACTCTTGCTTTGACCATGATGGACTATTTTGGACCCCCATTGTTTATATTGTTTTTAAAAAAACTCCATCATGTGTGATATTTGTTCTTCAGGAAGAAGTCAGAAGTAAGCTGGCTGCATTGGAGGTAGGCCACCGAAATGAAATCCAGCTAACAATTTCTGCATTTGCTCGACTTCATAAATATGCAGAATCAAGAAAAGAGATAGACAGAAGACTAGACGTGCATTTCCAGAGAAGAATGTATGCACCTTTGTAGAATCTCTCGTATTTCTTTAAGTCTTCAATTTTTATGATACCAGAGAAAAAAAATATTTGGTTTATTGAGCAGCATTTAAGATACAGAGCCTTTCTAGTACTATTCCAATGTCTGTATCTGAAATAAACTTCATAGTAGCAGGTTATCTCCGAAGCTAATTGCTTACCACACTTTTTAGTAATGCTGCTGATTTCTCTGTTAGAGTTTTCGGCCTCCATTTATTTACAAGGCCTCTGGAACTTGCTCTCAGTTTACTTGTTTACAAACTTTGAAGATAAGTGTACTTATGTGCACAACGCTTATACATAATCTTTATTAGATTGTTTGAAAGATTCATATTGGTAAAAGTGCTAATTTTTTTAGTTCAATCCTGATTGCTCTGTTGAATACCTTTGTATTCTGCATCCTAAATGATGAGGCTGTGTGTGTTACACTGTTACTTATAAGAACATGTGCTGTTTGTTTTCTCAATCCTGATTGCTCTGTTGAATACTTATATTCAGCGTCCCTCATAATCAGTTGATGTGCGCTACTTATAAGGACACATGCCATTTGTTTTTTCAAGTACACTGTACTCCTAGTTGTGTTCTTGTCTTTAAGAGTGTTTTGTTTTAAAATATGTTTTCTGTGTTATGACACAGTTGTATTAATTTATTGGCTCTGCATATTGAATCATTTGAAAGTTTCAGATTCCTCTTAATTCTTCAGATCCCTAAGCAATTTTTTTTTAGAATATGCTTGCTAGGATTTATATTTAGTTATTTTTTTTTTTACTTTTTAGTTGGTGTCATAGGATATACTCCCTGCAATTGCAAATAGTTGTGATACTGTCCTTGATTATTATGTGTTAAAACTTAAAAAAGTAAAGGGCCGTGGTTTTATGTAATTACCCTTACATTAGGAAAGATAGTTCATTCAATCATGAGAATAATACCATTCTATTATTTGAAAATAAGATAGTAAGAACATGAAAAAATCTTACCGTATATTGTGCTTCTTGAAGAAGATGGGTTATCGAATCAACCATATGGATTCTGTTGCAGAGCTTCAACTTTCTAGTACTTTATATTTTTATTTTTTTAAAAAAATCTTCAAACTTTTATTGGCTTCAGAATCATGTTATCCTATTGCTTTCCTGTAGTGCAGAAGTACTCGATAAACACTTATCCATGGTCCAACGGGATCATGAGCAGAAATCTCAGATTGTAGAATGTCGAATAAGAGATGATGCAGCTATTGAAGAAGCTAAAAGGAAAGATCAAGCTATCAAGGAAGAAAAGTTAAAGCAGGAAAGAGCCCGGCAGGAAGCAGAGGTCTGTTTGCTCATATTCACGTTATCATTTTTGTACTTAACTACACATGATTTGGTATTTTGTTGCTTAGGCCGTAGTTGTAATGTTCGGTGTGAATTTGAACATTTGGTATGGATCAGAGTAAATGTTGTGTCCATCAGTTTTGATTCCATCTAGTTGTAGTTTGTTTTTATTTCCGATTCAGCTTGCTGTTCATTTTGCAGACTTCCTTACCAATATTTTGCTTTATGTCACTGGTAGTTGCTTGAGGCTGTTGTAGCTAATAAGAAAGATCAACAATGATGCAGGCTAGGCAGAAGGAAGCTGCAAAATTAGCAGCTGAAGCACAGAAAACAGCATTTGAGGCTGCTCAAAAGGAAGCAGCAGAAAAGGAAGATGCAGAAAAAGAAGCTGCTAAATTGAGGGAAGCAGCAACTTCCCAATCTGGTCAAAATTCCCTGAATAATATTGCAGGTACTCCTTGTTTAAAGGCCGATTTGCAAACTTAATATTTGTAGTTCTGTACATAGAGGATTGAGGTGTTCTAAAGTTCTGGCGTATATTCCTTATAT
The DNA here is from genome assembly GCA_015342445.1 of Digitaria exilis. Taxonomy (NCBI): domain Eukaryota; kingdom Viridiplantae; phylum Streptophyta; class Magnoliopsida; order Poales; family Poaceae; genus Digitaria; species Digitaria exilis. Next base: position 1,552,688 of record JACEFO010001619.1, read on the forward strand.
ATAGGATTTGCACATACCATATCCAATCTCTAAATCATTTAATAGAAAATTAGCATCATTTGTGCTTTCCATGAAACCAGTTTAGTATCAGTAACGATAACAGAATCTGGAGATGTAATTATAGTCGATGAGCCTGTGTACATCAGATAGTGTGATGCCCACCATCATCTGATAGTGCATTCATCAGTTTATAAATCCCTACTTTATAACTCATCAGATGGACTCATCTTTGACTTATCTTCTACCTAGTGATGGAGTAATGTACTTCAGCCCTGTGCTTACCAAACTTTAGCCTATTCTATTTAACTAAGATGGAGTGCACCTAAAGGCAGGCAACGCTTAGGTGTACCGCGATAAGGCACACCGCGCACCTAGCTCGCCTCGCCTTAACACCTTTAAAATACTGGTGCACCAGCCATACCTTGTATTGTCTAGGACCTAACCACAAGATAAGAAATCTGCAAAGTACAAGCTCGTATGATTAAACATGCAATTCCATGGGATCTAATAAATCATTCTAAGGCTTCTGAGTGCTTATGTCAAAGATTATTATACTTAGAGCACTCACTGAGAAATAGGAGGAAATGAAAGCTTTGGTGCTGTTTGCACACCTATTCTCTCTACATTTACAGTACACCAACGTATGACACATCTATATTTGTATGAAGTATCATCGTCTACACATGTTGTTTATTTCCCAACTACACTGCTTGTCTCATGGTTTGTATGACAGGTTATTATAATAATTTGGTTCTTTCGTGCTAGGTATCAAAGTTTTTGCCGATAAATATGCGTTAGAAGCAGAATCAAGGAGACGTGCATTAGTGCATAATCAAGTGCCAGAAAACATTTATCTCAACAAGGTCTTATTTTCAACTGAAGCTCTTAATGTTTGATTGCAATTTTGAACAACTTGCAGTAATTTTGTTGCTTAATAATTCTGATGAATAATGACTGTTCCCTGGCTTACCATTTGACGCATAGATGAGTGTGTTGCTAATGTATTATCTGGCTGGCATCATATCATACAGGAATTTGGCAAATATGACCGACAAATTGCTAAATCCATAAGCAAACTTATGCCGACTACTGACAGTGTCAGGTGAGCACTATACTTACGGTTACATAAACTACATGAAAGTTATGCTACTGTTGCTTAACTTGAATATAGTTAAGTGCTTGCTCAAAGTATATGTATTAGTTTTATAATATACCTTTGCACTAATTAATGTCGAAACCAGTTTTAAAGTCGTTGACTGTCTGATATTGTTCCTTTTAATCATCCTGCATTGGCTCATTATGATTAAGTTGTTAAAAGAAGACCTGCTGATCGTCATGGTTTTGTGTTGGGCGCAATATTTGCCTTGCAGCTCAGGCATGGTGTAGCCGTGCAGGTGTATGTATTTATCACAAATGTCTCTAATCAGTTTGGATCTGAATAAATAGAGTTGCTTATGTCGAAGCAATAAGCTATATCAGTTTTTGCTGCCCGCTTGACTCTGTATTGTTTACTTTATATTTGCTCTGTTCTTCAGTATTTGGTTGACAGCAACAGGCATGTGGTTCATTGGTTTTGTTGCTTGCAAGAGATTGACGTTCCTGTAACCGATTGTTGTAAAGATATGTTTTGTTTCTCAAAGAGAAAATGCAAATATATGCTTTATGGGTGACATTGACATAACTAAATATTGTGTCAATTTCAATAATGATTGAAGTTTACATTGATAGTACCATTCGTTGCATTATGGCTAGAATAGACATTCTATCATATGATATTGTGATCATGTTGCCACCAGAATGACTTGGTCATGTATCAATTGTGTCATGTTTGTGTTCACTTTGGTATCTGATGTAGGCCATAATATCTATTCAATCTCAAAGCACTTCAAAATTGTTAATGCATACAGCTTGGACCTAATGCTGCGAATTGCATCAGCACACTTCCATGGTTTTGTTTCTGCTTTATTTTTTTAACATATCCTCCTTTTATTGCCTTTTGTTATGCATGACGTGAAAAAAAATAATGGTCACCTGTTGAGGTGGGTATTTTATTGGAGCATAATTTGATTTTCCAATATTATTTTGTTGCAGAGCAAGGGCTAGCGAGCTTATTAAAGCTTTAGATGGACAGGATTGTCCCCGTCCAATTGCATGTTGCCTATTTGCAAACAAGGTAGCCACTTTCTATCCTTATTGCATTTTTTATTAAATTAGTATCATGGTCAATGTTCTATCACTTGGAATGTCAAACAGTTGCTTATTCTATTTCTGTAACTCAAAATTTTCTATAATTCAATTATTTCGGTGATTTTTGCCTGTTAGATGGTTACAGTCTTAAAGCTGCAGCATATAGCAATCATTTTGAAAGATGTGGGTCTAAACATTTACAGCTGCAGCATATAGCAATCGGAGTCATGTTGAAGTATCGGGGTAACATAGGCCTCGGAGGGAGTAGTTGCTGGCAACTTAAGTTATTTCAAAGGATGTTCCACTATTGAATGTACCTTCCCATTTAGTTGTCTTTAGGACTTAAAAGGACTAAACATCTTCAACTACTCATTTTGATTTCTTCTAAAGCTAGAATTTGACGATCCTGTGGTTTGCCCTTTTTCGTACAAACATTTATTTACTCACATAAGTACATTTTGCAGATTATTTCGATTGTCAAGAGTAGAAATACAAAGGACAAAACCTTTGGAAATTTGGCTTTTGCATGTGGATATGTCATGCTATTAGTCACAAACCAGGTTTCTTTCTCATCATCCTCAAAATATCGTCTGCCATTAGTCATCACTTATTATTTAATTCTTATTATTGCTACTTTCATGGTATTAGTTTAGGACATTTTGTCAACCTGAAATATTCTGAATATAATACATTCTCCTAAATATTTCAAAGGTTCAAGAGAACATATTACTATCTTGGGTTACCGGTTTTACTTGAAGCTGGTTGCTTCTGTGGCAAAGCGCTGTTACTTATCTGTGAGGAATAGAATTTTGAGGAATTTTCATTTTGATTAGTTTCAGGCTCTGAAATGATACATCCATCTCACCTGAACATAAAATAGTCAGATCACTAATTGCTTATATGCAATCGTGATATAAAAAGACGAAAGATATCAGCTGGACAAAGTGTGTGGTATTGTCCTTAACTCATTGAAGAGTGGAAGGTTGAAAATTGAAATTTGTACGATGGCATGCTCTACATAAAATTTGTACGATGGCATGATCCACATATGATACGTGAGAAATTTTTATGGTGCTAGGATGACATGACTTTTCTTTTTTCCTACAACTTCGCCTCTTGGGACACTTCTAGTCTGGCTGTAGGTCTAATTTAATTAACACAATGCAACCAATTTAAGACATTTCTTGTTTATTTTGACTTGCATTGCTTCTGCACTCTTGAAATGTTCCGGTGTATTTTAACGATAATTGCTAATATTAACATTGGCATCGATATCATCCATTTCATGACCATGTCTGATGTGTCGGCTTGCTCAGGTACCAGATGCAATGGATTATCTTCTAGCTGAATTCAACAAAGTCTGCGTATACACGGTTCCAAAGCATCTGCATGCTTTAAATGTAAGTCTGCATGGTAATGAACTTTAAAATATTTGCACTTAGCTTATTTGCTGGCTCTTATATCAGATGAGATGAGATGAGATGAGATGAGATGAGAAAAGCACCCCAAAAATTTTAAGCAACGCTCAGAATTATTTCTAATGCATTTTTAACAATTGATGCAGTAGATTTATGGGCCAGGCTGTGACATGTATCATTTTACATTGTGTTAGCCTTTCGAATTTATTATGATATCTGGAATTTTGTAGGCACAAGCACGTAATAGAGATTATTACAGACTGATAGGTTACCAGGAAGAAAATGGACAACTTGAGAGCACTGAAAGTTACTTAACATACATGGTTGCATATGTCAAATTGTATGCGGCAATGATTCAGGTGTGTACAGTTCCTTTCTCAGATTATCGTTGCATGTTTGCTTTGTACCCTCATTTATCTCATGGTGAAATTTCCTAAGATACAAGACTATGATGCCAAGTAAACTGGTGTATCGCAGTAGATCAGAAACATGACCGTGCAACTTCATTTACAGACAGAAATCAAAGGTGTACGTCATCCTCATGGCTTAGCTGAGGGATGGAAATGGCTTGCAATGTTCCTCAATGCACTCCCAGCTACCACGGCCACTGCTTGTGCCCTTCACGCTTTCCTCAAGGTACCACAAATCCACTTGAAGGCCCACCTCTGTTGTGTGCATTTAATTAATCGAAATTTGTGTCCTCTTTCAGATGGCTGGTTTTGCACTTCACAAAAAATATGGATCACAATTCCTGAAAATCCTGGATGTGATATCACGGTGCTTTTTACCAGCTCTGAAAGATCAAGGCAACAAAATGCAGTCTGAGGCTGTCAACAATCTTCAGAATTATCTGAATGACAAAATATACCTCCAGGAACCAGAAGGGCAGTACCTCGTTCAGCAGCTACTATCCAAAGAGTTATTCATGTGAAGATCAAAAGACCAAGTCGATCTGGGGCTGTAGAGTACCCGCATGGCCGCATCACGCTGCGCATCGCGAATGATTAGCTCCAGTTGAAAGTTGAGCCCCCAACGTTTGGGTCTCTCGGAGCTTTTGCAGCATCAAGTCGCCCCAACAATATCCAGTTATTTGTAGATACCCCAAGTCCCAACATCCGGCGAAAGATGCTTCACTATTGTTGTATGTATGTACTTTATATCGGGGCCAATTGTGCCCACCTATGGTCTTTTAAGGTCTTCGTTTAGGGTGAATTGTTTTGCCTTCATTTCTACCCAGAATCAGCTCGCATGGCCGGATGCCAGGAGAGCTCATAGCTGTTAGCTACTGTGCTTTTATCCAGCCGTGCTGGAGTTTAACATTTTCAGAGTTTTCAGTCCAGGCTCCACAGGCCTGCAGTTGCAGCAGTTTGCAATATCCCTGGCTAATTGCAAACGCTCGAAAGCTACAATCCCCGCTTGGATTGGAAGGAACAGCAGCAAAATGGCAGCGCCACCTCTCGGACTCGCCCGTCGGGTCGCTGGCGTGTCGTCTTCACCTCTCCGGCCGCGGCGCATTCCGGCTCCCGCCCCCGAGGTCTCCGCCCTCGTCTTCTCCCTTCGAAGGTGCGACCCTTTACTTTGGCATTCTCCACTCGTTTGCTGTGCTCTGTTCGCTCCTGAGGCACGTCGTTTTGTGTCTACAGAGATAGAGCGGGGTGGTGAGAATGGGGGCGGTGGTCGGAGGCGAGCAGGAGGGGGAAGAGGATGAGGAGCTGAGGGAGACCAAGGAGCAGGCCGTCGCGAGGAGGCGGTGGGAGACCCTGGTGCGGTTCATTCATTTTTTGAACTGAACGCGGTTCATTCATTCACCTATCTTATGGATATCTTGCCTGCTCATTTTGTTTGCTTTACTCCCTTGTGGTAACTGAGAGTGAAAAACTGAAAATTGATCAGTCTCCTTTTGAAATTCCTCTTTTCGAAACTGCAGTGCTATTGGATTCTTTGGGTTTGGCCTACTTATTCTCGTGTTAATGCAATATGTTTTTGAATTTTGCACCATGGAGGAATATATAATCTTTGGTGATATGTCAATTTTGAAATGATGAGTGCTGTTTATCTGTATGTCTGGAATGCGCTTCCTGAAGATTAGGGAGCAGAAAATTAAAACTCTTACACCTAGGGAAGCTGGTTATACGTTCAAACTGTCTGAAATGCTGAGTGCTGTTTTTCTGTAAAAAGTGATGTATTGTAGCTCAGTGCATATGCAGCTTTATTTTGTTAGCCATTGTGATTGCCCATCGCCAGAGTCACAATGAAGGGACTCGACATGTACAGCCAAATGTATGTCAGTTGATTTCAGTATCTTTGATCAGAAATTGATGGGCTCGATAATATAGGCAAGCCATGTTGCTTTTGTGTCACTTGGACATATATGACCGGCTACAGATTATGTATTCTGGTCTTTCTAAACATCAGCAAAAATAAAATTATGAGCTTTATAGGGTATAGTCATATGTAGAAGTAGCCAGAAACAGAACACTGTATGAGCTACATTATACTGCCAGCATACACATCCTTCACTTTTGATATTATAGTGTGATTTCCCGTTTGGCCAAAATGTCAAATTACTAGTAAACAACCTGCCAGATATTGGGGGGGTCAAAGAGCCGCTCTGGTGGTTTGCAACTACCCACTAACCTGTGGTAGCAAAATTCCACCAACACACATTTTAAGCCATTTTCCTAGTTTATCTTCATTAAAATCATGCTGGAATAACCATAGGATTATGCTCGAAAATAATCATTTATATCGGCCATCTTTAACCGAACATAATGCCCACATTACATTTACATCCTACAGTTGTTTCTAAGCGCCTGTGCGCTTATAATATTGAAAACAATTTTAGACCTCCCATAAACTAAGAAGCATGAAAATTGTACGGTGAGCAAGGCATTCCTTCAGACTGAGGGACCATTCTCAGAATTCAAGCCGGCCACCAGGGTCATTCGCGTTATCAACAACAGCTTTCACTTGTAATTAAATCTATAAAAATGGAAAGAAAAACATTAGTTATAGCAAATGCAGATACATCTTGAGTGATAAGTTGGAGATGATCAGAGCAGCCTAATAACAATTAACAGAACTATGTCTGTTTCAGAGGAGGGTGGAAGAGTTACCAGCTTATATACAATCGAATCTGTCAGCAACAAAGGAGAACATCAAGCGCCATAATGCTGCAGCGGTCTCTGCACAAAAGGGTGCTCCAACAGCTGAGCGGCAGATGGACGATCATTTGGATTTGCTTGGACACACTTCTTTATGAAATCACGCGCATCTTCTGATAATGTATTGGGGATCTCGGGTGGTATTCCCCTACCAATTTTAAGCAAAGCATGTGTCTACAAAACAACAAAAAAATACAACATCATACACCGCAAAATATGCAAATACTGAGATACAGATAATACATATGCTATTTTTGCGTTTGTGCTTTGATTTTGCTCATAAAAAATGTTGAACATCATTAGTATTGATATACGACTACTACTGTTTTGGTCCACTATACCCAGTTACCCACACACAAACTGTCAGACATAAATAAAATAGTAAATCCATGGATCATCTTTCTTTCTGAATTTGGTCACATGCCCCCCGTTCTTGTATTTCAATGGTTCAAACTTTGAATTACAGTGTTTATAAGTTAGAGAACTGTTATTTCTGTAGCAGAAAACTAAGGAGGCTCAGACACTCACCCACTCCATATCAGGGTACGGAACTTTGCCTGTCAGCATCTCCAAAACTGTGCAGCCAAGACTCCATATGTCTGCTGGAGGCCCATGTGGCTTAGCTTTAGCAACCTGAAATTGTCCAAATATTGGGTCATAACTTGAGCGACCAAATTTTATTTAACTAACATTTTTGGGCAAGGAAAAGTAACAACTTGGAGTCCTATCACACTTGTTTGATCACACACAGTATCATAATTTTAGTTGATTTTCAGTTACAAATAACTGGTTTCATTTTCAAAAGCCAGCTCATCAGGTTTCGAACTTGGGACACTTCACATTGTCAAGTAACTGAACTCTGAAATTATTAAGGTTTGAAACTCCACTTGAGGCACATTTATATTTTGGGTTGTTTTAATAATACAACATGCAGGACCACTAGGGACTAAACAGTAACATTTTTGCATGAACTTAGCATAACAAATACATATGCATGCATACACAATAGTGTACATGGAGCAATGGTTGGGGTGGGGGGCATGGCCGGCCCTTGTACTAGCTCCATCCCTGAGGACCACTGAGATCTAGAAACAACACAGCAACACAACTGAACAGACTAACCTCAGGTGCCATCCAGAAGACAGTTCCCTTGCTAGATCTTGCCTGGCTCAAAATTGACATCTTGCAAGTGCATATTAGAAAGAGTCAGCACAACATGTAGATGCAGAACATAGATGATTCTTAGGGTGTTTAGAATGTCATAATGAATTAATACCTCCTTGGCAAGTCCGAAATCTGCCAATTTGACCAGTCCACTAGCATCAACTAGGATATTGGCACATTTGATATCTCTGGTAACACAGGGGAGGAGCATGCTCAATAGCCAGAAACGAATCTAAAATAGACAATCAAATTGATATGCATTCTAATTCTCCTAACTCACCTGTGCAGAACATTCCGCTGATGTAGATAGAGCAAACCATTCAGAATCTGCCTTGTGTATGCTGAGACTTGTGAATCTTGTAAATGGTATTTTTGATATAAAGCTGCTAATGATCCTTGAGTAACAAGTTCAAGGAAAATATATATCTTCCCACCTTCCTGCAAGACATTCATCCCACCAAATGTAAGATTAGAAAATGCTTAAGATGGATAGCTGCCCATATTTGGAGATAGCATGTGACATAAAAACAACATGAAATTAAATACAACAGAGCAATCACCAGTTCACCACATGGAGCAAATCTTATTATACAACAGAGATAAACTTGTAAACATTTATTTCATAAAGATTTATTCTGAAAAGCAACCTCATGACCACAGCAATGAGGAAAGTACCTTATCTGTTCCAAAATACTGTACTATATTTTCATGCTCCAAACGGCTCAAGAGAGATATCTCCTGATACAGAAACAAAAATGATTGACTATTATCAATGAAAGTCAAGAGAAATAAATGGTTGATTGAGGAATGTATCATTTGAAGCAGAATGATATGGATCATTCTCAAGCATGCGTAATCCATTACTCACATGCTCAAGCTGCAGAATGCGTTGTTTTGCATTTAGACCCTGATCAATTAATGACACCTCCTTGACAGCAAAGAAAAAACCATCACTGTAAAAGAAATGCTAGAAGTCAGCCTATGAAACAATGCATTGCAGAAAATGTTTGTGCAACTTCAAGCTGTCTGAATTTTTTTCACACCAAATACGATACCTGACTGCATTGGAATTGGATCATATAAAGATTATTAAGTCTAGACTTCCTAGAAATGACAAATTTACCTCATCTAATGCTTACCTACAAGCATCAAGAAATTGAATTACGATAACCTATGAAACATTGATATAGCCATTACAATCTAATTGGTACAATGGTTATCCAAAACTAATACGTTGTTTTGGGCACAGAGAAACCTAACAAACATGAAAGCTCAGATGGAGGTGGAACAGACTCCGCATAAAATGCCAGAATAGATTTTTTTTAATTCTTGGAATGAAAATGCCAGGATACTAAAATCCAAGAATAAGACCTCACTCGCTGACTCAGGGTCAACTGAAAACTGATATCCAATCACATTTTTTTGAACGCCAGCCAATCATTATCTCGCCTAGAATGAGGAGTATGACATCGATCGCGAACTATGGAGCAAATATTATTACTTTCTCCTCTCTCGCCTAGTTAATTCATTATGATATATAAACAAAAACAGATCATTATACGAATATGAAGTTGGTAGATCCAAACTTACTCGCTGATGGCCTCGTACACTGACCCAAACGATCCACTCCCGAGATGCTCTCCCTTGATCCAAGTCGTAATGGTTCTCTTAAACCGCCTGTGTGGCGATGGCGAGATCCAATGCTCAGTGTCTCGAGAAGTTGACTCTGCTACAACTTGAACCAGAGCACTGGTACTCTCCCTTGGCGCCTCCACAACCACCGCCTTTGTTCTCTCCACTCGCAACTTATCCACCTTGACCGGATCGCCCATCCCCTTCTCCATGTCTGCATTCCCCAACTTCACCATGGCGGCAACCTCTCGTCTGGAAACTTGCGTTGCCTCCGATTCGATCACACTGCTGCCTGATTGAGCCTCAGGCAGTGGGTAGGATCTCACAGAAACTTCAACAGCTTCTGATTGGACTAATTCAGTGGCCAACACAGCTTGCTCACCCTCGATGGCTGCCTCCAATCTCGTTGCGACCGTGGCGTCCCGTCCTGATATTTCCGGAAGCGCATGCGGCGCCGAACCCTCGGTGTCCGGACCCCGAGAAGCCTCCAGCGACTGGCGGCGGCTGCGGCTACGGGAAGAGGTGTGCGCCATGGCGGCGGCGTAGAGGGCCGGGGGGATGGTGAAGTCCTCGGGCCCACTGAGGCCAAGCTTCCGGAAGAGGTCGTCGACCTCCGCGCGCCCCCCGCGTCCGCCGCGGATGCGGAAGCTGGTCTGCGACGCGAACTCGGAGCAGAGGTCCACCGGCGCGGGGTCGGCGGCAGCGCCCTCGACCTCGTCCCCGCCGCCGGGGTACGAGGAGTGCCTCATCGCGTTGATGCGCGCCAGCTGCGGCCGCGGCCTCGCCCGCTGCGGCGCCGCCATGCGTGCGTGCGTGGGACTAGGGCGCGGCGGCGGCGGCGGCGGCGGCGCTTGGCGTTGCGTGGGGAGCAGGGCAGAGCAAGGACGCACGGACACCAGGCGCACGGCGGAACGCGTCCGCGCTCGCGAGTGGGGTTTGACGAGGAGGGCTTTGCTTGTGCCCTTGGCTAGTGCGGGCGCGCGGAGAGCTGCGGCTTTGGGAGGGGAAGGGGATGGAGGTGGCGCGCGTGCTTTTGACCCGGCGTGGGTGCGGTGCGGTCGCTGCGCTGTGGAGTAGCGGGAGAGAGGGAGGTCAGAGGTGACGAGGTGGAGGGAGAGTGGCTTGCGCGCGTGTTTTTGTCTTGTCCCGGTGCGAGCCACCTGCCGTGAGCGGCAGAACGGAACGGAACGGACGACCTGGCCGCTGCCGGGCAGGCGAGCGGTCGCCGTCACATACTCACATCCAGGGGTTGACATGGCCTACGCGTCAGGACTCTCGGACTCGGAGGCAGTGTGTATGTAGTGGATGGATCATCAGGCGCCAGCGGAGGCAGCCGACGGCGAGCTGGTCTCGCCGGTCGCTATCCGTCTCCGTGCTGCGCATCGGCGAAGCTCCAGACGAAAAAAGAACGAAAAATTCAAGCGTCCGCTGATGGTCGCCGGCGAACGGATCAGGACGGTCTGGTGGTCAAACAAAAAATAGTCAATGATGGATGCCCAGTCACATGTCTGTCTATTTGGCTATTTACAAATCCCAGACACATTTTTTTTACATTGCATGTTGAATCTCAAACACATTTTTTACAAATCACATGCTTGAATGAATCTAGCGTGATAGATTTCCCTTCACGACCTGACGATGCCACGAAGATTCCGAAGTTTCGGCAAAGGAGCAGCGTCGAAGCAACGAGCTCTGCTCATTCTTGACAGCGCCCATCAGGCAACACGCTGTGCCTGATCCGGCGGCGCCACGAATGGATGCTCCAGCAGTTCGTCAGCGGAGGGCCGGTCGTCGGGGTTTACCCGGAGGCACTCTTGTATGAACTCGCGAGCCACCGGCGGCAACGAGCTTGGGACCGGAGGGAGCTGACCACGACCGATCTGGTAGAAAGCTGATACCTGGTCGATTGAGGTCGACAAGTTAACAGAGTTTTTTGTAGCCTTGTGCAGAGAATTACTGAACCATGTGAATGCATCAGCACACAAAAGCGATTTTGCTGACTAGCCTTCTGCACAAAAAGGGTATTGCGAGGCGACTGACCCAATTCTCGTCAGGATAAGGAGGTCTTTGGATGAACATCTCCAAGACAGTGCACCCGAGACTCCAGATATCAACAGAACGGCCATAAGGAGACCCGCGTATTACCTGAAGTCCTGAATTTTGTTAAAAAGTTCAAGTCATAGGTAGACTCGTGCGTTACTGCAGTTGAGTCGAAGGTGTTCATATACCTCAGGAGCCATCCAGTACACACTTCCTGCACAGGACCTTTTCTGCTTCCACACTTTGATCTAGCATTAGATTAAACAGGTTCAGATCCCATTGGCTTAGCTATTAACAATAAAAAAAAAGGCATACTTGAAAGAACCAAAAGAGAGAAAAAACAACCTGTTTTGCCAGTCCAAAATCTCCAACCTTCACTGTTCCATTGAGGTCAAGTAAAATGTTTGCACATTTAATATCTCTGCATTCATAAGATATTTTATCATTACTAATGCAACTGTATACTTCCCTGTAAAACTGGTGCATTGACAAGTGAGCAAGCACATGCAGCAGGAACCAAGCAAAGATTAACCATGTTGATGAAACTACACAATCTCGTGTTCTTGATGATAAATTGCTTGCAATACATCATGAACAAACACTGGGGAGAACAAGGAACTTCTTTTAACGTTGATTTAAGTTTGTAAAACAAATTTACAGGGACCTGAATTCTTATTCCGGTAGTTTTGCAATGCATAATCTCGTACCTTAGAAATTGACTATTTCTTTCTATCTTTCAGTTTGCAACTTGAGAGTTAAGAAAAAAAGCATACAATTTGATCTGAATAGCCCAGAAACTTAAATTTCCATAGATCTTATCTAATCACCTATGTATTACATTATGATGGTGCAGATAAGCCAATCCAGTGAGAATCTGCCTTGTGTATGCAGAGATTGTTGATTCTTCCAGCTCGTACTTCTCATATACAGCTACCAAAGAACCTTCACTGACAAATTCAAGGAAAATGCTGAGCACAGTTTCATCCTGCAAGCGAACACAGGTCAGAAATGATGAATAAACTCACATGATAAGAGTGCATGGTGGCATCACAGTCATGTTGATATTGGTTTGCATCACATCTCAAAATGTTGTTGTACAAATGAGACCGAAAAATGATAAATGGAAAATAAACTTTGAATCAATATGTTTGTGAGGCAATGATGCATTGAGGTGATTGGGAACATATTGAGGCAAAATGGCAGTTGGCTAAATCAGTCTCATCACCTTTTCGGCACCAAAGTATTGTACTATGTTCCTATGCTCCAATTGGCTCAGAAGCAAAATCTCCTGAAACAGTGAAATGATGAAAAGCTCACGAGAAGAAGTCAGACAGAAACAAAGAGCTATGATATATACATCATTGCTGACTATTACGGTATTGTACTATGTTCTTATACATCATTGCCGACTAGAACAAAAAAGCTATATTAATTCCTTAAAGGCCCTGACGAAACTTGAGGTTGTTGTGACATGTTTAGTATGTTTCTCCAACGAATTAGGCAATAAACATATAAATTAGAAGCCTTTTAAAGGAAACAAATTGACTAGCTACTAAACGCTATGGGACAAAACTACCTGCTCTAGCTGACTTGCACTTTGCGTTGCGTTGCTTTCTGGGCCAATCAACGATGCTTCTTTGACAGCGAATACAAATCCATCCCTGACAAGGTGATGTTAAAGAAGAGCATTTTTTGTGCCAATCAACATATAGACTTTTGCCGATTACATCCTCCCCAATTACCATCCAGAAAGAGATCAAGAGCAGACAGCACAGGACAAAAGAAGCATTGCATCAAACACCTCACAAGCAAGCTAACCAGTCAAAGCACCATGAACGAGTCAAGACTTACTCGCTCACCGCCTTGTACACCCTACCGAAAGATCCGGCCCCCACGAGGTCCAGCTTCCTCCAGTTCGTGATTCTCCGCTTCACCACGGCGAGGACGCTCGAATCTGACGGCTCCGACAATGCTGTCTCGTCTCCAGTTTCCACCACCTCCCCAATCTCCTCCGCAGCTCCCAACTCGTCCCCTTCTTCCAAATCGGAATCATCTGCTCCAATCGAACCGGCCGCGTCAGTTTGGTCCGGCGGCGGCGAGAGCCCTGGCACGTACGCCGACTGCCTGATGGCGTTGCGGCGCGTCAGCCTCGGCGGCCGGCCGGATTGGTGCCGGGGCTGCATGTTTTGTTGTCGCTGTTGGGAGGCGAGACTGATCACCCCGTTTGCTTGTTGACTTGGGTTGCTGGGAGGCGAGGCCGCATCCTTCGTGGCGCGCCGGGAGCGGCGTGTGTGGACTGTGGAGAGCAGAGAGCTGGATGGCGTGCACGTCACGACCTTTTTCGCGCGGAAATTAAATATGAGAAAACATCGATGGGCCTTTGAATGTATGTATTGGGCTGGTTCTGGTAGTACGTTCTTGGCCCGCTTAACGAGTTGTTGTACCGTATAATTTGAAGGACTATTGTAGAATCCTTCGTTTTTGCTAAAAAAACAAATGGAATCCTTCGTGAGATGAGCAAAGCAGTTTGTTTCATCGCAAGTATACTAGCTTTTTTATGGTAAAAATCTTGTCTCAAGTGTGCGCTTCTTTGCCTCCTATTGGCGAACATTTGACCATGGCAAAATACTAATTGATGTTAAAGAATTGTTTCAGTTTGTCACGCAGATCAAATAGGACTAGATGAGATTGTGTTTTGAAAAAGGCATGTGCGCGGAAGCCAAGTTCATATATGTCCATCACCTAGGTACCCCCAACAAACCCCAAATCTTGAATGCACGCTGGAGTTGACCGGAGGTAAAGAAGGACAAGACGGAGATATGGTACATGACAAACTTGAGTATGAGGAGGAAGAAAAACATTCGAGTAGCAATTCCGATCATTTATCTGTGTAATAAGTAATCACAAATATGTTGCTTCGTTCTCCCTATAGATGATACAATCAATGCAAGGCAGTGTTTTCGCTCCATTTTCAAATCTACTTAGAAACTATACGATGGAGTATACTACTAAACAGACTCGAGTCGACGTCGCAGGCGCAACGGCGGGTGGCCTGCAGCTAGTCTTTGCTCCCTGTAGCGCCGCCTGAGCTCGGGGGGCACCGTCCGCTTGAGGTGGGCGGGCGCGTACTCGAAGTAGAGGCGCTTGAGCACGGCGTCCCCGGGCTGGAGCTCCTCTCGCTGCGCCGCGTACTCCTCCCACCCGAACAGGCCACCGTGACCGATCAGGAGCCTGCAGATCTTGTCCAACTCCACGAGCTGCGACCCCAGCTTGGCGAACCTGAGGAGCCGCGTCTTCCTCACGTAGCACTGCGCCGGCTGCGACCACACGCCGAAGCGGTTGCGGGCGAGGATGCTGCACCGGTGGCGGTGGGTGCGGGGTTCCGAGCTTGTTGCTCCACGACGCCGTGGCTTCATCGCGAAGGCCCTCTTCCCTTTGGGTACCGGCCTGCGTCGGCGCTCGACGGCTAAGTCGGCGAGGGCGGCGTATGCGTTCCCAGCCTCTGACTCCATGTCTGCCTCACGCACGGGAGAGAGAACTAATCGAGGTAACGACACAATTAGGGTGTGTTTAGTTTGGGGAAATATTCCCTGAAAATACACTGTTAAAAAAAAACATTGTTCACAAAAAAACACTGTTGTTATATGAGTGGGAGGGATGGAATGAATAGTGAAAAGTTGGATGAATAGTGTTTTTTTTAGAGGAATTTTTGAAACTAAACGGACCCTTAATGTGCTACGTTACGTGCTATATATATAATTCTTTCGTGCGGCACGTGTGGACGTCGTATTGGACTCGATCGGCATACAAATGCAAGACACAATCGGACCCTATTCCAAACCCGGGAGTTTTCATATTCAGTTGAGTGCAGTAGAAATAGGTATCAACATCAGCTATTCTCTGTCATGTTTAAATGCCACCTCATTCAGACAAAACTATTTTTTTCGGAACACAGGGCACAAGCTCTTTTTCTCTTGAATTAATGAAAGGAGGAGCACTGCCATATCCTTTAAGGAAAAGAAGCATGATGATTCTTGCATAGGTTTTATTCATTAATGGATAGCTAAATAATCAGTTCTCTGAAACAACAAGATAATCATGCTGAATTAAAACAACTCTGGACCTCCGCAAGACTAGCACCGTAGTTCTACCTCGTCTCTGATGAAGTTAAGACCTTTAAAGATGAAGCCTGCATACCCTCAAAAGTCGAAAGATGAAGTTCTGTCTTGCATTCAAGAGGAGAACCCAATACCAAAGACCCCCACGAGTGGAGGATCCACATTATTTTTTCTTTTGTTTATGAGGTTCATATATACTTTGGAGATTCTTGTGTTAGGTTGGAATAGTTTGGCTCAAGGTGACACCGACCCGCGACCAGTTACAAATATGTTGTCAATGCCCATTTCTTATCAACTATAGAGTTTAAATGAGAATATATGAATTTAAACCTCCAGCATAGTTTGTGCAGTCCATCAAAATGTTCCAATACAAGATGCATTCTCAAAATAAACACGTTCTTGGATGCTTGTGCATTTCAGTATACACAGACTTAGACCTAGAAAGAGCTTGTGCTTTATACCCAAATTTTGAGTGTCTAAACAGTGCCTTGATTGGAACATCAACTGGTTGCAATTACCAGGTTGATCAGTGAAGATGAACATTTGCTAACTGCAGGCTACATGATCTTTGTCGGTCATTAGCTTGTACTTGTGATTGATCATTGTCGTCCTTTCTTATTGTGTTCCACAGGTTATATTGGAAAGCATGTTCGCACAGGATTTTGTAGCAATGAGATACTTGGTACAATCTCTACCCTGTCTATTCCGTGTGGCATTCCTTTTCTAATATTCGTCTTTATATCCCTTTAGCAATCTTAACACTATCCATAGAGCTAGTGTGGGAAATACATGTCCAGATTGCTGTGCCTGCACAAGGATGAAGCTTTCTTGTTTTTTTTTATTGATAAGGATAAAGCTTTGTAGCTCAACTCTGCTCCGCAGGGCAGCGATGGCCGGCAATAGCTGGCGTTAGCGGCACCATGCCGTCCTGAGATTGGTGCGCCAACTCCCTTACACAGTGCTTTGGTTCTTTTGTATTTCGCGTCTGCTGATTGCTTGCTGTGTTCTTTTATATAATAGTTCGTTGTGTATTTGTGTAATTGTGTGTGTGAACCTGTGTAATTTCAAAAAAAAGTGTGTGAACCTGTGGTGTCCTGGTGGGCTGCTTGCGCATGCTGCTGCTTGTGCGTCTATCTTTGTTAGCCACGAGGTTTGATGTACATCTATGGTAAGCAACCTATTATTACTCGAGTAAGGTTGCGGTCACTACTCATTATCTGGTCAACTTTTTTAGATACCTATTGCTGCATTGAATTTTTTTTTTTATCTCAATCTGTATTGAATGTTGCTTGGTTGCCTTCAGCCCAGACTAGGCTTATCTGGACTTTTGCGTTCGTTGCAATGACTTTGGCCCATAAACGAAAACAAACCCGTGGGCCACCTGTCCGCATCTTGCTCAGCGAGTCTCCCTATCCCCCGGTATCTGCCCTTGTGTGCCTCTGATTGCCGGCGTTTCGCAAAATGGGTTACACGGCGCACGGCGGCACCGCGAGACAGTGCCGTCAATTCAAGCTGCACGATAAGGTCTGAGGAGGGGACGGACGCTGGCGACAGCCGATAGGCGACGCAGGCCCGCAGGGGCCCATTCCTCCGCTCTCCTCCGTCGCGGTGCGGTGCCGCCCCAGTTGCGCTCTCTCGCAGCGACCTGCGAAGAACAATGGCCCCAATCACTCTTCATCCGACAGTCAAAAGGCTGCGCCAGCTCCGGCGATTAAAGTACTGTTATTTTCCAACTCGGCTACAATTTAATGTTCAGGTATTGATCATTAAAATACTCGGGGCTAATTGTGGTGGTATGCCATGTCTGTTGCTTGAGAAAAACAAGTGATGAGATGTATTTCTAGTATTGTTTTTCTTTGTTTTAAAATGCAAGCATACTCCTCTTTTGGTTCATTGTTATTCAAACAATCCTTTTAGAATCATATATATCTGTACAGTTTCCTTAAAAAAAATCTACGTGTACAAATTGTAGAAATGTATTTCCAAGACAAATAAGTTGGCTTGCCTAAGTCTTCCTAATTGGGCAGCATTTGCATTTTTTCAACCTATAACGCTCTTGGCAAAAGAAAGTTGGTTTTTTTATATGAGAATTATATTAGTTAGTTCTGTTTCCAACAAAAATGCGATAATGAGTTTCAAAAAACAAACAAAAATGTGATAATGGCACTCATTAAAGTACTGATTTGTCTCCGTTCTAAAAGTGCAGCATAAAAACATTTAATTTTAAGTACTATGTTGGGTGGATTTTTTCCCCGTAGCAACTTTAAGTATTACTCCCCCGTCCCATAATAGACCACGTTATGGGATGCGTGCACGTGTTACTTTCTCAACTTTGACTTGATTTGTAGAAAAATATGTGCAATATTTATCTCTCTAATAAATTTGTTAAAAAACTAGATTCAAATATCTATCTAATGATACTAATGATTTATTACAAATATTAATATAATTTTATATATAATTGGTTAATGTTGAAAGATGTTGTTTTTCTTGGGAAGCGAGAATGACATCTATTTTGGGACGGAGGGAGCATGTTGGGTGGACGTTTTCCCCGTAGCAACGACTGGCATTGTTACTAGGAATCCAATTGAGCCAGCAGCACCACTGATGACACCGCCTCTCTCCCAGTCTCCTCCCTTCTCTTTCCCATCATTGACACTGGGATAGAGTTGTTAGCGTCGCCTGACGACGGCTCTGACCTTGCCAAACTGGCGTCGTGGCGCGGGTGAAGTGACTGTTTAGTTTGCCATTTTTTTATCATTATATTAAATTTGAACGTTTGATACGAATTAGGAGTACGTGAACAACTGACAAAACCCATTTCATAACCTCTGGGTGAAATTGCGAGACGAATCTATTAAACCTAATTAGGCTAAGGCTATGATGAGACAAGGTTGTGCTACAGTAAACAATCTTAATTGATGAATTAATTAAGCTTAATATATCCGTGTAATTAGCCTTATAATGAGATCGTATCTAGTAATCTAATATTTAATTTATAATTGCTACAGTAATTTTTTTAAAAAAATCACCAAGGAATGGTCCTGCGGCGTCCATGTGGACAGGCGCCGGTGCCGGCTGGCCTGGCCGAGCGAGTCTCGGTCTGATCGTCTCGTGTAGCCCCACACCTAATGACCTGCGCCATCATTTGCCCATAATTACCACACGCCCGGACAGCAGCTGCCACTGATGGCCTGCCCGGCTACGTGACCGTGTCTCGCCACCAGGCCTTTTCGGCTTTTCCCTCGTCTCCTCCGGCCTATGTGCCCGGCCGTGCATCTGCTAGCCTTCTTCAGGCCATGTTCAGATTCTCAACTATTCACTATTCATTCCAACTTTTCACTATTCATTCCAACTTTTCACTATTCCCCCCTCACAAAACACGTTTCCCAGCGAATGCTACAGTGTTTTTCTTATGCTACAGTGTTTTTTCCTACAATCTAAACACACCCTCAGCAGAAATTGACACTTCAGTAGCCTAGCCTTCTTCAGCACTGAACTAAACACCCCCGTATGCCCACACCACACAGTAGCCTGCACGTTGCTGTTGTGTATGTACAGGACACCATTCGAACTAGAACTACAAATACGTCTGTTCTGATTCTGGGCTGTTAGGAAGGAATGTTTCTGAAACTGTTGTGACGTTATGATATGCAGCAGTATCATGAATGAATTAACGAATGCTACCACACAAACACTCACGGTAGAAACTAATCAGCTGGATCGGAGTTGCAAACAGCCAAGACCGAAATTCTCACGCAGAGCCGCTGACATCCGCAGCGCGCCATATTGCGACGACATGAGCATGGGCGCTGATTCCTTCCTTGATGAAATAAACGAAACTTGATCGAGCCCAATGACCGCCGGGCGCACAGACCACAGGTGCACAGCATACAGCTAGCTGAAGCTCTCAGCAGGCATCAGGTAGTGTACCACGCCACACCTCGAGGTGCCTCGCCTGTCCACTGGGCACTGGCTCCGCGCTCCTGCCAAAGAAAGAACGCGCCGTGCCGTGCCAAGCATCGGAGCGCGGACCGCGAGCGTCTGGGGGAGTGCCTGCCGGAGTGGGCGACCCCGCCGGGCTCGCCGACACTGGCCCGTCCATCCCCCGGCCCCCGCGCGCTCCCGGCGGAGAAGGTGCCGGCGGCACCCGTCGATCGGGCGGTGGCCAGGTTGATGCGTGCGTGTGCGTGTTCCACGGGAGCGAGGCAGCCCAGCCCAGCCGCGCAGCGCCGGCTCTCACCTTGGCGCTATGCGTGTTCTGTCAGAAGGATGAATAGAAAGAAAAAGTATTTTTGGAAACTAAACACCGCAGCGGGCAAGGACCTTCGTTCCGGGCGTACGCCATCGGGCGGCCGCGAGCGTGACCCCCGCGCGCCAAGCTTTACGGCGTCTGCTGGTGCCCTCCTCGCTCTGTCAGCAGCTCGTTTTTATTGTCCCACCTGCCCGGACGCCAAAATAGTTTATGTAAGGCTGCGGTTCTCCACCTGCGCTCCTCTGCCGCGCGCGTTGATGCGAGGTTGGAAAAAGTATTTTCTTTTCCTTGAAATGCCTGTTATGCGAGGGAGATGAATAGAAAAAAAGAAAAAGAAAATTTTAGGGATAGGTGGAAATTTTTAGGGATAGATGTTCTGGGATGAACCCCGGCCGGCACTTCTGCTGTTCTGAAAGAACAAGACGTGTAACTGCATTCGGTTTCGTTTGGTACGGTGGAGCTGACCATTCATGCTAGCTGGCTAGACTGTACGTGAACGTTTGCTTTTTCTCCGACTACCCAGCTATGGAAACTTGAGGAAGCCTTTAACTAAAGCAAGCGTGTGCTCATCTCGGAAGGGATTGATTTTCAGCTCCTTTAATTTACTGAAACTGTCCAAGCCTATCACTTAGCTAGAGTTTTCTGCTGGCTACCAAATCTGAGATTATATGGAGACCTTAAAAACTTGGGCGTCACAGCATCTGCGGTCTGATGTGCACGACAGCACGTACGAACGAACATGTGTCTTTTTGACTCGGTTTGCCTTCCTCAAAAACAACGAGAAGAAAAAGGTTATTGGCAGAAAGCGTGCACGCACACACTGCGCACGGTCTCTAGTGTCGTTCTCTCGACAGACCTAGCTACTATACGCTAAGCCATGGCCGCATAGGCGCCTTCATGTTTCTCCCTCATATTTAGGGGATGTTTAGTTCTCAAAAGATTCCTCAAAAATATACTATTCGTCTAACTTTTCACTATTTATTTCATCTCTCCTACACACAGAACACTATTCATCTACATCTACAGTGTTTTTTTATGAACAATTTATTTTTGAAGAATCTTTTTCTAATCTAAACATACCCTTAAAATGAGGCAGAAAGGCAAGGCTGAGCACCTGAGCTAGCACTGCGCGGCATGCTGGAGTAGCTGCCACCACCAGGCCAGTGATACTACTCCTCTCATGTGGCACGTGCCAGGGAGAAGGCCCAGAGCAAATCACCGGGTAATGATGGTGTGATCATCGCGAGCTTGTCGGGCTACGTGGGGACCCAAGACACTGTACACATTTCTTGCAGCTCTACGGACGGTCAATCCTGCGAGGTTGACCGGGAACACCCGTGCATAAACTACTACTACGCCCTCTCGACCATTTGATTCGGGTCAGTACGATCGGCGTAGCCTGCGGTTTCAGATCATGCATGTGGCACGTACATCAAACTTTTCAATTTTGAATACCGCAGAACATGTACGTTGTAACAACGTTTTTATCGTATTTGTACTGGTCCACACATTTATATTCGTAAAAAAAATTGCTTTGCTTGTCACACTTAAAATTCCTTTCTTCTCTTTCATCAATTCGAGATTTTCTCATTCTTTTGCCTTCTTCTCCATCTCCGATGAGTTTAGGGTCCAGGGTTGGGAGTTGCGGTTAGTGTTGGGGGTTAGGGTTCCGGCGAGCTTCTCCATTATCAATTGAATTTGTTACACTCTTTCTCTCTCAATTTTTTTAAAAAAAACAACTAAAAATCGCTTCTGCGTCACGATTTTACCCTCATGGAGACGTTGACATATTGGTAATGCAATTGACACTGCTTTCCTCTCCCAGGCTAGCTAGCTTGCCCTGAAGGTCACTCGGATTCTTAGCTCCTGTCAAGTCACCAATGTCTCATTCCTACCATTTCATTCCTTCGCCGAAGACAACGTTTAGAAGTTTGAGCTACCTACTGGTCTACTACTAGTGCCACTGTAGAACACCTTTGTTCCGGGGCAGTAAAAATGCAGGGCAGTAAACACGGAGCAGGACGGGCGCTGGATATATTTGGCGCGGTAATTATGAGGCCTATCTTCTTACAAGCTTTTCTCAGACATTCCACAGCCTTCACTGCAACTATTAAGTCGGTGCATTTCACGAGACCAAACAATGGTCCTCGAAATAAGCTTCAAAAGAGAATGGTCAGTATACATTAAAAAATCGAGAGAATGGTCATGAACAATACTTCATTGCTTTGAAATTATTCTAAATTATATGTCACCAAAAATTGTATAGCCCTATTTAGTGGAAAAAAAATTAATGTGAATGGAACATTTTGAGTGCTTCAATTATTAACGAGCTAGCGATTTTTCACTATAATTTTCAATTCAAGCATGTCAAAGACATTCCGAATAGCCTTTTATACCCCGAAGAGTGTAGGGAGAAGTGTTGCAGTTCACGAGGCATTTCTGTGGGAATTCAAGGATGTGTTTGGTTGGGAGACATGGAGGGATGGGACAGGGTCATCCCTCTTTTGAGAGATGGGACGATCCTGTTATCTGTTTGGTTCGAGGGATGGGATGGTTCCTGTTTTGCGTTTGGTTGGAGTGACAGAGGATCGGTGGAAGAACGCTGTTAATGATCCGTTTGCCATAGGCCCCACACGTCATTGTCAGTTTCCAATAGGGCCCATGCGTCAGCAGCAGCAACACCATGGCCGCCCGTCCTCGCGGCCGCAACTTCAGGCCCCGCCGTCGCCGGTTCCCGCGCCGCTGCCTAGCTCCCGCGCTGCTGCGTCTCCCATCCTCGCGGTCGTGGATCCAGGCCCCGCAGCCGCCTGCGCCGTCTCTCCTCGCGGGCGAAGGATGGAGCTCAAGATCCCATTGCGTGTCGTCGTAGCCGAGCTCCCCAGTTCTGCCGCCGGAGCCCGACCCTGCTGCTCCACCAGCAGAGAGCCCGCGCCTACGCCAACGGTGGAGCCCGGCCTCCCTGTTCCGCCACCGGAGCCAGCGGGAGAGAGATGGAGGGCGTGTTGGCACGATGAGGAAGACGAACTGGGAGGTGCGGGCGCGAAGAGGGAAGAGACGGAAGAAAACGCCGTGAGCGGAGGACGGATCGGTTCGGCAGTTTTGGAGGAACCGAGCCGTCCCTCGTTTTGAGGGGATATTCTTCTAAGATGCCATCCCATCCCTCGTGTTTCTTCAACCAAACACCCTGAAACAGGGATGTCCCTATCCCGTCCCGTCCCTCCATCCAAACACATCCCAAATCACCACTGGAGTCACTCGAGCTAGGGCAGAGTTTTCTGTCTCTTTTCTCTGACCCAGGAAAGTGAGAGATGTGCGCAGTGCAAAGATCACCCACTGGAGAAGAACTGAAGAAGGGAGAGCAACAGTTAATAGGCGTTAGGGCACCTCCCTGTGGCAAATGGGGCATGGCACCATAAATTGCCATTAGTGTCCCTCCAGTCCTCGCACCCTCCTCTCAGTCCTCACTAGTCACCCTCACTAGTCCTCGCTAGTCACTACCCTTCCCTGCTACCTCTAGCTGCTGCTCAAACCCTCACCCTTCTTCCTCCTCCATACCATTTGCATCTCCACCTTCCATTTCCACCGTCCTGCAGCTTTCTTTCTCCCTCCAGCTAGCTACCTTCTTCTATATATATACGCTCATCAGATCCACTTCCCACAATCACTACCTTGCACATAGTACACAGATGCATCTTGCTCAGCTCGTTGGTCATGGGGGCTTGTGGGGAATGTTGGCTGGCTCGAGGCATCCGCGTCCTAGCAGCTTGCAGATCGTTGCCTGCTAGCTGCTGGACAGATCGAGAGGCGTCGGACCAGGCTTCATTCCTCGCAAGCCACACTATCCATGGCGTCTCAGTTCATTCACCTAGTGCGCATGCACGACTATTCCATATGCATTCCTCATAGTATATATATGCTTGGATTAGGTTAAGGGGGTTGTTGTCTGGCTCGGTGTCTCCGATCCGGTTGAGATCGATTGATTTCTTCTGGGCTGGCCTTTGCCGGAGCTCTCGACCGGAGATTTCGGACCAGGCTTCAATCCCTTTAACCCTGCGGCATTCGTCGTCCATGTTTTAGATCTCGGTGGTGTCGGCAGCCAAAACGACACAATCATATCCGGCAGTAAGTTTTTTTTTTAAAAAAAAAGAACCGGCAGTAAGCTGTCACTATTTTGATCTTGAGTACATGCATGAATTCTCAGTTTCTCTACGTATTTCTGAAGTTGTCTAGCTCATGGTTTCTTTGACAGCTTCAGATCTTACGCTTTGCTGCAGATACATAGGATAGGATGGCCTGGAGCCTGGAGATCGCCAGAATGAATGCATGCCTTTTGGTTCTTCTCACTACTCACTAGCCCTGCTATTATTGGTCCCAGTTGTAATTGTAATGACGTTAGCTAGCAGTGTTTACATGTTGCTGTGCATCTGAATGATTATGCAATCATTTGAGCGAGCCGCGCGGCAAGGTAGGAATGGTGTTGGAAACCGGCCGGTCGAAGCCGCTGCATAATTGCTCGCGGCGCGGCCGTCCAAGCTGGGCATCGTCGGCCGTGCGGTTGGCAAACTTCTTTTCCCATGTCATTTCCAAGCACAGTGCACTACACTGATCATCCAGGACGGGTCCTTCTTGAGTGTGACAGCAGAGAAAAGGGAGCCTGCACCGGCTGGCAATATGGCCCCCAGCCCTGATCACTCCTTCAATGCGCACGCTAAACTCTTTGCTCAGGGTCAGAGCGCGAGCATATCTCGCTTGTGGTGCGGCCATCGATCTCTTCCTCGCATCCACAACGTACAAACATGAAACATGCATGTCGATGCAGTCGTGTGTTTTGGGTTATCGTCCTAGTTCTAGTGGCTCTACTTGAATCTCCTACATGTTTGCTTGGAACATGAGTTAGGTTTCTGGCTTGCTGCTGCAGCGCAGCAGCTAAACCGTACGTGTGTTCTAGTAAAAAGAAGCTTATAGGCCATTAGATTCAGTCGTTTCTGTGTTCTTTTCATCCTTTCGTGCTATGTCCCCTTCGACTGACTCGATCTATTTGTATGTGAGCTCTTTTACAATGATTGGCAAGTGCTATGGTACTACCAGAATATAGAATCCAACGGTGAGAAATGAGAAATATGTCTAGTACCTGGAAATACCCATCCAAAAGTACTAAAATTGTGGGACCAAGTACCAGAAAAATAGGCCCAGCTAATTCTTTATTTTTTTTAAAATTCTAGTTAAAAGTAATGGAAAGTACCAGGAAAAGTACTTAAAGTACCTGCAAGTACCAGCTGACACTTGCCAATCATTGTAAAAGAGCTCTTTGTATGTACCTTGCACTCTACGTTTGTAATTATACCATCGTTTGTGCTTAATTAATTGTGGCATGTGTGCATGTACGTCATTTTGTTGTGCATTTATACGAGTGTTCGTACGTGTCATTGTGTGTTCAAAAGAACAGCAGATCTGTAGTGTGCGTAGTGCATAGTAGGGTTCGAGCCTTTTGAGGTTACAAGAGAGAAAGTGGGTCAGGAGAAAGGGGCTTTCTGTAGCATGGCATCAAATCATCAGTTGCATTTGGCATAAATGGGAAAGGAGCACCGATGCGTGGGCCGCTTGTGGCTGTGATGTATCAGATCATGGGCCCCTGTGTGCACACTGATGCATCACACTATGTACTTGCTCTTCAGTTCTTGCTTCAATCTTCATCTCATCGTAAGTCCAAAATTGGACATCATGCCGACACATGAGACAAAGTATACAGTCTATCGGCGTAGATTTCCTAGCAGATCCTTAATGGAAACACGATAAAATGGGTAAATACTTAATTATTTTGAAAAGTTTGTTTGGTCATCTTCTCCGATCCAAAACATGTTGTTGTATTTGCATATTCGCATGTAAGCATGTTGGTAAAATATTTTAAAGTTTTTTTATCATCAATGTCTGAAATATCATATTGACTTAGAACACAATAAGATTAATGTTTTTTTGGATTCCCTCATGATGAAAACAGTTTCTGCAATACGTAACTCTTTCTTAAAAATGTTTGTCACCGTGGACTTTTGGATCGAACACAACGGTTGATCATCCACATCTTACTTTAAAATATTTTCTTTATTCGTGACCATGCCTGAGCATGGTTTGCGTTAAGAAGACATCTTACTTTAAAATATGAAACGCCATTTCTTTGTTGTGGATTTTTCATGATCTTTTTTCACATTTGCACTAAAAAAATTGAACAAAACGAAAAGGCTGAACTTCGGTGCCAGAAAAGTCCATTGGTGATATTTTAATATTCTGGAATGGAGGATCAACATATATATTCTTGTGTATATGAAAAAAAAAATATGAACTGTATTCATCTTAGTTTGACCTGGGGCCGCTAGCTCATCATCCAGCTACTGCTGCGCGTATTTGGTTATTGCGCCGGGTAGTACGTTGCTTGTACGTTTTCCTTGGTGTGACGGCTTCAACAGCAAAGATAACGGGTCAAGCGAGACCACAAGGGTACGTGTGTCAGTACATGCGTGTGAGTGTACAGCCGTGTACTCACAAGCAGTTAAACCCGGCACGTGTACACCACCGGTAAGTATGCCTGCGTGTTCAGTTTGACCGAAAGAGTAGCTTCGGAAATTCGGAACTTCGGATGCCATGCCTCGCGCTCGCAGTTTGTAGAGGCGCCGTGTATCAGTGGCAAAGAGCCCAAGACTGTCGCCTCGACGCACTGCTCGTGGAGTCGTGGTGTAGAGGCGGTGGTCAGAGATTCATATACCGTCAGTATGACCGTATGGTACGTACCACGCTGGCCTGCCGGGGACGATATATAGCTACAACCTACGAGCTACCAGCTGCCTGAGATGTTCAAGTTTTGTGTGGTGCGTGCGTAGAACTGATTTCAGTGGCCACGATTCTCTGGCACTTTAATTTCAATGTGTGTACGCAGGGCCGGCTCTATCATCTGCGGGGCCCTAGTGCGAACTTAAAACTTGGCCTCCGGGCCCCGGTTGTTCCGATAATGAAATTTGGTGAAAAAATTTTCACACTAAGAAACATGACATGTGAGAGAGGTCACGCTTCTCTGTGAATTTTTTAGTAAAAATTCATCATCTAAACAGACATTTAGCCTAAATTTTTTTATACTATAAAAATAGACGATAACAATAATAAAAATAGTAATAATATATGCTTAATTCTTAAAGCAATGCAAACACTTCTTTCATCCGAGGCATAGAGACATTATTTGGAATTAGAAGTTTTAAACCTTAAAAATCTAAAACCTTAACTCGTGAGTACTAGTTTAGCTCCCAATTGCCGATCAGAGCAAAAAGGGCTGAGGAAGACTTGCCGATTCCTGCCAAAGATGCAGCACACGGACAAGCGCACAACGCAACATCGATGATTGATTCTTGACAAATGACGAACGCTTAGGTTTCACTTTGAAGGAGCGGCTTAGCACCAGCGTATGTGTATGTGTAATGTGTGGTAGCAGGTCTGCTAGCCTTCAAATGCCATATAACTACATACTTACTACACGTATAAAATTATGGGTCCCTTGAACTTAAAAAAATTATGGGCCCCTCTTTGGTTTGAGCCCCCGGCCGTCGCCTCTGTGGCCTAGGTCCTGAGCCGGCCCTGTGTGTACCTAACAATGATCACGTAGGATCGCTATATGTGGGTGGACACAATGTCAGACTTGTCTTGATGTTACGGCGGTAGGGAAAGCGGTACTTAACTACGACATGGTCCTTTGAAACATAGTTTTATCCTCTCATTATTTCAGCTGCAATGATACAATTACAATTTTGTGAAAATACATTTTAGACAAATCTGCATGCATGATGATCGTAGGTTCCCAACCTAAACAAATGTCATAGTCAAATTAAGTACTAAAGGATGTCCAAAAATATTAAAAAAGAAGAGTTTTACAGTCATTAAAAAATTATGAGATCCTTATATTAAAAATAGCTGATTTTTTAAATAATGTAGAGCCTGAGATGTCGCATTGACCACTGTTTATTTTTTTTTCAGTTATAGTATTTTTACAATATAGATTATGGATTAAAGTACCTCTAAGTATAAATAAGAAACATAATTCATGTTTTCATTAATGTGGGCATGTGCCACCCAATGCAAGAGAGTATTTGACATGCAATTATCTATTTTCGTTTATATATAATTCTTGTACTCCCTTCGTTTCAAATTATAACTCATTTGACTTTTTAAACCTAACTTCGACCACTCTCGTCTTATTAAAAAATATGCGAATTATCAAACCTTTTGTTATAGCT
Organism: Digitaria exilis; assembly: GCA_015342445.1. Classification (NCBI taxonomy): domain Eukaryota; kingdom Viridiplantae; phylum Streptophyta; class Magnoliopsida; order Poales; family Poaceae; genus Digitaria; species Digitaria exilis. The sequence continues at coordinate 1,580,939 of JACEFO010001619.1, forward strand.
TGTTTTAATAATAAAAGTCATTCATGAATGACTTAAGTTTGCACAAATTTTTTTAACAAGACGAACGATCAAACTTGGGCTAAAAAGGATCAAAATTGGAATAAAAAATCAAGCGACTTATAATTTAAAATGGAGAGAGAGTAGACATCAGGTCTCTTAATATATCGATAATTAATTGATGAACAATCAAACGCGTGTGCATGCATTAGTAAATTGGACCTGAGAGCCGACGGGCTAGAATATAGATGCATGCGTGCCTACGCTAGCAAGGAAGACAAACCCTGGAGACTGGGGTAGTCACGAGCAAGGGATCCAAACTCTGGCATTGCATCATCTACAGTGGATCCCTCCGGCTGCATCACTCGCGGCGCGAGGCCGACTAGTCGAGGCTGATTTGACCGGGACGCTAGCTGCCGCTCCGACGACTAGACGCTGTCGCTGGCCGGCATCCATCCGTGCCGCGCGCCATGCCTTGCCTGTCCCGGCCCCCGGCCTGATGAGCCCTTACACTACAGGGCACAGCAGCGTGTGCTGGTTTGGACGTTGCGGCGGCGAGAAAGACACCGGCAACGCATTGGGATCGGTTGAAAACCTTCTTTCAATCGAACTGTTTGCCTTTTTACGTCGCTCGTGTTTGCGTCTGAACAGTGAGGTTTGAATGGGACGATCATCATCGTCGCTACGTTTACACACCACTGGCTTGGATTCCTCTTTGACGACTTCGAATTCGTTCAGAAGATAAAAAAAGGCGGTTAAACTTAGATGTCATGTCCTGGCATCCCGGCTTCTTTGTCACGTCTGGTCTTTTCGCCACAGATGTCTGCACTCTGCAGCATCTGATCCCATCTGGCACCTACATACATATATACGGAATACAGCACAGGGCGTACTACGTCTAGCCGTAGTCGTCGGACGCAGACGATGCATGCTTTGATTCTCCCGGCCGGCTCTCAGATGCGGAGGGTCAAACGGACGACCTGTCAGTGCAAGTGTTCAACGGTCCAACGGACACCGGTACACGGTTGATACTTGATACTGACTTATCAGTTATCACAATTCGCAAGTTGGGCACGGCTGCTTGTACTACGTGTGGTACCAGATTTTGACGGGGACGAACGTGCACAATGTACTATATTCAGGATGCTTGAAATTTGATGCAACTGGAGCGATTGATCCTTGACTACTGCAGCAACGGCGCAGCGCTACGGTGTTCTACTTGTAGCTGTATGTCGTCAATTCTTTGTTTTATTTTATAATATAATAGGTATTGCAAAAAATAAGATTACCTTTTTTTTAGGGAAAAAAATAAGATTACCTAGCGTCCGTGAGTAAAGTGTCTGTTTGTCTCAGCCCGGCCCACTTACTCACGGGCACGGGCCCATACTGTTGACTTCACCTTCACAAAGGCCGTGCACTTGAAAATTCAACATGAGAGAGGGAGGCCCAAATTGAAAAAACATCGAACGGCCCAAATTGTACAGCCGAAGGGGGAAGGCCGTGAAATCCGCCGAGATCCGGAGTCTTGGCAGGCGTTGTCCACTCCTCCGGCCTGCCACGCCCCACGCCGCCGCTGCAACCGGCGAGCAACTTCATCCGGCCGGCGGGCCACCACCTGACCTCACGTCGTCTCTCCCAGCCCGCCCTGCCGCTGCTCCGCTCGCCGACGACCGTTGCGTGGCTCCGTCCTCTTTTCAAAAAACAAAACGAACCTCTGCTATCCCCTCGAAACCGTGTCCCTACACACTCCCCGACACGTGGGTCCAAAGAACATACGGTCCCACCAGTCATGGGGTCATCACGGACGCCAGCGAGTCGCCGGCGCGCCGCGGAAAGACCTGCGCCCTCTGATACCTTTCCCTCTTCCCCTAGCTTGGCACAGATTCCCCAGCGCTGCCAAAAGCATTCCTCTCCGGCTCTCCCCTCCCGCCATTACTCACTGGACACCGACGCATCCTTTTCCGACGCCTCGCTGACATGCTGGCCCCACGCCCCTTCGTTCCACACCGGCTTACATACCACGCTTCTCCTCTGCTCTCGGCTGTCGCTCGCGCGCCCACAGAGTCGGGGGAAAGAGTCACGCGCTCCACAGTCCAAGCTCGCTCTCGCCACGAGTCGACTACTACCTCGCTCGGCAATGGCGGAGCTGCATGTCTTCGTGACCGCGGCGGCCGTGGTGCTTGTGGTGGCGGTGACGGTGGTGTCGGCGAAGACGACGATCGAGCCGTGCTCCGGATCGGATTCCTGCCAGGCGCTGCTGGGCTACACGCTCTACGCCGACATGAAGGTGTCGGAGGTGGCCGCGCTCTTCGCCACCGACCCCGCCGCGCTGCTCGCCGCCAACGCGCTGGACTTCTCGGCCCCCGGCGCGGCCCACCGGATCCTACCCATGGGCCTCTTCCTGCGCGTGCCCACACGCTGCGCCTGCGCCGACGGCGTGCGCAAGTCCGTCGCCGTCCGCTACGCCGCGCGCCCTGGCGACACGCTCGCCACCGTCGCCGACGTCGTCTTCGCGGGGCTCGCCTCCGCGGACCAGATCCGCGACGAGAACGCGCTCGCCTCCGCCGACCCCGACGCGCCGCTCGACGCCGGGCGGAAGCTCGTCGTCCCGCTGCCCTGCGTCTGCTTCAACTCCTCCGATAACAACCTGCCCGCCGTGTACCTCTCCTACGTCGTGCAGGTTGGGGACACCGTGCCCGCCATCGCCGCGAGCTACGAGACCACCGTCACGGATGTCATGAATGTGAATGCAATGGGGAGTCCTGTGGCTGCACCGGGCGACATTCTCGCGATCCCGTTGCCAGGTAAGGCAACTTGATCGTCTTTAATGTGGTATATGTTTATTTGAACTATTATGGTCTAGTAAGCAGCGCCTGTATTGGTTTACTAGAAATGCTTAGGACACAATGTTGATTATTTTTGCTGAAGAGCAAAACATGTTTGCAGAGTCTTTGTCGGTTGGTTGTAATTAAATATTATCCTTGAGCATTACAAGCAGCAAAACATTTCAAATTTCAGCAAGAATCAACAGAAGCAGAATCATTCGATTGGAAGTTATATGCAATTCAATTATTAGATGAATGGAAAGGATTTTTCAACATATCGTTAGTCCGTTTTGGAAACCGAAGGTAGGGTATCCTACTATCGAAATTTTAGCAGATTAAATTTTGGTGATGATTAGTTGGTAAGGTAGCATATGTACCACATTATCCTGAATGTCCATATGTTCGATGGTTCCTTATTAGTCGCTCTTTGAGTTTCGGAGATTTGTGCCTAGTAAAAAGGTATAAGCAGCACATTGTGGTGAATGAACAGTAACTCAGTATGTCTATGTTTATTGACACTTATGTTCAGTTGATTCTACGATTGCAGACCCTTTTTTGTTCTTTTATTAACATCATCCTTTTCAACAAATTTATTTCTGTGTCAGCATGTGCATCTCAATTTCCAAAATCTGCTTCGGACCATGGATTGATTGTAGCAAATGGGACCTATGCGCTTACTGCTGGCAACTGTGTGCAGTGCAGCTGTGGACCAAACAGTCTCGAGTAAGTGGAACCAGTATCGATTCATTTTTTTTTTCATTTCTTAGTTTTGCAGCTGTATTTAACTTTTAGATCGTTACCTCTCTTTTTTTTTTTCTGTTCTTTCAGTTTATATTGCACACCTGCTACGTTGTCAGGATCATGCCCAAGCATGCAGTGTCCTAACAGCAATGTGATGCTTGGCAATGTGAGCATCCATTCAACCAGTGCAGGATGTAATGTCTCTTCTTGCAGCTACGGTGGTATTGTTAATGGAACTATTACTACTTCGTAAGCAGCATTTTGCCCTATGCTTTCCATTTTTATTCCTAGTTAAGTATCAAGGTGACAACTTACTTTTTATTGGCAGGCTAAGCGCAGGTCTCCAGCCCAGATGCCCAGGTAATTATTGTTATTGTCTCTGAAGAATTGTATGCCAACTGCCAAGGCAGTGATACCTATACACTATCTGTCAGAGGCTCACCCATTTTGTCAAGATATTCAGTCTCTGTTGTACTTGCCCTGCTCAATTGCTCATTTGAAAATATATTCTTGAAGTAACAGGCCCATGCTAACTGAATGAATGAATATATTTTTTTAACTAGTTTAGTAAAGTATCAGATTGTCTAATAGTATACCTGTTGTCTGATCTTTAAAATTGAAATATCGGTTCACATATGGTTACCCTATTATTCTTATTGTTCTGCCTATGATCATGTGCAATCTCTTCCATACATTTGGTCAGCAAAAACAGCTTTTCTTTGATACACCTCCTGTTTCTGAATGTTTCTTCATGCAGGACCACATCAATTTCCGGCACTGACGGATCCACCTACAACTGTGAGCCACGATTCGACGTATCTTCCTCCGCTATCAGCTCCAGGACCTGCAGAAGCTGGCGGAGTCATGCCAGAACCAGGCTCAGCAGGCTCGCCGGTGCAAGGAGGGCCCTTCACACTCCCTAAAGTCTCTACGGCAAAGGGCCCAGCTGGAAGCGTTTCAGAAGCCCCTTCGATGGATAATTCACGTCAAATTCTGCCTTTTCTCGTTTGTTGCTTAATTTTCTACTTGCATCTGTGAAGAAGAATTCTTTGTTGCATCTCCTGTAATGTAGTAAACTGGAAGCCTAATTTTAGGCAGGCAAGTGAGCGGTATGATGGCGGCAATGCTTTTGAAGCACCAAGGGTTATCATTACCACCGAGTTCTGGCTTTATTTCGCAAAATTCCCCGGATGTTGTGCCTAAGCAGCATCACTGAAGATGTCTTTGCAGCTTTTGTACAAAGATACGACACGATCCTATTGTGATGTAGAAAGTGGTTACTATTGCTCGTCTCTGCAAACCATTCACAAACTGCATTTACCCCCTCTTTGATCACATGGCGTTACCTTTGATGAGCTACCTTTTTTCTAGAACGCCTTGTATGCCGGCTCCACAGAAGGAATTCCTCGGTGACGGCTCAACTGCTTGCACTATAGGTTATTCGTCGAATGAATCTCGTTGCTTATCCTATCTGTGATCTAGAAAACCCAAAATGACTAACCGAGGAAGAAAAGGAGAAAAGACGACACCCGGGTACAATGGAGCTTTCGTCTGCGCACACAGTAGAATGCTACTATTTGGTTGGAGCATCACATTGTGATATGCTGATCTGCGTATTTTTCCCAAGACGTTCTTGACGAGACTAGTAGATTACGCCAGTTCATGATGCATTGCACATTCGTGTCTAGTGCCAAGCATCATCGGAGCAGGACTAGCAGAGCATTCTGGACCCGGACTATGTTCTACTACTCCATATGTAGATGCCTTTGCTCTTTCCGCACTGGTCACACGTACAGCACTCTCTTTCGCATTTCGCGAGCATCTGGGCTGGTGGATTGGAAGTTGGAACTGCTGACTTGGTGGCCCAAGATGAGCCACTGAGAAGGAGGCCCTCAATCTTGCAATTCAAATCGGAATAAAAATCCGGTACAAGCTAGGAATATCCGGCGGAGCCTGGGCAACTGCTTTCTGAAGAATAACGCTACTGCTAAGACGGAGTGACAGTGCTATACTGAATTGCTTTGTGTTTAATAAAGAGTGATAAGCACGCTTTAGCAAGTGCGTTCATGACACTTAGATGCCACCGCGTGCACGTGGTCTTTATCCGAGTTTAGTGATGGTAGCGATCAACTTATCAAGAAGTTGAAGAACTAAAGAAGCAATTTTGTAGGCTTGAGGGCGAGAGAGGAACCCCGACCGAGGGGAATCGATCGAGGAAATGGAGGCGACCTCAACAAGGCCAATATGCACGGTAGCACGGGACAATTGTTTTATTCTCAAATGAAATAAACCTGACTACTTATTATTAATATTTTTGAAGTTAAATAAATGTTAGAAACGTGGTTAAAGCAATAGCTCTTTTACGACGCACAATACCACTATATACTAGCGGTTAAAAAGAATTAGTATATAAAGATCCGACGGTTGAGATTAGTTGTATACTATACAAAAAATGATCCTAGTGATATAGTAGTTTTTAAGGGTAGTATAGTGGGCTAAGGGTAATCTAGGAAAGTAATTTAATGACATTAGTGTAATATATTAAAAAAACAAAATAAAATTTATGTATTATGTTATTAATTAATATTATTTTATGTTTTCATTATTTTGAATTGATAGGATTATATTACAGATTAGAGAGTGAGAATTGTTACCAATTAAAATTATTAAAATAAATAGGTATAGGGTAAATTACTAAAGTATCCTTAACCAATACTTATATATACTACTGGACACTAGTATTGTGCGTTGTAAAAGAGCTCAAGCTCCCGATCATATTGTTCTCGACCTACATCTCTAGCAGTATAAATATATACATCAGTCAAATTAGTTCTAAGTAAATGTACGAGGCAAACATATCCGCTAGACCACTACTACCTCTGCTCGAAATTGTAGGTTGTTTGGCTTTTTTTTTACTCTAACTTCGACCACTTCAATTGTGGAAAAATAGTCAAATTTAAGTCACTCTTGTAGAACTTCAATTAATAAAACAAGTCATAAAAAATGTGATGTTTTGTATAATTTTTTTGAGCCTTGTTACGGTGCTTAGGAGGAACCGGTGGTTCCTTTCTCCCAAAATACTATCAACCGTTGATCTCGAAAAAATATGCTTTATTGTAAAAATGACAATTTAGTCTTCCACACTAATCATATCGGAGCTGCTGCCGCCTCTCCGACGTCGCGCACGGAGCTGCCGCCATCGGCCGAACCACCGAGCCCCTGCCGTCACTGCTAGTACTTGTTTTCCCTTTCTTCCTGCTCTGCTCGCCGTCATCCTGGTCTGCTGCTTCAAATCCAATCACAGAATCACAACCACGAGACCGCACCTGCTACTCTAAATCCAATCCATCCTAACAATCCTCTGTGCATGGCTGCGCTAGCCTAGCTGTCCGTGCCATCGGCAATCGCACACGCTGCCTAGCATAAGCTTGTTCGCTGCCTGTTGCGCCACGCACTGTGAGCGAGCTCTCATCCGCGTCGTGTCAACGGCGGCGCTGCCCAGGTTGCCATGCACGTGGACTCAGCGACGGGGCAGCGGCAAGCGGTGACCCACGGAGCGGCAGCGACGAGGCACGGAGAGGCGGCCAAGCAGAGGGCTCTTGTTTTAGTTTTTCCAGATGAAAATACTAATGTGCCCTTCTAATTAATTTTATAAATGGTTCCTGGCCCACTAAAATTTGTTCCTGGCCCACCATTTTAGTTCCTCATAATAGGTTCCTTTTAACTTTTAACCATTAGATCTAGGATAATGAACGATTATTATTATTTCCAAGCGCTGTAAAAATCCTCAATTTTTTAATAAGACAAGCGGTCAAACTTTGGATTAAAAAAACAAACAACCTATAATTTGAACAATTTGAAACAGAGTAAGTACATCATACCTTTATGAATATATGAGACATAACAACATGGTTTCACCGAGTCCCTATTTTCAAACATTAAACTTGTCATAGAGTATCATACCAAAGTTTGCACTCCTCTAGTTATCGTCTTCAGGCAAGTTCCAATCTTTGAGTTTTTGCGTCTATGGATAGCTATGCCGATAACGATTTTCGTTTTTTTTTTTATGTGAGCCTGGCCGATGGAATCTCGTACGATTCGGGAGGACTCGTGCATGCAGTCGTGCCGTGTTGCCATTGGATCAGTGCAAGTACAACGATCAGCACCATTAAAGAAACGTACTTGGTGAGCAGCTGCATATATCAGCGTAACCCTTTATATAGTGCGAGTCTCAACACTAATATTCGTGAAGATTTCGTTAAAAAAAAATGCGAATGATACTAGGAGAATTTCGTTTCTCGGACTAAGACTTGCTGCCCAATGGCATCTTGCAACGACGGTCGGGGTCCCAAATTCCGATCTCCACTTGGGCAGCAGCGGCAACTAAACGAGCAGCTCTTGCTGTCGTCCCTTCTGCCGATGGGCACAATCGGCTTTACCCTGCATCGTTTTGTGCCACTCGGCAGTGAATGATCAGTGTCCGTCTTGGATCAGAACCACCGGAACCTAGTGGCGCCAAAATGCGGCCAATATCGTCTTTTGGCAAAAGCAAAAGCTCCAGCCAAAGCTTTAATAAAGAGCATGGCACAATCGGCCTGAGTTTCAGCTCTTTGACTCCTGTTGGAGTTGAAAGATGGGGTTAGAAGATTGGAGAACAGCGAGTGAGCTTTGCACTTTGGGTGATTCTTAGGATAGTAAATCTCATCCGATCGTTGTTTAGTGTTTAATCCTTAAAAAAAGGACGGCTTTACGTACGTACGGATGAGATGTTCATGATTTTTGTATCAGTGCGAGGCGATTTGTAGTGTACAAGTTCAGTGAGATAGATAGATCACTTTTCAGAGTAGCTACAGAGAGCTGGAGACTTCAGCTCGTTTCAGCTTTTTACAGCACCATTGGGTATTGGAAAATGGAAACCAACAACTTGCACACAGTGACATCTGGATGTGGTGGCTCAAGGTGGGCGACTTGCGATCTCTGAAAATCTTCAAGTGACCACAGAGTTTGAAGTCAGAAGAGAACTGTTTTATCGATCACTGTAATTGAACTGTTTAACGGGAACTGACACTTACCATTCCTACCACTTTAACGCGTTGCCTAATCATCAAGGACCCATGGCCTTAGGCTATTACTCCACGTTAAGCACGAAGTGGTAGGGATTAAAGTGTCAATTCTCGTACAGGCAGAAAGAACGGAGATCGGCCCCGTTCGAGATGCCGACTTTTTTTCGTTTTTTAGCCCTTTCGTAAAACTTATTTCACGAATAGACCCCTGGTAGAACGATATGCACAAATGGACCCTGGGGGTCGGCACCATGTAACACGGCGCCAAGGTAACACGTCTCGGCGTCGTACCTCATGGCGTCGACCATTTTGGCGAGTCCAGCGAGGCAAGACGACGTGGAGTGGCCTAGCTCGGCGCCGCAGATCTCGGCGCCGAGCTCGGAACGCGGCGCCAAGCTTGGCGCCGCAGATCTTGGCGCCGAGGTGTTGGATTCGTTTTCTCTTCTCTTTTTCTTTCTTTTCTCTCTCTCTTCCTCATCCCGCTGCAGAACATACCCGCGGCCGCCGTCGCCCGCGCCCGTCGACGCCCTCGTCGTCACCTGCCGTCGTCGCCCGCCGTCGCCTGCCGCCGTCGCCCCCGTCGCCCGCCGTCGTCGCCCGCGCGTGCGCGTGGGGGCAGACGGCGGGGGTGGCTTAGGCGGCCGGCGAGGGGGCAGGCGGCCCCTCTGCCGGTAGCAGCTGCGCCCGCCTCCCCGGCAGTAGCTGCGCCCGCCCACGTCTGGTATTTTTTTCCAAAAAAAAATATAGTTGTAATATATAGTAAATTTAATTATTTGTATAGGCAATTAGTTATATAGAACAAATTACAAGGTAATTTAGTTATGGATTTGACCTATTTATGATGTTCTTTGATCTAACAAACTAATGTAGTTATATTTTTTAGAATAATCAGTACTTATTTGATATCATATGGTATTTAGGCATAATAGGTTAGTATTTATATTTTTATAATTAGAAATTTTGTTTACTATACCTTTAGGTTAGTGCTTAATATAGATAAGGATTATGAATTTTAGAAAATAATCTTTCCTATATGAGGTCGACATGAACTAGATGGAGAATATTGTCACCTTGCATCATGGAGGAGTTGTGAAGAAAGGAAATTTTGAGAATGTCAGTTTTGTTGGGATGGACACGGAGACTTTGTTATTTGTTGACCGTCCGTTGTTGAGTGATTTGGTTGATAGGGCCCGTGAGGTGGTACACGTAAATGAAAACACTGACAGCATCTCAGTTGAAGGAGTCATGCACTATAATAAATTTGGGCGAATTTGTAGCCGATTGGTTGGTATTACATCTGAGGCATCTTGGGAGAAGTTTGTGAATATTGTCATGAATAGTGAATGTCAATCGGTGGAGGTGTACGTGCATAATTTGTCAAACCATCGAATTAGTCGTCATCAACCACACCCAAGTTTGCATGCACCGATCCAAGACCATGCTGGACCATCTCATTATAACCCTCCCCTTCAAAGTGTGGAGGTGAATGTGGAAGATGTGGTTGCACCCCCTACGCTCAGTCCGGACCGAAGGACTTAATTGCTCCTCAGGAAATTCAATTGACTCAGAACCATCCAAGTAAGTGTTGTACCAATTCCAGTTGTTCAAAATTCCATTGACTCATAACCATCCACTCATGCGTATCACTTCCGTCTTGCTTTGTTGTTTGAATGCAGGAGTGGTTCCCGAATGCACTGTCCCTCCTTTGAATCCACCATCCAATACCGGTTACGGTTCTAATAGTGTGTCAGTTCAGATTGAGGATGATGAGGAGCCTTATGGGGTTGCTAGGTCCGTTGATTCCGATGACGACCGCCCTGTGGCAATGAGCGAAGAGGATATGGATCTGTTCAGACGTGTCTGTGGTCGTGATCCACTAGTTCATGAATTCAGTGCTTTAAAAAACCATAACTAATTCATTTTGGACCCAAAAAATATGAAATCAGTGCCAAAAGTTCTCTTAAAATGTAACTAATATTAGTGGTTCCCACAGTGCTTATGCAGAAGGAAGACAGGATGAGTTACTTGAGGCTCCACATAGGGGTGATGAAGACGAGTTTGAAATTAAGTCCGGCCTAGTCTTCAAGGACCTGTCTACATTGAGAAGGGTGTTACAGGAGTATGCTGTGAGACGTAGAAGGCCGCTACACTGTCGTGTGCGAGAAGCCAGATTGCAATTGGAAGGTATGTGCTAGGACTATGGACTGTACTATGGACTATGAACTTTGATATTTATATGTGGACTATTCACATTACTGTGGACTATGTGCTTTGATATGTGTTGTCTATATGCTATATGTTATGTTAAGAGAATATGTGTGAGAAAACCACAAAAAATAGGGGAGGCTCTAGCGAATTTTTTACCTCAAAGTAATAGGAGAGGCTCTGGCGAATTTTTTGTATGTTGTATTCTAATTTTTCCCTTATCTCAAAACAAACATAGAAATCGTTTTGCCTTAACGAAATAGAATGCACGCTATTGCCTTAAGCAAACCAATAACTCCCTTTTTTCATTTCTACACGCCAACACCATGGCATTTAAGGCATAACCGGAAAATAGTGTATGACTCTAAATTTTTACTTCAAAATAAAATTCGTATCACATTTTTACCAATTCACTAGCTAACAACTCAATGCCGAATAGGCTTTTCAAGGCGCGATCCAATCACATATGCATAATAGGTTTACAGCGACAGGTCTTTTCAGAATAGCCTTTTCAGCGCGGCATTGATTTCAAACATGGCGACCTACCTATAGGCTTTTCAGCGTCCAGTCTTTTCATCTATAGCGCTTCACCTTATTTAATACTAATGGGTGCGGATGCGAGGTTCAGTGGATCGGCTGGTCTTTAAATACAAGAGTCTATCTGCATCCTTCTCGCCACACATCTCACCATGTCCGGAGGTTCGTTCAGTGCGAAAGGTAGAGGGAAGGGAGGAAGGAAGGGACCTCCCATTGTGTGGGAGGGAACTGTTGATCCTGATAAGTTTGATGAAGCAGTGGAACAGATGCCCGAGGAGAGTAAGTATGACTTTAGTAGTGATAGTCCACTCAGAGGATACGATAACCGCCGAGAAGAGTGGCCAAAATGCAGGCATGGTAAGGACTGTTTAGTACAGATGCAGGTCGGGTGGGGAGAAGGAGGTCGTCGTTTCTTCAAATGCCCGCGCGCATGGGTTTGTCCTTGCTACCCTAGATTTATCTTGTTTTTATAGCCTTTCATTCTTTATTATTTCTGATTCCTTCCTTAACAGTCTTCCGAAGCTCCCGATAACTGTGGCTTCACTCGTTGGGTGGATCCGGTTCCTATTTGGCCTCATCAGAAGTACATTAACTACCTGGAGCATCGTATTCAAGATCTAGAGTTTGATATCGAAAATGGCAAGCCCGATAGTGAGGAACAAGATGATGCCGGGGGATCAAAGACGCCAATATGCACTATTCCATATTGTTGTTGCCCTTGCCACAACAAGGAAACTCCACCACCACCACCACCACTAGCTCCACCATCAACATACTATGGAGAAGGCGCAACACAGTTCTCTATGTGGGAGCACTACTGGTTATCATCACTAGTAGCATTATCATCCCTATATTTGTTGTAGATTTTAAATTACCTAAAGCATGTTAGTTTCAGTATAGGATCTTTACTGTACTTAGGTAAAGATCTATATATATGCCACTGTAATTGTTGTGTTTAGTAATTTATGTAATCGTCACCCACCTCTGTGTAATCGTCACCCAATCAAATTTTAAATATTTAATTTCGTTGCATGACAATATTTAATTACTTCTTAAAATACTAGATAATAACAAAGCATGATAAATACTAGAAAACATTTAATCAACTTCATGACATCTGAACGACAAATCCAATACATGCATGACTAATCGCGGGTAGGTTCTGCAGCGGGATGAGGAAGAGAGAGAGAAAAGAAAGAAAAAGAGAAGAGAAAACGAATCCAACACCTCGGCGCCAAGCCGCGTTCCGAGCTCGGCGCCAAGATCTGCGGCGCCGAGCTTGGCGCCAAGATCTGCGGCGCCGAGCTTGGCGCCGCGTTCCGAGCTCGGCGCCGAGATCTGCGGCGCCGAGCTAGGCTACTCCACGTCGTTTTGCCTCGCTGGACTCGCCAAAATGGTCGGCGACATGAGGTACGACGCCGAGACGTGTTACCTGGGCGCCGTGTTACATGGCGCCGACCCCCGGGGTCCATTTGTGCCAATCGTTTTACCAGGGGTCTATTCGTGAAATAAGTTTTACGGAAGGGCTTAAAAAAAAAAGTCGGTTCGAGATGCGCGTTGTCCGCCGGCCACCTCGTCGACCTCTGACTCAGCTCCGGACGAGACGATACGACACGAGAACCGACCACAGAAGAGGAGAGGAACTTCCCAGCCGAAAGTCGACACTAGGCGGATTAAGGTTAACCCGACAGGTCAGGAGCCAAATCTGGCAGGTCATGAACTTCATGATTAGCATGGTTCAGCTGCGCAACACGTTTGGAATGGGAAGGAATGTACGGAAAAGGGGTAAAGGGGAAGGATATCTGGGAGCACTGAACGGCATTCCGCTCCCAAATTGGAGAACGATGCCTGAATTCCTGATTCCCACATGATCGATGTTCTCTGCTCCAACACGTTGCAGTTTTTTTTCCTTGCACTGCTGGTCAGGTCCATCGAATTAGCATTCTTTTGTGCAAGAAACTAGCTGGAATTTTAAGCGAAGAACGATGTTGTGTTCAGCTCCCAAAAGTATTTTTTACTTCTTATTTATCTCCTTACAGAATACGTACCCCTAAAAATTTCGTTTTCACCTTTCCTATTCATCCCCCCTCACAGATAACACGTATACCAAAAAAAATATTTTTTCTAACCCTCGACTAAACACACCGTTTATCAAGCTGCCGTAAAGAGCTGTGTGGAGTGTCAATTAAGCTAGTAATTGTACATCGATAGAGTATGTGTATGGTACATGCGCATCTGCAAAATCAGACACAAAAAAGAGAAGGCCAAGGCCAAAACTCAAAACCAAATAGCAAGCATCACCGGACTGGTCGATCAACGACTACTGCCTCTCGTCCCCTCTCTTCTCTACACCTCCGGCTCCCGGCTCGATCGATGGATAATTGGATATGGACTCCTCGCGGCCGCCGCGCGCGCACGACTTGGATCATGAATGGAAGCCGAGCTCGACTATGAATCACCTCAGGAGCTGACCCTGGCCCGGGTGCACGGGGAGGGGAAGCCGTAGTGCCCGTGGCCGCCGCCGTGCACGCGGTGCGAAGACGAGGGCGCGGCCGCCTGCGTCTCCCGCTCGACGAGCGCGCGGAGGCGGAGGAACTCGTCGACGGAGCACGGGAGGCGCAGCGGGCCACCCGAGTAGTTGTAACCGTAGGCTTCGCGCGCGGCCTCCAGCAGGCGGCGGAACAGCGGGTGGTAGAGGTAGGCGATGGGGATCACGAACCGCTGGTAGCCGCGCTCGTCGCCCTCCGCCCCGACCCGCACCGCCAGCCATCCCTTCTTCACCTTCCCCTTCTTCTCCTCCCCCTGCTGCATCCTGCCTCGGCTCCTCGGCAACGACACGCCGGCCGCCGTCTCTGTTCTTCTGATGGCTCCTCGGTCCTCGCACGCCGCGACACGCGGCAACCGGTGCAACTTGGTTTTTAAACCCTTGGTTTGGTGCGAGCTGCTTCGTGGCACCTCGCGGTGGTTTTTATAGGACTCTCTACTTGCTTGCTGGGAGCTCGATCGATTTGGAAGCTCAGCTGCTAGTGGGGGTGCGAGTAGTGCACGTAGTACGTCCTTTTTGCTACGGAAAGGCGGCCAGTTGCCGGTCTCAGCTCCGGGTGAGACAGAACGCACTACGGCCTCGACCCGCTAGCAGTGAAGTAACGGCGAGGGGTCAGTCGCCGGTTGTCGTGTCAGCGTCAGGGCGGGCAGTCGGGCACGCCGTGGGATCGCATCCATCGGGGCCTGTCGCGCGCCAGTCGTGGTGGTGGCCGACGGCGTTACGGTGAGGACTGAGAACCAAGGGGAATGTGGTGGGGTCAGCTATTTTTTTTTGGCAATTTAGTTCTTTTTAAAAAGGTTTTTATATTTATCCTCCTGATTGACTGCTAGTACTAAAGTAAGACACAAACTAGGGGAACATTAATTGTGAAAGAGATTGAAACTGCATATGCTTCCATCCTAAAATCTCTGATTAATTATTGAGATACAACGTTTCAAGTGCATCAACATGGAGGGTAAACTTATGAATCTTGTGAACTGTCATCCTCAAGGATTTTGCCTTGACGAGGGCAGAAGGAGTAACAAAACCACCAATTATGTGCGTAAACTTATTAACATGAAATGTTGCGAGTTTCCAGTCGCTACCATCGCCTTGAAGGTATGTCTAACAAGCCAAACCAAACTATAACATATCGAGTGTATCATGAAGGAGGCTGATATGTTGTGTGAGTTGGTGATGAGTGGAATTTGTTCGGCCTCCCCATGAACTCCAACAGTGGTATTTGGCAATGTGGATTAAATTTATGACCTATGAAGGAGATGACTTCTATACTTGGTCTGCTACCATGATGGCACATGCGCCTCTACCTCTAACCATGGTTCTTGTTTGGTTTGGAGAAAATCAAACCATTGGCTCATGATTCTAGAGCTAATTACTATCAAAAGAACCATCAGGTATCATTACCAACGACAAAGAATAATGAATTCAATTGATTTAACACACACAATGCCCTGGGAGGAGCGATGGTCGGCAGACTTGCTTGGACCTCACGGCAAGCGGCGATCATTGAACCAGCTCTCGCGCCCCATGCCGAGCGTCGATCGTGGGCAGTAGGATTCCTACGATGACAAACAGCAGTGCGCCCCCCACGACGAGTGCCGCCCATGAGGAGCATCACTCCGTGGTGACCTACGACCTATGAGAAACATCGAGCGGTGTTCGGTGAGAAGAGGTACCCCCACGGTGAGTGACGTCCGATAAGGAGCAGCAGCCGGCGAGGTTGCCCCAAGATGTAGATACGGTGCGAGTGCCTTTTTCGGTGAGAAAAAAGTAGCGAGAGGGAGGTGAGCCGAGAGCCGGGAAAGCAAGGTGTCCCCATGCTGCTCATATGACGCGCATAACAGAACTAGGATGACCCCGTCCGCCAGACAGGGTTATCAAACATGTACACGGTACATTCCGTTTTTGGGACCATTCCATCCCCCTTGACTCTCAACCAAACACAATCATTTTTGGGATCGTCCCATCCCGTCATGTCCCATCCTCCGAACCAAATGCATATTTACACTCTTTATGTTGCTAGTTGCTACCCTATGAGTCACTATGACACCTACATACTAGCGCACCATGACAACATTGTCATCGTATATGACCCAAATAACACTTGTCATGCCACCTTCTGGGAGGGCAGCTAGGTACCCTTATTTATACTTGTACATGGTCTTTAGGATGTTGCCACATCACAACATTCCACACTCTTCTAACTAAAATATCTAGAATATTTTCATCCTTATTCTAATATCAAGATATTTCTTAACATACATAAGTATCTATTTTCTATATTATTTTTTACTTTGCCATGAAGAAATAGTTCTAGCCTCTTTCATAGCAAATATCTTCCCTCTCGTGCTTTCTCAAATATTCTAAAAGCTTTTCACTTTGATATGATCCCTATCCTCATGCATGACAAAATTCCTATCTTCCATAACCTTATAAAATGTTCTAAGTATGCATTGCATATTCTCAACAATATCTTCCAACACACATTAGATAAAGAATCAATTTTGCGCCCTTGTTGCTTGTGCCTTAGTCTGCTTGCTTCATCCAACTGATTCAGTTTCAATGTCAACTTTGTTTCTAGATTACCACACTTACATCCAATTGCCAATTCTAGCTCAGAAAGCTTTATGCTGACAGTTGACCAACATTTGATAATGTGGCGGCTATCTTAAACATGACATTTTTGTCTAGATGATTTTGCTTTCACGTGATCCTATCATCAATCTCTGATTCCTTGCCTTGAATATCTTCAACTTTCAATTGAATAGAAGATAACTTCACGTGTGGATCAACTGAATAAAGGTAGTTTCAGTTGTGATCACAACATTCCCGTGTGAATCAATAAGCTTCCACACAAGCACTACACCATCACCCTAATATTGTAATTGTTTGTAAGGAAAAAAAATCAACATCAGCTAAATATTATTAGGAAAACATCGATATAGTAGTAAGGAAGAAAACAAAATAAAAATTACCATATGATTCCAAGCCACAAATGCGACTGGTCATTTGTATCAACAAAATAAACATTGTTGTATCATAAATAAACAATGTCAAACTGCTTAAATGATTCATCTAGTAACAAGTTTTGCAATATCAAAACTATAAATCTCGGTAAAATAAAATATTCTCAATGCATCAGGTTAGTGCATGGACATACATGGACTCTATTATTGATCCGTTCAAAAATACTATCAATGCTGTAAATTTTCATCTATGCTTTAAACCCGTTTAGATTCAAAAAAAAATTTAAAAAAATGTCATCATAGAAAATTATTTTGGGAAGCGTATCTATGAGAGGTATAATAGTTTTTAATGGAATAAAAGTTTAAAGTTTGCAAAGTTTTATAATCTAAGTGGAGTCTTAATGTGAGTAAATTTACCTTACTAGCCAAAAGACTACGATGTGTGTCAAAAGATGCAATACTTTAATCACTAAGTAAGAAAAATTACCTTGACCAGTCACGCAATTTATGACATTATTGGTTCAATATTGTGTCATTTTTTATATCCCATCATCACTTTCCACTTCTATATTTTCTATCCGGCAAACCGCCTTGTCAGATTTTAGGAGTTGGTTTGGTCAAATGTAACGTAATCGCTTTACATTCCATATGTGTTATCATTCCGGACGTTTGTTTCCAACACTTCGTAAATAGTTAACAGCGTAATCAGGTCCCTGCCTATATAAAATCGATACTGCCGGTCTTGCTCTGTAATTGAGACACATACAACTTGTCGATAACCTGATGGTGTACTTTGCGTGCATCCACAACCGTATGCAGGTGGATGGTTGAAGATGCATGTTTCTGTTTCCATTACAACGCTTCAACCAAACAAAGTCAGGCTTTTGATTCCCTGTTAACGTTATCGGCAGTTTCTGATTACATTTACAATTGCAATACAATTCTTGAACCAAACACCTCTTTATATGCTAATATATGGTCAAGATATTATTCTAGCAATAAAATTTCTAATAAAAGTACTAGTTGCTTGGTTATTATTTAGAGATGATGTGTGCATTTGATTCTCACAAGGGACTCATTAGTTAGTTTAGCTTGCTTCCTTGCCCCCTATTTTGATTTTCTGCACATGTCTTGAGCACAGGAGTCAATTCTCACCCACCCGGTCGTTTGGTTCATATTTTGAAGAAAAACACCCCTGCCCCTGCACAATTCAGTGATGGGACCTCATTGCAGCCATGTTGGCAACTGCACTAGGACTGAAAAGCGCTTGCTATGGACAAAAGGGGAGGACCTTAGATTGGTAATTTTTTTTGTCTTTTGCATGCTGGCTATCATGTGTTATATTAATAGAATATTATGAAAAATAAACAATTTTTCATAATATTGTAACCCACCCAAAAATAGGATGAGGATAATAAAAAAAATCAAGAATCACTTTGGGAGGATTAAGAAGAGGGTTGCTTAGTTTTGTGGTAGCTGGAAAGAGGCTAATGCAATGTGGGCTAGTGGTAAAAATGATGTGTATTTGATAGAAAGGGCTCTGACAAGTTATGAAGAAGATCACAAAATTGACGGTCGAGAGTGAAAGATTAGTATCCACCTCCATCTTGGATTAGAACCAATGAAAATCTAGTGACGCCAAAATGCGGCCCTTATCGTCTTTTTGGCAAAAGCAGAAGCTCCAACAAAATTACCAAAATACTTTCTCTCTTCTTTACCCATAGATATTTCTTTGATTTTGGTAATCACTACCGCAACAAACTACCAAAAACCTTTTAGGTAAGAGAGGAAATCACCTACGTATGAGTAAGAGAGAGGTGAGTTTTGTTAACTACCAAAAATTTTGGTATTGGTAATGTGATTAGTAATCTATTGGAGCGCCTCATATCCCTCAAATTATTCATTTTTTATATTGATGATGGGATAATTAATCTGCTCGAGATGCTCTAAAGAGAGCATGGCAAAAGGGCAGGTTCAACCACTGTACGTACGTACGGATGAGATGTTTATGATTTTCATATCAGTGCGAGGCATATATACAAGTTGACAGTGGGATAGATCACTTAAAAGAGGGAGCTGGAGACTTCAGCTCGTTTCAGCTTTTTACAGCACTGTTGGAAACCAACTTGCACGGAGTGGCATCTGGATGTGGCGCAAGGTGGACTACTTGCGATCTCTGAAAACATTCAACTGTCCACAGAGTTCAATTCAGAAGAGCTGTCGTATCGATCGTACTGGTGCTGAACTGTTTAACGGGAACGGCCACTTCGATTCCTACCACTATAACGCGTGGCCTAATAATCAAGGATCCATGCCTATTAGGCTATTACACCACGCTAAGCACGGAGTGGTAGGGATTAAAGTGCCAGTTCGAGATGCGCGTTGTCTGCCGTCGCCTCCTCTCACCTCGTCGACCTCTGTCTGATGCAGCTCCGGACGAGACGACACGGCGCGAGAATCGACCACAGAGGAGGAGAGGAACTTCCCAGCCGAAAGTCCCACGAGGACACTAGGCGGATTAAGGTTAACCGGTCATATGAGCCAAATCCGACAGGTCATGAGAGCTCATGATTAGCATGGTTCAGCTGCGCAACACGTTGGGAGTGGGGAGGAATGGACTGAAGGGGTAAAGGGAAAGGATATCTGAAAGCATTGAACGGCATGCCGCTCCCAAATTGGAGAACGACGCCTGATTCTTGGTTCCCCTCATGATCGATGTTCTCTGCTGGAATTAGCATTCCTTTTGCGTATGAAATTAGCTGGAATTTGAAGCTAGGATTATTATGAAACAAATGAAGGACTCTTATGAAGCTGCCTCAAAGAGCTGTGTGGTGTCAATTCAACTAGTAATTATACACCGATATGATATGATCCGTCTGTAAAAATCTAGTATGGTACATGTGCACCTGCAAAATCAGACGCAAAGAAGGGAGAAAGCTAAAATTCAGAAGCACCCCCGTCAGAAGCACCCACGATCTGATCTACGACTACTGCCTCTCCTCCCTCTCTTCTCTACACCTCCGGCTCGATCGATGGTCAAGGACTCCTCGCGGCCGCCGCCGCCGCCGCGCGCGCGCACGACATGGATGAGAGCCGACCTGAGCTCGACGACCAGGCACAGGCAAGCTCTGGCGATCAATCAATCACCTCAGGAGCTGACCTTGGCCCGGGTGCACGGGGAAGGGAAGCCGTAGTGCCCCTGGCCAGCGTGCACGCGGTGCGAGGACGAGGCGGAGGGCGCCGCGGCCGCCTGCGTCTCCCGCTCGACGAGCGCGCGGAGGCGGAGGAACTCGTCGACGGAGCAGGGGAGGCGGAGCGGGCCACCCGAGTAGTCGTAGCCGTAGGCGTCGCGCGCGGCCTCCAGCAGGCGGCGGAACAGCGGGTGGTAGAGGTAGGCGATGGGGATGACGAACCGCTGGTAGCCGCGCTCGTCGCCCTCCGCCCCGACGCGCACCGCAAGCCACCCCTTCTTCACCTTCCCCTTCTTCTCCTCCCCCTGCTGCATGCTGCCTCCTCCACGCAACGACACGCCGGCCGCCGTCTCTGTTCTTGCTGCTGTCTTCTCGCACGCTGCAAGGCCGCGACACGGTCACACGGGGCAACCGGTGCAAGTACAGGCGCTCGTACCCGCTGCTAGAGGCCAAATCCCAAGCGCTAACTAATCCCTCGGTTTGGTGCGAGGTGCTCCGTGGCACCTCGCCGTGGTTTTTATAGGACTCTCTGCTTGCTGGGAGCTGCCAGTGCACGTACAGTACGTCCTTTGCTACGGAAAGGCAGCTAGCGGCCAGATGCCGGTATCAGCTCCGGGTGAGACAGAACGCACTACGGCCTCGACCCGGTAGCAGTGAACTGACGGCGAGGGGTCAGTCGCCGGTTGTCGTGTCAGCGTCGGGGGCGGGCACCGTGGGATCGCGTCCATCGGGGCCTGTCGCGCGCCAGTCGTGGTGGTGGCCGACGCCGTGACGGTGAGGACCAAGGGAATTGTGGTGGGGGGGGGAGCGAGCAGGCTACCTACGGAACCACGGACGGACGGGTGGGTGGTGGCTGTGGAGTGTGGTGGCGGGGCCGGTCGAGGGGAGGGAGACGACGCGCCGCCGGTGCTGCGCGCCGTGCAGGGCCGGGCGGGGACCTCCCGTGTGGCCATGAGCCACCGGGGCAGATGATCCAGTGGCTTCAGCCTTGTGGTGGCACCGAGATCCCGGCTAGTGGGGGATGATCCGATGATGGATGGATAGATGACCACTGATGTGCCGCCGCCGCCGCTGGCTTTCACCACCCCATCCAGTTGACTACTGCAGTGCGCCATCGATCGATGATGCGCTTCCAGCTGCTGGTGTGGTGCTGCGTCCGGCCACGACGGCCGGAGAGTTCCAGCGAGCGAGGATACGAACAAGCCTGACCCGTTTCAATTCTTGGAGTAATCCTCTGGATTCAGTTTCTTTTTGGGGACGCCGGGCAGGATTACGTTGGTGTTCGCTTCTAGTTGTTTCGTATGCTCTGCGTACGGAATGCAATGTACCACACTTCCATGTACATTTCTGTGGCCATCGATCCCGAGATATTTTGGGTCGATACACGAACGGCGACAGTGATCGACGTATGTATCGCGTTTAGTTTCCAAACGTAATTTTTACTTCCTGTTTACTTCCCACACATAACACGCATCCCTAAAAATTTCTTTTTCTCCTTTTCTATTCATCTCCCTTACATAACACGCATCTTAGAAAAAAAATATTTTTTTCCTACCCCAACTAAACAGGGCTGGTTGTTCGTGCTGATACATCTATCTGGGTGTTTCAGAGTTCCGACATGCATAGTGATGTGCCGAGCACGAAGACGGCAGGAGTTGTCACAACAGGAACAACATCCTGATCAGCTCCACACGACACGGGCTTGTGTCGCGTCGAATTGATCGAATAGGCCACGGTGTATTGTTTCTGTCGTCTATCTTTCCATTGGCTGCTACTACTTGGACACTAGTATAAGAGACTGTCAGACGGGATTAGCAATAGAATCTCTCTCATCAACTCGCACTCTTCTTCTTTGGATACGATACGTAACCTAGCTAGTAGGTTTTAAGAAAGGAACTGGTGCCTGGCTAAATGGTTGTCCTTCTCATGGACGACATCATGCCATCATGAGTTGCATTGGAGCTTTCTTGCTTGTTCATGCTATATCCTAGTGGTCTCTCTAGCTTGTTTGAGCCTCAGATCAATAGATCATTATGATCGAAAGATGATGTCCCTAGTTTTCTATCTCTTATGGTGCTTTTTTGTAGGTGGAAGTAGATCTAAAATTCTAAACAATACCCTGGAAATTACTAGGACACGCCTTTTATACAAACTCTCTATGATACTAGCAAATAGTGCATAGAGATTGATAATATATCTTAGCATGTCTCCCTCTATAAACTGCTAAGATGAGTTCCCATTGTGCCCATGGATTGTTTGTAACACTACTACCTTGTGTTGGGATAAGAAGTCCACATCACTCCCCTCAAGTATAGTCTAAGTCTAGATAACCCTTAAACTATTTTTTTTTTAGTTTACCCCCAAAACTATGTCACATAGTTTAGTTGACCCCTAATATAATTTCTCTTTTCTTATTTCTCCATGTTGGAGTATTAGGTTAACATTTGGTGAGATGATAGTAAACAAAGTAACCTGGTTAAAAATACATCATAGTATTTTATCATTGTTTTGATAGGGAACATTTATAGTATATAAATCCTCAGGATACTATATTATATGAAAATAATGAGAAATCTGATAATATGTTCTTTATATATATTGCGATGACCACTAAAAGCATGCACAATTTCAAATTAAAATTAATCAATGTATGGTGAAACATAAGACCCGTTGTGAATTTGATAAATTCGTTTGTGATACAAGTACAAAGTACTACAACACTAATTTCGTGGATAAAAAAATGATACTTTTCGCGCACTATATATGGACATCATGTCAATAAGGCTAATCCATCCCCTCCTACCTCCATTTTCCCAGGATATGGATGAAGACGAGCCACCAAGAAGAATCAACCCATGCCTCTATGACATCTCAAATCAAACGCAATCTACACGATTCCAGTCACGTACCCCCCCTTTTCCATTCCCTCCACCTTTCTCTTTTCTCAAATGCCACAGCCTATCATCGATCAGCCCCTGAGAAAGGAGGGCGGGAAAAAAAAAAACCCCGGCCGTTCTTCGCCCCAACAGCCAGACCCGACCCACACGCAGGCGGCCAGGCCACACATACCACACACGACATCGAGCACCTTTTTTTCTGGCAAGCCAGCCGCACCCGCACCTCCTCCCGATCCGGTGGCATAAGCATAATCCTCACCCGGCCGTCTCAAGTGGTGTGGTTCCCGCGTTGCGTGATTCGTTCCACGCCCCAGCGCATCTCGCGAACCCACCACTACGGCGAGTCGGCGTCGGCGAGAGCGAGCCCCGGTCCCGTACGGCCCCGCACATCCGTGTTGCCTTCCTGTACGAGGAGATAAGGAAGGCAGGCAGGAGGACGACGCGGCCGTGCACGATGGACGCGTGCGCTTGTGCAGTGGGTTGTGGCCGTCGCCGTCGCGCGCGTTCCGTTCCGTTCCCCTGAGGCGACGGCCACCGCCCGGCGAGGCCGTGACAGCGAGCGCCGGGGTTGTGTGGCTTTGCGGTAGTGCGCGCGGGCGGGCGCTTGCGCTTCCTTGACGATGGAGTCTGGCCCGGGACCACGGAGCCACAGCCACGCGCTCTTCTCGTTTTTCTCGCGCGGCTGCTGCTAGTGCTGGGTGGATCGGGTGGTGGTCTCTGCGTCCAGCCGCCGGTACGGTGTACGAGCCAGCCAGTTGGGCAGAGGCGTTGCACGCGCGGCATGGCCATGGGCACGCGGCGAGGCGTGACGGCATGGGTGGCGCGCGCGTGGGTGGGTGGGTGGGTGGGGGGGGGGGGCAGCAAATCTATCGCCCACGCGCGCCGGCGGGGGGTACGGAATACGGATCATCGGAGCGTGCCTTTCCGTTAGCATATCGTGACTGCTGGTAGAGTGGACAGTGGAGTGAAGTGGTAGACTCGTAGACCCATGCATGATCGTCGCTGCAGTAGAGGGCAAGCACCCTGTTTTGGCCTGCTCAATGGCCACGCGACACGCAAGTTGCCTCTTGTGCAGAGCAGTCTCTGTTACGGGTGATGTACGCGGGATTGCTTTAGGAGTAGGTGCCCTGTAAAGCGAGGACGTTCGCGCGTGAGGTAACTTTTGGGTTCAGTTGCCAACCGAATCGTACGTACACCTGCTTTGGTACTTGCTTAGCTCGCCCAATCAGCACGTACTAAAATGGTAAAGTAATTGGCCTGCTACCATATGCAGTTCTGAGTGGACAACGATCAACCTCATTCGTGCATCATCATTTATCACGAACTGCATGCGCGAACTAGTATGCTTTTACACAGCGACCAATCCTTTTCCTATACTCTACGGGCTAGCTCTATTCTATCTATAGTATTCCAAATGGGCCGGGCACGACGGGCGGCACGAGGCCCGGCCCTAAAAAGCCCGACCCGAGCCCAGCCCTAGGCACGATAGATCGGGCCATGGGCTGGCCCGGCCCGATGGGAGGTTAGTGCTTGGGCCGCCCCTCTAGCCCATAGTGCCGGCCCGAGGCACGGCACGATGATGGGCTGGCCCGACAGCGGCCTGCTATCTAATCTCTCCCCGGCGGCCCAACAGCCCACCTCCCCCAACGGTCGCTCCCAGCCGTCGGATCCTACCGTTGGATCCGACCGTTGGGAGGGGGCTATATAAGCCACCGACGGGGTTAGGGAAAACCCTAACCCGTCAGTCCTCCCTCCCTCCCTCTCATTTCTTCCCAGGCCGACGGTCGCCTCCTCTCTCGAGTCTCGATCTCGAATTCTCGATCTCTCCTCTGATCCTCTCCCTTCCTCTCTGGATAGATCCAGCTGCTTCGCCGAATCGGCGGTCGATCTCTTCATCTCCCAGCTGCTTGGTCCTCGAACCCTAACCCTAGATCTCGTGGCCGGCCGTGCTCGTCATCGTCGGTAAGCCCTTGGTCCTCGAACCCTAACCCTAGATCTCGTCCCGTTTGATTGTTTGCTAATGTGTTCTTCTTGATTTCTTGTTGCTGCAGGTCGTCGCCGGTCGTCGTGAAGGCGTTGAGGAACCAGGGGGTCGCCGGCCACTCTGGTGCTCTGTCTTGGCGATGGCTAGCGACGACGAGGACCAAGGTCACTCCATCAACGATGACCTTCGTATGCAAGGTCTGCGTGGCGATGACGAGAGCGACCTGGAAGCCGACCGGGATGAGCTTTTTGGCTCTGCTAGTGTCCCAATCGAGGTCGGCGATGGTGGCGATGATGGTGGCGAAATTTAATTCTGTGATCTGGATGATGTTGAAATGTTTGAAATATATTTCTGTTAAATTTGGATTGTATGGGAAATATGAAGGTGTTTGAAGGGTTTGAAGGGTTTAGTGCTTTTATAGGGCCGGGCCTTGGCATAGTGCTTTTAGGGCTTAGTGCCGGTCCAGCCCGAAAAATAGGCCTTCGTTCCGTGCTTGGGCCGCTGGTCAGGCACGACAGCACGGAACGGCACGGCACTATGGTGGAGGCGGGCCACATAGGGCCGGGCCGCATAGGGCTGGGCCAGATAGGGCTCGGGCCAGGCTAGGGCCGAGCCGCCCATTTGGAATACTATAATTCTATCTACCTCGTCGTCTCACTCAGATAGGAGAAGATTTTCTTATTCAATAAGTTTTTCCTATTCATCTCCCTTATAGAACACGCTTTCCAATACACTGTTCATCTAAAACTACTTTTTTCTCCCACCCAACTAAACACAGCATAATACTCCACTCCTACGACTACAAGGAAAAACAGCACGGTGGTTACAGCTTACCGGTACGGTAGAAAATGAAACCATGCATGAATAACTTGTTGGCAGCCGTGTATTGATAACTCAAAGCTAAATTCGGGCAGAAAGGGCTGCGACTTGTGTGTCTCCTAACCTATGTCTCCATGGCAATTAACGCCAAATAAATCGTCCAAATTCAATTCTGATCACACCATTGTGTTTGTTATGATTAGATCTTTAAAACTAAACCACACTTGATCATGTTTGGACTATATTTTCTTTTTTAAATATTTTTTAGGTTAAACAAATTATTTTAATACAAAAATATTCTAAAAAAATATAAATATAATCCAAACATGGTCAAGTTTGGTTTAGTTTTGAAGATCTAATCATAACAAACACAATGGTGTGATCAGAATTGAATTTGGACGATTTATTTGACGTTAATTGTCATGGAGACACGGATGGAGACACAGGTCAGGAGACACACAAGTCGCAGCCGGCAGGAAGCGGCAGCACAGGGGTTCAAGTCACGCCGGTTCATCGACTGGTGAAGAAAATCTTGAGAGATCAAACGCGTGGAGGCCTACCGGTTAGCGAGCTACTAGCTTGCAAGCAAAAGAAAGGTACCGTGTCTCTCCTTCCCTAGGGTGCACGGCTCCCCTCGCACTCGTCCCCAACACCCCGACGACTAACGGACGATGAGCACACTACGCTTGCAAATGCAGACAACCGCGCCTGCTGTCCCGGCCGGCGTCGTCCCGCCATGAACACTCCCTGCGACGAGACGTGACTCTAGCTCGGCCCGCCATATGTCGTCATCGTCGTTATCTCTCGATCGGTGGTCATCACGGCCGTCGAACCCAAGCTGTGCGTACTTTGGAGGACATGTACCTGTACGATCGGGGCACACCGGCCGTTGTCCCGTGGCGCCCGAATCGCCGTCGACAGGACCTGTTCCAACAGCGGCCAGCGACGCTACCTGTTGGGTTGCGCCTGGAAATCATTGTCCCAACCCAACATCCCTCCAACAGCTAGCGCAGGGGTGTCGACCGATCGATCGCATCGGTGATGGAGGTAGGCCGGATCGGAGGCGGGCGGCGGGACTCGGGCCACCGAATCTGCGGGGCTATCTGCCTCGCTTTTGCGCCGAGGGCGACGGAGCCACGCGCGAACGGGGGAAGGGCGACGGCGACCGGCGGAGGTCCGCCCGCCCAAACAAGAGCCACCACCATCCATCCACAGCGGAAGGCAGAGGGGGCGAGCAAATATTCCTTCCAAAAGCTACTCACAAGTCACATAGCACATGATCATATCCTCCTGCAGCTCCAGTCCTCGCTACTGGCCGCCACTGTCCAATTGTCCATCTGTCCCAGCCAGGGACGTGGGGTGGCGATGAGATGCCGATCGAGTGATCGACAACGACGCCTGCAAGGACGCCGAGGAGGATGAACTGGCCTTCGCTTGTGCTCCGAGCCTTTTGACCTGCCCTGAGGCTCCCAGGAGCTGGGCGGCAGTGCCTCCCAAATCCCCTGCCAGGCCTTCTAGAAAAGAAAAGGTCGCGGTCGCGCCTGATTTGCTTTGCCTGCGTGCGTCGTACACGGCCGGTGTACCTGCTGTGGCTTTTCTTTTCCTCCACGCGCTGTAGAGGTGGCTTTCGGTAGCACGACTTGAGGTCAGGCCGTACGGACGCCGACCTCACCTGATCTCTGTGCTCCGAAGGTTCGGCTGATATTTCTTGAGCTCCTGCCTTCCTGCCAGGGTACGTGGCTGGACAGGATCCAGCACCAGCCTTCCACCCTTCGTACATCTGGAAAACGAAGCTGTTCCGTGATGGCATTCCCTTACGGCTACGATTGCGTGCTCATGCGATCCTGGACTTGAGTGTAGTACTTTTTCACTGTGCAGTACACCGTAGGCCGGAACTGGTACATGCTACTGCTAGGACGATCGGACGCGCACCAGGCAATTCGTGTTGAACAATGGCTTTGCATAGTTTGCCGTCCGGAGGAGCTCGTGTGCATCGTTAGAAGCTAACAAATCTATCCTAGAAAATGAGACAAATATAACATCCAGGCCCAGACCAGCAACATAAGATTTCATCCGACCAAACTGATGAGAAGTCTAAGAGCATGATTGTTTTGTTGCCACAAAGAAAAATGGCACGCACAGGTTTGGCAGGCAAAAAAAAACTGCCTTTAGTAAACGTGAAATTTAGACACATTTTGATATCAAACCAACCAAGTGGTGACCCAAGAATTGGCATGCTAAAATTTTAGCAGCCAAGCTATGAAGCTCAAAATACAAATGATACAAATCTAAATTCAAATGATACAGATAGAATTGCCTGACAGGTGAAAGCACATTGTTTATCAAGATTTAGTCGGACATGACGCAGAAAAATATCTGAAACAAGCACAGTTACGAAGCACTCTCTGCGGGTCACAAACATAACTGCGTTATAGCATGTTGCAATCTTGGAAGCACCGTAGCATCCCGCAAACAACCATTTACAACAATCACCACGGAAGATTTCACAATGAGCAATTGTAAGTATACAGTAGGCACAAGGGTTCCAGTTTTCGAGAGAAAAAAAAACAGTTGAAACATGAACCTCGGCAATCTTAACAGATGATTGACATGCTTAATCAAGGTTACAATCTGGACGGCAAGCACAAAACGCCTGTCTCAGATCAAATATATCAGGATCTCATATATAAGATGTAAAAAAAACTATCAAACCTTACTGATCCTAAGAACTTACAGGTTAATTTCCCATTGCTGTTACCATGACCTCAAAAAAAACTGCTACCTTTGGAAAAGGTGAAGATACCGCTATTTCACAGAAACAAGGCTCTCGGAAAGCCACTAGCTACCAAATAGCTAAGCCATAGAGCACAAAGCCCTGTACGATACCAATTACCACCACCTAGTTGGCGCACAGCAGTAACCGCACCTTGATTTTTGGCACTTTCACCATCCCTACAGCTAAGACATCAATCAAGTATAGGCCTCTGTCCAATGTTCTGGGCCAACGCTGCATTTTGTCCTGAACCAAGCTTAAGGCCCAGTGTAATTTCCTTATCTTGTCCAAACTAAAAGGATTTGTAATTCCTCTCTTCTCCTGCTTAACTAAACTAGCATTTGAAAAGAAAGTATGTACAGGGCAAATTTACAAAATCTGTGCTCGGAAATGAAAACCCATATATACAGTTGGCAGGCTCTCATTGGTGTATCTCAAGCTGGTCAATTCACACATTGCTGATCATCCGAGTTACCTGTGCTGTGGGGGCCCACCCTCCCTTGTGGTGCCAAGCCACAAAGCCTGCACAATATTTCAGTGCGCGCCATTTTGCAACTTGGGCCCAAAACGCCCAATGTTTGGCTGTAACCCTTGAGGCAAAAGCATTGGCCAGCCCTGCATGCTGCTGGTTGTTTTCAGATGCAAAGAACAAGCTTGTGAAAGTTGTTATGACCTTCCTCGAGAGAAATGAACCGACTTGATCCCAACTGATCCTATCCACCAGGCTCTTGTGGAGTATGGGGCTGTGTATTTCGATTCAATGGCCTCTCTTTAGATAGAGAATCTCGAGGAACATAAACATAACCCTTAGGGAGGCGCTGATTCTGTGTAGAAGCTTGATCAGATGTCATAACAAGCTCCTTTTGAAACATTTCTCTCTGTTGCATAGTGATGTGCTCTACAAATTAGCATGGTGAGGGAAAGAAAAGAAAAAAAACAGAAAAGAGTAAAAAGGCACAAACCTTCTTATCATTTGTCTTCTTTTCTCCATCTTCTAGTTTCTGTGACGCAATAGTCGGTCTCTGTGGAAGTTGCTTACCAGCATGCAGTCCCCTATCACTGAACTTGCGTTTGAATGATATCAATGTCCTAGAGCTATCAGCGGTATTTCTCTCAGCATCTCTGCTATTCAGTGAAAACCTTATGGTTTTCTTCCCAGAAATGGTACTATCTACTGTGACATCATCAGATCTTTGCGCTGTTCCACTGTATGATCTGTTATTAACTGAAGTCGTGGCAGATTCTGAACTTGCTCCGCATGCAAGGTAGGAGAAAACAACAGTGTCCTTTGTTTTGGCAAGTATGTCATGGTCACACAGAACTGTCTCTCTCTGACATTAATACACAACAGTGTGTTAGGCTATGACATCAGGGGGAAACATGCTGGCTGGAACATCCAGTTAATGTTCATAAGCTAAACGTCCAATTTTAAAAATCAAGCTCAATTTTCAAAAAAAAAATCAAGCTCAACTAGTCAGTTTATATTATTAGTTCAATAGTTCTAACTTCCAGATTCGGAATACTGAGCACAGGAAACAACACCAAACAACCACTTCCCTTGTCAGAACATCAAAACCTGTATGATTTACTGTATATAGCTAAGTAAAATTTGACCCATTAAACAGTTACATTTATTCTGAACAAAGGATGCATCATAACAAAAGAGGAAGTCACATGAATAGGATATTGTAAACTAGTGGAGCTGCATTCACACAGCTGCTTAAGCACCATGGGATGGAGCCGGCTAACCCCAATCCCTACAAGCACCTTCAGAAAAAGCAGGAACTAGGTCCTATATTAAAAAAAATGATATTGCAAACTTCACAGAGATCTAAGATGTGAGCTAGCATTAGATGCTGACCCAATTTCTTAGTGGTGTCAGGCTGTCGCCTGGGTTTGTTGTGAAACTAAATTAGGTAACTGTGGAGGATACTACTAGGTCCAAGACGAATAAGTGTCCCAAATCTCCATCCAAGCCATGCCCTTACTCCTTAACTCCAATTAACTAACCTAAACGCCTCTAATTATTCAAAGGGTATTTGATTGTAATTCCATCCTCTGGTCTCAACATGAATTAAATAAATCAAAACACCATACATGGAGAAGGTTGCGACAGTTGAGCAAAACAGATCAGTGGGAGAAAAAATTGTATACGCTGTCCCATGTATTATTTCTAATTCAAGCATGATCTACATCTATGCATATAGTTCAACTTTGAATTTCCAGTAATGCATACCTTGACCTTCTCTCTCTTAATTACCCTCTCACACAAGAGGCGCAATTTTTCCAATTCGACCTGCAAAAGGATGATATGTGTACTCATAAGAACTAAAATGAAAAAAAGGAACATCCTCTGAAAATAGAATTTCTAATAGCGAGCAAAGAAAAACCCAGTAATTACAGCTACCATAGATGTCCATGAGTTAGCAAAGTGTATCAATATGAATGAATCATGTCGATA
This sequence comes from Digitaria exilis, assembly GCA_015342445.1. Classification (NCBI taxonomy): domain Eukaryota; kingdom Viridiplantae; phylum Streptophyta; class Magnoliopsida; order Poales; family Poaceae; genus Digitaria; species Digitaria exilis. The sequence continues at coordinate 1,611,943 of JACEFO010001619.1, forward strand.
GTGAAACAGAAATGAACTCGAGTATGATAGCAACAGGATTGATCCTCCTCCTGGATCTATAATTCATATAAATACAGTTTAATTATATTAACAACTGTGCTCTCAACCTAGTGTATGTGCTTTGTGTAAATGATATCTCATCATGTAAACCTTGGGCTGCCCATTTGGTTACAACTAAAATAAGTACTCGTAATAGGTAACAAACAAGGGTCATGTTACGGTACTGCAGTTACCAGCTAGGAGGTAAGAGCTCAAATAAATCTGAGCCCTTGATTTTTAGGAGAAACAAAACAATGCTAAAGGTATAAACGGAAACATCCAACTATCTCGGTTCCCGTCTACACACACATCCGACGCCACAAAGAGTGGGCCACCGCTGGGCCGCTCCGCTTCTCGACTGAGAGCTCCTCAACCGGACAACTAATCCGCTCTTCTCCTTTCCGTGATTTTGTTAGGTTAGCTTTGGTGTGTCATTGAGTTTGTGTGGAGCTCAGGTTGGCTCGAGCTTGTTGCTTTTCTAATCTTCACCATGCTATAACTTTGTTCATGTCCATCAAGTATCGTTGCCTAGCCAGGGCTACAATTCCTACTGTACTGCATACAAGCATTCCCGTCATCTGTCGTGCATCAAAGCATGCACAACTATCCCATGTTCGCTCACATCAGCATGGCAACACCTGCAGCTGCAGTCCTAAAGAAGATTCATTCATATCTTCTCTAGTAACTAATTTGGCATGTCATCCGGTTGATTAGGCAACGATCCAACCTTTACTGCTAAGCTGGACCTAGACCTGTCAAATCAATGAATCGTTGTGTTGCCATCCAATATCTTTGTGATTTCCTCCTTGAGTCATTCAAATAATGGGGTAGTGTTTTTTATGTATTTGCGTTCCAAAATCTAACGTACACATGTCACATTTCGTTTATTTGCATTATAAAAAAAGCTCGACTGGTGGGTGAATAACCACCCCCACAAGACTGCATCCGTATGACCCCGGTTGAGAAAAACCCCAAACCATGTCCCATGCCCATATGAGGCCAAACCGAACTTGGGCCAGCGTACACCCAGGTCGGCATAGCGCACCATTACCTAGGCCGGCAACGCGCCACAGCCACAAGCCAGCGATCACGGCAAGAGGGATTTTTTACTGCCACACCACTGCATCATGTTTTACAGCACACATGCAACAAGTGTAGCATGTGTAACTTGGGCCAGCGTACACCCAGGTCAGCATAGGGCACTGTTACCTAGGCTGGCAACGCACCACAGCCACAAGCGAGCGATCACGGCAAGACGGATTTTTTACAGCCACACCACTGCATCATGTTTTACAGCACACATGTAAAAAGTGTAGCATGTGGATAAACCTTATACATTTATTTCCAATAAGATCATAATTTACCAATTTATCATATTTTCTAAAAATAACAATCGCGCGACACCTTTTTCAATCCGATGTAATCAAATTGACAGTCCACATTTTTTGGGAGCATCATAGTGAGAGCCAACAATAAAATAGTAAATCATGATGGCAAGAAAACACCACATCGTAGACATGAACCACACCCCCCAAACTAGCTAGCCAATGCGCACAAACTTTTATACTTTTCCTTCATGTCCAAGATAAAGCTCAGCAACATGTTTCAACTTCTGACCAGGATACAGATAAAAAAGCATCTGAGTAAAGCGCTGGTATGTGTACAGAATCTTTTATGCGAATGCCATATAAATGTCAAACCTCAGATAAGTTTAGCTCCTTGAAAATCATGGGGAGATAGAATCTAAAAGGATCCTTATATGCATTATTAATTTGGTTGTTGGGAACGCCCTAACAAATAAAACGAACACAATGGATTACAGACATTCTTGGAGGTTTCCAAGGGAAATTTAAAAACCAATGTGTCTGAGTAATAACTGATGAGATCTGCCCCCATAAAGTACGGTGGTGGTGTAATGTAGAGCCAACACTCTATGTAGCTAGTTCAACAAGATACAGGCAAACCAGAGTTTTACAAGGTAGCTAAGGATAATCTGTTAGTTTCAGACTGATCTCCACACATAAAAGCTCAACTGGTGGGGTGAAAAAAAACATCCCATGGATATGCACGGAGAAGAAACCCCAGCCAAACCAGCTGAGAAAAACCCCCGAACCCCGGCCATATTGATCTCCACAAACTGACCATGATTCATGAGCTCTTGTATCACCAGAAAATCAATACTTCAAACACAGCATAACAAAGCATTTGTTTGGAACTAATATTAAACAGTATAAAAAGATGGGGAACAAGAATGACCATAATTGTTTATGATTTAATTTGAATAAAGCAGAGCATCAGTAAAATATAGGTGTTCAAACACTTGGGGGTGGAGCATTTTACATAAACATTTGCGTTAATATTTTAGTAATTGCGCTAAGTTACCATTTACCAAAGACAGGAAATCAATATAAAGTACATAAGAAATACTAACCCTCATGCGTTTCATGTTCCTGAGCTCCTCGGGTCCATACAGCTGTGCATCATCCTTTGTAAAGATATCCAGAAAGATGGTAAGAGACAGAAAAGTAAATTACACATCTGTAACAACATAAGACTACCATGCAACACACAATGCACCTTTTTGGTCCATGTCAGGAGTACAACAAGCATCATACAGATCAAGAGAGAGATTACTTAGATTTACCTCTTTCTGTTGTGCGCTGTGTTTGCCACAGTATGCTTTGTGCTGAAATGTAGAACCAAACCCTTTTGTGTTCATGTAGAAGCCAGAGTTTCTAGCACAAGTAGGATGAAAAGTAATATGGCAGTCCCCACTACTACACTGCATATTGGACAAGACAAAATTCAGCAAGATTTTCAGTGTTTGGTTTTCTACATGCAGATTAGATAATCAGTAATGTATGATGTGTACCCTTAAGCACATGCCAACTTTGCGGAGGCAGAGGCAACAAGTATCTTTTCCCTCTACAAGGCTTTCCTGATAGAACCATTGAACACAAAAAAATTGAGATGGTACAGAAGACATGTTACAACACCACTAGAAACAGATAGAGTTTCACATTAAGCGAGCAACAAAAATGGTTGCAAAATTCTATTGATTCCTAATAAATCAAAACTAAAATAAAACTACAGTAGAGGATAGAGTAGCATACCACTCCTTCTACAGGATTTTCTTGTCCCCTTACATAATTGGTCTCCAACAACCACTGTGAAAATGTTTGAAAAGATGTAGGACTCAAACAGGACAGGGGTTCAAATAAAAGGAGATTATCATATATAATTACCTCAGCACAGAAAGCATGAACCCACTGCCCACCCGTAGTCTTTCTAAAAGCACCTGATGTGCCATGACACATACTACACCGTGCAAAGGGTAATTCTTTGCCATTACAATCTGATTTATCACTAGTGATTGAAGTTTCTATAGAAATATCTTGATCTTCACAAAGTTCGCATTTCCAGGGGCCAATAGAATTCTCCAGATTTCTGTAGCAATCTATGTGCACAGCAGCCTGCTAAAAAAGTCAGAGTCAATAACATGATATATAAAATACATGAGAACTCAAAAACAAAATCCAAAGCACCTTGCATCTGGAGCAGATAAATATTCGGTTCAACACAGTCTCAGTTCGCATGCATACATCACAGTAGAGTGCATTTTCTTTTGAGATTGGCATATGAAAACTGCCAAATCTGTTATCTTGTGGTACTTTGCTGTTGGATGACTTTGATGGATCCTTAGGCCGTTGCCCGACTCTTGAAGATCCAACAAGTTTTGGAGAATTCTACACACAAGAAACAAGTGAATTCAATAATTTATGTAGCACATACTAATTTCTCAATTTGACCAATCAAAAACAGCAAAAACCTCTAGAATAGCAGGTGCCAGGTCTTCTTTTGCATCCTTTCTCATGTTTGAATTTCGAGAAGAGGATGCAACAGCAGCTGCAGCTGCAGCTAGTACAGCTTGGGCTTCCTTATGTCTCTTTTCTTTTCTCCCGCGCTTCTTAGCTTCTCTAACATCACGAAGAAACTGATTCACAAAAATAAGGTCCCATTTTCTTCTACTAAAAGCATCCAGCTCGCGAGAAAGATTCTGTACAATCTTTTCTATCAATTTTTCTGCAATGAAGTAGAAACGATTTCAGGAAGCTAATGAAATTACAACTGCATTCATAGAGAGTTTAACACAAGAATGAGGCTTGGAATAAAAGCAATGAAGTGTCAAAAGATTTTATCATTCTTTACACAGGGGATGTACAAAACAAAAACAGTACAAAAATATCCTTACCATATTTGTGCTTCAGAACAACAGCATTGTCAAGCAGCCTAGCTTGTAGGTACACCATTTCTCCTTCTACTTCATCATCAGGTGCATGCTCAATAATCTTCAAGGATTTTGCTCTAAAATCTTGATCTGAAGCAGTTTCTGGTGCATCCTCATGCTCTTCCGAGGAATCCACGGGTATTTTCTCATTTGAAGGAAATGAAGGTTCTTCTACTAACATTGGACACAAAAGTTAAGATCAGTTAAAGCTTACCATGTAAAAACACAATTAGCAAGTTGCAACGTTAATATGCGAAAAATGGAAATTGCCACCAAGAAATTAGTTTACAGAAACTAAAACGAACATACCATGATGATTTTGAGCTTCCTTATTCTGATTGAAAGTCATGTCCCAATAATGAGATATCTTTTTCTTCATGAAGGGATGAATATAAGAATGTGAATCATCAAAGCTGCATACAGCAAGATAGGGTGAACAACTGCTTCCAGCAGTGCCGTTTTGGTTCTTACACAAAAACTGAAGCAAGTCAACGGAAACAAAAACAGAACCAATATACAATCAGATATACTTGTGGACGCGCAACTTACTTGAAAAAAGGTTGTACATGAGAGCAATTTGAATCGCAGTCACGAGGGGTGCCAAATCCATTTTCAATTAAGTTTTCTCCATCTCTAGCATAATCACCCTGAGAAGAACAATGATCAAGTGAAGACAATCCTTCCTTCAAGCCTGAGCAAGGCCCAGCCTCAGTTAAATTATCACTTTTCCTTCCAAGTAATATACCTGATCATAACATATAGTAAGACCCACAAAACTGTGTAAATAAAGAGAAAATTAATGCAGAATAGTATTTAAGAGCGAATATTGAACATAATGCACAGGACTTCCAGTTCACAAGACCATGAATCAGATCAATGTGATCTAGTTTGTAAAAGAGATCAAAAATGGTTCCTAACGGTTAACCACAATGCATGTCATGGGCCTTACACCTGCATGAAGTACACTTCCAGGCAGAAGCAGCAGCACATTCATGGCAAAAAAAACTAGTTTTGACTAGTAATGTAAGTTCAGTACACAGTAGCTTTGATCACTCGCAGTTAATGCTTGAGGGGCTTCGTTCTAGGTTGCTGAACTAAGTTTGATCGATAGTACTTCAATTACACCAACTACTTGTGATAATTTGAGAGTGCCCATAAAAAAAATGAAATAACAAATGCCATAAGGGAAATGAAACAATAGTCATAATACTTACAATAGTCAATATAAGAGCCATCTAATATTCAAAACACAGCAATGGGAAAGGAAAGAGGCGCTGAAGCAGCATGATCCAAATCAACAGTCCATAAGGCCCTCAAGTAGTTAAGTGGATTGGTCAACCAATTAAAGCACCATTAAACACTATGAGCAAATGCAATGTCTTTAATTGCACCTATGTTTCATTTGGCATTTAATTTAGCTTCAACTGAAAGATTACAAATTCAGTAATTTTGTGGCTCACAACCCTGAGGTGAGTTAGCCCAACCAATAAGGCACATTACAGCTTGCAACTCTATTTTACATCATAAAATATTGTTAGCCACAGAATATTTATAGTTCATGTATATAAAAGTATTGGAACACATGGAAATGATAACTGTTAGCATTGCTACAATTATTCCTCCTGAATGAGAAAGGGCAATGAGTTGCCACAGAACACCTGTATTTCAGCGCAGCCAGAAATTGTTGACACTTAGATTATCTTGTAAACTATTCAAACAGTCACTATTAGTGAATAACGGTATAACTTAAAGGAGGTAGGGGGGCTAACCCCTTAATTAAAGATATGAAATCCACAAAGGTTGCTTGATTATTTTGAATGAACAGCTCTAAGTTTTTTTTGCTATTAAATTGATGTGCAGTTATTCATTTGTTTTTATTATATTTCCAATACGATAACCCCCAGAAACTAGAGAAAGCAGGATCCCCCAAAAGAAACCTAGATGATAAATCAAATGGAATATAAGGTCATAAGTAATAGTTCACAAAAGATTTTACCTCGATTTTCATTTGGTATCTCCATGGAAGTACCAAATTCTTTATTTCCAGATGTGTTGTTCAGTATCTGTCACAAGGATGTGAATCAAATTGCATCCATGATGAAAGATTACTCCACTAGGACCATAAAACAATGACAGCACAGCAGCCAAGGTAAATTGGAGGGCCACAACTTCAGAAAATTGGGAGACATGCTAGCCCTTATGGGCATCAGTTCACTATGATCAGCTCAACTATTTGCCATGGGAAGAAATATGACACCTATGACCTATCAGAGAGCCAGTGATGTTGGGGCGGGCGGGTAGGTTTGGGCAAGTGGGATGGAGGGGTCCATTGCAATAAACTGGTCAATTCAACAAAAGAAGAAAACGAGAAGGAAAAAAGGAAGAAAGTACCTGGTTATTAGAATCTATAGTAATCCTAATGGAGGCAACAAAAGAAATATGTCTTCCCCCTTGAAAGGATCTACCAGGCAAGTCTAACTAATTTCCATGCACAACAAAAAATAAGGAAAATGTCACCCATGCAGTGAAACTTGGGAAACTAAACTTCATGCTCAAAGCCAGTTCAGATTTCGAAGGCAAGAAAACATAGCTTTACATAATGCTCATAAGCCATATTCCTTACCAATTTTCCCTTTTCTTCCTTTGAAACACCCTTGCTGCCAATTGGGGAGAACTCACGAGTAGATTCTTTTGCAAAAGCTTCAGTAGAACACTCAGGATCAGCACCATCTTTAAGCATATTCTTGTTTCCATTCTGTAAAATAGTAACAGCAGTTGCACAAGTTGTGTTATCGTCCTCCAGAGTCTTAGTGTTGCTTTTCGATCTTGCCAGTGTGGCTTCAGCTCCAGAGGAATCTAACGCGTCAACAAACATGTCTTTGTCATCATCTGGGACCAATGGGATTCTCACATTAACAGCATCTGTGGTATCAGACCCATCTGAATTGTTATCTTGCAGCACCAATGAGTTTCCTTTGTGAGAATTTCCTTGAACAGCATGCATATGCACAGAATTTTTGAGCCACTTGATAATTTTTAGCATCAAACCATGGGAAAAGGTGGTGGTTTCACCCTGGCAGCCAGAAAATTAGCAAAATAGCATGTAAACAATTTAACAAAGTAAATATATAAGGTATATGCATGAAGTGCAGAACAGCGGAAGTACCACGAGAGCAGCTTCCAAGGATTCTGAAGAAATACCCAGATCAGATGCTATATCACCAACGCTAACCTTTCCACTGTCAATTAGCTGCAAAAAATAGTGTAGAGTTTATTGTTTCTGTTTCGCAGTTGTTGCATGTTAAGAAGTAAATGCATGTGCTCTATCTGGGAATTACATTAGAAACAGTTACCTTTCTAAGCACTACAGCAATATCCTCAGAACTCATATGTTCAACTGAGGGATGCCAAGTATCGGTTTCCCAGCTTCGATTCAGTTGAGCATTTGCATTTCTAACTGTATAAGCCAAAGCATCCTGCTCTATTGTCTCGACTCTGATCAAGTTACCAGAGCTAGAGGCACTGGTTTCAGAATTGATGAATTTGTCCTTGTTTTTGCGTGTGAATCTTAATTTTGGAATTTTTCCACTGATGAGATCTGCATTATTTGGGGCAGATTCTATAGGACTCTGTCCAGAAGCATGGTTACTGTTCTCCTGTGATCCGGTGTATCCTGTTGCAGAATGCTTTGAGCAAAACGCTCTCAATTCAACCTGCAAAAGGGAGAAAAAAACAAAAAACAAAAGAAGTGAGCCACAGTACAGCAGTGATGTTAATGGCAACAATAATAGCAGAAGGTCTAACATTAGAATGCCCAGATTTCCCCCATATCTCCATTTGATGCTTTGAATCTCTTGCACATATAGGATGAAAAGCCGCCCGACATGTCCCTGCAAGGCATAGGAAACTCAGTAAAAGGTATTGACTGCTAGTAGTAAGAAGTAAAAACATAGACTAGGGGAAGATTGTGAAAGAGATTGAAATTGCACAAGTGCACATGCTTCCATCCTAAAATCTAAAATTAACTGTTGAGATACAACACACTGGTTATTCCATGGCTGTGCCAAATATCCAATAGATCTCCTTTCTCACACGTTAAGTAGTGCTGAATACAAAAAACTTGTGATGCCTGGTTGAAACTATTGTTTGAAGATCCAGGATCATACAAATTGTGTACCAAAACCAATTATGCATCATTTCAGAAAGCATTAATTTATTTTAAGGTTCCCACAATAAAAATGAAGAGCATCGGAAGAAGATGCAAGCACACCAATAATTAAGTTGGTCGGTTAAAGACCAACAACATGCTCCATGAACTAGTTTTCTGAAGACAAATGCCATGCACACGACATTTCCTCAGAGAGCAACTTAGCACGGTATTTAGTAAATTAGCAGGGAATAAAATATTCAGCACAGACATATAACATCATAATTCTTTCATCAGCATATGTTTGACCACTACTGAAATATAAATGTGGCATATAGACCCTACAGTAGTCTAAAATGTCAGAGTAACACTCGATTCAGATTTGAAATGAACGGCTGGTTACATGATAGAATTATTATGTTATTCTTGCCAGGATGAATGTGTGACAGTGCTAGTCTGCAGAGGTGCGCCGAGTGTAAAATTTGTTGGTTGAGGAAGGCATGTCATAGATTCTCCCCCAAATATTGCAGAATAATTCTAATTCAAATTTCTTATGTTCTACAATCAAGATTTCATTGGTGTGCCTGTTTGGCCTTCCAAAACAAAAGTTAATTATATCAAACTTTTGTAGGGTTAGTTTTGTCACTATGACTAAGTGAACAAAGAATCAACCAATTACATCACATCACACGCCTCTAGTAGCAAATATAAAATAATAGTTTTGAAGGCCAGCAATTCAGATGATGATGTCCCATGCTGGGGTATACAGAAAACCTGTTTTAGCAAGCATTTTTTTGTGTTGTAGCCTAGATGTGTGGTATTGGTGGAAGAATGATGCAATCCATATATATAACATAACAAATCTAATTTTGAAAAATTCCTCTTAAAGTATGGCATACCATGGATTGCATGATTTTCAATCAAAAAGGTTAGAGGTACAATTAGGTAGGTATGATGATGTGATTGGCAAGTCAGATTTGAAATCACAATTGAAGAGACTGTTGATAAGCACCAAACATATCCAGAGACTAGTACCAATGCTGAAGTAAACTAATATGCCTACAGAAACTTTACATTTCCTAAATTACAAAAGAAAGCATTTTCCTAAATAACAATAGCACATAACATAAGAACGATACATGCCAATTATTCACATTCTTTATTAAGGAAAGTCAGAAACATGGGGCGAAAATACATACCATGACTACATCGGACACATGCACCATGCCTGATCTTGCAAATACTGCATGTCAACTTCATCCTATTCTCTTGGACACTACCAAGATTAGTTACAGGTTCCATAGATTCCATGTCCTCCACAAAAACCTCTGGTGCCCAGAGAGTACAAAACAAGTGCACAAATTTTAGGTGGCTAACATCTGCATCTCGAGTAGGCTCCGCTTTAACGGGTTTAAGAGCCCCTTTCTCCTTTGGACATAAAACACAAGGCTTCAACCAGGTGCTCCCAGAATCTTTATTCGACTCCAAATATGTACACCAAGCACACAACCATTGCCCATCAGGCACAACATGCAAACCATAGCACTTCTGGTGCACTGACACCTTGCAGTTGCTGCAGTTAACTATCCTATTGGACTCCATGGAACTCTCTCCAAGACAACAGGCATCACAACTTGAAGGCTTCTGAGCTTCCAAGCTTGGAAGTCGAACAAGCTGTTCTAACCCAGCTTTAGCACCCAAAAGCTTTCTCTTCTTGTTGGGTCGCTCCGAAGTGAGGATAAACCGGCCTGTTGCTCCTAGCAACCAATTAAGTGAGCATCCTTCCTCTTCGGCAAATAGTGCTGACACAATGCCATTGCTCCCAGCTGGATCCAATTCAAATGGCCGTTCCCCCAGTTGCACAGACACTCTGCTTCGCATACTGAGGTCCTTATCACTGACCATCTGCTGCACGACCACATCATGTATGTCTGGATCCACGCTTTGATCCCTTTTCTCCTTGTGGCTAAGGAGATGTGCACTTTGTTCACCACGCTCTCTGCTACTGACCACCTCTGCACCACCCACGCCCAGATACGAGCTCGTTTCAGCGACAGCCACGTCATATGTCTCAGCTTGGTTTATGAATTCATTGCCACTGCCCAGAAATGGTATTAACATGCATGAGTCGAGGTTGCTGTAGCCGAATGGGAGCTTTGGTTTTAACATTTCGACATCAGCCAGCGTTACTGGACGGAAATACGCCTCAAACTGCTCCCACAAGCCAACCTTCGCAGCTGCCGGCGGTGGAGGCTCGACAGCAGCATCGTCCGGCGGGGGGAGCTGAATCTTCTTGTGCTTCTTCCGCGCGTCCCCCGTCCCCGCCCAGCTCACGAGCCGCGCGGGCAACGTGGGGACCCTGGACGCCGCCTCCTCGCCCTCGAACGGCGTCCGCAGGGACAGAGCCTTGGTGGCCTGGGCGTACAGGTCGGCCCCAAAGCCGGGGGCCGCCCCCTCGGGCGTGACCTCGGCGCGGGCCATTTCCCCGCTCATACCACCTCGTCCAGGAAGGGGCGCATCGCCGCTGGAGTCCCCCGGCAGCGTAGGGGTCGTCGGGGGAGGCCTCCGGCTGGGGGCCGCGGCGGAGCTAGGGTTAGGGTTTCGTCCCGAGCCGAGCCTGTGTTTCCCTTCCGGGGCGGGCGTTCTCTTTCCTCGCGATTTTTCCCGGCCCGGGTTTTTCGCGTGGGTATCGGATCCGGTGGGGAGACGGGAGCGGGGAGGACGGTGGGAGAGGGGAAGCTCGACGTCCGGACACGGGTTTGGTTTAAAGTGAGGTGGTGCGAGCGCGTAGCGTGTGCTCGCTCGCCTGCCTGGTTGTTGTGACCGGCGACTTTATTGCAGTCCGTTTCATGCTTCACAGTGACGCCACTGGTAGCATGGGCTGCTCTCGGTACAATTTTTCCGGGTCGGTGCCCGGGCTAGGTTTTTGTTTGGGTGGGAAGAATACCATTGGACCGGCCTGGCCCAGTTTGATGAAACAGTATTTTATGATATAAAGATCGTGTCAAAGTTTAATACGATGCGAAATTTTATTTTCTTCGGACATTATGATATAGTTTGTCAGTGATCTTTTGGCGAGCTAAGTAGGAGTATTTTGTGCTTTTATCTAATGTAAATATTAAAGTTAGCGGTATATAGGTTGGAGGAAACTATCTCTAAGACACAAACATATGCAGAAACTTAATATCATGTCTTAGAAAGATATGTATCTAAGTGATCCCATTTGTCATGATATTATATTAGGTCGTGGAGTATATTTATGTAAAACCTTTCAATGCTACATTTATTATGTACATACTACATGAACTTTATTCTCGTTTATTCAAGATTAGAGGGAGTAATTATCATTCCACAACTTTATATGACTTTCTTTGTGTTGGGAGTATGTTTATCTTCCACCAGCCGAGAAGTTGTGCTGACTCTTACCGTCTTATATTCCACAATCTGCAGAGATATGATCAATAAGGCAAGCGTCGAGCTTACTTTGACTCTTTGAGTCAGGAAGGCCAATTATGGATTTATGATGTTGGATTCTGAAAAAATCAATATCCAACGAACATTTATGTTTTTTTCAGAAATCTATCCATAAAAAATCTATATTGTAAGATATTGTTGGAAGAAAGAATTTAGAAGCATGGTTTTCATGTAACAAAATCCGACAGTAAACCATGAAAGAGAAAATGGTATCAGTCAACCCGGAACGGCAAAATAGTAAGGAATTAGTATAACATTGGTATTTCCTTTCACAAAAACATAGTTATTCCAGCCATATCATGCAGAACAGTAGAAAAGTGGTTTATTGCTCATTTCAATTGGTTCGAAAAATGGCCCATGGGTCAGTCCCACAGGGATTGCGAAGCAGAGGGGCACATCACCGGACGTCCGGAACACAAGTACACCCTCCGTCCCAAAAAAACATGCAATTCTAGGTTTCATCACGTATACCAAGAAAAGTGTAAAAAGACACATGTGCCCCTATAGAAAAGACAAAATAGATCTCACCTAAACAATATAGGACCCACATAAAGACTATACGGGTCCCACGTGGGTCCCGCGTGAACAATAAGCGGGTCCCACGTGGGTCCCGCCTTAACAATATGCGGGTCCCACCTGAACAATACGTGGGTCCCACGTGGGTCCCGCCTGAACAATACGCGGGTCCCACATGGGTCCCGCATTAACAATAAGTGGGTCCCACGTGGGTCCCGCCTAAACAATACGCGGGTCCCACGTGGGTCCTGCCTTAACAATAAGCGGGTCCACCTACATAGAATGTTGGTCCCACATGGGTTCCGCATAAATAGTACGTGGGTCCAGAACTAATCATTGGCGCGTCCAGAACTAATCATTGGTGCTAGAGTTGCACGTTTTTTGGGACAAAATTTGAACTCTAGAGTTGCCTGCTTTCCGGGACGGAGGGTGTATACGGGGCAGCCGCGCAGCGCGGCAGCGGCAAAGCCACCGATCCCCGGTGACTTCCCCACCCAAGCCTCGCCTCCCGAGTCCCGAGTCCACGCCCCCATAGAACGCACGCACTCACCACGCCCTCGCCACGCCACGCCGCGCCGCGCCCCGCCCCGCCGCGACGATGTCCTCCGGGTCCGGGCGCCCGTCCGCATCCGCCATGGACGCCGACGCAGCGGCCTCTCCTCCCAGATCGAAGAAGCGCCCGTCCCGTAGGAGCGACAGCGACTCGAGCGCAAACCCTAGGCCCGACGGGTCCCCGAGCGAGCATAAGCGCAGGCGACGCACGTCCGCGGAGTCCGCCGCGCTCGCGCTCACCGCGGTGGCCGCGGGCGCGTCCGCGGTCAACCCCGACGCGGGACGCGGCTCCATCCGGAGGAGCCAACGCCCGCGCCTACACACGGCCCGCGTTGACGGTGGCGACGGGGGCATCCAGATGCTCGGAGCCGCCGCCGCCCGCGTCAGCGGAGCCCGCGGCGGCGGCGGCAAGAAGTACTGGACCGTCGAGGACGAGCTCACGCTCCTCGCCGCCGCCGTTGCCTTCCGCGAGCGCAACGGCCACGCCCCGCGCCTCCCTGACATGGCCGAGCTGTTCGACTCCATCTGCGACTCGATCTCGCCGGAAATCGACCAGTTCATGGTGTACTACAAGATGAAGCGGTTGAAGAGCAAGTTCCAGCACACCGATGGCCCGCCCAACCGTCGCATGCGCGACATGTGCTCCATCCTGTGGGGCGTCGGCGCCGCTCCCTCTTCCGAGGACGACTCGGACGCCGAGCGACGTGGCGCCCCCGATGCTGCAGCCATGATGCCGGTGGTCACCGAGGTGCTCGGTGAGTACTGGAAAACCAATGAGCGAGTAATGGCGGGGGTGCCCCTAGAGAAGGGCCTGTCACTATTAGGGAAAAAAGAGGGCAGATTGCTCGAAACCAAATGGAGGCAGCAGCTTGATGAAGAGATGCAATCGCAGATGCAGCAGCATGATCTGGCCAAAGAAGTCTGCTCCCTGCTCACTGATGCCATCAAGGGCCTCGGCCCTTAACTTGGCCATGAATTCCATGACATGTTGCATTAGATTTGTAGGAGACATCCTTCCTTAGTTTGACTGTTTGTCTTGTGTTTAGTTCAAACGTGTTGCTTATTTCAGATTTAGTGTTGGGTCAATTACAGTAGAAGTTGTTCAGAGAAAGCTAGAGACCCAACATTCTTCCCAGTTGTTGTAACTTTTTCTCTGAAATGGTGACACAGTCAACTTCTGTAACAAAACAGAATTGCAAGAATGCAATGCTTTGTTTATGGAATCGATTGTGTTTATTCAGTTGGACTGCAAAAGAGCTGAGCTTCAGCAAATTTAGCCATGTTGGTTTCATTTTGTTTTACATCATCAGGCATATAGAGCTGCTTTGATCAGATCCTCAAACTGAAACTAGCCATTCATTGTGCCATACTTGTGCAAATTTATAAGTTTCTATGCTAATCCTGAATTGGTGGACATGGAACAATATGGATTGTAGATGATCTAATTTTCAGATAATCCACATTCTCTGAAACCAGGTTTTGATAAATTCGTTGGGAACTTGGCTGAATCTGCAATGCAGACATATGATGTCTGGAAGTTGTTCAGCCTATGTACAACGAAATGTAATTTCCACCCGGCATGCAGTGGATTACGGCCGCGAAGGAGGTCACGCTCCTGGCCGCCGCCGCCGCCGCCTTCTTCTTCCGCGAGCGCACCGGCCGCGCCCGCTCGACTCTATCAGGGACTCCCAGTTCTCCCATATCGTCGCCCATCGACAAAGGCAAGGCGTACGGCAAGCTGTGCGCTGGGGAGTTCCGCCAGCACGCACGACCGCCGCGTGCATGATCTGTCCACCGAAGTGGGTGGGGCGTCGCCAACGTCGTGTCCCCTCCCGAGGACGACCCGGATGGCCAAGACGCAGAAGAGAGATACAGCGATGAGCGATGCCTGATCACTGATCGCAGAGCCGCGCGCCCAATACTGCGCCACGCGTCGACGCGCTGATGCCGTCCGTCTTGGCGCCGATGGACGCCGACGCGACCCGCCGCCTCCTTCCATTTCTAAGAAGCGCTCGCACAGCACTCAGTCTCGAACCCGCGGTAGAAATCACAAACACATGGAGCAACGACGACGAGCTCATGCTCCTCGACGCAGCCATCAACTTCCACGAGCGCACATACTTCCTAAGTGACCTTCCATTTCGGAAATTTATTTTTTAGAGGCAGAGAGTCTGCTACACCTTACGGCAACGTCGTTGCTCAAGAAACATTTCTCGCCGACGTTGCCGTTCTTATAAACTCGCTCCAGAACCATTATTTTGCCGGCAAGATTATTCCTGTTACACGGTTCCCAAAAAGGTCTGCAAATGAAGAAATGAAGAAGAAGAAGAAGCATGCTTTACAGCATATGAAACAACATGCTTAAGAAGAGCACGGCTGAAAGAATGGTGTGGCTTCTCATGGACCCAAGATTATGCTAGCGAGAGCTCTCCAGCGGGGATATTCCTCTTCACCAGTTTCTCCCAGGATTCGTTTGTTTCCTCAATGACCTTCAGAGCATATTCCTAGTTCATGCAAACAAGGATATCATAAGATTGCAAGAATAATCTCTGCGCTTCAGGCTAAACAAAGGAGTTGAGTTCAGGCTTACCTTGCTTGCGGGCTTGTTGCCGAGACCAAATCTGTTGGCAGGCTTTCCATCTGGTATCTTGTAGTCTCTGAACCAGTCTCTGATGGCAGTCAGTGTACCCTGAATAGATATTACCAAATGGCCAAAACAAATGTAAGAACTCAGCACACGCAACATTGCAGTACAGACTGTGTGATTGAACTCAGCACAAGGACAGAGTAATTATGGTCTGAACATTATAGGGGTAGCATTTCCCTTTTCAATGCCAAAGTTTGGTAGAAATTATTACTTTCAGACTCTAGCTGAAAGTAATAGTGAGTAGTGAAGGTGTCCCGCTTTCCAACCCATGAAGAGCAATCGAGTATTCTATGCAATATTTGATTTTAAAATATTCAATTGATTTTTTTTAAAAGCACAATGGCATTTTTTTCTCAAGAAAAAAGAAGAAGCAAGTAATAAAAGTGGCATAATATGGAGAAATGCCCCACTTCTCACCAGTTAGATTGGCAATAGATACTGAAGGAGAACAAGGACAAGCACTAAAGGAGGAGGACAAGGACCACATTCATACCGGAAAATGCTTCTCAACATCATCCACATCATTCACAAGAGATGCTTTGGGATCATCCAAAGAAATGGCCACAATTTTCCAGTCAAGCTCCCCCTCATCAATCATTGCCAAAGCTGCCAATGGTTTAACCTTAAGGACATCCCCAATATTGGCACGCCTTTCTCCTATCTCAACAACATCAACTAGAAAGGGAAGCCACAGGAAATGAAGATTTAGAAAGCATGAAGATTACAAAAACCATGTTTTCCAAAGATAACACATAAAAGTGATCATTACCAGGATCATTATCTCCGAATGCTCCTTCAACATCAGAATTTGCAGAAGTTGGGTCCTCCCATGTTTGAGGAAGTAATCCATAGTTCCAATTAATATTGTACCTGATGTGACAAGTGATGTCAAATAAAACCATGCAAAAAATGTGGCAAAGCTAATACCAGCGCAAACACAATTGCATTGCTAAAAAGCATGTAAGCTTCACGGTAGAAATCCTGATAACAACTTAAAACAGAAACAATTTGTTACACATTGTGTTATCCCAAAATACAGGAATATAAGCATAAAGTGTCAGTGACAGATTGTCTTAATCAGAACAAATTACCCTTGTAATATCATGAATGCACCATAATGAACCATATGTTTGTAGCATGAGTAGAACTATTATTCTCCCTAAGGATATCTCTGTAAAAAGTTTTTCCTTCCCAAATTTATTGATTAGCAGAAGAACCAACGATGGTGGGAACCTCGAACTACAAAAACCAAGCTAAATCCCCCCGTTCATCCTTCATAGCATCTACTGTAATTGGTATATTGACAGCAGGGAGAGCCACAAGCATTTGACCAGAGCAGTCCGAATGTACCACTAAGTCACCTAATTGTTTCCATGACCTTACATGTCAAACTGAAAAGATTAGAAGTATTTCCCATAAAGATCGACGTCAATCTGGATTGCACCGAACTAAGAAGCCATATTAGCAATTTAAATTCCCATCAAACAATTGTAGTAACCTATAGTCTACAGAAATCTCCCAGTAGTATATAACATAAAGGTGATATTGCATAGCCAAGCCAAAAGATACAAACATCGATCTTTACGCCATTAAGAACCCATGAGATGGGATCAAGTGAGGGAAAAGCTTTTTAAAGCACCAAGTTTCAACTAAGTCCCTCCGTTCTAAATTAATAGTCATTCTGGCTTTTTTTTATCGTTTTTTTTTAAAAAAAGAGGCCTTTTATCAGATTCATTGTAGATGCTATGAACCTAGACAAGCACATGTCCAGGTTCATAGAAGATGCCATGAACCTAGAATGACAAGTGTTTTTAGGACCGAGAGAGTAAACCACATCATTCAATTGAATCAGATGGTTGACCTACCCGCAATGCCCCTCAATTGACAATTTGACATGTTTTATCTAGTTCCAATTCACATGAAAGAGGTGATACTTTTTTCTAAAATGGACAAAGAAACAGCAAGTCAGGAACAGCACATTTATCATCGAATTTCCCTGGTTCCAGAGTCCTTACGGGTAGTATCGAAGGTTGCCCTTCTTGGTGTCCTGCTTGATGGGCGTGAAGGCCTCGTCGGTGGCGACCTCCATCTTGGCGCTGCTCTCTTTGGGGATCTCGACGATGAAGTGGAACACCCCGTCCCCGGCGCGTAGCGGCACGTCGTGCCACGGCGACACCTTCCGGCCCCCGCCGTCGACGAGGAAGACGCGGTAGTCTAGCGTCTCGGGCTGGCCCTGCGCCTTGGGCTGGAGTTCGGCGGTCTTGAGGAGCGCGGTGGTGGTGAGCCCCCGCTGGCGCTGGAACCCCACGGCGGTCGGGAAGCGGGCTGCGCGGGCGCGGGCGCGGAGGCCGGCGCCCGCTAGGAGCGTGAAGCGGGTCGCCGCCGTCGCGGACGCCGTGGCTGCGGTCGCCATCTGCGCGGGGCTCCGGGGGTCCGCCGGGGATGGTGGTGGTGGTCTGTCTGGTGGAGGCGGGGGGAGGGAGAGGAGGGGAGCTGGAAAAAGGAGGAAGAGGCGGCGGCGGCGGCCACTGGAGTGGGGGACTGCGGATGACGAGGCCAAGCCGCCAAGGATTGGCTCCGGGTGACTGGTGTGGCTCGCGCGTGTGGTGGCTTGTCGCAACCTGACCTGGTGGGCCCCGCCCTGCTGTTGCTGTGGTTGCAGTCGCGCTGGATATCCGGAGATTCGGGAATGTTTTACTGGGCCGTAATGGGCCTGATCAGCCTAGTCGATGGACGATGCGGGCCCATTATAAGGCCTAGCCCAGGATGAAAAATGGGCTGCCGATGCGGGGGGGGCGGCACACACGCGTAACAACAGGGAAAAAGTCATTTTTACCTCCTGGACATGGGACCGAGTTTAATTTTTCTCCCTGGACCAATAAATCGGTTAACCAGCCTTCTTGAACTCTTGAAACCATTCGTTTTACCTCCCTGGGTTGAACATAAGCGATATTGAAAGTGGTTTTGTCTTTTTTCTTTTTTATTTATTTCGGCTGAAACTTTTAAAAATCATAGTAAATCAAAGAACAATCATAAAATGAAAAATCCAATTTTGTTAGACTCAATATAGGTATATCAACACAGAAAATATATAGTCTGGTATGTTTAAGTACAAAATTTTTACTATGGATTAAGATCTATTCTTTTTTATAGTTAAATAAAATAGTTAGTAAATGTTTTTTTATGGTCCAGTCATAGTGAAATTTTTATGGTAGTTTAATTATCGTATGCTTAAATTGTATTAAAAATTTTGTATTGTATTAAAAATTTTGTATCGATGGAACATGTATAACTTAGTTATAGATTTATTTATGAAAAACATAGTAAATAAATCTAGAACTAAATTATACAGCAATACAAGATCCAATGAGTATAAATTTTTTAATATAGTTAAAGCATACAATAATTAGCTCACCATAAAAATTTCACCATGAATGGACCATAAAAAAGGCAATTATGAATTATATGTTTTTTCTTAGTAAAAAATAGATCTAAATCTATAGTAAAAACTTTATAATCAAACATATTATATTATATATTTTCTATGTTTATATCAGTGTTTTAAATAGTGGGCTAAGACGTTTAGTGGCAGGGCTGCCGTTATAGGATATAGCCGGCTATAGCTAGGATATAGCCGGGCTATAGCGGGATATAGTCGGATAAATGCCATAGCGGAAGCTCCTTTCTAGCAGCTAGAGCCGGCTTTAGCGGTAGTTTAGCCGGCTATTTAAAACAATGGTTTATATACCTATTTGGAGTCGAATAAAATTGGATTTTCTATTTTAAGATTTTTTCCTTGATTTACTATGTTTTTTCAAATTTTCAGCGAAAAAAGAAAAAAAGACAAAACCACCTTCAATACCGCTTATAATCAAGCTAGGGAGGTGAAACGTACTGTTTGAGGCTGGTTAACCGGTTTTGCGGTCCAAGGAGAAAAATTAAACTCAGTTCAATGTCAAAGGAGGTGAAAATGATTTTTCCTAACAACAGCACACATCCAGGCCCGTAATAGATTTCGCCCCGGCCTGGTTCGGAAACCACAACGGCGGAAGGTACGGGCACGGTGGCGCCACCACCGGCGGACGCGGTTGCAGCCATCGATGACATGACAGCATGCGGCACAGAGGAAATATAATCCGCCTTCCAGGCGCCGTGGGAGAGTGATCGTTGTTGTACCTGACGCATGAGCATCACCAATCGACAGCGACAGTGGCAAAAGGTTTCCAAATATACTAGCAAAATGGAGTATGATTGTGCCAACTTGCCGGCCGGGGGGTTTCAGCGTCACCGAACCAATCCCAATATCCCATGGACCATCGGATTGGATCCCATGGCACATCGTGTTCTTCGTGTGTCTGCCAGTGCCTTGGCCGGGCACTGCCCGGCCGCAGGATCGCCCGGGATCTCAGAGTTCTGTGTCCAGTTTTACAGAATTGTCTGAAATCTCCCTGGTGAAAATTTCCAAGCGTGTTGGTCTCCAAAATGCATGGCGATGCGATGACGAGCAGTCCATTCACTGGCGCAATCACAAGGCCGATACAACGACTAGAGCCTACAGGACGCGAGTGAGGGTTCACGTCTTGGAATTGACATGATAGGTGTACCGCGGGAAATGCTTAGTTTCTTCTTTGTAACCTGAAGGTCCTTTTGCCATTCCAGTTTTTGACACAGAACTTTTTCAGCCGTAGCAAGTTTGTCAGTTTCGATGAACTAGGAAAATCAGTGCTTACTAATTTCAAACCAACAGCTTCCTAGCCAGGAAAAAATCAGCTGTTGGTACTCGGACTACTGACCCCAGAGAATTTGCGTGTTTCCAAATATCTGAGTCCCGTCGACCTTGATTTCCCCATGACAATATTGTGTCTTCATTTTACTACTTAACCATGGTCCGTGATCATAATTCCAACAATATGGTAATGGACTACTAAACTTTTAAATCTCACATCAAGAATAGTAGAACGATGTCATTGCACGCACATTTGCTGATGGCGTGAATCATGAATGCTGATGGCATCAAGGGTTCAGATACGAATTTTGATGAGATGCCACCGCACTACTTTATTTTGATGCCAATTTCAACTTGCAGAAGCTGCGCCATGACTGTGTTTGGAAATGTAAAACGCCGAAAATACCCACGGAGGGGGAGAGAATCCCACAGCTGGTTCCTTTCACTGACGGCCTGGTGGTATGCAAAATTTGTTGCAGACGTACGGTTATGGAAGAATGTTTGGCGAAGTGCATTAGCCTCAGTGCTGGTTGGCTGGATCTGGAGTCAGGAGGGACACGTTTGATTCCAAAAGACAGTCGAAAAAATTCAGAGATAATTACTAGTGCCTAATCTGGAGTACATCTTTTAGCTATTGCACTGCCTAATCAGAAGTAGAATAGAGTGTTAAGAGAGGGGAAGCAGGGAACTTGAAAACCCTTCTTTCTTTTTCCTTTTGAGTGACGAACTAAA
This sequence comes from Digitaria exilis, assembly GCA_015342445.1. Lineage (NCBI taxonomy): Eukaryota > Viridiplantae > Streptophyta > Magnoliopsida > Poales > Poaceae > Digitaria > Digitaria exilis. Next base: position 1,633,064 of record JACEFO010001619.1, read on the forward strand.
TAAAGCAGGAAAGAATTATAAATTATTAGAGGAAGTTATACATATTTGGAGGACATGTTTTGTTAATTGGCACTTCTAGAATAAAACTCCCATTAAGCACTTTATTACACTAAACTTTATAAATGTACTTATTCGCTTATTTATTTTCTTGAGCTAAGCAGAGTTTCTAATTGGGTGATGATAATGCGGAATGTACGTCTATGGATAAGATCACCAAAAGAGCACTATTCTTCTTTGCAACAAAGGGGAATAATTTTTGCGATAAAAGAAAGCAAAGGCAGATATTCCAGAATATCGTGATATCATAGGGGCCAAGAACTCCATATCTTAAGGATTAAGCACACAAAATAATATAGTTAGGATGGCGTCGAGCGTCGCAAAAGTCGCAAATCATTGATGCTAATGGCGTCACACGATTCATGTAAGCATCAGCTTTCAGCTGAATATTCGCTGGTTCTCCCTTAGCCTCATGTGACAAGGTTAGCATTACCTGGCCTGGGGTCAAGCAAGCCCCATTACCTGATCTAATGTTTAATTCAATGCTGCTGATGCTGAAATCATTCTGAGCACCACTGATATCAAATACGTTTCTGTTGCCTCAATTCGGTAGTGCTGCCATTACATATATTGCTGCATGGAAAAATAAGGTATTAAAAAATAGTAGCAGTAGCAGTCAAGCATATTGTTACTTGCCTGGTGATGCGCAGGCAGTTGTGCCGTCGCATAGGGAACAACAGTGTTGGAGCACAGCAGAGGCCAGGGGGAGCAACTTGCCAGCCGAAATGCTAGAGCTTTAATCGAACTCGGAACTCACCACCACCTGCCTGATGAGCCGCGCCCATAGTTTATTCTGGCTGGCGTTTCCGCCGCTGCATGGATGGATGCGCGGCGCACCATGGCCATGGCGTCGTCGGCCTGCACCAACTGATGGGTGGCGCGCGAGGGCATTTCAAATTTCACTTCCCTTTCCGCTGTCACATACAGACATTGACCTAAGGAAAGGGAAACGCTACGAGATCGATCAATCTGCTAGCTGGAGTGCGTGTGATTCATGGCCACATCACCCGGTCGACCGGCCGGACAGCAGGCAGGCGGCGGCGCTGTGGAGCGTATGATGCTTCCTCACCATACCTGCACCAACACCGGCTTGTCGCGTTGCTGGCCAGTGCAGGGAGATAGATGCATGTATTTTGTTCATGGAGCTCCTTTTGATGGCGACAGGAGCCAAAAGCCCAAAAGCTGGATACGCGCGTGCCGGCGAAGAGAAACCCATGATAGAATCGAACAGCGTCCGATGTGGCAAGGAGTCAGACTTCCGGTAGCCAGTGAAGGACCAGGGGTCGGGGGTTTCAAAGCCATACACATACCACAGATAGAGAACAACTATACAGCTTAATCGGCGCTCTGATCATACACTTGGTCATGTCTCATGTGATGTCTCGTGATATTAACCTGCTAATGTCAAACGGCACCAAAGTTAGCTTAGCTGGGGTAACCATATTTTGCGTGTAAACTTGCATTGGTGCAATGTCACATTGTCACCTGCCTTTATCTTTCAATCTTTCATCAGTTCACTGATCTATAGGAGCAACTAGCCAGGTACAAAAGCGACCCCTACCCGGACGAAAGGACAGTGTCCAATGTGTAAACCACTGCGTTAGGGTTCTCAGCAAGCAGCAGCCTCGAGATCATGGGATGGGCCTTTCCATAATTCCACGGCACGGCGTCGTTCTCTAATGGTGGGAGCCCAAATCCCTCTTGACTTGTGCCGGCAAGCCATGGCAACTTGCCATGACCTGCGATCGAACTGGACGGCACGAGCAACGAACCCGGGAGCCGCGGCGACGCGGAAGTGCGCAGCTAGCCCCCCTATGCCTGCCGATCATGGATTCGCTCGAAGTGTTCCATCCAGTCTTTGTCTGACGCAGATCAGACGACGCTGTCCTTCTCCTTTTCATCTTTTCGCGTCGCCGGGCGCTGCGCGTGCATGAGCGCAGACAGATACGCATTCTTCTTGATCTTCTTCGTGGTGGCGTGGCGAGGCAAGCACTAGGTCGTCAGCCACCCCAGGAATATACATTCCTATCCCGTGTACGCCACTGAGGCATGCCTAATCGGGGAGCAGTTTTTACCAAACCGCAGGCGGGGTAATTGGGCGAGTTACTTTTTTTTGCATGCCCGGCCCGATGGATGGAGGAGAGAGGTCGAGGAGAGAGGAGGACGACGACGACGCGGGGGCGATGCGAATCCTAACAGGAGCGCACCAGAGATAGCACCACGCACGCCCTGCCTGCCGGCACGGGGAGCACCAGGTGACCAGGCGCGTGCGTCAGCGAGCACTAGCCAGCCATGCATGCCAGCAGCTGGCGAGCAGGACCGGGAACCATACCCGGCCTGATTGCTTCCATTAGCTGCGAGGTCGTGCTCTCTCTCTCTCTCTCTCTCTCTCTCTCTCTAACTGCCCTGATCTGGTGCCTTCTCGTTCTTTGTTGGGAGTGGACGACGGAGGGGGAGCACGGCGGATCCGATGATGTCTGAACGCATTCCTCCGAGTGTCGGAGTTGCGTGTCCGCGACTAATGTCTTTTTCGCTGACCCATGGATGGGCTGCACGTGTTGCACTCAGGAATGTGTGGCTCGACCCGCTCGACGATCAAGCTATAGGTCGACTGTTCGATGGATGTAACCACCTGGTTTGAGTCAACAGCAACCTAAGGCATCACCATGCAGATTTTCATGGTTTGTTTCAGTCACCTCTTCCGATTCCGTGACCACGTTGAAACGCAACCATGCATCAAGCAAGGGAGAGAGTGCGACTGGCTATATGAATTATTGAATTAGTAGCTGACGATTTACTCTCTCTTCTTTGGCCCTTCTCCACGTTGGATAAACTAATAATGATACAAGAGTACGAGACTTTATAAAGCTAAGTGATTTTATCTTGTTGGAGACGACCATGAGACGCATACGTCTTAAACGTCTAAACAATCAAGACATCCTAGCTGGAAGATGACTCGTCGTCTTTAAGGCTAATCTAAATGGGTGGTACCATAAAAATGTGTGCCATTTAGGATGCTAAGAATGGGTGGTACCATAAAACACCATCTTTTTTTCCACTTTTTAATCTGAACTAAAAATGGATTCTCTTAGAAATGAGTAGCTCTGGTTGTAATCCCTGAATAAAATTTAGGCTCGATTTACTTCTAGAAACTATTTTAGCTGGTCTAATCTACACCCAAACTTATATAATATTGTTAGGGAAAAGAGTGCAATGGTTACAACATTACTAAGGTCGATTCCATTAAATGTGGCTTTTAGAATATCACTAGTTGGAAACAACTTAATAGCCTGTCATCAGCTAGTTGCTAAGGTTATGCATACCCAGTTAAGTAATAAAAAGGCACATTTATATGGATGTTGCAAAAAGACGAGAAATTCACGGTAAGTTCTATGTATAGGATGCTTGCCTCCTCAAACATTGTACATCATAATCATGTCTTATGGAAGCTGAAATTGCCTTTCAAAAAATCATGTGGTACTTGATTAGAGGGATAGTTCTTACCAAAAACAATTTAGCAAAACAACAATGAAAGGGAAGTCTAAAATGTTGCTTTTGTAATGTGGACGAAAGTATCCAACATCTTTTCTTTGATTGCCGTGTTGCTAGATTAATACGAATAATTGTCCAAGTTTCTTTTAATATTACAACTCCTATAAATGTTCAACACATGTTTGATGACCGATTACTAGGGATTGATAAGAAACTTAGATACAAAATTTTGGTAGGATATTGCACTTTATGTTGGGCTATTTGGCTTTGCAGAAATGATGTAGTCTTTAACAATACAAGAATTTTTACTCTTATGCAGATGATCTTCATAGGTACACACTGGATGCGATTCTGGTCACTCTTGCAAAAGGAGAAGGGGTGCCCCAAGTTATTTGGAGATGTCATATGCTTGAGACCAATGGTGCTTTAGCATCAGACTACCTTATGCTTATTGTCTTTGGTGTCGAACTCATTGTTACTTCATACTTTCTCTAAAGTTAGTGGTCGTTGATGTAATAATTAACAGCTATATGCACCGATCATTGCAGAGGCTGGAATATTGAAATATGTTCCCATTTATAAAAAAAAATACACCCTAACAAGGTTTTCTCTTTTTTGGTCCTCTGTATAGTTGATACAAAACATGATGCCTTATTATGTTAAACATTGAATTAAGATTTTTTTTCCTTTGGTTACCTGCATTAATTACGAAATTGATCCTAGAGATACCAAACTACATGCGATGTAATTGTGAAAAATGCCCACAATATTTTTTCTAGCACAGAGCATCGTATTACAAAGTCACCTCATTGGGTGGTAGATTGGGCACTACGAAAGAGGCCAGAACAACAAATCAAGTTGAATTATAAAGACTAGCAAAATGTTTTTTTCTTGTAAAGATATCTCCACACTTGCCCAACCCCTTGAGATAGAGCAAAAATCACCCCCCCCCCTCTCAGCCTGCAAGGGGTTGGGCAAGCTGAATTGGAAAGAATATTAAAATGGACTTTTTACTCAAACCCTTGAGATAGTGGTATATAGAACTCATGATGCACTAGATCAATGTTATTATTAGTAAGCTCATATGGAGAATGTTCTATAATATATAACTATTTTTCAATATTGCAAGTCAAAGTTTCATTACATCGTGCCAGTGCTTGTATATTTTGGATTGAAGGGAGTATGTTCAAGAGCTGGTTGAAATTGATTGCGACTTGGGACAAGCACCACCTGGTTATTGGAACATTGATAATTATGCCTGGGACTGTGGCCACGAGCTAGTCTCATCTGGTAGAAAGCAACATGTGCAAAACCAACTGAATCTAGCTGAATTGTAGCCTAACCCTACCACTGTTAGTTGACGAGGTGAGATGTGCTGAAGCATGGTGATTTGGAGAGATATCGAGAAGCAATTTCCATTTAGAGAGTTGGATAGGGTGGTGACAGACGTGATGTGCTAGAGCCTAGAGGGCGACAACACATGCATGCAGATTGCAGGGAGAGGGTGTGTCCGTGTGTACAGCAGCCGGCTGCTTCGAGAAGGAAGCAAAGATAGCAGTGTGTGGTGGCTACAGTCTACTGGAGTTGGCCAGGCATAGTTTAGTGGACTTCAAGGCAAGAAAAGGGGACGGAGAGGGTCGTGGTTAGCGAAAGCCTTACCAGTGGGTTGTCTCTAGTTCATTCTTTCGTAGATTTGGAAGAAACACATGTAGAACTGCAGAACTGCAGAGTTGAAGTAATTGTAAATGCTCCCATGCTCTCAGATATATTTGCTGTCTTATTTGCTTCCTTTTCGGCATAACCTTCGCCTCTGGAGTTGGCTGCCTGACGAATTGACGATAGAAGAGAATAACATTTATCTGGCACAGGCCAGCATCGATGCCACATCTTATCAGCGGATTAGCAAACATCATCCATGTTCCATAATCCATATTGTTCTCCCAACTCAGGAATCAGGATGCTGCTGTCGACGAGCACTACTGGCCAATAGGGGCCGTGAGATCGGCCTTTACTACTACGACCCTGGCAGGTCCAGCTAACCCCCACAAATCCACAATGTCTGACGGCTGACGGCTCTGACACAGTTCGTTCATCCTCCCTACCACAATCCACAAGTATTCGATCGATCGGCTACCTCCTCTCTTCGACCGGACAGCTGAAACAAAAAAATTAAAGATGCCTAACCGGCTAACCGAATACCCATAGCCCCCTCTCCTACATGCGCCGCACTGCATTTTCGGGCCGGGTAAAAGGTCACGGGGAAAAAAGCTGGAATAGGGCGGAGGGGAGAGGACGATGGGCTCCTCCTTTCGCCGGAAGTGGAATATTAAACAAGGAACAATTAGCTAAGCCACCACTGCAACAGACAGCCGGGTGCCGGTGACTCGGATCCATCAATGGCTGCACTGGCATCTCGGCTGATCCAACTTCGATAGCTACGGCAGGGCATAGTGTGCGCCCACAGCCACAGTGTGACGAGGGCTCGGCTATATAAATGGTTCGGTGAGCTCGCTGCCTCCTCCATCACTGCCATAGCCGCTTGGCTTGAGAAATCAGAGGAGCTCAAGGTAGTAGCCAGCATCAGCTAGCTTGGAGTAGTTTTGAGAGATAAAAAAAAAACTTTGTAGTAGTATTGAGATTGATCGATCGGCCGGGCAGAATGGGTGTGGGAAAAGTTCTGAACGATGTCAAGCCGTACCTGGCCATGATCCTGCTTCAGGTAGGGTTCGCCGGTATGTACATCGTGGCCGTCGCCTCCCTCAAGCGCGGGATGAGCCACTTCGTCCTGGTCGTGTACCGGAACCTCGTCGCCACCGCCGTCATGGCGCCCTTCGCGCTCTGGTTCGAGAGGTAATTAACCATCATGTCGCTCCACCAGCCTTTCACTTCTCTCTAGGCATCTCTATCTCGCTCTACGACTGATTCGATCGTCCTTCTTTGATCTTTCTCCCCGTGTCATGCACCCACTCCATCATTGTCATGTCGTAGCTTTTACATTCGCATGCGCATCGTAGACAGATACGACATGCAGAATCATGATCGTCGACGATGTTTCAAGTGCACATATCAGGAGAAAAGAAACTTATTGCATCATTCTTGTTCTGATGTTGTTCATCCACCACACAGGACATGAGGTGTCCATCTTGTTAGTCACGCATAGGGATCTAAGAGTAGTAGTGTTCATCCATTTTGTCTCCAAAGCCGACGTACGTAGCACTTCAATAGGTCACTTTCAGGTGGTGCATGGTCCACGACTAGCACTTAACAGATCCTAATAAGGAAAAGTAACACGTCTATTCTATTCCGTACCCGCATCCTGAACAAAAAGTATCTTCTTTCGCAGCTTTCGTTGTCGTCAAGTGTTCTTAATTCAGAAACACATACAGAATGTAAAGTCTTTATTTTTCCTGACCTAACTACTCTATGAAACCGCTATGCCCCAGATATCAGTAGACAAGAGTCCATCACGTACGGTGATATGATATATTGATGGTGCATCACCACGGGGTAGTTTTGTGTTTGTGGTCCAATGGGCGCATGCCATGTCAGCCGTAGCAACTTGCCACGTGTTCTCTTTACTATTAACATCTGCACCACGCATGATAATCCACAGTTACACAACTACTAGCTCTTGACTTAACTGTGTTCTCACATTTCAACTTGATGCAGGAGCGTCAGGCCAAAGATGACCTTGACCATCTTCCTCAAGATCATGGGGCTCGCCTTCCTCGAGTACGTACAAATCATGCATCCACACTAACCGCGCACACACATATATACACACTGTGAAATTGACAACACTGAACATCTCGAGATCTCACGTGAATAATACTGTTCCCGTTCGTGCAGGCCTGTTCTTGATCAGAACCTTTACTACATGGGGGCCAACCTGACCTCCGCCGGCTTCGCCTCGGCGCTGATCAACGTCCTCCCAGCCGTCACCTTCGTCATGGCGCTCATCATGCGGATCGAGACGGTCCGTCTCCGGAGCGTGCACAGCCAGGCCAAGATCGTCGGCACGGTCCTCACCGTCGCCGGCGCGGTGCTCATGATCCTGTACCACGGCCCGGTGGTGCAGTTCCCGTGGTCCAAGGCGCAGCACCACGCCGCCGCAGCACAGGGCAGCTCCGGCGCCTTCCTCACCGGGACGCTGACCGTCATCGTCGCCTGCGTCTGCTGGTCGGGCTTCTTCGTCCTCCAGTCCAACACGCTGCAGAGCTACCCCGCCGAGCTGTCGCTCACGGCGCTCATCTGCTTCATGGGCTCCCTCATGAGCGGCGCCGTCGCGCTCGTCGCCGAGCGCCGCAACACACACGCCTGGGTCATCGGCTTCGACACCCGCCTCTTCACCGCCGTCTACGCCGTAAGCACGCGTGGTTCTTCTTACATCCAACGCACTGATCGAATTGAATGCGCGTCGTATCATCTCCTGACAGCCGCCATGATGTCACTGTGGTGATTCCAGGGCATAGTGTGCTCCGGTGTGGCGTACTACGTGCAAGGTCTCGTGTCGAGGCAACGAGGACCGGTGTTCGTCACGGCCTTCAACCCTCTGTGCATGATCGTAACCTCCGTCATGGGCTCCATCATACTCAAGGAAGAGATCACACTTGGAAGGTACTATAAATCGTGCAATGCAAGCATACGATTCTATGCTTTTTAATTATATCATATATGTATATATCCAGATATTTCTGGAGATGCACTCAAAGTGGTACGTAGTGCTAATGGCATCGATCGTCACCTTCTTTATTCTGTTCTTTCAGTGTGATTGGCGCAGTGATCATCGTGCTAGGCCTGTACGCGCTCATCTGGGGCAAGAGCAAGGACCACGAGAACCAGGTCACCGACGTCTCCGCGTCAGGCGGCTCCAAGGGCTCAGCGCCCGGCGGCGAGCTACCCATCACCTCCAATGGCAACGGCAAGCACGAGCTCGGCAACCCCCGTGGCCACGTCTTCGACGTCGAGACGCCGGCGACCAACGGGCGCCACTACTAGTACTTCTACCCTTAAAGCATCAACGACGACGACTCCACCGGGCTTGTAGTCAACAATGTGTGTTCTAGCTAGACACGCATCGATCGTGGCTCTTGTCCAATGGATGGATCGATAGATGCGATGCGATTTTTTTCTGCTTCCTTTTCTTTTGCTTCTGTTTAATTCCTCATGAAATTCTTGTGAGAGACTGCCACGAGAGATAGACGACAGAGATCGATGAACCCTTACCTGTTGTATTATGGATAAGGCCTTGGCGTGACCAGGTTACTTAAAAAATTAATCACAAAACGGATCAGCTCTTCTGCTTACGTAGAGCTGGAATTAACTATTCGATTAGTGCTTACTAATGCCCTCCCTTTAATCTGCTAAATGCGATCGACCGAGGCGACGGCGATCGCATTTGGCCTGCTCATCTTTAATCTGATTTGCTCGCTCCCTTGGTGCATCCACTAATTGCGAGCTTTTGCTTGTTAAATGGTGCCTGAATCGACATGGAATTGGAACCCAAAATGCGTGCTCGCTTTGGGGTGTGTCTCACACACGTTTATTCATGTCATTTTCTGCTTTTATTTTCTGTGGTTAGTAGTGCGGGATAGCACTGTCGAAGATTGCTTTTCTAAAAAAAACACGAGAGGAGATGCGTATCTGCTGACGCTCTTGTTGATCATCTCTGCGGACTGTGGCTCGTGCATGGATGCTCTGTTCTGTATTCTTTCTGACGCTGCCTGGAGATTGCAATGCAGAAGAGAGTAGTAGAAGAAGACCAACGAGCGTTGACTCTTCTTTCGCAACTGTCCCAATCGTTGAATAGTCAGGCGCGAGGAGACCAAGGGAGAGCCTCGGAGGCCCAAAGGGAAGCGGCCCAAGGCCCAAGGTTTCTTCAGGCAAAGTGTTTGATTCCTGTACTTTCTGCCCATATATATGAATATATACGAATAGAGCTGGCCAATCTTGAATCCTCAAGACGTGATTTAAAACATGAACAATCTCGGAGTTCTCTTCTGAATTTCATGAAGCAAATGTTCAGACTTTCTCTTCACACCTGGCATCCCATGTCTAATTGGGCAGCCAGGTTATTGCCATTGCAAACTCCTTCAGGCTAGGGTAAAGAGCAGCAAGAGGGCAAGCTGAAATCAGCTTGCTGCTTGCCTTGCAGCGCCTGAAAAAAAAGTTTCAGTTTGGCTTTTTCAGATCCAGGCGTTTGCAAGTTTGTTCCCGTAATGCACGGCAGCTGTGTTCTCTGAAACTCGGCTTGCCGTTACTTTGCTATAAATTCCTGTAAGAAGATTCAGCTCAGACTTCGGAGTTCGGACAACAGTTGATCATTCTGCATCCAATCTAGTCGCGGCCAATCACTATCGTTGCAACATTTGCAGCCCTGCGCTGCGCATCAGATAAACTGACACAACGGAGCGTGAAAGTACAATCATAGCTTGCGCATGAACTGGCAATTGCCCTCCACCGTTGATGTTCCCTGATCACCTCTGTCCTCTGAAAAAGTGGGTTCAGTTTAGATGCGCTTCTTGCTTCTCTGTAGAATGGGTAACTATAGAATTCTTTGAGCAAAAATGTACAATCTTGGTTCTTGGGTTCTTGGCATGACAAAATCCAATCAGCTGTTTTGTCCTGTACTCCTGTATGTGACACAGCAGGAATTTCGAGAAAATTATTATTTATGTTTTTCAGAGGGCAAAGAATAACCCTGACACGTCAGAACGGGCCCACTTGTCATACACCCATCGGGTGACGACGGCATCACGTGATCATGTCACGTGCACCCCTCTCCTTCAAAACTGCTCTCCAACTCCTTCAGCCGGCGTCTCATCTGCCGACGCCACCACTCACCAACTACTCTCCAGCTTCAGGCTCCCTTCCTTCCTCCCCGACCCAGCCAGGGCGGCGGAGATCCCTAGGCCGTCGGCCGAGATGGCGGCCGCGCTGGCCCTCGCGATGGCGCTGGCCGTCGCGTCGCTCCGCGCGGAGGCGGTGTGGCTGGACGTGCCGCAGTCGGGGACCAAGTGCGTGTCCGAGGAGATCCAGTCCAACGTCGTCGTGCTCGCCGACTACTCCATCATGTACGAGTCCCACCCCTACTCCCACCCCACCATCGCCGTCAAGGTAACCTATTATCTTCCACGATTCTCTTCTCCTTTCCCTGATCCAGGGTAGCGAGCTTTGATGTGGTTGCCGATTAGTCTGGAATGGTAAGAGTTCCGTTCCATGGCGATTTTCTGCATTAAATAGAGCTGTGCAGTGCGACAGCAGGAATTTTTGGGCCCTGGGGCTGCCGGATACCAACAATTTGACCGGAAGTGAACTACCTGCCGGTGATAACGCTCCATTAGTGAATTTGTGCTGCAGATAGGGAGAAACTTGTGCCTTTTGGAGTGTGTTCGTTTTACTATGAGTATAAATTCGTCATGTCCTGTAACGGTGTAACCTGTTTCCCGGCTGAAAAGCAGTCATCCAGCATTCTATGTCTGTATCTTGACTTGCTTCGATGATATGTCTACACAGAAACATTAGTCATAAATTTTTAGTTTGTCAAGCTGTAGGCCTGCTGCGTTAACTATATTGCAATTCTAGGATTCATGTTGATATCAAATGATGCTAGGTGATTCATCGTAGGGGCTCTGGCGATTTATTGTCTAGTGAACTATGTAATATTCCATTAGGTCAAATAGACAGTAAAACCACAATTAATAAGATGTGTTCTATTGCAAGCAAAAAAGTCAGACAAATCGAGTCTTAGAGCACTGAAGTGAGCGAGTAAGGGCTGAGCTCAGGTTTTTAAATGTTTTTTTAATATTCTAAACTCCATATATGTCTATACTGTTCTAGACTTTGTGCTTTGTCTGAATAGCGGCTAAGATAACAGGCATGATAAGATCTTGTAAATTAGTTGTGTCACTAGGATTTATCATGTCTGCATCATCTCCATCTTAGACGATAAAGAACCAGATTCGTTTCTCACCTCAGATTTACCTCATCATACATGGTAAATAATCAGCTTCATTTCTCACCTCGGATTTAATGTGCTTTGAACATCCATGAACTACATCTAGGCACTGAGCATATATTCTGTTATGTTGAGCCGTGCCTATGGTTGTTTTGCGTATTTATAAGTGCATGGTTTTGAACTATAATATATTTCAGGGTCAAAATTTCAAGTTCACTTTAGTCCCAGTATTCATTAGAGAAGAAATGCTAGTTCATTCTGATCTGATTGAAGTTACCAATTTGTTTCTTCTGTTGACTATATTCAGACGTGTGAAGTAAAAAATCTGATGTATGAATTGCTACTATACTGTAAACTCTTACTGTTGTTATTATATAAATCTGATGCGTTATGCAGGTTACTTCACCATATGGGAACACCTTACATCACAGTGAGAATGCTACAGTTGGTCAATTTGCATTCACAACTGCCGAAGCTGGAAACTACCTTGCATGCTTCTGGATAGATAGTGCGGAGAAAGGATCAGGAGTATCTGTGAATCTTGACTGGAAAATTGGCTTTGCAACAAAGGACTGGGATGCTATTGCTAAGAAAGAAAAAATTGAGGTTGGAATATGAACAGCAGTACCAAACTACAGTCATGTGCTGTGAACTAATATTCAATGCAATATTTGGTGCTGTCAATTGGACGTAACCTCTCTGTTTTTTTTCTGCAGGGTGTCGAACTAGAGCTTCGGAAACTTGAAGTGGCAGTGCAGGCCATTCATCAGAACTTGATATACCTCAAAGAAAGGCAAGTTATCTGTTCTACCTTTCTGTGGAAACATCTTTTGTTCTGGCAAATCTTTTACTTAAACATAAATCTGTGATATTGGCACTGGAAGGTTGTTTTACCCTGGAAATATCAGTTACATGGATTTCAACTTCAAACCTGCCATACAGCAGAGGGTTTGTTTTAGTTTTGCTAAGAAGATTTTTTAGTATGTGTGATGATGTCTGAGATGGGAATCCCAGAGGTTTCTTGCCCCGTATTTTAGGTAGCTGCATGGCTAATGATTGATTTGATCTGTCCATGCAGGGAAGCACAGATGCGGACTGTGAGTGAGAAAACAAACTCAAGGGTTGCCTGGTTCAGTATTCTGTCCCTAGGTGTCTGCATCGCGGTATCAATCTTGCAATTGTGGCATCTCCAAGGGTTCTTCAGAAAGAAGAAGCTCATCTAGATTTACTCCTTTGATGTTGCACTGTGGATCAAATGTTGTTCACCTTGAAAAGGGACAATTTTGTCTACGTCAGAACGTTTCACACCAGTGATGACAGATGAGCAAGTCGTATTGTATGTATTTTTAACTACGATCGAATGTAATGCTTATGTTTGTGGAAAGTTGTTCACATCTTCAGGCTTCAGCACATAGAACCAGGATATTCCATCCTGGCATGTTGTAGAATCAGAAAAGTGAACCCGCCCCAGCTGCAAAATTTGTGAGTACAATGTGTTTTGTTGCTTTCCAATTGTTATTACCGATGCTAACTCTTGGAGTTGGAGAGGACGATCCAAAGAATCGCAGATTTGCAATAGGCTGCCTATGAGATGTCGAAGTACAACTATACTAGTACATAGCGCAGGTGTGAACTAGCAAAGGGGCAGATTTCTTGGCGCCCCTTGGGTATTGTACAGCGCTTTGGTATGCTGAGCGTTGGTGTAAAGAAATCTTATCAGGAGCATTGTAAACTTCAACGGAACATCACTTCACAAGCGATGCGCTCGCACTGGCCTTACTTGGTGGCTGGTGGGTGACATCACTTCACAGCAACTGAATTGACTGTTTAGGTTGCAAAAAATGAAATTGATACGGCAACACTGATTGGGTTGAGAGAATATCGTATAGCGTCAGCGAATGCCGTTTTCACGTTTACTTGTGGTAAATCCAATCAATTTGACCATTGTTCCGCCGGTAAATCCTGGTGTCACGCCTTGACGCAACTAACACAACTTTATCAACTATCGGAGGCTATAAAAACCTGAAGTGTTGTCCTATCTTAAACAAAAAAAAAAGAGATTATTTTCTAGCGTGCTCTTGATGTTACTAGATGAAAAAACGTGGAAGAGCAAAAGTCAAAACAACCGGAGATAAAAACATTTTTCTCCGTTCAAAACTAAACCAACAACCATTGACAGCCGGCCAGCGTTGTTATCGTTGGGAACATTCCCATCCTCCGCTCCTAACACCCAAAGGCCAAACCCATCAATCACCATTCACGTCGCCGTTGCGGCAACGGCGAACACCAGCGCCAGCTCTCCAGCTACTGCCCCCTAACGCAACGCAGCCGCCGCCTCCAGCTTAGATGGTCTCTCCACACTGAAGAGCCGAAGAGAGACGAGTGCAAGCCAGATGCGCTCGCCATGGGCAAGGCCGGTCGCGCTGAGCAGGCCTTCCCCAACGCTGCGCCGGCGACCACGTCCAGCCACCGCCGGTGTGGTACCTTCGTCGGCAATTTGGTCAATGGAAAGTGCGTCTCTGTGATGCTACTGGCCGTTGGCGTGTTCCTCTCGGCCCTCCTCATGCTGCTTCATCTCCGGGCATCAGGAGGCGGCGTCCCTGATGTCCCTGACATACCCACCGGTAAGTGCAGGAACTTCATTCATGCCGAACCAATTCAAAGCTGGCATGATCACAGTCTTCGTCAAATAGAAACAAAGGAGACATAAATCTTTGGTAAAGTGGAATATGAAAAACATAACTTGTTAGCAGAACAAAAAAAACATTAGCAGTTTGTCCGGTCTTCCACCATTATTTTACCCCCTTTTAACACCCAAATATTCGTTTCTGAAGAAGAAATCGAGGGAGGCTTCGTTTTGTTAGTGCCACACTCAGAAATAGCTTCAGAAGACAGAAGACTCGAAAAAGAGATATATAACCAAATAGGAGTGCCTAATAGTAAGGTACGAAGTTCACTTCAGTAGTTCAGTAGAAGAAACATTTTGCCAAGTAACTGAATATTGGCTGACAATTCTGCAGGTTTCAGTTTCCATGCGTCCATACGATTACACCAACACCACCTATGTGAAATTCTGTGTTCTTCCAGACCCAAGAAATACCTCCATGAGCATAAAATCCATCGATGCGCTGAGAACATCTCTGATAAGACTAACGCTTCAGCAGCTGAATTTATCTTTGACACCGTGTGTTTTCGGAAACCCACTTTGCTTAGAGATCCTGGGATTTCCAGGAGGGATTACACTTATGCTTCCACATAATGCTTCTCATGCCGGCCCAGTTCAGCCTCTCTTCAACATCACGTTTGATTTGACAATTCGTGAAGTAAGGGAGTTTCTTGAGGAGATGAAGGATGAGCTTGCATTAATACTGCAGAAGAGACCAGATGAGGTCACCCCACTCTTTCCCTCTCATGCTCTAAAATCACATTACCTTGAATATTTTTCTTTAAAGATCTTGACATCAAGTCACAGAATATTAATGCAAAATCGGAAATGCAGGAATTATTCGTCAAGTTGACAAATATGAATGGCTCAACAGTCGCAACACCAGTTACAGTCCAAGTTTCCATTTCCCTGAGAGATCACAGCAATTTTCTACACTCTTACAGGCTGAAACAGCTAGCCCAGATAATCAAAGCATGGAGTCCAAGAAACCTTGGCCTAAATACTTCAATTTTTGGAACAATTAGGGATCTGAAGTTGTCTCCACTCCTAGAAGCTTTCCTTCCATCCTTGGCTCCTAGCTTGCCTCCAATGCCAACACCATCCATATCCTGGCCCCCAATATCAGAGCCCCCCAAAACCAATGTATACAGAGATTTTTTATGCCCTGCTTTGGTGAAAAAACAAAATGAAGCCACTCCACATCGCAGGTTAATGCGTGTATCTTCAATGGTGATTTCTCCAAAATTGTCAGCATGGCTTCACAGGAAATACGCATTTGAAGGCAAGATGGCAGCACCCACATTGGTTGTGCCAGTACCAGAGAAAAAAATGACGTAAGTTGTTTTAGGTTTCATCAAAACATCCTTCAAATTTTGTTCAGTTTTGTTATAAGATTGATTTACATTTTATTAATGATAATCACATAGCTTATATCGTTGCAACTATGAAGCATGCAATTGCCTAAAAATGAGAGTGCACTACCCTATATGGATACAGGATTTTGGATATATGCTTGTCTGTTGCTTGTCTGAGACTCTGAATATTGATTCTGTGCTGAATGGCCTCTAGGTACTTCAACAGTTGAGTAAGCTTCCGAAGCTCTGGTGTGCCCATGCAGTCTATAGTAGAGCATGATCCTTCCATGTAGTTTCTTGTTACACCAAGGTGAGGATGAAGTAGTTGTGTCTAGGTCTCTAGGCTAACGTTGCAAGAAATATCAGTCAAGTGTAAATAGAAAACGGGAAGTTTTTACCAGAAAACTGGAGAACTCCCAAGCTCCATGTATAATAGTGGGCCAACAGCGATTAAATGGCTTGCCCATCTGTCAGTTAAAATAACTTTATCCATTGCCCCATCGCAAGCGTTCACATGAAGAAGATACTTGTGTTCTTGTTGGTTTACTGGTTGGATCTAGTTTGAGCATTGAAATTTCTTTATTGCCTCTGGTTTTATGGCCTTCTACTTCTGCCTTCCTTCCTTGTGACATTTTTTACCATCATGATGCATATTCCAAGATAAGTATTTGGATCGCTACATATGAATTATTTTCTCAAAGCAATGCACAAATATAAAAGATTTCCTCACAGAACGCAAGTCAAGAAAAATGAAAATCATGTATCTCATCAAGAAATTTGACAGCATACAACAGTATCGATTGATAATTTTACAGCTGGAGGTACTGATTCATCAAATAAATCCTTGCTCTTTTCAACAACAATAAAATGCCTCTTACTGATCAAACGCAGAATAAATTTTCTTCTGTACGAGCTCCACACTTAGACGAGGCGATAATCTGGGAAGTATTTCCTGCAACATGAGTGTCGAACGAATTAGGGAGGAGCTGCACGAAACAAACTACTACCCCAAAGCATGCTTTAAAGCTTCATAGTTGCCAGTTGGTAGACGAATTGAATCAGAGAGTAATGTAATGATACCTCGGTGCCATCGGGGAGCACCTTGGCCAGCACCGGGATCTCGTACTGGTACAGCCGCTCCCACTCCGGATTCGTCGTGATGTCCCTCTCCTAATTGTGGCATCCAAAATCCAAGTCAAGCAAGCATCCATCTCGGAACGAACTAGTTAATGCGTGGAAGTAGCCAGCAATCTAGCTTGCCTGGAGCTCCAGTGACGCGAGTGAGTAGGGCGTGCCGGCGAGCAGGGAGGCGGCGTGGAGCTTCTCCTTGAGACCGTCGCAGAGGCAGCAGCCGGGCTTGGTGTACAGCACCAGCCTCCGCGTCGAGCCCTCACCGGCCACGGCTGCGGCTGCGGCGCAGAGGGCTCGGGATGGAGGCTGGCGGCCACGCAGCGCGAGGCGGGAAGCGGCGCGCGGGAGCGCGTACAGCGCCGCCGCCATCGGCTCGGTTGCTTTCCTCGGCGGTGGTTTATCGCCGACGAGGCGTTGGCCGCGCAGATGTGGGGAGACGGACGGCGGCGCGGGTCGGGTATGGAGATTGCTTGACATGGGCTAAATCAGTTTTACACCTATTCATGGGCCGGTCCGTGGTCCCCGATGATGTTAGTGGGCCTTGTCTGGGCTTGCTTGCGTGATGAAAGTGGTGGTACTTCGACATCAACTTGTTTTTTCTTACCCTGTTTTTTCTTTTCTTTTTATCACGACATCAACTTGATGCAATGCAAAAGAATACCAGTTTAATATCAAGAGACGCGGAAGATAAAAATTTCAGCAGGTGTGTATTGTAATTAGCATATACATCCGATCAGATCAATTTTGTTGGTTAAAAAAAACAGCCTGTATTAGAAACAGTGGTCCTTTTCTAATTCAGCACGAACTGATAGTAAGCTTATCGCTACTTTTGTGTGGACCAGGGTAATAGGGCATGCCGATCATAAATTAAGATTTGATGGATAAAATAGCAGAAGATGTTCCTGCTTCCTGTTATCCTGTAGTCGGTAATTGGTCAAGTTTTTGGGTCGCCTCCAAGCTATAATACTAGTATAGGTTGCAATCCGTATCATCTTTTTTTTTCTAACCAACAATATATATCATATTTCTTTCACTTGCTCTGTCATGACTATGTTATGGTGCTTTTGCAGTAATGTTATGTTGTATTAAGTTTAGGGTATGAATGAAATCTTACTTTCACTACATCTGGATACATCAGAATATATGCCTGCAGCAATACATATATGCTGTTAAGCATTATGAAGTATCAAAATTCGATGTGGAACGGCTGAAAAAGTACAGAGTACAGTATACTGCTCCAGGGGAAAAAATATTCAGGTACCTGAATATCTGGGTAATACTGCATTTGCAATATTACACCGTGCAGTTTTCTAAACATTTCGAATTATATTATTTTTATGATGCAATAGTGTTTTATACAGATTCATCCGTGAATTTATAATTAAAAAATTAGAAATGCGATAGGTAGTTTGATCCAAACCGTTGGGTTATGGTTCTGTAGCCCATATCAAGGTGGAGATGGGGACCTGTCAGCCACTACTAGTAGTTTTCAGTGATTGTAAAAGGCAGATCACTGAGGTGATTGTTGCAGACACTAAGTAGGTGGTAGTTGGAATCACTTTATGTAAAAGGTTTTTGCAAGATAGCTGTCGTGAATTCCGAAAACTTATTAGCAGCACATATTCGTTCGTGGCTCCCAATTATCCTCGCAATATAGTCTTGTTTATTTCTCAAACTTTTGAAATGGTCTTCGGTACTGTTGTCGGTTGATGTGGATCCTACGTTTAAAAGTGCAAAAGGACTGAGAATTCTAATGTTCCAGATTCTGATCCTAGATGGGTGTTGTAAACGTTGATCAAGTGAGTCTTGACCACGGCAAAACGTCTGCTCATCTTTGGCAAAAGCTATCCCTGGCCATTGGCCAGAGAGCAAACACACACAAGTAGAAGAAATCTATGCAATGCAGTTGTTAGATGGCCCTCCTTTTCTGGAGCAAGAAGACTCGAAACGCTTTCCGAAGAAGTGAATAGGAGATTTCAAGCATCCTAACATCAAGTACTAACCACAGCAGAAAATGGTAACTGCACAGAGTTGGGCATGAGATCTGAAACACCTAAAACTAAGCTACAAAAACGCAAGTCCATGCTCCAGGAATCCCCCAACTGTTAGGCAAGAAGTAGGTAACCGATACCCTGCAAGTTCTCCAGCCGGCAGAATTCTTCGCCCTTTTGCTAACCAGGTTAACACCCTCCCCTCACATGCACCACTAGAAAAAACCCATCGCCCAAAGGGCAAAGCGCGAACGAATCATCCTGCTCGCTCGCACGTAACCGGAAGCTTCCCGGTGTCCCCTGCTCCTAATGCAGTCCAGCTCCTTGCCGCGAGGACCTGAAAGATACGCCTGCTGCAACGAGTTAACCACTCCCGCTGTCCATTTCCATCCACTTTGACGATCCATCCGACGAGTCCCAGGAGACGAAAAAAGAAGACGAAAACAAGAAAATCGTAAAGCGATCGCATCATCTTGGAGGATTTTTTTTTTCTGCGGGCTAGGCTGTTAAACCGCGTCGAGCGTGGGCCTCTGACGGCAGCTGATCCGTTGGCTTGTGCGCACTCATTCATGAGCAGTTTGCTGACCTCTCAGAGACCTGTTCTTCTTCCTTCCGTCGCTGGACACCTGTCTGAGGTGGACGGCTGCTGCAATTCATGTTGCGAGATAAGGGAAGAAAGATCTGAATTGAAAGCAATCCTGTCCGATTTTAATGTGGTGCTAGCGATCGAGTATAGTATCTGATCAAGACTTTCTGTTTGAAAAATGGGGCAGGGTTTTTGGTCGCTAGCTTGCCCTCCCTGGCCTTTTGACCCTCCTGGATTTCAGGTTTTGCATTGCATCGCGGTTACAGAAGACCGTCCTTTTCTCTATCTTGTTAGTATATGTCATCTTTCGTATGCGTGTATCGTGGCAAGCAGGGAGTCGAGCATTATATTACCGGCACTAAACTACTGAAAATAGTCATGGTCAGGCTGGATATCATGAGGTCATCATAAAGCAACATGTTCGCTGCATCTTAGTTTCCTTGATACGTCGAGGGCTCCTCCTGCGTCGGCAGGTTGTGGCTTTCACACAATGTGCTCCCAACAGAGTAACACTGATACAGGCAGTTGTCTTTTTTTTTTTGACACGATGACAGTCATCTCAGAAAGTGAGTGGATGTTGGTTCTTATACTACAATATTATTACCGTGTGCTCTCACAGTTAGAGTTCAATCCTATCAGAAGGCAGCACCTGTTGTAGACAAGATTGTTGTCAAATGGTTAAAGGTCAGGAAGGAATAAAATTTTCCCAACTGCTGCATCGACAATAGGTGCACAATGTTGTTTATTATTAGCTGCCATGAAGGGGGAAAAAACTGTAAACCAAAACATTAATGCTAGACCTAGACACCGGTATCTTGACCGTAATGTTTAGCTCTCTAACCACACTTAGTTGTAAACCTTTATCAAACATCGCATCACGCGAAAAGCTAGCTATATAAAAAAGCACCACCGTTCACTGACTTGACTGAGAGACTGAAAGCGCTCTTACAATCATAGTACATCTGGCCGCCATTTTACCTATCCTTTTCCTTCCTCCATCAAATAAAATTAAGCCAGTAAAGAAAAAGGCCACGGCCCTATGCATCCTACTTTGACCGACTAATGTCCTGGTCGGTAATTAGAGATACTCGTACTCTGGCCACCAGAGCAATTAGAGGCAGTATATAAAACTCCTGCAGCCATGCCCTACCTGCCTCCCTGGGCCAACAGAACCCCAGCCAGCCCAATGAAAACATACATCTTCCCGGGTAATAAACAAGTGCACGGCCGTCGGCCGAGGCGCAAGGTATCTTCCCGGAGGATGATCTCTCTTCTCACCCTTTGTGCTGCATAAACAAGCTCATCCTGAACAAGTCATGGGGAATCCATATTGTTTTACTATACGCTTAGCCTAGCAGTAGAAGTAGCTTCCTTTGACCAATCACATGACGTGGGCACACGGACGGAGACCAGCTAGCTAAGCGTGAGATCTTCTGTGTGCTCCGTGTGGCCGCTGGCTTCTACTAGCCTCCGAGGTTCAGTTCAGTTATATTTCGATGGCGACGACGGTAGGGTAGCAGCGCAGCATGGCATCGGTCGGATCGAGCAGTGTCAAGGGCATGATGGCATTGGCGTGCTCGGCCGTGGAGAGTGTGTGTACGGAGGGATGGAAAATTGAGGACATGGAGAGGACGCCCCAAGTCAAGATCGGGCACGCGGTGGGGCTCGGATCCGGGAGGGCGGCAGCTGGCGGCCGGCGGCCTGGAACCGTGCGGCGGCGGCATGCCGGGGACCCGGAGTTGGACATGGACTAGCCGGTCAATTAGCCACGTCTTTCGATCTGGCCGCGAAAGAGATCACTTGTTTATATGGCTTCTGTAGCATCAGGGCCTTGGTTTTAGGCAAGCATTGTTTCGTGCAGCTGATGGGTACCGATCGCTCAGTTGCCTAGCTGATGGTGTTCAATGAGCGACTGCGAGCTCATTCATTGTCCCTGCATTTCTTCATCACTCATCAGTACGTGAAAACAGATCACGAAAGCTACCCGTCAGTGTTCATCAACAGCAGTTTTGGACAATCGATCTTAACGACTGAAAGTGTCTGAATTCCGAGGTGAGAAAGCATGGCATTTGTGAACGCTACTTGGCACGACTTCCTTCGTTCGCTACCTCCCTTCCTGGGAAGCGAGAGACCCACGCTCTTGTGCCTTTCTCGCTCGCTGACAGCGCCGACGTATGCGTACGCTCGAACCATGCGTTGCATCGATTTCGAGTATACTAGCTCTGTGTTCTGTTCTGCGTTCATACAGGCTGACTGGCTGAGACTTTCCAAGCGACAACCTGAACCAAAGGCTAGCTTGCGCTGGCACGATCGACGCGCGCCCACCGTCGCCTGTCTCCCTGCTCCGCCACGGCACATTTTTATCGTTCCATCCTTTTTCCATGGATATGATACATCTGCACTGCACAGCAACGCGATCGAACTAGTTGTGGCTCAAATCAAATCGTAGTACGGTAACACATGTGCTCGAGTCTCACGTCGTACAGATCGGCGTCGCACGGCTGCCAGCGGATGATCACGTACTGAGCGATACTATCATACCCCCACAGTCCGCAGGCCCAGCAGATGAGAGTCCTACGCGGAGCAACGTCAGCGCGACCACAGCAAGCATCGCTATCCCGGAGCGGGGAATCCCCCACCACACCAAGCTAGGTAGGTGCGGACGCGCGGTGTGCCCATGGACATTGGTAGCTGATGCCGATCGATCTCTCATCTCCCGTCCGCATCAGCCTCGACGCGGTTTGCGGTCGGAGGCCAGTGCGGCTCCAGCTAGCAGCTGCAGCTCCCCTCCGCTCCTGCCTGCCTGACTGCCGCGCGACTGACCAAAGCCTAAACGCTCGCGGAACCCACCACGCACGCCCCCACCTCCGTACGCGCCGGTTGGTTGGTTGTTGTTGTGCCAAGGGCCCAAGGCTCCCAGGCCAGGCCAGGACTCCCCGTCTGCTGACGCCGCATCCGCCTCTCGGCTCGGCGCGGCGCGGCGCGGCGCGGCGCGGCGGCGCCTCACGCTCTCTCTCTCCGCTACGTATATCCAATCCAACGATGGGGTCGGGTCGCCGTCGGCGTCGCGTCCCCCACACACACCGCGCTCGCGTCGCGCCTCGGACGGACGAAGCTGCGCACGAAGTCGCCGCGCATGTTACCCAAACGAAACGAGCCTGGCCGGTAAGCTAGCACGGTGGCGCAGCGCCCCCACCTGGCAGCCGCCGGTTCGTGGCGCGCGCGTGGGTTCTCACCACACTGTGCAATGCGTTCGCGGCCGTGCGGTACTCGAGCAGGGCAGACACGGGTCCGAGCGCGTGCCAGACTTGCCATCGGCGGTTTCTGGTGTGTCTCCTCGTCGTCGCTCGTGTCGTACGGCCGGGGATGCTCGAGATATATCGATGGAATCTGCCTGTCGAGTGTCGACCGTCTCGTTGAATATTGGCAGGGAACGAGAGCACATGTGCCGGGCTCTCTAGCTCTGCGTGCCGTTCCGTGGAGCGGAGGGGGATGGGCGGCGCACAGTGCGTTCCTGTGCGTGGTCAACGAGCCGGCTGTTCACAGTGGGAAAAAAAAGTAACTTTAGCACATGGTTAAGGAAGACGTGTTTGGTTGGGTGTGTTTGTTATTAGCTACTAATAAAAACTAAAAAAAATGTGTGTAGTTTTTCCTCAGGTTGTCCTGCGTACAGCTAGCTGGCGTGTCCATGTACACGGACGTCGACGATGTGCAGTGGCGTGTGGCTAGCCAATTGAGCGTGCTTGTTGATGTGAACAAGTTACGAATTCATGATTAGTGTGACTATATGTGACGTACTGAGGGCAAGTGATCTAAGGTGTAGAGCATGTAAATTGTCAGGGCGCACCGGTGTTTAGTATACAGATCAAGCTGCAAAAATGGCATGGCAAACACAAAGTTTTTTTTTTTGAACGAGCACAGAGACAAAGGCTGGCCTGGCAGTCTAGCACCATTACACCGACCACAAAAAAGGGGCACACTGGCCAGGCCAGTCTAGTTTGCACATCTGTACATCGCAGAATGATGACCGATCGATTGTTATTCCCTTCCCTTCCCCTGGTGATCGATCGATCGATGGAGCGTGCATGCAAGCCACTGCACGGCACGCCAACAACACTAATCATACTTATCATGTAATATGCGGCATGCATGCTGATGGGCTCATGGCTTATCCACACTTGAGTAAACTCGAAGCGTACACCCTGTCGTCGCCGAGCCGCTGCTGACATGCTGCGTACGTACGTCGGGAATCACTAGGATCCTTCGCTCCTCTCTCCATACTAGTATCTTAGTATTTTCCCTCTGAATTATTGCAGAACGGTAGCAGTACGTACTGGCCAAGTACGATCGAATATGGATGCTGTATTGGATAAATTAAAGAAAAAAAAAGAAATGAAACGAATACAGGCGAGAGGCGATATCAGCGTGATGTGAACAAAAAATCGCTATAAAAATGCGCACCACACGCAGAGCCAAATGAGGCCAGGCAAATCATCTAGGAACAGTCCTCTGGCCACTGATGCTGCTGCGCCCTATAAATAAGCCATCGGACGCTACGCTTGACACCAGCCGGTAGCCACACACACCTACCCCAGCTAGCCACCGAGTATTCTTGCTGCATTCTTCGATCGAGCTCTCTCGTCTTGCACACTCCTAACCATCGACATCATCGCGCATCGATCGTGCTTTGGTAGCAGTCAGAGCATCAATCATCAGAGACCAGGGATCTGTCACAGGAACAGCAAGCGGCACGTACAGCACGCGCGCGCGTCAGGGTTTTGCGACGCCATGGTGAAGCAGCAGGGCGGCGCGCAGCTGATGATGCAGGACGCGGCGGTCGACGGCGCCGGCAATGCGGCGGCGGCGGCGGCGAGGGAGCATGTCGCCGGCGGCGGTGGCGGGAATAGGCGACAGTACAAGGGCGTTCGGATGCGTAGCTGGGGGTCGTGGGTGTCGGAGATCCGGGCGCCCAACCAGAAGACGCGGATATGGCTGGGCTCCTACTCCACCGCCGAGGCCGCCGCGCGCGCCTACGACGCCGCGCTCCTCTGCCTCAAGGGCTCCTCCGCCGCCGACCTCAACTTCCCCGTCCACCTCCCCTTCCACATCCCCACCGCCGCCATGTCCCCCAAATCCATCCAGCGCGTCGCCGCCGCCGCCGCCGCCAATGCCGGGTGCAGCCCGCTAGCGCATCATCAGGCCACCGCCGCCACTCCCCTCTACTCCGCCGCCACCGCGGCCATGCCGGGCACCTACGGTGGCGACGCGTCGTCGGGCGCGAGCTCACCGGAGACCGGGAACACCGCCACCGGCCAGTGCTGCTACGAGATGGACATGGACATGGCCAGGGACATGGACGCGGACCTCGCCGCGCTCGCCGACATCGAGGCCTTCTTCCAGTCGCCAAAGTGCATGGAGTACGCCATGATGGACCCATGCAGCTCCTTCTTCGCGCCGGCGCCCATGACGACGACGGACGCGGCCAACGAGTGGGAGGAGGAAGGTGAGATCAACCTCTGGAGCTTCTCGGCCGTCAACTAACTGATGAATCAGCTAGCAAGCTCCTCCACCAGACATCAGTTCGGCGGTCAAGTGATCAGCTATGATCATCATCGTCATCATTCATCAAACTCAACACTGACTGATTAATCGCTACCGCAACCTACGTGATCAAGAATTGGTCACGATACAATAAGCATTACATATATAAATACACGATTAAGGATTATTTTATTCTTATATACTACTAGAAGTTAATTGTATTGTACTGCTAGTGCTAGGCTAATTGTGCAATGTGGGGGGAGCTCTCATGGAGCTACATGTTTTAAGGCAGCTTTCCATGGAGTCAAACCTCCTCTCAGTGTTGCATGCCATGCTATATGTGTAGAATCTGTGTTTCTGCAAGTGCAAGTAATGAATTATGATGATGTATTCCTACTTGTGTCCAAAGCATTGTCCCCTTTACTATTTCAGTCATTGGATGATATTATACTACTATAGTATCTAGTAGATACAGGATTTCTGGGATCCTCGTGACTGATTTTTTTTGTGTGTGGGCCATGTATGACTTATGGGTCCCTAGTGGCTTGCCCTATGCCCTTATTTTGTGTATATATTTACCTTCTTATCGCTGGAAGGAATGGAGCGCATCGAGCGCTACATGCCTCCTCGTGCGACACGTGCCGATCCGACGGCCGTGGCTTCGCATGAGGATAATTTTTTTACCGCTTCCGTATGAGGCATGGTGTTAATACATCATTGGTCGTAACTATATGCATTGTCGATGTACATCGAAAAAACGCCACCAACCCACACGCAAAAAAAAAAATTACTGCTTCCGTCAAATGAGGTACGAAGTTAATGCATCATGTGGTGGCAATAGGCACACACGTCGTCAATGTACGGTGAAAAAATCACCTGCCAACCACACGCTAATCGCCCGTGATCTCCTAACCAACACGTTTGCTAGCCCATCATTTGCAATATATGACTTCCGTCAGATGAGGCACGACGTCAATGCATCACGTGGTCGCCGTAGGCATACGTATCATCGATGTACGTCGAAAAATCACCACCCACCCACACGCTATTTTTTTTACCGCTTCGGTCAAATGAGGCACAACGTTAATGCATCATGTGGTGGCAGTAAACACACGCATCGTCAATGTACGGCGAAAAAATCGCCTTCCACCCACACACTAATCGTCCCTGATTCTCCTAACCAACACAGGCGGTAGGCCATCATTTTTCATATATGGCAGTAAAATTACGAATGAGCAGCCTCCGTCGTAGATGTGCGATATGATGCATGCGAAATAAATAAAATGACAAAAAGTCGTTTAGCCAGTTATGTCATGAAAATGCATAGTACGCACGTCCCTTAGTCTTTATGTCATAGTTACAAAGAAATTGAAGAGTTGTGTCGTATAATTAGACAAATATAGACTAATTACAATACTAATTGCAGAAGTTGAGACTACTTTATGAAACAACGATAGTGACTCTCCGAGTTTAACCCACTATTACCTGGCGCGTGTACGTGACTTGGGTGACTATTTTTTTTTACTATACACAACGTCAACTTGGCTATTTCATTGGACGTACGTAGTGGCCATATTTTTTCCTTTCTATATCTTTTGGCATATCATAGCATGTTTTTGTGTTGGCCCGTTTGCCATGATAGGCTCGGCCTGCTAGTTGCGTATCCATCCTTCTGTCGTTGGACACAGCCTGCTACGTCCAGTGCAGCCTATATAACCAGTGATGTACGATATATAATTGTGTTTAGATATATGGCTAAAATTATTTATCAAAAAGTAAAAAATATATATTTGTATTGGGGTGTTTTTGATACTAATTAAAAGTATTAAATATAGACTAATTACAACACAAGACGAATAAATAAGGCCTAATTGTTTCATGATTTGACAATGTGGTGCTATAATAACTATTTGCTAACGATCATGCTCAATTGATTCGCTTGACGATTTAGCCTAAGGGTTCTGTAATTAGTTTATGTTTAGCCCACCTAATTAGCATACAAACCCTCGATGTGGCATCATATAAACTTTTACTCAAGGATCAATATAGTTAATACATATGCTGTTTTTTAGTTGTACTATTTTTCTTTTCCATTGTTGCTTTACGTTGGGTTGAAAGGCCTTCAATATGTAAAACAACGCTAACCCAGTCAACAAATTTTAACACTACACCTAATTACTAACACTTCAAAATAATTTGAAAAAAATATTACAGCTTTCAATATGAGCGCGGCGAAGCGCGCTAATCTTTCTAGTACTAATATACAGTGACAATACCCCTCAATCCCTCGTTCTCTTTAACCTGAACCTCATATGTGAGATTTTTATGCTTATAAGCTACTGCCGCAGTTAAAAGATTTGTCCCCTGGGGTAAAGAAATGAAAAATATCAGTATTCATTTACTAGCTAGAATTATGATTTGGGAAAGCAAGAAATCTATATCAGGCTTCTGCTTGGATCAAATTCAGTCTCCGTTGCTTTCGGCGGGGCTGTGAAAATACAAGCTGTGTTCCAAATACTGCTAGTATCACTAGATTTAAATAACGAGGAAATCCATAGAGTGAGCAATTGCTGCTGAGAAG
Organism: Digitaria exilis; assembly: GCA_015342445.1. Lineage (NCBI taxonomy): Eukaryota > Viridiplantae > Streptophyta > Magnoliopsida > Poales > Poaceae > Digitaria > Digitaria exilis. The sequence continues at coordinate 1,660,420 of JACEFO010001619.1, forward strand.
TCCAACTGCACATACTCATGTCAAAATAGTAGTAAAATTCAAGCAAGGAAGGTTGGGCTCCACTAAAAACACACACTAACAAAAGGAACACAAAATTCACTCCGTGCTGCTACTGTTACTAGATTTGAATTTGAATGACGAGGAAGGCAAAACACGGCTTTCAAAGAGAGGGGAAAACTAACAGTTCGAACCGGGCTCGGATTCGACTCCTCTCATAGACCCCGATTCGAGATTAAGTCGATTGAAATTCGAGCCGAGTTCGGTCATTCTGGGCTCGCGAGCCGACCTCGCAAAGCTCTCGATGACGTTGCAGAAGCACGTTAATGACGTCATATACTTCCTCCTTCCCACAATATAATCATTTGAACCATTCAAATGCAAAAAATACTCTCTCCGTCCCAAATTGTAAGTCGTTCCAACTTTGACCACTCGTCTTATTCAATTTTTCTTTTGTAAAATATCATATTTTTTTTGTTACGGGCTAGTAATAAAAGAATTTCAAGAATAACTCAAATTTGAATACATCTGCACAAATTTTTTTTAATAAGACGAGTGCCAAAAAAAAGTCAAACAGCTTGCAACTTAGATTTGAGGGAGGATCTCAACTACGGAAAGACATTTTTACCCTCATTTTACACTTACACTCACCGACTTTACACCCACCCACCGACCCATTTAGCACAAAATTTAAACCCTAGGAATGCTCGTATAATATTGATGGCTCAGTTCTTGGTGAACTGAGATCGAGCCCAACATCCAATCCAAAGCCCTCCAAAAGGCTTCTAGGCCCAAGAGCAGCCGGCCTCGATAACGTTGATCCTGCATCCGGCCCATGCCGAGCCTCTATCGATCACGAGCTTGAGGCTCCGGCTCGCTCGAGCTCGGCTGAGGCTCGTTGACAGCTCTGCATCCGCATCGGAGAAACCCAGACGCCCTAGGAGTTAAGCACCAATCGTCGGCCTCCCCGCTACTCGCCCGCCGCCGCCGCCGTCGCCGTCGCCAGCCATGGGGTACACGAAGGACAAACTCCTCGCGCGCCTCCAGGTCGGTACCACTGCCACCTCCACCGCCTCCGCACCATCCTTCGATTGCTCCCGGCCTTCTCGGATTGCTTCCTCGCGTAGCGCCAAGGCGACGGAGATCTGCCAAATCCGGCAGCCATGGTCACATCAGCACCCCTATCTCTACCACCATCGAGATACTTCCGTCGAGCTTGTTTTTGTTGGAGATTAGCTTAGCCGTAATCCAAGCGCTAAAAGGCGTCGCTTGCTCCCTGAATGTGCATAATACTATAATAGCGACACTGCATCATGAAAACACCTAGCTTCACCATGCAACTCCGCCATTTAAGTTTCAGTTTGGTGCTATTTTCTTCTGCAGGAGCTCAAGATTGACTTCACGTGCTACGATCACCCTGTCGTGTTGACAGTTGAGGAACAGGTCAGTGAACCAAGGAGTCCATGCCATTGTTCTGCGATGGTTTCTGCTAAATAATCGTGAGCGCTAATTGACTTTTTATTTGGTTTTGCCAGGCGAAATATGTTGGCCATTTAGGAGGCGCTTTGAGTAAAAATTTACTCTTGAAGGTATGCTTGTTGCAACTGATGGGACGCAGTTCTGGCTGATACACATTTTGTTGCGCACTAATGTTTCTGAATTATGAGTTTCAGGACAAGAAGCATCGCTTATATGTTGTTTCTGCGCTTGCTGGCACTAAAGTTGACATGAAAAGTAGGTAGCTTTGCCGATGATTACATCTTATTGTTCTTTATCTGGGCATCATGTTAATTAATTTTGCTTTCCCTATACTTCTAGTTCTTTCCCGACGTCTTGGTTTGGGAAAAGGCGGTCTAAGAATGGCTCCTGAGGAAAATCTTCTACAAGTACTTCAGGTCAGCCACTTATATGCTGTTTAGAAGTTAGAACTTTCAATTAGTCATAGGAACAATGAAGCCAAAAGAAAACGGTGTCGGGAGGGAGTGGTGACCTTCAGTTTACCAGGTTCACTAAAGACATGGCAATAAGTTTTCTGCCATTGTTTGTTGAGCGAGTTAGGATTTCTTCTGTTTTTTTTCTGTAGAGAGATCCATCTTTACCAATGGATAATGGTGCACTTGTGAGGCTGTTTAATTTCTTGATAGAAACAGAACAGTCTGCTTGAGATGAAAGCTCCTCCAGAGGATAGAGTTTCTGACTAGTGATTACTATTTATTTGGTTTTATACCTGAAAAAAAAATCTCTTTCTTCATTTTTAGTTAGGAGATTACATGGCTAGTTGTCTAGTTGGCTTAAGTGCATGAAGGTTTTTTATGAATGTAATTGAATAGCTCAGTTATTTACTGTTTTCCTTAAATGATTTGCTTATCTATTTTGCTTTTTTTTTATTATATTCAGGTGCCCTTAGGGTGTGTTACTCCCTTTGCATTAATAAATGAGTCTGCAAGGTATGTATTCTTGTGTTGACTGTATGATTCTCTCTCTCTCTCTCTCGTCAATTATGATACTCTTGATTGATGGAAAGCTGTTACCAACCACAATTTTATTCCAACTGCAATATGATAGTAGTGACCTATTTCTATTTGGAGCCTGGCCCATCAATTTGTGAGTCATATTTCTGACAGCCTGATAGAATCTGTTACTTTTGAAATATAAAGCACTTGATTGTTTAAATATTTCCTCGTTTTCTTTTCAAAAATGTTTTTTTAAACATCTAATGTACTTCTGCTTCATAGCGCTCTGTAGTTCTGTACTCTGAACAATTATCTTCCTATTTTTCTAATGCCTTTTGAGGTAATCAATTTAACTGATTCATCAATTGTGTTTTTTTGTACAGTGCTGTTTCACTATTACTCGATGAAGGTTTCAAGTCTAAACAGAGCTGCTACTTCCATCCACTGACAAATGATGTGACAATTGGTACGGTTCAGAACAGCAATTACTTTAAATTGTACTCTCGCTGTTCTAATTTATTAGTTTAACTTTGTTTTAAGCCAAACACCTCGAATTTAGACCAAGTTTTTAGAAAAAATATATTTGCATATATGACACCAAATAAATGTACTATAAAGATAGATTTCATGGTGGATTTAATGAAAGGGAAAATTAAGTTTGTAGATGTTGGTGCTTTTTTTCTATAGACTTGCTCAAAACTAGAGAAGTTCGACTTGTGAGTTGTGACAAAGCTAAAGTGACCTATAATTTGGAACAAAAGGAGTAGATAGTAGCTAATACTATTCTCGAATGCAAACTGTATGTTAGTCTCCCGTGATGCTTCTATCAAGTTGCACAAACAATATACCCTGACTTAGATAATGTTATATATCCTTATGTTTGATCTTTGATTTCATCTCAGCTCTTAGCTCAAGCAATCTGGATAAGTTTCTCAACTCCATTGGAAAGCAACCAGCATATGTGAACTTAGAGGTAATTGTTGGATCGTCGAGGTATCATTTCATTTTTAATTGCAGACATATGTTGATGTATCATTGCTTTGATGCAGCTTGCGCCAGCTGTGGGTAAGGATAGTCCTCCTGATCTAGCACATCTGGTGCCATCTGGTGTTCCAAATTCCTCAGAACAATCAGTCGATAAAGTGACATCTCCTAATGTCCCTCACCCAAATAATATTCCCAAAGAGACAGGTCAGCAAGTGATGCATGTTTTTTTCCCCCCCCCCAAATTTCATACCCTTGCAGTTATTTGCTTTATTCTATATATATGCAGACTGCGCTAGCAATTCTCACTTTCTCAGCTGTATGGTGTTCTGTTGAATCATCAAAATTTGCATGATTTTCCCACTTTGTTGTGCATACCTCACATCTATTTGGATTGCTGGCGTGACAAGGAAAGTTTTTTCTTTAGTATGTGCATTATATCAATATATATGCCAGCGAAAGAGAAGTGCTTGGTGGGACTAACATTTCTTCTTGGGGAATCTGAACCATTCCCGTACATCACTCCTCGCATGCTAGCAAGTAGCAAGAGCTTTGTACTTAGGTCAAGGTTTCTTAGGAGTAAGATAAATGTTTGTCACAGTTTTTTTAAAAGATTTTTTTTATCACTGTTATTAGAGCAAACTAATAATAAGCTTGTGATCAATTGGTCCATATACTGTCTGCAAGCAAAAGCAATGAATCTTGAGACAGCTGTCATGAAATCATTCACCTGAGGCACCGTTTGGATGGGTTAGAAATGTGATTAGTTTCAATCCACTGTTTAGATATGGGGTTTAGGTAAATACAGAAGAGTTTGGGCACAAATGAGAACTTCTTTTCTCACTGATCCATTCCAAGTGGAATGGGTGGGTTACCAATGGGCTACTGCAGGATTACAAAAAATGTCCTTTTACATTCAAGCAATTGTAATTTTAGGAAAGGTGGCCATAGCCCAAACCAATTCATGCCATAGAGGAATGAGGAAAAAACCCCCTCATAAAAGACCCATATCCACCTGTATGCAATCCAATCCCCAACCCCACCTCCTCCCCCACCAACAATCTACTATCCAAATGCCACCTAATAAGCCATTGAAGCGATCAGTTGTTATATTGGGGGAATGTGCAGGTATCCTGTAGTAGTTGACATGCATTATCCACTATGTACCTTGAATTTTGTCTTGAATTGTTTAATTACATGCAATGGTCATTTCTGGAGTGATTTGGCTTCCAAAGAGAGAATTGATTAGTTTCTATTCCTTGTCCTTAGCTCATAAACATCACAGCACAAGGATGTTGCAACAGTCTGTTGCTCATTGTTTGTCCTATGCATATTCATGTGTTTTATATTTGTAAACTGTCCTGAGAATAGGATTTCTTAAATTTCAATATTTGACCATGACAATTTGTCCATGATCAGAAGTGAAGGCTAAGCCCAAAGTTCAGAACAAGGGTGCACAAATGTCGCAGAACAAAGTAGATAAACCCACTGATGGTACCAGTGTTGACAAATTTGTAAATGATGTGTTTGACATCATCTCCCCATTCTTGTCTGAGGTAAGCCGCTTATCTATGATAACCTTCATTTGTAGCGTCTTCACTTTGTGTGATAGTATTGTTGTGCAGGCATTGCAGAAATTGGATGTAAAGAAGGAAGAGCTTCCCTCGATCATAGATAGCCTTAGGGGACGGACTGCCCCAGATTTGGAGAGCAGAACGGTTAGTTTCTCTATTGCTGTTTTTAGAAGGCCTGCTCAATTTCTCGTACATGACTACACACATGTATTAAATTATATATGGTGTGAAGGGTAACAAGCAGTACGAAAGTGTCCCTCACCCTCCCAATATTTTTATTTCGTTTGAAATTTTCCAACTTAACTTCATTTCTAGCATAAAGGGCTCTACATTTAGGTGATACTGATACTTCCAGCATGTTGAAAACTTATTAAGCTATGAGTCACAGTGTGGACAGTAGATTATTGACATGTCCACTGATAATAACAGAGGAGGCCCTTTTTTTTTAACATGCATGCTGGACCTTCACCTTTAACATTGCTATAATATAAGCATAATTAACCTGGATGTTTTCCTTGCAGACGATTCTAAAGAATGCATCATACACCTCAGGGTTTCACGCCGGTTTTGAAACCATGCTGAATCGTGGTTTAAATGGCCGAGCCTCTAGGAATTAAATTGGATAGTTTGATACAGAAGGCAGGAATATTATGTACTCCCATTTTCTTTTGTTTTTTGTATGCAATTGACCGTTGAATGAAATCAACCTGCTATGTTTGATGCCCCTGTTCTATGACATCTGTGCTCCCATGTTCTACTTTGGATTTGATTGATTTCTTTCTGAGAAGTTGATAGATCAATTGGAAAAGATTTCACCATACTATGCAGTGTTCCATGGAACATGTGTTTACAAGGTTCTGCAACTCACTCTGCCAATATCAAACACAACACATATGTCTGCTGCATGTTTGAGAAATTTATGTTACAATGATACATCATTCACTGTACATGGAGCCTGCCGAGAATTTGGCACGCTCCTTTAACTATGTGTAATTTACACGCCATTTACGACGGACTCTACATCTTCATAATAGACTTCCACCATTAACATTGACCTGGCAGAACAGATCCAGAGTTAACCTGTAATCCAATTTGACGTTAGGTTGCTATCACAGCGGCATTTCTGAAGTAGGACGAGGAGAACCTGATCAGATCACTTAACTGAAATACGATAACGTCTCCACGAAGAGCAGTTATGAGAGAAACAGAGAGCGCAACCAAGCGTAGAATGCTGAAAGCCAGTTATAAGAGGAACAGAGAGCGCCACCAAGCGTAGAATGCTGAAAGCAAATGCAAGACGAGAAACAGCTTAGAACACGCGAATTCGATTAAAACAGCAAGTATATTTTTTTAACCAACTTTGCGTGTTCCTCCATGAGAGATGCATGTTTTGAAATTTATGCTTTGGCTCAGGCGAAGAAGGAGAAGAAGAAAACACAGGTTGCCACAAGAACGAAAGACTGGAGGGCCGTCATGTCATTACCGCCGGCGTCGTCGGCCGCGTCGTGATGCCTGCCACGGCGCCCGTGCTCCCACGCGTCCTCGTCGGGGTCGTCCAGCCCGCGCGGCGGCCACTGCCACGAGAACGGACCCCACCGCACCATCGTCGGTGGCTCTCTCTCCGGCCCCCTGTTCCTTCCGCCGCCGCGAGGTGCGGCATGGCCATGGCCGCCGCCGCTGGACCCCCCGCCGCCGGGCAGCTGGTACCGGCATACCGGGCAGGAGTTATGGAGGCGGAGCCATGGCACGATGCAGTCGGAGTGGTACACGTGCTTGCACGGCAGCTGCCGCGCCGCCTCCCCGAGCTCGAAGTCCTCCTTGCACACGGGGCACTGTGGGCCGTCCGAGAGGTGCGCCCCGGTGATCCTCACCGTCGGGAGCGACTCGATCGCCGACAACGGCGCCGGTGCGGGACCCGGGCGGTCGTTTTGGGTGATCTCCTCGATGAGATTGTTCAGGTTGGGCCCCGTGAAGTAGTTCCCGGGGTCGATCGCCGGTGGCGTCGACGGCCGCCGCGGCACCGGTGGCGGCGGCGGCGGAGGGGAGGGAACGCGCCGCCGTGGCGGCGCCGGAGCCGGCGGCGCGGGCTGCCGGAACGCGCGGCCTGGCACTGTCGACGACGGGTCGCCGCCGTATATGACCCACCGGCGAGGGTGGCCGTCGAACTGGTGGTGGTGCTGTGGGTGGAACGGGTGCGGGAGGAAATGCGGCGGCGGGAACGCGGGGCGCGGCGGCGCGTCGATCTCGTGGAGGAAGCGGCCGAAGCAGCGCGGGCAGAAGACGTCGGTGGATGGGTAGGAGATGATGCGGAGCGCGCGGCCGCACTGGTAGCACCAGTACATGCGGCACGTCCGGTGGCGCGCGCCGCCGCCGTAGTGCGCGGGCGCCGTCGTCGACATGGCCGGCCGGCCGGCGAGCAGGCGGTGGTTCCTTGTTCCTTTTGCGTCTTGTCGAAGTGTCCGACGCTTGACGATGAGATGAGCCGTAGCTCTTGGAGGATCGCTTCGGAGCTTTGCATTGCATGAGACGGCGATGGTTTTAAAGCAACGAGGAGGAGAGGGGTATGATTGATTTGGGGCTTGGAAATTGAGGCACGGGCGGGAAAGGATGGCTTTGCGGGGAGACGAAAGCGATTCTGCAGCGAGGAGAGGTGAAGTGAGGTGAGCTCGTAGGAGAGGGGGGCGTGGGGTGTTTGGTCGGCGACGGTGACTTGTGCGTGGTGCCAAAGCGCGCGAGAGAGTGTTGCTTGCCGGCCAGGAGGCGATGAGATGGCGCGAGGGGGGAAGTAAACTAACTGTGCTGTGGACGGCTGGCTTGGATGCGCGTGGGAGGGAAGGCAAAAAACCAGCTGCGAGGAGCGTGTGATGGGCCTAGCCCAGTCTGGGGCCCACACCCGCCGAAAAGGTTTTTCCAGTCTGGTCCCAAATGCAACCAGAAGCAACCTTTGTGCTGGATGCAGCGAAATAACGGAATAATACTATTATCCCTAATTCCCTATCCCCAAATGGCCAGGCAAATGCCTCTACGACCGACCATCAAGTCGACGAGTTCGATGGTGTTCTTTGAGAAACGGTTAAAAGTTGCAAAATTTACAGAGCATACTTTATACACATACAATATCAAAATTGGCTCAGGAATCTTCCCATAAAGCCATTTCCTGCCCAACTTATATTTACGAGAGAACTGAGAACTGTACAGGATAAAGAAACAAAAGACAGGCGTAGCAGCTTGAGAGAGAAGTACTGTAGAGAACTCCCGTGTGCTGATCACTTTTAACGAAAGTTTACCAGCATGAACAGAACAACCAACGGTCGTTAGTATGCTCTTTCCCTTCCAAACCATGACTGAAGAGCAATTGGTCGATCGTCAAAGGAAAATTTCGGTCATCTTACATGGCAGCAGCTGTCAGTAGAGGCCCAAAAATTTCCACCAAATAGTTCCAACAACTCCCCAGATCAAGGTGTTAGCCAAGGCTGTTACAAAACCAAGCTTGAAAACATCTGGAAGTTCAAGGTACCCCGCTGCAGAACAAAAGCAAACAGGTTAATGAGCAAACCAGTTTCAGAGGGCTGTAACATACAAAAGAACGGATGCTTAAAACAAATATTGGTTTCTCCCGTTCTATTTTATAGTATTATTGTGGAAGTGTGTTTTTTATTAATTATATTCTTGTTTACCAGTTACTGAGCGTAGAAGCAGAGTGAGACAACCAGAGATAATCGATCGCCAGGGTCCAATGCTATCTAAAGAATAACAACCTTTTTTTTTGGGAGGGGGAGGGGGACGGAAGTACCTCCAAAGTATACTGCAGCTTGCCCACTACTATAGTGAGTTAGTGAGCCAAACAGATTTGTGTTGAATGCCAAAGCAAGTGCTGAGAGCGCACCGGGAACTCCGGCTGCTACATGCATAGCCAGAAATGCTGAGTATAAGGCTCCAACATGTCCAGTTTGGCTTGCAAATAGATAGTGGATAAGAAAGTATGCGGCCTCAAGAACACAAAATGCTACTGGCCAACTTAGTGAGAAAGACCCAAGTAGCTTGGCAACACAGCCTGACATCCAAGAAACAATTCCCAGGTTCGTGAGTTGTGATGCCATTCCAACTAGAACTGCAAACCAAGCCAATGTATCCCATGCTGATTTTTCATTCAAGCAATCATCCCAGTCTAGCACACCGAGCAGTAGAAGAATGGAGAGACCAAGCATCGCAGCCACAACACTGGACACACCAATAGCATCGCTGCACAAAGATTGCGTAATATGTCATATAGTTATCCATCACAACAAAACAAAAGAACAAAACTAGAGTACTATTATCTATGGCACAATGTGTGTAACATCTCATGTATGGTGTTCTGAAGCACTTTGCCTAATTAGAAATTGCTAATCTCGTCACTTGAACAAATGAAAAATGATTTACCAAGTATATTAGCATGTAATGATGGATACAGATGAATATGATCAGAGATAAAACAATGTGTTACCAAAAGAAGAAACCAGATATATAAATGTCTATTCATCCTGGAGATTAATTTTCACTTCTGTGCAAACATCTTAAACATTGAATAAGAGAAACTTTTCTCGACAATGTTGAACCACACTACCTTCATAGATCACAATGGAACAAGACTACATTCCACATGCTAAACAAGGTATCTCAAAAAAGAAAAGAAAAGAAAAGAAAATGCTGATATCTTCACAAGCAAGAAAGGAAAAACAAAAAGAAAGATAAGGAACATGACTATATCTATATGAAATTAATTCGCTATGGGAACTTAAATTGTGCAATAACCAAACAGTCAGTCTGCTTTCATTATTCACTTGACAATGTCCAAGGAGATCTTGTATCATAACAAGAATAGGATGGTATTGAAATTGCAAGTCAATATTGTGAGATGATTGCTTTGGCTTGGATAAACTTACCCAAAAACCCATAGGGAGACTGCAAGAATCATTGTGCCAATCATAACCCATTCATTTTTAGTCACAGGACCCATGCGTTTCAACTTCTCTGCAGCCAATGCGGGGGCCTCAGGGGTGTCTTTTGTTTCAGGGGGGAAGATTTTGTACAACAGATATGGTGTTGCAAGCAGAGAAACAATAGCTGGCAAACTAGCAGCTTTGAACCATGATACCCATGGGTTTGTTATAATAACACCAAGCTCCTCTGCTAACTTCAAGCACAACAAGTTTTGTGCTGCAGCTGTCAGGAATAAAGCACTCGAGTTGCCAGATGCCTGCAAAGCAACAGAAAAATTAATGTGTGTACCATACAGGAAGAAGCCTAAATATACTCACCAATTAGGTAAACATAATTCAACCCAACTAATCATGATTGCAACCATATTTAAACAACGGAGTTCCTAAAATTTGAGTACTTGAGGATCAGCCACTATTTGCGCTGATATATGGGTCCCGGAGCTATTGTTAATGAGACAACATGCTGATTATCACCGAATTGAGACGTGAATTCATGATTTTCCCAAACTTAAAAATATCTTGAATTTCTACGATTCAGTTTTGCAGGTCAATATTTTACGAGGCAACAAGAAAAAAATAGTTAAACTATTCTTCTTAGCAACCCACATCCTTTGACATTTTAGGGAAAACAAATTGGAACTCGGTGATAGGCTCAAGAGGAGGCACTTATATCATAAACTTAAGACTGATATGTTTTTGACATATCAATATGAGTCCTTCACATTGATATGTCACATCATCAACCGTAGGGGTGCTTTGGAAACTTTAGGGCTAGATGACACATTTGACAAATTTGAGGATCCGAAATTGAATTTTCAAAGTTTATGGACCTGCATGACTTCCATGATAGGTTTAAGGACCGCCCGTGCATTTCAATCTACTTTCAACGAAGCGAAAAATTCCTATCATCCTGGATCATGAATCAGGAACATTTTCATGCAATACAAACACTGCACCATTTCCATGTAAAATCTTGAAAACAACATAATAGTTCTAACTTCCTATAAGAAAGAGAACTGATGAATTCATGAAATACATTCTTTTTTCTTGAACAAGAACTGATATGACAAACACATCTTTCTCACTTGCAGCCCCGCAAGACCTGCATTCCTTCGCTTAGCAAGTCATAGTGGTGCCATTTGAGTACTTTCTGAAAACCAAGAAATTCTACTTCTAACTTGCTCATAACTCCACGAACCCATACTCGACCAGACAAATACAGCCATAAATCAACCATTCCTATAATCAAATTAGTTTTGGAAACTGACCACTGTTAGTTTAGTAGTGACCAGCAACTAGGTGCATTCAGAAATCGACAGTCTCCGCCGCAGTATATAAGATCTATGATCAGGTTGCAATCAGTAAGAACTCATGGGGTCCAAGTCCAATCAATTACATTACCCAATTACCTGGAATTGAGTCATCACAAGATAGGATCCGAGCTTCCGTGACGATGGATGGTTGGGCTTGCTCTCAGCCGAGAGCGAGAGCGACTGGATGATGGGCAGGAACACACCACCGGCCCTCGCCGTTGTGCTGGGCATGGCCGGCGCGATGCAGGCCTCGCTGATGGTTAGCCCGTAGGACAGCCCCAGCGTGCTGCTCCCGAGCCACTTGACGAAGTAGGTGGCGATGCGGTCGCCGAGGCCGGTCTTGACGAACCCGCGCGCGAAGAAGAAGGAGATGACGATGAGCCAGATGACCTCGTTGGTGAAGGCGGAGAATGCGGCGGCGAAGGGTAGCGTGCGCGTGGCGACGGCAGCGGTGAGCCCGAGGAAGGCCCACGCGCCGACGGGGAGCGGGCCCAGCACCAGCCCCGCGATGGTGGAGAGGAAGATGGAGAGGAGCTGCCATGCCTGCGGGCTCACCTCGGCGGGCCGCGGCGCGAGGAACCGCACGGCGAGGCCAACGGCGACGGAGACGACGAGCGGGACGAGCTTCGCGCCGCCGGCTGCTGGCTCGGGCTCGGGGTTAGAATCAGGGGTTTGGGAGGCGAGGAGAGGCCGTAGGATGTTGCGGCGGCGAGCGGTGGAGGAGAGGCGATGGTGATGCGGGAAGGAAAGAGAGAGGGAGGTGCTGGAGAGGGAGAGGGGGGAGGGGAGGTGGTGGTGGAGGAGGTGGCGGCGGCGGACATGGCCCGGCGCCGGCGCCGGGAGAGGAGGGCGGTGGGCGACGGCGAGGCGGAGGCAATCCATCGGCGGCCGCGGAAAGCGGCGGAGCGGTCGAGGAGGCGGGCGGTGGGTTGGTTTCAGTCTTGCAGATTCCGGAGAGCGACCATTTTGAAGTGTTTGGTTAGAGACACACTAACGGCTGAATCGAAATGGGCCCAGGAGAGAGACCGATAGAGGGTCTTCCGTCCACTAAAAAGTAACTGTGCTGTGGACGGGCTGCCTTGGTGTGATGCGATGAGCGTGTGATGGGCCTTAGCCCAGTATGGGCCCCACCCCGCCCCGAATAGGTTTTTCCAGTCTAGGCCCAAATGTGCCAGCTGGTTGGTCGCGGCCGATTCGCGCCCGCCACGCCTTTTGGGTAGTTTTTGCACTTTTGCGAAGCCAAATAATGCTTTTGCAGTTGTTTTCGTATTTTTCTGACCAAATCCGCGCGTGCTGTGTAACAAAAAAAAATTGGCCGTGGACCTGACCGTTGGTCCATCAATCGGGCGGCCTCGTCGAGAAGGCCACAGGGGCTGATTGGTTCAATGCCAAAATTGTGGCATACCCACATTTTGGCAAGCCAAAACCTTGGTAAAAAAGGTTGTCAATGTTTTGGTAGAATAGATGGGAGATGTGGGCACCAAACCAAGTGATGGTAAAAGAATTGGCATTGTCTAAGTTTTGGCATGTCAAAATTTAGGTATCAAATCAATCATGCCTGCCCACAGCAACAGAGAGACGCAGAGGCATCTGACCCCGGGAAACTACATGGGTCAAATGGACGAGCGGGACTAGAGAAGAGTGCCGCGCCGGTGGAATATTCATCTGCATATTCTAGCCACCAATCTCCCATTCTCTCTTCGCTTCTTCGGGAGACGGGAGTAAGAAAGGCGGACACAAGGAAGGCGGCCCCTGTCTCCACGGGCCACGGCGTCCTACTTGCATCACAACTAGCAAAATGTAGGCACCGCCATTTTCGCCACCAACTAGCAAAATAAGGACGCATTGTAGGCACATAAAACGAAAGAAATCATAGGAAAAGGGACTTCCAAGATTGCTCATTTGATATTATAAAAAAACCAAAGGATAAAGAAACTTAATCCATCCAAAATAAATGAAAATTTAGATCCATTCAAAGTGTTTTTTTTGGAATGGTACGTTCTAAAAGCAAGAAATGTGATTAACACGTTTCAGGCGCAAAAGAACCTTTTTTTAAAAAAAACAAAATATAGATTCTCCTCAAACAACTCCACCAACCGAGCGCTGGGACCTCTCCCCGGGGCCCACACGCGCCGCGGCCACCAAAGAGATCGATGCCCTAGCAAACCCCCTCTTCATATTCGCCTCCGCCTCCTCGTCAAATCCACGCGACCGCGAGAGCTCTCAGAAAGCACCACCCCCTCAGAGCCCACGGGAGAGACGAATCTTCCGAATCTCTCGGCGGCGATGGCGCTCTCCGACCGCTCCCGCGAGTCGCTCCTCCCGAGCTTCCTCTACGCCTCCTCGGCGCGCTCCTTCGCCGCCACCTCGCCCGCGCGCTTCCCCGTCCCCGCCCCGGCGCCGGCCGCGTCCGGAGCTGGCGCCGGCGCGCCGTTCTCGATTCAGGCGCCCAAGGAGAAGATCGAGCTCTACTCGCCGGCGTTCTACGCCGCCTGCACGGCCGGAGGGATCGCCAGCTGCGGGCTCACCCACATGGCCGTCACCCCTCTCGACCTCGTCAAGTGCAACATGCAGGTGAGCGGGCAGCGATCTAGATCTGCGGGCTCGGTGCTTCCGGGCCACCATTTCGGGGAAATCTCGCGCGGATCTGGTGACGTTTGGTTGCCTTAGTGCGGGACTTGGTGGTTGTGAGTCCATTTACGCACTTAGTGATCTGATTCGTAAATCTTGCGCTTCCTAAATTGCTGTGCCTGAAGTTTCGCACTGCGCTTTGTTTTTGTTAGTGTAGTTGCTTACGAATAGTACTGCTTATTAGATGAGCAGCTCAGGCTTCCGTTTGAGTTTATTAGTTGCTTCAAGCCGATTTTTCAAGGTGTGCCTTGTCCTGTGAGATTGATCACTGTTAATGTCCACACCTTTTGTTTTGTCTTACCATACTCTTTGTTTGTTCCAACACAAGGTGCTCTTTGTTTGCTCAATGCACAAATATGTGATTGGGATATGCTGGTTCTTTAGGAGCACAGCTGTCAGCATTTCATTAATTATATTTAGTGTTGCACATGTCTCCCAGTCCACACAATAATCATTTAATTGTAATTCAAGCCAAATTGATGAATTTGTTGTTTAATGGCTGTCAAGTTTCGAGTCAAATGAACCGTAATTGTGAATTGTGACGGTTGTGTTATTTGTTTCAATAGTTTGATTTCAATTCTACCTGTTCAAACTTGTGAATGTGTTCCATTTGTACATGTACTTCGTTCCAGTAGTGCAAGCAATTCAAATAGCTATGACACTGACATCTGGAGAGCTTTCACCAATTTACTCTGGACAACTGTTTTATTTTGTAATCTGGAGTCTGCCTAGCTAACTCTTAAGTTTTTCTAACCTATAAACTTCACTCCCTATTTAGCGAGGTGTGATTTTCTCTGTTTCTCTACTGTGACATTTCATGAGTCATTTGAGAGTGTTAGCTAGATAAGCAGTACAGTCTGACAGATTTTTTTGTGTGAGAAGCAATCAATGTCATGCTTGAATTATGCACTTTTGACATAAACAGGTTTTGGTTTTATTTTGCAGATTGATCCAGCAAAATACAAGAGCATCTCATCTGGATTTGGTATCCTGTTAAAGGAGCAAGGGGCTAGGGGCTTCTTCAGGGGATGGGTGCCTACCTTGCTTGGTTACAGTGCTCAGGGGGCTTGCAAGTTTGGCTTCTATGAATTCTTCAAGAAGTACTACTCCGATATTGCAGGGCCTGAGTATGCCCAGAAGTACAAGACTCTAATCTACCTCGCAGGTTCTGCTTCTGCTGAGGTAATTGCTGATGTGGCTCTCTGCCCCTTTGAAGCTGTGAAGGTACGTGTGCAGACGCAGCCTGGATTTGCTCGTGGGTTGAGCGATGGGCTCCCTAAATTTGTTCGGTCTGAGGGTGCTCTTGGGTAAGTTAATGTGCTGACTTTAAACCATCATTATTTGATACTCAATTTCTTGTCCACTATGTTAACTGTTCTTATTGTTAATATACTTTTAGGCTCTACAAGGGACTTGTTCCTCTCTGGGGTCGTCAGATTCCTTGTAAGTTTGTATTTACTATCATTTTGTTATAATGGTCTTTTTTAAAAAAAGAACTACATTCTTTTGCATTGAATGACCTGCAAGGTTGTGGATCACTTGGAAATGCTGAAGAACTAATCTTGTCTGCGTGGGACACATAATGTCTTGATGTCTTATAAACTTGCATAGTTTTTAATGCCGCTGTGGTTACACCAAACATTTCAGCTTTATGATAGGAGTGATTCCTTATAATTATGCAGTATGATGTATTGCACCAAACATTTCCTCTAAGCAGAAATTGGTGTAATTCAACCTTTACCACATACAATGCCTGCCTCTTGTGCCTCTTGTTTCTTGTTAAATCAATGCTTGTAACTTTCAATCTTTACCTTTACTCCATGCCCTGTTTCTTGTTAAGTCAATGCATGTTCTTCACTTCTTAGTTGTATTGCATTCTTTGTTCTATATAAGATATCTTTTCTTTTTATAAGCTGTACTCGTAAATTGAATTCTTGTATGATGCATGCAGATACCATGATGAAGTTTGCTTCCTTTGAGACCATTGTTGAGCTTATCTACAAGCATGCTGTGCCTGTTCCCAAGTCTGAGTGCAGCAAGACGACCCAGTTGGGTATCAGCTTTGCTGGTGGCTACATTGCTGGTGTCTTCTGTGCTATTGTTTCACACCCGGCTGACAACCTTGTGTCTTTCCTGAACAATGCCAAGGGTGCTACAGTGGGTGATGTAAGCATATTCGAGATTTTTCCTCAAACCTAAGTCTTGTCATGCTTACTAGTTGTTGGTATATTTCATTGTTGCTTGCTATTGGTTTACTGTATGTAGTTGCTACCTGTTGTTTTGACTATATGTTGCTGTATTCTTGCAGGCTGTCCAGAAGATGGGTCTCTGGGGTCTTTTTACCAGAGGACTTCCTCTTCGTATTGTCATGATTGGTACCCTTACTGGTGCTCAGTGGGGAATTTACGATGCTTTCAAAGTCATGGTTGGACTGTGAGTATCTCTCTGGCTTCCAGAATGAATGTTGCAACAGCCAAATTCTTTTGATTGAATCAGCAGTTAATGGTTTATTCTGTTTCCTCTTTCAGCCCAACAACTGGTGGACCTGCCCCAGCAGCGGCTGAATCAAAAGCCAGCGCTTGATTTTTCTATACTCCCTGAGATTGTATTTGGTGGATGGAATTGTACCACTCACTCAAGAGCGTAGCTCCCAAATCTTTTGTTTTTTTTTAATGGATGATTTGTCTGTCATCCTTTTGATGAGAGGAACTCATTAAACAGGTGGAATAGGTCTTTTTTTGCCCTTGGAAAAGTTTATGCTCGATGCATAATAATTTGTAGGACAGCAAGGCTGTTAGAGGAAGATTTTGTTTACCTCCTGTACCGAGGAATACTCAGCGAAGTCACATCATGGAGTTTTCTGAAGAATGCGCCTATTTTGATGTGCTTTATTTTGCCATATCACGATAATAGTGACCAGGTTGCCTATGTTTTGAACTACAACTCTTTTTTGTTCCTCTCTTCGTTTTGACTTTGTGTCAGTGGCTCAAGTTTTTCAAATTTGTTGGATTGACCATTTGCATCGTCTCGTTGTTAGTTTGATTAGACTACTTGGGTTTAGGGTGAAGCAGTATTATCATCTCCTTGTTTTGTTATTTGAGATTTACTCCTCAATCGATTGAAATCTTGCAAATTCATCGATCACCCAAAAAACTTATTTTTCCGGTGAGGTTAGGGCTTTGGGTTAGGGTTGCTGGGGCGGCTGCCCATCGCCGGACCTTGTTATTTTTCATATCGATATTCAATCAAACACATCAATGCGTGCCGGGACCTCCGGTGGTAGCATCTTTGTGAGATTGCATAGCTCGCATAAATCACCACCAAACCATCTTCATTTTTTCCAAGTTGTACAGTTGATTAGATTCTATCGTTGGTAGCATATTTGGATTTCCTATTAACTGGTGACAAAATTGGGGTAACGGTTCACTGGTTTTCAACGAGTGCTTGGGTACGATCTACGCACGTTAGTCGTGTGAAAACGATCGGGATCCGTCGGGAAACGGTATTAAAATACGGAAACGGTGTCGGTCGGGACGAGATTTTTCCATATTTATGAAACTAATAGAAATAAAAACGGTAAAATACGGCTATAAAATTATTAAAAAATAATAAATTTTATGTTTTTTCTAAAAACAGGAAGGGTCGGGAAACGGTGTCATAATACGGAAACGGTGTTGGTCGGAACGGGATTTTCCCATCCCACTTTCATTTCATCCCCTCTGCCTGGTGTACTGCGATATCAGTTTGTCTTAAAGAATGTTTGCGTGAACAAATTCGAATGCCATTCGATCTTGTTCAAGAAAATGCCTTGCAATGTTACATTACATCTCGTGTTAAAATCCAAAGGCGGTTTGTGCTTTGCTTGCAATGGTTCAAAGATTTGTTTGTTGTTTTAGCAAGTCTAGTTTTGGAGCAGCCATTCAACTCTGAATTCTTTTCCTCAGGGGCTTGTGTGAATTTGCTGATGTTATCTTCCCATCATGTGCATGTCTGAAGTCTGAATACTGCTCCTTTTGCAAATACTGGACTTGATGCTGACATTCTGTCGTGTCGTAGTTGACTTTCTTGCTAGCATAAAGCCGGCGATAAGGAAGGTCAAAGCAGGAGCTCTATTAACTTTGATGCCACTTGTCTAATACTAACCGTCATTATCACCAAGACACCAACCGTTTCATGCCACCATGCGGGCTTCCCCATAACAAACATTTTTGTGTGCTTCCACCGACTGTGGCACTGAACCTGCCGGACAGCCGGAGCAACGCTACCGCCCAGCTCACTCCCCTGCCCGTGCAAGCATCATCTGCCGCTGTCCTTGCATGCATGCATGTAACCGCGTGGAGACGGAATCACCAGCTCGACTCACCAAGCAAGCCTATTGCCGCACAATATATGGTCATTACTATACTAAAATAAATGCACCAAGATGCTTCTAATTTACAAATGCAACTTCGCAAGGAGATAACAAAAACAAAAGTCCCAGAAGCCCAATGAAAAAAAAGATGGCACTGCCGTGTCGTCCCCGACGAGCGACGAGTGCATCACAGTTCACAGCATCAGCGTTCCAGAAGTGGTAGTTGTTTAACTACTTTATGCGTTTTTGTATGTATGGTGACCGTATTACGAGCCGGACAGCGACTGCATCTTTGGGCTCCAAGGCGCCAAGCCAGACATGCTGCCGTCGGCAAGCCGATCAGGCTGTGGTCTTGGGAGAACTGACATGACAAGCTCCGGGAACAAGGTCGATCGGCCGGCAGTGCATTCCCTACTGTACTGGATGCTGTACTTTTCTCTCCAACTCGCCTTGCTTTTTCTGCATTGACACCGGCCATCGACGAAGTACAGGTTCAATCAGTGAGCCCGGGTTTAGTTTTACGCCCACTTGTGCGCACGCCAATTGCCAATCGGCGGGGGCGCAGCACGGTCATGTGAGGAGCTCCGCGTCATCTCCGCGAGATCTGGGAGGAGATGGGGCGGGCACGCGGAATCGTGCGTGCTCGATAAAGAAATGGCCGGGGGCGGTCGGCCGGCGCGCGAGGAGACGAGACAGGAGTGTGACAAGAGGCCGCGCGAATCAGGAATGTATCATGGGTGACATACTAAGCATTTGATGCTTTGATGCTTTGCACAAACCATCATGAGTGACAACATGGCTCCCTCCAAGCGAGCACAAACCACTAAGCATTTGATGTTTTGCGCTGCAAGATCAGGTCACCAGGGCAATGCAACAACCGAAGATCCTGCGCATGTCTTCAAATGATACTATGGTATGGGAACTGTAAATGACAGCAGCCGAACACGTTTAGTGCAGCTGCTGTCACTCTGCCTCGTCTCCAACGGACAATCATTAGCGATCCGTTTGTAGCTAAATTTTAAGTGAAAGTAACAAGAATTAGGCCTTGTTTAGATCGCCAACTTTCGCCAACTTATTTTGCCAACTTGTCACATCGAATGTTTGGACACTAATTAGGAGTATTAAACATAGGTATAAAAATAAACTAATTATATAGATGGACTCCACATCGTGAGACGAATCTATTAAGCCTAATTAATTCGTCATTAGACACTGTCGTGCTACAGTAACCCGTCATTAAAAATGCACTAATGACGGCACATATTAGGCTTAATAGATTCGTCTTACGATGTAGAGTCCATCTGTGTAATTAGTTTTATAATTAGTCTATATTTAGTACTCCTAATTAGTATCAAAAGGATGGATGTGACATTTCGCCAACTTTCACCAACTCATCTAAACAGGGCCTTAGTACAATGTCAATGTTCGTTATTAGTGTCAGTTTCAGAATATACGAACACGGTGATTCATTCACTGAAAAGGCGCTCTCCAATCCCGGATCCCGACGAGTTTAGCTCTGGTGTTTGTTGGGTAGCCGTTAAGAGCACCTTGACGGTTTCCATGGGTGAAGAAGCCTTGCTGTGCTGCTGGCTCCCGGTAGGACACCGAACTCAAACACCATAAAAAAAAAAAAAAAAACCTCATCTTCCCACGCCGCCGCCGACTCGCGCACGACGTCCAAACTCGCCATCACCCATCCCTCGGCGTTTGCAGCTCCAAGTTTATTCAGCCGGGACGAAACAGCCGGCGGCAGCTGCCCAGGCGCCCGCACCTGCACGCCAGCACCAGCCGCAAGTCGTCGTCGTCGCGTTGCATTATTATTATTTTTATTTTCGCCCCCCCATCACAGCACACCCAGATCCCACGGCTGCCAATGGCGATCGAGTCAACTTCCCCCGCCACAAACCCAACCTCCCCCCGGCTCGACATGCCTTCGTCACGCACGCCTCCCCCGCCACCGCCGCGTGCTCCGTCCCAACAATGCCATGACCCCGCCGATCCACGGCCTCACCCATGCCGACGCGTCTCCCCCTCGCCGCCGTCGCCCCGCTGCTCCTCGTCGTCCTCCTCCTCCTCCCGGCGCGCGGCGGCAGGATCGCGACGGAGTTCCTCACGCCGGACTTCACGGCGTCGTACCTGCTCTTCATCGACACCTTCGGCGTGTTCCTGGCGTCCCGGAGCGGCGCGTTCCAGGCCGTGGTGTACAACCCGGGCGGGCAGCAGGACCGGTTCTACCTCGCCGTGCTCCACGCCCCGTCCAAGACCTGCGTCTGGGTCGCCAACCGCGCCGCCCCCATCACCGACCGCGCCGCGCAGCTGCAGCTCACGGCGTCGGGGATCTCCGTGCAGGACCCCAACGGCACGGCCATCTGGTCCACGCCGGCGTTCGGTGTCCCCGTGGCCGCGCTCCGCCTCGACGACCGCGGCAACCTCGCCCTGCTCGACGCCAGGAACGCCACGCTCTGGCAGTCCTTCGACCACCCCACGGACACGCTCGTCTCCTCGCAGACGCTCCCCGCCGCCGCCGCGGCGTCCCTCGCGTCCGCCGCGTCGGAGTCTGACCTGTCCGAAGGGGAATACCGGCTCAACGTGACGGCGTCCGACTTGGTGCTGACGTGGATGGGCTCCATGTACTGGCGTCTCTCCAACGACGCCAGATCGACCATGGACCGTGCCGGCACCGTGGCGTCCATGGCCGTGAACGCCACCGGGGTGTACCTTGAGGCGGCGGACGGTGGGGTCATCATCCAGGTCTCGTTGCCGGCCGCCGAGCTGCGGATCGTCAAGCTTGGATACGACGGGAAGCTGCAGATCTCGAGCTTCGCGTCGGCGAACTCGTCGGCGACGCCCATGGACGCCGGGTTCGCCGCGCCGAGCGACGGGTGCGCTCTCCCGCTGTCCTGTGGCGCGATGGGGCTCTGTACGCCCAAGGGCTGCACGTGCCCGCCACAGTTCGCCGCGTCGCACGACGGCGGCTGCGCGCCGTCTGATGGCTCCACCACGCCACCGTCCGTCGCCTCGTGCGGCGGCGATGGTCATGGGTCCACGAGCAGCTCGCCATCGGTCTCGTACATCAGCCTTGGCAATGGCGTCGCCTACTACGCGAACAAGCTCGCGCCGCCGACCATGGCCGGTGGCAACGTTTCGTCATGCCAGGCTCTGTGTACCACCAACTGCTCTTGCCTTGGATACTTCTACGATGCGTCCTCGTTGTCCTGCTACTTGGTGCAGCACCAGCTCGGCTCCTTCATGAGCGACAGCTCCACCAGTGGCTCCGACTCCGACAAGCTCGGCTTCATCAAGGTCCGGAGCTCGCAGAGCTCGTCGAGCGGTTCTTCGAAGGGCACCCTGATCGCCATCCTGCTCCCAACAATCCTCGCGTTCGTGCTCGTCGTCATCATCGGCGCCATCGTGATCAGGTCGTGGCGTAAAGAGAAGCGGCGCTCGTCGCGTCCCAGGGGGGACCTGGAGCTCCGGCGGCATCGGTCACCGTCGGATTCGGCGCACCTCGTGGGGGAAATCGACGACGACGGCGACGACGTCGTGATCCCTGGCCTCCCGACGAGGTTCACCCACGAGGAGATCGAGGACATGACCAACAGCTTCCGCATCAAGATCGGAGCCGGCGGGTTCGGCGCCGTGTACAAAGGCGAGCTCCCGGACGGGTCCCAGGTGGCCGTCAAGAAGATCGAGGGCGTCGGGATGCAGGGCAAGCGCGAGTTCTGCACCGAGATCGCCGTCATTGGCAACATCCACCACGTCAACCTCGTCCGCCTCCGAGGCTTCTGCACCGAAGGCCAGCGCCGTCTCCTCGTGTACGAGTACATGAACCGTGGCTCCCTCGACAGGTCGCTGTTCCGCCCGACGTGCCCTCTTCTGGAGTGGAACGAGAGGATGGACGTTGCCATCGGGGCGGCGAGGGGGCTCGCGTACCTTCACTTTGGGTGCGACCAGAGGATCATCCACTGCGACGTGAAGCCGGAGAACATCTTGCTCGCCGACGGTGGCCAGGTGAAGATCGCCGACTTCGGGCTCGCCAAGTTCCTCACGCCGGAGCAGTCGGGGCTCTTCACGACGATGCGGGGCACGCGCGGGTACCTCGCGCCGGAGTGGCTCAGCAACGCCGCCATCACGGACCGCACCGACGTGTACAGCTTCGGGATGGTGCTCCTGGAGCTCGTGCGCGGCCGCAAGAACCGAAGCGAGCACGTCAGCGACGGCGGCGAGGCATCGAGCTCGTCGAACGGGACGACGACGGGGAGCTCTTCGCGGGGAGCCAAGAGCGACTACTTCCCGCTGGCCGCGCTGGAGGGGCACGAGGCGGGGAAGTACGCGGAGCTGGCCGATCCGCGGCTGCAGGGGCGCGTGGTGGCCAAGGAGGTGGAGAGGGTGGTGAAGGTGGCGCTGTGCTGCCTCCACGAGGACCCACACCTGCGGCCGAGCATGGCCGTCGTGGCCGGGATGCTTGAGGGCACCATGGAACTGTGGGAGCCGCGGGTGCACCTGCTCGGGTTCCTCCGGCTGTACGGCAGGGGGTTTTCTGGGCCGGTGGACGGTGGAGGGAGCGACGTGCATCTCAAGCAGGACGGATCGGGGGCGACGACGGTGACGACGATGAGCGGATGGCCGTCGTACCTGTCATCGACTCAGCTCTCCGGCCCGAGATAGCCAGGAATGGGCGCGAAAATGTGGAATCCATTCATGATTTTGTTCCTTGGTAACACAACAGAGGAATTTGTTTGTTTCTACAAGGTATCCGGCCCATATCGACGCGATTCTGTTGCAACTCCATTGCCTTATGTTGACTGTGGATCGTTTGGAAACCGAATAGCCGATTGGACCAAGGGCGCTGAAAAAGGTGGAAATTAAACAAATGGGTGGGGAGCGTCGCAAAATTCAATCCGTGAGGACCCTCTTCCGACTGTTGCCGCGTGGCCAATAGAGCGAATCGACGAACGCCAAATCGGTTTTAAAACTGGTGCGTCTACAAAGCACTACCGCATCGAGATTTCGAAAAAATGGCGATCCAATCAGCCGACGGGGCTCCGTCCCCTCCTTCATTCCACGCCCCCACCTCCGATCAAAAAACCCTAGAGCAGACACATCAGAGCACATCCGAAGCCACCGAGCAGATGGCGGCCGATTGCAAAGCCTATTGGGCCAATCTTCGAGAAACTGCTAGGGAGAGGATGATAGCGTTCGCTAAATGCGGGGACCTGGCCAAGAAGTTTGGTCAGCCGGTACCGCCACCACCGTTGGAGATCGCTGACTACCCAGGTAGGCCAATAGCTGTGCGCATCCTCCCGGAATTAGATCTGGAATTGGAATTGTCCTTAACCAATAGCGATGCGATGCCATTTTGTTTTGATTATCTAGGAGGAGAGGAGGGTTTGCTGCTGTAACCCGGCTTCTGTGTCGTGTTTCTCGCTTTGCAATTAACTGTTGATTTATTTTTCTTCAGCTTTTTTTTTTTTTGCTCGATGTTGTGTAGATCTTTTGGCGAGAGCGTGGGGATGCGATAGGATACTGCCATACCATCCTAAGAATCCTTGGTGTCGATACAAGAAATACCTTCGGGAATATTACAGGCTCAATGTTTCTCGTACAGCGTTGTCACATCGAATGCAAGCCAACGCTGTTGTTGAGGGCAGTCTCAATGGAGGTGATGCGAGTGATTTGACAGCCCTGGTGGAATCGGTATCATCCTGCCTCCCACGCTCTATAAACCTCCTGCTTGACTATATCGATCAGTGTCTTGATTTTCTAGTTAAACTACATTTGCACAACTTTTTCCAGTGCATCAACATGGAGGGCCAACTTCTGAGTATGCTGGACTGTCATCCTGAAGGATTTCACCTTGATGAGGCCAGCAGGAGTAACGAGATCACCAATTGTGTGCGTAAACTGAGTAACATGAAATATTGTGAGTTTCCTGCTGCTGCCATCGCCTTGAAGGTATGTCTAAAAAGCCAAGCCAGAGTGCCAGACCATAGCATATCCTTAAGATGGTGATGTTTTTCACTGTAATTATTAACTCTTGTGCGAATTGCAAACTCTGCTTCAAGTGTATCATGAAGGAGGCTGCTCTGATGTGTGAGTTCGTGATGAGTGGAATTTGACTCCCCCATGAACGTCAGCTGTGGTATTCGGCAGTGTGCATTAAAGTTTATGACCTACAAAGGGGATGACTTCTATATTTGGTCTGCTACCATGATGGTACGTGCACCTCTAGCTCAACAAAACCTACTAGTAAATCTGTTGCGTTGATTTTTGTGAACTTATTGGTGTTGTTTGCAAACTGATATCTAGGCCGCCATGAGAGAGGCCAAGGTGATGTCTCAGGTGCTGAGGAAGGAGCGTGATAACAAGAAGGATGATTTTCAGATGAGCCAGTTTCTCCGGAATCGTACCCTGGCAGCTATGCTCAGAATATGCTATAAACATCCTGCTGAAGAATCTACAAGGTATGATATTAATGGCATATTGTTCTGATTGCGTAGATATTTGTTGGATTGTAATTATAGTATGACATCCATTGTTATGTTTTATACAACCAGGGGCAGCACTGCTGGGGAACTGATACATGATGGATCTGATGACGAGAGTGGTTTGGACACAAAGTTGTTTGAAGAAGACAATCCAGAAAAGAATGGTACAATGGATAAGGTACAAACCTCAATAAAATTATGTTGCTAGGTAAAATGTGTCTACCCTTCATATTTCTTTTGTCAATATACTTACTTAAATTAAGTAAATTGTGTGAACTATTTAAAGGGAGAACCAGTAAGAGTAGACAACCTGAAGGATATAAACAAGAATCAACGAACCAAGGTAGACTGCTAGATCAAATGTGTTTACCTTTTTGTGGTTCTTTCATGAAAATATCATACTGACATGCACTATATAAATTGTTCAAAGGAGGATGGCCTAAAAGGAGATGACCTGGATGAAAGCGAGAATCAAAAGATTGAGGTACAAACAGCATAGAAAATTACACTTCCTGCTGGTTATCTTTAATTCTGTATTTTTTTTCTGGGAACTTCTTTTTCTTGTTTACACAATTTATGATTAACATGGTGACATTAACTCTGAAAGGTTGAGCTTCGAAAACAAATTTCAGAACTGAAAAGGGGGTTATCATCTATTCAGTTGAAAGTTGAAGATGTACAGCGCAAGCAGTTAGAGATTGATGATAGGATCACGTTGAAGCAAAATCAATTAGAGGGAAATGTCATGAAGAAGACAACAGAAACATTATCAAAGGTTGGTCAACTGGAATTATATGTCGGCTCAAGGCTTTCTCAGCTGGAAAAGATAGTTGAATCACAGCGTGCTGAGTTGGAAACAAACTTGAACTCTAGGATGAATCAGTTGGATGAAGGAAGCAGGCAAAGGCACAAGCAAGAGGAACGCAGCATTGATTCTTTATCTCAACTGCGTGGGAAGATACTCTCAGCAGTTGAAAATTCAGAATGAACTTTGCTAAACCAAGGCAAACCGTGATTTTGATGTGCCATTGTCAAGCCGAACTACCAATAAGTTAGTTTCTAATTCTAACTCTCTGTATCAATCACTAATCTGGCTTCAGACTTCATAGCTTCAACTGAGGTAAAACAAAATCCAGAACAGTGGGCCCAAATATATAAAAGTTGCTAACCAAGGAAATACCTCTGTTGGTATATGAATAGGCTTTTTTGGGATATCTTGAAATGACAGACTTAGGACAGCCTTGAGAGCTTCTGGAGGATCTGGTGTTTCTTATTTTTCCCCTTTGAGTTAGCTCCTTTGTAGCACGTGTCGACTCTGCAAGACCCCTCTGTGTCATGCTAGCTTTCACTTGTCTTGGAATTTCTTTCTCAGCTGCTTCATCACGTGATGCTTTCTCTGGATCAGGCTGCACATCAAAAGGTTTGATTTGGATATGTCTCGGGCATAAATAAAAAAGCTATCCTGATGTAAACAAGCTCAAGTTAGAAGTTCTCTTACTGACCCCCATTTCAATTGTGACATGATGCATATTCTTCAGAATATATTTTTCAATGACAGGAGAGAACACAGTTTTTGATCCCTCCTCTGCAATGCGTGCTTTCAATTGCTGCAATGGCTGTTCATAGTAGCTTTTACTGTGTATCTGGATATAACCATATTTCTAATTGTATTGGGCCCGAGGAAGTATTAGCATTTCCTAAATTTTCTTGGTCGTAGACAACACATGCTGCAACGATGGCGTGGAGGTATGGCGGATGTCATACAAGGCAGTGCGTGAATGGTGCGCGGCGCGGCAACATTGCTAGATGGTGGTTCGATCAAGAAAACACATCGCAAGATGGTGTGGAATGACGTGTGTCCGCGAGACGGCATCCAGTAGTCTTGAGCTACGATTTGGTGTGGCTTCTCCGTAGTGTGGTGGCTTTATTTGGGTTTGAGTTGTGTTCTAGTGGTTTGTGATAAAATGATAGTACTTGATTCTTTGATTGATAGCTTGGGTTACATATATAGGCATTGGGCCTAGGCTTACATCAAGGGGTCACTAGTGTGAACAGACTAATACATCAAGGGGTCACCACTGGTGTGAACGGACCAGTCTAACAGTTTGAGTTGCTCCTTTTCCATTTGTTATATTACCCATTCTGAGTTTTTTATATATATATAATCGGAAGCTCTTTCACCTAATTCATCATTTTTTTTATTTTTTATTTGAAATGCGAACTGGCAGGAGTTCTGCCGTTCATATATTAATAGAGTAGGGAAGCAAAGTACGAGTATAAAGACCTAAGCCAAATAAAAAGTCCACAACACAGCTAGAATACAAATAAAATCTCAATATCTTGACATGAGCTCTCTCAAGCAGTGGCAGCCCGCTAGGCTCCAGGCTCGAATTTCATCTTTGATTTTCATAAGCAGGCTCTGAACAGAGGCCTCTTTTCTTTGGAAAATTCGCGCGTTCCTCTCTTTCCAAATCTCCCAAGAGACAAGTAGCACAAGCGATCTGGATGTGTTGCTTGTCAAAGTTGTTGCAGTGCTCAATTGCTCCCACCACTGTGGGATATCCTCACAAGTTGTCCATTCTGAAGTGTCAAAGATCCCTGTCGCGATCAGTGTCCCTAATTCATTCCATACTCTTCTTGTGTATCTACAGTGTGCAAATAGATGTAGGGTGGACTCGTCGGTGTGTCTGCAGAGGGGGCATTTTTTCTGATTTGGCCAGCCTCGTCGCTCAAGACGATCTGCCGTCCATAGACGGTCCTGGTAGGCGAGCCATCCGAAAAGTTTGCACTTTGGTGGTGCCCAGGTTTTCCAAATAAGGTCTTCAAGCCTTGCGCGTGCCGCTCCAATAAACTGTGCCTCGTAAGCCGATTTCGTGGAATACTCCCCGCTTGCGGTCAGGTTCCAAACAATCTGGTCAGGAACCCCTGGTCGAAGCTCAACTTGCTGGATTTGTGCCCATAGAGAGGTGAATTCCTCAAAATGTCGAACTGAGGTGAGCAAAGGTACTTGTAGGTGATTAACCCAATCTTCATTTTGTAGTGCAGACTTTACAGAGATTTTCTTTCTCTTGGTGCTCCTATACAGATTTGGTGCTAGGTCTTTTGGAGCTTGACCATTGAGCCATGCGGACTGCCAAAACAGAGCCTTTTTTCCGTCTCCAATAGTAATGGTTGTTGCTGTATTGAACAGTTGACGGTCGGTCTCATCGCATGGGATTTCTGTCCCCACCCATGGTTTGTTATCGTTCTTCCAGGAATGCCACAACCACCTTAACCTTAGTGCACAAGCAAATCTGCGTAGGTCTAGGACACCTAAGCCTCCCAACTTCTTTGGTCTATTTACACGTTGCCAATTGACCTTGCATTTGCCTCCGGAGATCCTTTCAGTTTCTGCCCAAAGGAAACGTCTTCTCCATGAGTCCAGCTCCTCTATGACTTCATCTGTAGTCCCTAATGCTGCGAGGAAATACACAGGTATGGAGGTTAGCACAGCTTTGACTAGGGTGGTGCGTCCAGCGAGAGTAAGCAATTTTCCTTGCCACCCACTAAGCCTGCCCGCAACCTTGTCAATCAAAGGTTGGTAGTCCACGCGTTGCAGCCTAATTCATCATCGAAAGAAAAAGACTGACTCGAACAAGAAGTTGAAATCCAGACTTTTTCTGAACATATCTCTCGGCAAAAATGGTACCAACGGCTGAATTACTCCATGCCAAATAGGTTTAAAATCGGTGCATCTACAAAGTACTACAGCTACCAGGCTCATGTCAGGACCGATCGGTGCATCTGTCCCAGTACGAAAGAGCACGGAGGTTTCCGTTCCGACTCGTCGGAGACCCAGACTAGCACACGAACAGATCACCACAACTCAGACCAAGCTCTGCCTAGCTGGAAATGCACACGGCGAACGAGTTTCTGGTTGGCGCATCCCATGGCCAAGGACACGCGATCCGCGACTCTTTCTCAAAATTTCCCATTTTCCCAAATCTCCCGTGCCGTGCGCAGCCAACTCCGGGCAACCTGAGGCACACCAACCGCGCCGCGCCCGTGCCGTCCTCGCGCTCCAGCAAGCCACACGACATGCCACTCACACTGTCCATGCATGTATTCCTGCTGCTACCGTGCTCTTTTAGACACCAGCGTGCGTTCAGGAGCAGAAGAAAAAAGAGATGGGAGGAGTGCAGCGGAGCGTGCAGGAGCTGGCGGCGTCGCTGAGCGCGCGGCCGCCGGAGTTCCGACGCGCCGCGGCGCCTGACGCGCCGCCAGTGATCGACCTGTCGGCGCCCGGGTGCGGCGAGCGCGTCGCGGAGGCTGCGCGGGAGTGGGGGCTATTCCAGGTGGTGAACCACGGCGTGCCCTCGTCGGTGATCGCCGAGCTGCAGCGCGTCGGGCGGGCCTTCTTCGCGCTGCCGCGTGAGGATAAGGAGCGCTACGCCATGGACAGGGCCTCCGGGAGGATCGAAGGCTACGGCACCACGCTGCAGAGGGAGGCGTGGCACGACTTCTTCTTCCACGTCGTCGCGCCGCCGGCGAGGGTCGACCACGGCGTCTGGCCACGGAGCCTCGACGGGTACCGGGAGGCCAACGAGGCGTACTCACGCCACGCGCAGCGGCTGGCCCGTGACCTGTTCGAGCACCTCTCGCTCGGGCTCGGCCTCGACGAGGGCGCCATGGCGGAGGCGTTCGGCGGCGGCGACATGGTGTTCCTCCAGAAGATCAACTTCTACCCGCCGTGCCCGCAGCCGGAGCTCACGCTCGGCGTCTTGCCGCACACTGATATGAGCACGCTCACCTTGCTCGTGCCCAACGAGGTGCCTGGGCTACAAGTCTTCAGGGAGGGCCACTGGTACGACGTCAAGTACGTGCCCGACGCGCTCATCGTTCACATCGGCGACCAGATCGAGGCAAGCGTACACGCGACTTGATCTAGCATTTTTTTTTCACGTCTTGGTGTGCAGAAACTCTTCTTATCTTTGTGTTTTGTTGAACGTGTACGGTATATCAACAGATCTTGAGCAATGGGGCGTACAAGGCGGTGCTGCACCGCACGACGGTGAGCAAGGAGAAGACGCGGATGTCGTGGCCGGTGTTCGTGGAGCCGCCGGGGGAGCTCGTCGTCGGGCCGCACCCGCGGCTGGTCACCGACGAGAGCCCGGCCAAGTACAAGGCGAAGAAGTACAAGGAGTACCAGCACGGCAAGATCAACGTGATCCCCTTGTAACTGACCGGCCACGACATCCTCGTGGCCGCGCGGGTGTTGCTGCGTGCACGTTTCTCTATCATGCTTTAAAATTCGGAAATGCTATAGTGAAGACGTCCGCAGACTTCCCATCCTATCGGACGCATAAGCCTTCAACCGTCCCCTCTACAATGTAGCATCGTGGATGCAGTTTTGTATCTCTTCAACCGTTCCCGCTCTATGTTTGTAATGTTTATTCGCTCAATGTTGCCATATGTTGCAACCAGTGCAGAATCGTTGGTTCGCTTTGACCCATATGTTGCAAGGTTGTCTCTCCATACAGTGTTCTATTGTTGTAATGTTTTAGAAGTCATAAGCAAATGTTTCAATGTTTCAAAAATCAAGAGTAAATGTTTCAGAAATCAAGTTCTATTGTTACAATGTTTCAAAAACCATGTGCGAATGTTTCAATGATCAAAAATCAAAAGTAAATGTTTCAATTTTATAAAAATCAAGAGCAAATGTTTTACTATTTCAATGATCCATTGGTGCAATGTTTCAAAAATTGACTTGATGTTATAGATGTTATAGGCACCGTCCGATGCTGCGCGCAAGCGCTAGGAAGTCCCTTTCAAATTTCAATCACATGGCCGCCGGTTGTGCGCTAGGCTGGGCTGGTTACTAGCAAAAGTAAAAAAAAAAAACTGTAGGATTATATAGGCCGGGCTGGTTAGGCTTAAATAATTGTAGTGCATGGGCCCCTTTATGTTCAGCTTGGAAGGCAGCATGGGCTTTTGGTGCTTTCTCCTTTGGAATTCAGTCGGCTGTATCCTATTTTTTTTTTCTCCTCATGTCACTTGTGACTTGTGAGCAGGTTTTCCAAGAATTTCTGTACAAAAGGAAGGGACCGGATCGGGTGCAGAGCACGTACTGGGGTGTCCAAGTCAGAGCAGAGTTCCCGGACACTGCAGGAGTACCTTGTTCAAAGAAAAAAAAAAGTAAAAAAAACTCGCAGGTTACGATTCCTTCATGTATAGCTGCATCTGAGATGGACAGGGACTGTAGTGGTGTAATGCACAGGAGTCAACAAATTTTATTTTATTTTATTTTAGTTAAAAAAGACATTATTGCAGTGCAGGCTGGCGTTGAAGGTCAACGGGTACGATCCTAAATGGATAATTATCTGTAGACTGTTCGACGTTAGGCTCCCGACGTTTTCAGTCGAGGCCTCGAGGGTCAAGGGCGCTTGCTGAGAATTGGCCACTGGCAGCTTATGGCAAACCTCACATTGTATTTTTGAACGTAAGCAAACCTCACATTGTGACAAGGCGTCTCCTTGCAAGCAACTTCTGGGCCATGGACAGTCGCCACCGCCTTCGATCCTCGGCTGGGCCGTAGCTTTTACGACGCAAGCATATGCCGTCTTCGTGCACGCAACGCCGCCTTGCGCCGGAGGATCCATTGCTCTCGTCTCGATCGATTCGTTCCAGGAGTTGACCCGGGTACTCGACAAGTGTGTGTGTCTGTTGCCGTATTTGCCATCGGTCGGTCGCCTGCTCCTTTGGTTCGTGGAGATCGGCGAGCAGAAAGTGATCTGTCCATGGATCCACCGCGGTTTTCCGCTGATCCGTTCAGTTGGATCACGCCGGGTTTCTGCCCTGTTCCGTTGCTTCCGGCTGCCCTCTGAAGGCGAAACAAGAGTGCCGGGATCGGGAAGAAGCTACTGGACCTATATGCATATCTCCGTCCCCTATGTAACTGTCACGGAACAACCACCGGCGTCACTCGTCACCCATTCCGATCGAGCCAAGCTTGGCCGTGTATAGTTACAGAAGTTCTTTTGGACTTTACTATTCACCTCTTCTTTCAGAAAACACGTTTTCCAGAAAAGTTTCCTCCAATTCTCTTAAATTTTTCTATTCATTCCTCTCACAGAACACGCTTCCTAGAAAAAGTTCTTTTCTCCCCCACCAACTAAACACACCCAAGGAAACGGAAGAAACCGACCCGGTGAGGCGAGCAGACCTGCTGCAAATGGATGCAGGGATAGCTTGTGCGCAAGTGCGTAACCTTTCCACGCCATTGCTGGCTGGCTTTGTGGCGCAATGTGCATAGATCGGCTTCTGATATCTCATCAGTCAATGGCCGTAGCCATCATGCTGCGACACTGCATAATAATGATGCTGTCACCATGGGATCCTCGTAATTTAGCTTTCGTTATTTTTATTTAAATGTTTTGCGATGTGTGACTTTGCAAGCTTATTGTTGTTGAGCGTCGCGTGCTTAACGAGGTCATTAGGACAACACGAGAAACTGTGAAATAAAATGAACAGCGACTCACCGAGAACATTTTTTTCCCCTCCGCTGTCAGTTACATGCACTGAGATTCAGGAAGCGTCCTGGCAAAGTGGCAATGCATGTAGTACCTCAGACGAATAAGTGATTGGCCAGTCATTTTTACGCTGAAAATTAGTGTCTGCTTGAATGCGAAATAACTTACTGTTTTAGCTTTGCTGTCCATTTCCAAACTTCGCTAGACTCACGTCTGGTCGCTATGCCTTTTGCATTACCCAAATACTTTTGTACTGCCTGCGCTTACTTGCTCCATTCCATGAAGTGTATAATTATAGCATTTCTAAAGAAATCCTATAAAAGAGTGCAGTCCTATGGAGTATGGATAACGGATAAAACAACAATTACCTGGCTAATTAAGTGGTTAGATATGCAATCCAAATCTAACTACCGGTCACCATTGCCATTGTAGAGAATCTGTGTAGTTACATGTAAGGCTAGAAGTCTTTTCATGCCACCAATAATGTGTCTGAAAAATTAGAATACACACTTTTTTATGGGATGGAGGGAGTAGCTGCTAGCTGGCAATGATATTTTTCCTCCAGAACTGCAATGACAAGTCATCAGCCATCGTTCCATCTATATATATGTCCGTCTATATATCATCATCCGTATGCTTCGATGCTCACTCAATCCGTTGTTGACTCTCGTTACAACTTACAACGTTGCTCTAGCTTAGCTTGGTGTTAATCTTGGTTTTTTATGCTCTCAAGCATGGCCGGCGCCGATGTAGGAGGTGACGCCGCCTCCAGCAGCTTCTACAGTGACTTCATGGTGCTGCGTCCGGACAAAGGTGGGTTCTACGACATGTTCCATCTCCTGTGGTCGTGCAAGGTGGCCGAGAACGCGGCCGTGGACTGCCCGGCCGGCACGGAGATCGCCGACCGGAGGCGGCGGTGGGCGGTGTTCGTCTCGCTCGTGGCGCAGGTGCTGCTGCTGTGGGTCAAGAAACCGGTGACCCTGCTCGGGAAGGTGACTGAGTACTGGATGAACCTCCTCGACGAGAATGGCGGTGGCGTCCTCATGGTCCTCGTCAGAGCTCTGCAAGGTACTTGCACAGTTGCACTTGTGTCCCCTACCGTAGATGGAGCGATAGAACGCTCTCAAGCTTCATAGCATACTTTCATTTTGTTTTGTTCATCAGCATATATTTTCAATTCAATCGCGTTACAAATACAACCAACACTAGTAAGTGGTCCAGATACTAATCAAAAGACTTAGATTACTTGCGGTCAAGTGATTCTATCTGATGCTGTTGTATACAGATAAAGATAATCTGTATTTATGTGAAGCATTTCCACTTCCAATTCATGGACTCCCTGTTTTGTTGACCTAGATATGAATGTCGTACTACAACGGTGCTACATCTCGACGTCGGATTAACATTCTTTGATTTGTCCCTGATCGCACGCATGAACATTCCTTCGTGATGTTGATGACTTAATGATGTGCAGTCTAGCTAGCTTATTACATATAAATGGACAGCTCCTATTATCGAATTTTAGGAAGGGGGCAAGGGGAATATTACTGAGAAATCAAATTAAGTTCAGATTTGTGTTCTTTTAGGCATCTGGAGTAGCAGTAAGAAAGCATCATGTCCATTACTGTCATTGCTGAATACTACTTCTTCAGGTTTTTTATTTGACAAATCTTGGAGACTTTGGGTTAGCCAATCAAACTTAAAGCTGACGTGCATTGCGTTTTACAGACAGTTTCGAATGCTTTTTCCATACTTGGCACTAAACTAAGCTGAATAATGCTGTCATTTGCTTGCTGCTAGGGACAAGTACTAATCAATACACTATTTGAGATAACAATTTGGCAGTTTCCTCAAAATCACATAAGATGAGTGTTATAAAGAATGTGTGGTCAAATATAGGCTGGCCATGTCCTTATCCATGTCTATTTTGAGATTGATACACGAAAGACTTCTTATAGTTTACTCTGAATGTGCTGCTCATCTTATCCTCTTGTCCCTTTTTTTTATTCTGTTCTTAAATCATAATGTACTGGCAAACAAATGCTAATTGAACTTTGTCAACATTTTTCCAGGAAAGTTGAAATTTCCAGACAGATCATCCCCCAGCTACCGCTCCTGCATAGGATTATTCGACACAAGAGTAGAACTAGACAAGGAGATCAAGCATGGGGACAGCAACTACCACGCTGCTCTATCGATCATGGCTGCCAAGATAGCCTATGAGAACGAGCTCGTCATAAAAAATGTTGTTGAAAGACATTGGAAGGTGAAAATTTTTAATTGTCCTAATAGATCATATAATTAAAGTTTTCTGAACAATGTAATTAAAGTGTTTTTGTGTGTATTTCTTCAGATGAAATTGTTGGCGTGCTACAACTGCTGGAATGGTAATTAAGAAGCGTGATCAATATATAA
Organism: Digitaria exilis; assembly: GCA_015342445.1. Lineage (NCBI taxonomy): Eukaryota > Viridiplantae > Streptophyta > Magnoliopsida > Poales > Poaceae > Digitaria > Digitaria exilis. Next base: position 1,695,116 of record JACEFO010001619.1, read on the forward strand.
TACCCATGCGTATTTCTTCTTAATCTCCATGCATGTTGCATGACTTCACGTGTGTGTTCTTCTCCAGATTTCCAAGGGGACTACACAACGCAGGCGTTCGTGCTCGCCGACAAGGCGGTGGACGCGACCCTCGCCGTGGTGGCATTCGGCGGCACGAGACCATTCGACACTGAGCAATGGTGCATAGACGTGGACATCTCGTGGTACGAGATCCCGGGCATCGGCAAGATCCACGGCGGCTTCATGAAGGCGCTTGGGTTGCAGAGGCACGGCGGCTGGCCGAAGGACCTCGACGACGGCGATCACCGGAAGCCGCCGTTCGCCTACTACGCCATCCGCGAGACGCTGAGGAGCTTCCTGTCGGAGAACGCCGGCGCAAGGTTCGCCGTGGCGGGGCACAGCCTCGGCGGCGCGCTCGCCGTGCTGTTCCCGACCATCCTGGCGCTGCACGGGGAGGAGGACGTGCTGGCAAGGCTGGAGGGGGTGTACACGTTCGGGCAGCCTCGCGTCGGGGACGAGGAGGTCGGGAGGTTCATGGGCAGGTACCTGGACAGGCCCAGCAGGTACTTCAGGTTCGTGTACTGCAACGACATCGTGCCGAGGGTGCCGTACGACGACTCAGCGCTTCAGTTCAAGCACTTTGGAACCTGCCTCTATTTTGACAGCCTCTACCAAGGACGGGTCTGTCTAATACTTTGTTTTTTCCTTATTTCTTTTTTCTTTTTTGTTGTTTATTAACTTACCTTTTGTAGGCTTGGACCTAAAGCTGAATTGGTTTTAAAATCATTTTTCCAAAACCAAAATTGATGTTTTTTTTTCATTTTACGTATACATCAATCATTCCATTTCTCAAAAGTATTGGAATTATATATATGATATATCCATAGAGAAGAGTCTATATGATTGGCAATAGGTTATACTTTCAAGGCAAGTAAGTAAGACTTGGAAGCAAGAATTTGGTCCCAAGAGTTCCTCCTTGTGGGCACCATGCATGATGCATCCATGATTCCTAACCATCCTAATCGAAACTAACTAGAGAGCCTCCTAGACTTTCAAAACCGGGGGCATTCTACGGCAACTACTGAACTGACCATGCTTTTTTCTGCCATTGAACGAAGAGCAGGTGGTGCACGAGGAGCCAAACAAGAACTACTTCTCGCTGCTGACGGTGGCGCCCAAGGTCGTGAACGCGGCGTGGGAGCTCGCCCGGAGCTTCCTCATCGTGTACGTCGCCGGGCCGGAGTACACCGAGGGGTGGCTGATGCGGCTCGCCAGGGTCGCCGGGCTCGTGCTACCGGGTCTGCCCCCGCACTCGCCGCGGGATTACGTGAACTCCACCAGACTCGGAGCAGGTTCGCTCGGGCCGCTCAGCTAGGCGCCTAGGCTCGTATAACCACTACAAAGAGTTGACGCAGCTGTGCACAGTAGTTTAGCTTGTCCCAAAGAGAAACACGCGGCCAAGTGCAAATAGATTGTAGCGTTCTCGTGCATACAAGATCCTATACATCATATGTTCCAGATGTACATAACATGTTCGCATGGCCAGGCCACAGAGCGAACGAACAGTCAAACGATTACAGTCTTTTTGGCCACAAATCTGATCTTTCTATTCCATGGTTTCAAACAGACCAGAAGGTTATCACACCGGCAACGTTACTCTGATGGAATTATTGAATGACCAGATAGATATCCGTAAGACATTACCCAGTCAAGACTCAAGAAATGGTGATTCTGATCGCTGAGGCTGATGACAAGGACAGGTCTAACGAGCTGTTCGTTGCTAGAAAATGCTGTAGCTTGCAAGACTCGATCTCGATGATTGCAAATGTTCAGGGTAAAATCCAGGACATGTAGGTCACCGCGCTGACAAAGACCATCTGAAAGGCCTATTTCATGTCGATAAGCTCAATACACAAAGTCCATGCAGTCATCCTTTTACATCATATATAGGCTCTATACAGGCCACAGATCAGAGCAGTAAAATAACCAGTAGCATAGCCAAGAATGGACAATCAACATGGGCATTGCCAATCTTATCAGCTACTGTGATCAAGAAAGCAGGCATAACCTGGGATCTGTATGAGCTCAGTTCTGTCAGGACGAGAAAAAGGCAGTCTCGCCAACTCCGTTTCCTTCAAATGACAAATACTTAAGTCAACTCAACCGAGGATAATCAAGATTACTCACTCTACAAATAACTTGAAGAGCAATCAGCACCTCTCCAATAAATAGTCTGCCTACGGTCTCTTCCCCTAACTGATCTAGTAAGCATGGTTCCACTAACAGGTTTGCAGAGGCCAACATCAATCACTGAAGTAACTTTTCTTTTCTCATAATCCTCATCAAAATGCATGTCAAACAGCATAGCCAGGCACATAACTTGGTGAGCCAATATATAATCCTCACATGATGAAGGTAGGCTTCGAAGGATGTGAAGATTTACCTGCAGGCCATAAGAGTAAACTTAGATCTACTCTGAGAAGCATACTAAATATAACATGCTCGAAAATCAATTAACACAAACCTCAGACTCCATCGCACGAAGGTCATTATGCCACTTTAACGTTTCAGACTTATCTGAGAGCAAACGTAATCCAAAAAGGGGAGGCCTAAGAGGATATTCCATGCTTATCTTGACCTATGATAGAAGTTGCACTATTAGAAATCAAAGCATATGGAGACATGCATGAAGGCCAGAACAAATAGTCACAGCACATTTTACCTTGGCTTCCAGCATAACTTTTGGGCCATTCTTCATAGCTTTACTCAAGACCATGGTGAACTCCTTGGAAGCATAATCCTCCCAGGATTTGTCTATAATTAGGTTACCTTTTTCAGTTTCCTCATGAATGACAGGATGGTCCTCCAACTCACTGTCACTATACATCAAGAGATCTAGATCATCCTCATTTCTACCAAAACTGTGTGAGATGCTTAGCTTAGATGGTGTCACGCTCTTTGATATCAGGGATAAGCCCCTAGAATGGCTCCGAACTTCAGGTGACATCTCAGAGGGCAAAATTCCAGAACTGTTTGGCTCATTTTCAGCATGAATGACAACAGGGAGCTCCCCATCCTCCCTAGCACTCTCAGTTTCTTCCCAGTTTGTCACAGATCTTCTCTCGAAATCACTGTCAACACTGTTTGCAGCCACACCTACCATCAAACTAGAACGAGACGATGGCTCAGGAAAAGAACCTGTCAGTGACCAGCTATGCAAACTACACAATGGTGTGCGTGATGCCCACGGTGTATTCTTATATTCTATTCGAGGCCACTTCAGCTTGGTCAGATAATCAAGTTGCCACCTGTAATCAAATAGACTCGAAAACTTCAAAGATGATACCAATCAAACAACTAGTCATAAGTAGTTTCAGAAGATGGTTGCTAATCAGAATCAATTGAAAACATATGCTCAAGCTATTCAGGGACATTTCACAAACTCGGACCATTATAATGATTCATTAAGTGTCGCCACATCTCAAAACGACATGCAGTGAAGCAAAAGCATCATTAACCAACAATTGTCAGCAATTACAATGCTAATTCTATACTGAACTACCATCAAGATTTTGTCACTGATGTCCCAAGCAGCAAATGTTGTAGAGCAGTGACTCACATAAGAGCCATCTGTGAAACTTTCCGCGATCGGATTCTCTGCAAAATTGTCTGTGCACGGTTTTGCTGACGGTATAGAGCAAGCCCAGACGACAAATCAGAGCTGCTCAATGCTCTGCTAGAATCATCTCCAACAGATGGAGGGATTTCGGGCAAAAAATCAATACCAGCTAGATGTTGTGCCCACTTGTATGGTCTTGAATTCTTGTCAGAAAAGTTTGGAGGCTCCCCAGCATAAATCTTAGCCATCTGTAAAAAATCGATAATGGAATCACTCTTTCAGCTAACATTAACGAGGACCCAAAGAAGGTATAAATGTGGTAACAAAAAAAAATCACTGCCAAATTAGAATAGAGCTACGCGTTACTCATACTTCCTGCAACTTATAAACACACACACATAAACTAACGAGCAAGACAATCGAACTCATGAACAATTGTTGTTGCAACCAAAATATATACCAAACCTTCCATTAAGAAGATGTGAAATGTGAATATCAATTAAAATCGCCTGCCTCGAGTATTAAACTACATACCTGGTGAGGCAGCTCTAAACCAGTGTCATCTGGAAATAGGTTGCACAGGATATTACTGTCCAGGCCCTCAGACTCTTCAATTCCAACACAAACGACATTCAACTTTGCCAAGTATTCAAACCTCAAGGTGGTGAGTTTACGACGCTTAATACCAGAGTCTTCAGTATCATATATGTGGACAATAACTTTCAGTGGATGAAGTTGATATGCCACTGCAGGATTATTAGCTTCCTTCATGACATTTTTTTTGGATCTTGATCTTCTTCTCTGAGCATCTTCATCATCATCAATTACATCATCGTCCATTCTGTTGTTTTCACCGCTTGATAAGGTGCCTGATATTACATAGATACAAGACATGCTACATGAGGAAGATGTCCAAAGTCGGCAATCCTTACCCATACAGGGAAAGAAATTACATGCAAGATGAACAGACTTATGATGCTGTACATATAGAAGCATACCAACTTTAACAATCCTTTCTGTCACAGTGAACAATACTATATTCAAAACTAACTGAGAACTCGGTAATTTGCCTCTAGTCCCAAACTTAGACGAGTAAATAAGAAACTGTGATGTGCACTGCAAGCATGCTGTTATAAATTACGAATGTTAAAAGACCATGTCTTCCAGAAAATTGTGCTATAGGTTGTTATGCGTCAGTACTGAACACAAACTGCTTATTCTATCTTTTTTCAGTGGAGAAAAATGCAAATTGCCATCGAACGCCTGAACATACAAGACTTTTTGCTTTTGTGAAGCTCGAAAATGGAATTTGTACACATTGCAGCCTTGCAGGAGACATCAAAAGAGCCTAATCCTTCTCAAGGATATCAGGGGTTCAGTATTTAAAAGCAGGAATATTAATGCATGCAACAAAGGGCTAATTGCAACTTCACAAGGAGGCATAGATGTGACATATATCAAGAAAATGCACACGCACCGTTTTCCTTCTTGGCTTGCTGCTGAGCAAATATTTGAACATCCTTTGTGCTTCCCATGATCTCTACTTCAATATTCTCTCCAAATGCTTCTTTCTGCCCTAGCAACTGAGTGTATGTTATATAAAGCGGGGTTGGAAGCAACTCAGCAGCATGGTGCTGCTTTAGTTTCTTGGTATGTTGCATGCCCAGCTGCTGCTGCACTGGTAGTGATGCTTTCTTCAGTGATTTCAGATGTGATGGAAGACTTGAAAGAAACTTTTTCTGGTTAGCAATTGTCCCCAGCAAGCTGCCCCTCTGGAGTTCCAATTTCTCATGTAGCTTGCACAACTCTTTCCGCTGGTTCACAGTTAAAAGTTTATTTTAGAATACAGAAATAAATCCTGAAAACAGCATGAATGATACCAGGCTAGCAACAGCTCACAGGGACATTAGACTACATCATTTGGGCAGGCAAATAAGGAAAAAAATGGGCAAAAGTACACAGGATCGGAGGATCCAAGGTTGGTCAACTTTAGACAGGAGAGTAGAGGAGATAATAAAAATCCTAAGCCACATGAAAAATATATGTACAGGTCTCATGAAATAAGTTATAGGAGATATTATCATAACCATAAAAGTGATATTTGGAAGTTGTGCATGAATAAAATACAAATCTAGCAAGTGCATGAAGTAACCTGGTCTCATAGGATGTTTAGATTAAACAAAATTCACAGGCCAGCAAAATCTAATTCCTAAAAAAAAAAGTGATACAATCTACCTACTAAAACAATAATAAGCCTGTCAGATGATTGTAGTTGGATCAAGCAGTGGTTGAACTTCATCCATTTTAGCAAGTAGCGATAAAGTTTCAAATGTTCAAAATGCGCTCGAGTATTCTAGGCTTAAAGTCGAGAGTAAAAAATCACTAATAGTTCCATTAGCTTGAAGCAAACCTATTTCTTTCAACCATTACCAAGAACCTTCAGAAAAGCTCAACAAAACATGGTTTGTTATGCAACCCTCAATGTTTACTTGTGTGTCCCTCTACATTGAACAGAACAGAGCAATGTAACTCACTGACAAGTTGAGTTTTCGCTGGGTTCCAACGAGTAAGAATACACAACCTGGACAAGCTCAAAGTTAAGGCGCTTGAGCATGAGGTCGTGGCACGCGTCAGCGGCGAGGGTCTTGTCGCGGATGTCCGCCGGTGCCGCACGCTGGAACTCTTCCTCTGGGACGAGCTCTATCCCCGGGTACTTGGTCTGGAAGTCTAGGCACGCCCTTATGGCCTTCACGTAGTGGTTCTTCTCGTACAGCAGGTTGTGCAGCTGCAGCGTCGTGGAGTCCACCGGCGCCTTGGCGGCCTCTGTCTCCGCCTTCACTCTGTCCTCCTCCATCAGTATCTCCCTGTTCACCTGCGCAGATCAAACGCAAATTAGCCCCACAGATCTAGAGGTAGGGTTTTGGGTGGATGCGGGCTAGGGTTTTGGAGCTTGATACTACATACTTGCCGGAGCGTTACGAGGAGGAGCGACATCTGGGTGACGAGCTCGCGGAGCTCCGACTTGGGGACGCCGTCCCTCTTGATGGCGAGCATCCGGGCGGCGACCTTCTCGATGGAAGCACGGGTCTCGGCCAGGAGGTCGTGTGGGGAGCGGTGCTTTGTGTCTGAGGCGATGGGTGACGGCCTAGCCGGTGCCTCGACGTCCATGGGTTCCGCCTTCGGCGCCGCCGCCATCGGTTCGGCCGGCGTGGGGGAAGACGAAGCCCGCGGCCGGAAGTGGTGGGGAGAAGAAGCTGCGGAAGTGAATCGGATTTTTGTGGGCTTGTGTGAGATTCTCGAGGTTAAGTTGTTAATTTGGGCCCCCAACTTGCAATCAGAAGAATAAGTAGATCTCGGCCCACACGATCCATTACGTGAAGCAACTTTCTATTTTTCGCTCTAAGCCAAAAAGAACAAGAAGAAGATGTCATTGAGGCAACAGTGCTGCTCGTGTGTGGATGTGGCTTTATCCTTCAGTGAAATCTTTGTTTTAGATGATGACTGTAAATCTGTAATCGTGGAGTTCTTGTACAGTGTGATAAATGTTAATCTTGACAGAGCTCTGTACGTCCACAGAAAGGTCTTCTTTCCTTGGTTGCTGTTACCTGTTCTTCCTAATTTCCCAATCTAAAATATATGGGGCCATAATCTGTGGCACCAATTAATCCAGTGATGTGATTGTGTATCCTGCAATCACCCTACGTGGAAGAAACACCGGTCCGTGTCGTGTTTGTACCCAACGGGTCCACGTGTGATTATCTAGTCAGTAGTCAGTACCTAGCCCTTGTGCTGCATCCAATCACGTTCCATCCGCCCCGATAATCCAGCATGACAAGAAATGAAAGAAACAAGAACAGAGGCAGGTAGAACGCCCGTCCAAAGGAAGCATCTTCATCAGGGGCACACGGCACTGAAGGAAATGCTCATCATATTGCGCTGTGCTCGCTTCCTACCATACAGTAACGAAGCAGTACACTGGTAGCGATGGTCACCGCGTTGCTACGCGACTTCGTTCTAAAAAGCGTCACCAGCGCCGCGCGCTCATGCATGCTGCAGGAAAAAAGTGAAGCCTAATTTTTGTGGCACTCTGAAAGGAACATGGGCCATAATGCCATTCGCCCATTCCATATATACGGAGTAATGATCGTTGATCGCAGAGTTGAGTAGGCTTCGCTGTTTACCACCACCTTCTCATCTCCTGTGTCCTTTAACTCCATCATGCGTACTTATGTTACCACATGCGCATGCAACTGCTAGTCCGTACAGATTTTTCCTTGTATATATAGTTTTGGAGGCTGAGCTCCAACACTTTTTTTTCTTTGTTTCTCCCGGTGGCTTCTCTCATTGTTTGAGAGTAGAAAAAAAAGTGTAAACATATGCAAATGCGGGGATAAAAAAACAGTTCAAAATGATGGTGACAGTCTGCAACCAGAGAGAAATCTAGTACTAATAGTACATTGAGGCCCGATTCAGATTCCCTAAGAAAACAATATTTATTCTAATTTTTCACTTCATCAACTTTTTATTTATTTACCTCCTTCAAAAAACACGTTTCACAGCTGCGCTATAGTATTTTTCTTCAATTATAGTATTTTTTACTCCAATCTAAATACAACCTGAGTAAAATTGCTTCAGTAAAAAGTCGAGGTCACCAAAAAGTTACTACTACCTCCTAGGCCGCAAAGAAAAAGTTATCGAGGGTGTGTTTAGATTATAGGAAAAAACACTGTAGCATAAGAAAAATATTATAACATTTAGCATTCGTTGAGAAACGTGTTTTATGAGAAATAAATAGTGAAAAGTTTGAATAAATAGTGAAAAATTAGAATAAATAATGAATAGTTGGAACCACATGAGCTGAAAAGGGCACCGCGGGACGGTGGGGAGAAAGAGAAAAGCCCACACACTCGCATGCACGGTGAAAAAAAATGATGCCGCACAGCGCATCGCGGGCAGCACGCGGCTGCGGCACCGCACCTGCGACGCGTGTTGGCGAGCACGGCAGTTGCAAAGCACCTTCGGCTGTGTTAAGATTCATGGAAAAAAAATACTTTTTAAATAAGTTTCCTTATTTAACTTACTCATACTCATAGAACACGCTTTTTAGTGCACTATTTATCTAAAACTTCCACCTACCGTTCTGAATGTGAACGCAGCCGAAGCATGCGGAAGAAGCAAAATAGTGTCACCTCGTCGCGTCCGTGCACCGTGCACGTCTGCACGAGCATGACGAACGGGCCCGAACGGACATGGTGGCAGCGACCACGTGCTGGTCAGGGAAGCGTGGGCATCCGTTCAGCTCCGTGTCCCCGTCACCCCTCCCCCGCCTCCGACAAAAAGATTCGCGCCAACAAGTCAAAAACTTCTCCGACGACGCCCGGGGGACCCGACCCACCTGTGCCGTGAACAGCAGCCAGCGCTGAGCCGCTGACAAACGGGGGCGCAGCCACGAGTTCGCGCTCCCGACGGGGCCCAGACCCGGTCGCCGCAGCGGCGGAGAGGGCCAGCCGGCCAGAGGGCTGCCCTGTGTCGCCGGTCTGATTGCCCATGTCCCGGTTGAAACTTTGCCGCGCTCGTCGGCAGCCAAAACCCTGTTAACCCATTTGTTTTTTCTGATGTAAAAAATTGCCATTCAGGGGGATTGGAAACGTGATAACGTGAAGAACCGAAGATAATGAACTCACGAGCACTGTTAACTCGGGTGGCCAGCCGAGTGCACGCGCCGGCCTGATGGCTGCGGCTGACACCGGCAGCGTGCTTGACTTCTGGCGCGGCGTTCACATTTCACAGCCGAGCTCGTGTAACCGTCGAACCCCGCGGCAAGTTCACACGGCACACACACAGACACAGCAGGCTGTGTGCACGGCACGGGGCACGCCAAAGCATGGCGTGCGAGAGAATGTAGCAGAGGTTGGAGGGAGGACAGCAACCAGCTGGTCGAGCCACCGAGGCCACAGTCCCTGATTCCCTCCCTCCGCGCGCCATTTTTAATCCCGCGCCCACGCCCCCTATCCACGGCGCTCCACTCCCACTGCCCCGCACACTGGCGTCGCCGTCTCCTTCCTCGGCGAATGCGACGACCGCGCGCCGGAGCATGCCACGCCCAGAGCCCGCGCTAGGGTTCCCCTCCGCCGCCGCCGCCGCCGCCGGCGTCCACGACCGGCGCCGCAAGAAGCAGCCGCCGCCCAGGCGGAGGCGACCGACCGGCGCCGCAGTAAAATCTCTCTCTCTCTCCCTCTCTCCCCCCCGCTCTCTTCCCGTTCCCACTTAACCTCCACATGGTCTCGGCATGGCGTGTCTGGATTAATTACTAGCTAAACTAATCGCCAAGCAGGCGGTGGCGCAGTAGAAGTCAATAGATCCAAATCCAAAAATCCCGAACGCGCGCTTGTCTCGCAACCCACATGGGATCCGAGGTTGGCGATGGCGTCGAAGCCCTCCGGCCAAGCAAAGGCATAAAGCCAAGAGAAAAGCCGAGCGCGGGTTTGAACGCGCGAGCGAGGCCAAAGCGGACTCTCACCCCGCCGCCTCCGTCGCTTTATTACTATCATTGCTCTTTTGTTCGTTTCGGCCGGCGGCCTGCGGATCGCGCGCTCCGCTCCGCTCGTCGTGGGGCGCGGCGCGGCCCCCCCGTAGGCCGCCGCGGCCGCGCGGCTCGTCGTTTCGATTCGTTCGGTGACGTGACGCCTCTGCCATTGGCGCTTTCTGCAGCAGCAGCAGCCGGTGGGGCCACGCGGCGCGGCCGATCCAGATCCGTCGCTCGTCTCCGCGCTGCTTCCCCTCCCCAGCAGCGGCTGCAGCAGCGGCTTCGCCACGCGGGGCACGGCTGCACCAGGTGCGTGCCGCTCACCCCGCTGAAATCCCAGTGCTCGCACGTTGCCTCTGTTTTTTTTGTCGCCGTTCGTTCTAACAGCTCTCTATCCTGCAGAAGAGGAAGAGGGGAGGGACGGCGCGAGCTTGGCCGTGTCGGAGGAAGAGGCTGAGGCGACCAGCGATTCCTTCTCCTACTCCCTGAGGGGTAATCTCGTTTAATGAATTGAATGCTAGTTGTCTCCAAGGATCAAGTGAACTTGTGAAAGTGATTGCTTATTAATGGTGAAATATTTTTGTTTGGTAGGGTGCCAGAAGGAGCGGCGGCTCAAGTCAGAGGGGTCTGGGCTGGTGCGGCCGCCGGCCTCGCATGAGCTAAACGGTGGTGGAGGTATTGAGCTTCTGGTGCTCTCTCCCAGGTGTTTGATTGGGGGTAATGTGGGAGGAATGAGCAAGAGCTCGACGGCATCATCCCGGAGCAGATCAGGCACGGGCACAGGCACTTTCCCCAGCCCTGGGACTCCGAACTACAATCGGCATTGTGCAGGCAGCATGCAGTACTCCAAGGGTTGGAGTTCAGAGCGTGTGCCACTGGGCACCAGTAGCAATAGGAGATATGGGGGCAGTGGGGTTGTGCTTCCTTTCAACAATGGGAGGAAGCTGCCATCGAAATGGGAGGATGCAGAGAAATGGATTCTGAGTCCGGTTTCGTGTGATGGGGTTGGAAGGATGTCTGCACCGGCTCCGCATCATAGACGGCCCAAGTCGAAGAGTGGACCACTTGGCCACCCAGCTGGCATTCCAGGAGCTTATGCAGCTGTTTCACCTCTTGTTCCCTGCTTTGATGGTGTTCTCGCAGCATCTAATTTTGCAGCGCATTCACCTTTCTCTGCTGGAGTTCTCATACCTGAGCACGGACGCATTGGCGAGTTCAGCAGTGGAAGAGGGAGGAGTGGTGATGAGGGCAGCAGCAGATCCTACTCTGCGGAGAAGGAGCCATATATATTGAGGTCTGCAAGCATACATGCATGGACAGAAACACTTATGGAGGCATCTGCTTTTGCTAACAGTATCTCTGAAGAAAACGCACAAGGTTTGGTACTTTGGTTTAGTCTTTTCCTGCTAGTCCATTTCCTTATGAGCTGTGCCTTTTTTGTTTTCCTTGTTGCTTTTGCTGTTTTGTTCCTTCTAGATCGTTCCATTGATTTGCAAGAATTAGGGTCCAACATCTGTTTGATTATACCATCTATTGTTGTGAGTTGTGACATTGTCTGTGTCACTTGTGCCTATGAAACTAAGAGAGTTGTCTAATGGCCACCTTTTAAAAAAATTAAGCCTGCCCTATGTCCCTACCCAGCAGCTACCTCTTTTTATGACACAGGTTGCAACCTAGGAAAGCTGGAATATTCCTCCAACATTCTTTTCGAAAAACATTTCAGCTTTCCTAGTCTTTTCTGTGAAATATAATGTTTATGTCATGTACCATTAGTTATGCATGCTTTGGATGACTGGCTTATGTTTTTTTTTCTCTCCCTGATAAATATTGGTTTGTTTTCTTCTAGTGTGTGTGTGTGTGTGTGTGCATGTGCGTGTTTGGGTCTATGTATGACTCCTTTCTCCTATTAATACAATGATACGCAGTTCTCCTGCGTGTTCGATCAAAAAAACATATTGGTTCGTCTTCTTTTGATTTGATAATGTGGAACTAAGTCTTAATATCTTTCGACTATGACCACAGATGATAGACTACAAGGACAGCAGGAAGCAACTTCTGTGATTTCCAGTCCAATCATCAAGAAAGATATTGCTACACAGATGAGTCCTGAGGATAGCATATCATCTCCCAAAGCAAGGCATTCCTGCTCCAGCCTGCCATCAGGACATCTGCTAAAAGAAGCAAATAGCCATCTACCTAAACCTGAAATCAGGGACGTGCAGGTAGATGATCAAGTAACGATGACCCGGTGGTCCAAGCGACATGTAACACGAGGCTCTGATAAGCGGTCAACAAATATTATTGAATGGAGGAAGAAGACCACTGAGACTAGGGCTCCATCTTTTGATGAAAAAGAGAGAGAAAGATGCATGTCAAAGTAAGATGCTGTTTACGTTTCCATGGTGCCTTCTAACAATCTTCGCCACTGCCTAGTTTTTAATTCAGCTAATGCAAAAGAATATAGTGCTTCGATAGTCATCTTGTAACTGTTAGTACTGCAAGCTGTCAATATCCTATAACTTATCATTGTTATTAGAAAACGGCAGCCCAATATTCAAGTGAAGCTACTATGGCTGTAATACCTGTTCAAACTCCCAGCGAGAACTAAGTATAGAAAATGCTGCTGAATGTAGATTTGACTCTTATTATATGACCTACTAATCTACCTCTTGTGTCGTTAGTGAAACATAGCACTGGTTCAGTGAAAGTTGCATAGCTTCAAGTCATGTTAAGATGGACTAAAATGCAGATAGTGGACTGAAGCGACACTTGAAATATTTTGCGTGCTTGAGGGCTAGTTGCTCATATAAATTCTTTCTACAGCTAGTGGCACATATCAAACTGTTAACCCCTACTTCACTTCCCATCAGAAGAACAGGCTATAAATGAACTATTTTTTCCTGGTTAACATGGTGGTAACGCCAAAATGGAAATCACATATGAATTTGGCTCCACTTCTTTACAGTATTTTTTTGGGAAATCTAGGAATTTATTGAAGCCCATATGGTTGTTTTTCTTCTTGCACAAAATATGCGAGTGTCATTTGAAAATATTTAACAATATAGCTCATGTTGAGTCAAGGATATAAAACCACTACATCTTCTGATGTTTAAGAACCGGTTATTGTGTTAAGGTGCAAAAGGGAGGAAGCAAAGATCACTGCTTGGGAAAATCTACAGAAAGCAAAAGCCGAAGCAGCTATACGGAAGTTGGAGGTATTGTTTGTGGTCCACATGTACAACTGTTTTTCTTTTCAAGTTTTCTCCTCTATTATTTTTTCATGAAAATGAATTGATATTTTATTGTTTCTCCTCTTTTCTTCAGATGAAGCTTGAAAAGAAAAGATCATCTTCCATGGACAAAATTTTAGGAAAACTCCGCTCTGCTCAGAAAAAAGCAGAAGACATGCGCAGTGCAGTTTCCTCTAGTGAAGATCAATGTGGTGTGAGGGCAAACAAGAAGGCATCATCCTTCGTGAAAACTAGCAAGCCCTTCACCTGCTGCTTTACCTACCGTGCTTGCTAGTTGTGCAGTTTGTGCCTGTGGGTGCAGCACTGGATTTTGAACTATTTGGTGAGTTCTTCAGCTTCATTATAATTTGACACTTAAAGCTTCCATAGTTCATAGTTATTGATTTTTTATGAAATTTATATTTAGTTATGAAACCATTGTTTGCTCGAAACAATTTCTAACATCAGAAGTGTGTTTCTCAAGAGCGTTACAGCTCTTGCCAACCAACAGATATGGAACTGTTGACTACAGATTTAGGAGATGCAGTTTGCCTTCGTGCTGTGAAGGTTATGGAAGACTGATTCATGATGCAAGCCGATGTGAGGATGTACAAATCAAAGTCACCGAGTGAAAAGCCGAAAACTACTAGTGCATCAATCCAACCTATGTAAACGTAGTTGAAGCAGCTCCTTTCTTGAGCTTGATGCTAGTTTAAATACCATGTCGAGCTGGTATTCATTCCGCTTGATGTATATCTTCCTAGAATTGAGTCTGTAATGGAGATCATGGGGGCTCTTGCGTCGGTGCTGGCAAGAAAAATCTTGGTGCATTTGAAGCAACGGCGAATACTGCGACTGAGAGCCATACGAGATTCCGAGCGCATGATGCATTCCGCTTCTGCGCAGCGGTTCATCGCTGCATTGTTGGGGAACTACGAAGCCACGAAGGGTCGCCAAGTTTCTGCTAGTGCCAATCTTTTATATTGCACAAATCAGATGCAGAATCCTGCAGTTCGCGCCTCGTGCCAGGCAACTGCAGCTTGCACGAGAGTTCAGCAGAACAATATCCACTTGTCACGCACACATCGCTGCAAAACCTCCGTTTGGGATTATAAGATTCAGCATGTGTAATACGATTTCGTGTATTTGGGTAGTAAAGCTGGTCATTACCCATATGGCCATGCTTTTAACTCTGTAATTTTTCTTCTCCTCTTAATGAAATAAGTGCCAATGCACGGTCGGAAAAAAAAATCAGCATGTGTCGGACATTGGAACGTCCTTCGCTTTCATCTTCCTCCAACCAAACAGCCCGGCCGTCTCTTATTAAATCTTTCAAAACCCATCGTCCACTATACATCAAGAATTCAATATGGAACCCGAAGAGGCGACCTACGATCATGTAGTCATGCATCGGCGTGGCCACTCAGCTCTTGCCTTCTCGTCTGCTGCCTGCGGCTCTGCCCTCGCCATGGCATACTGTCGATCCCCATCCCTATATAAACACATACATCTACTAGTTGCCGGCTTTGTTAATTTTTCTGGTACACATAGATGGCGAGCAAACGGGTGATCTTGTCGAGTCTGGCAATGGTGGCCGCCGCCGCATTCGTGCAAACCGGCCACGTCGCCGGCGAGGACGGTCGCAGCAGCGCCTTCGCAAGGGCGAACGGGACGCGGTTCACGCTCGCCGGGCGGCCGTTCTACTCGAACGGCTTCAACGCGTACTGGCTCATGTACATGGCATCAGACCCGGCCGCTGACCGGAGCAAGGCGACGGCCGCGCTGGAGGAGGCGGCCCGGCTTGGCGCGACGCTGGTGAGGACTTGGGCGTTCGCCGACGGGGGCTACCGGGCTCTGCAGGTGTCGCGCCGGCGTGTACAATGAGGACGTGTTTAGGGTATGTCGTATCAGACGGCTGGCCGTAAGATCGAGCTAAATCGTTTCGTGGCTTCAGATCTGGACCGTTCATGCTAGGCCTTGGTCAATGGTTATGCATGCCATTCTAATCAAGTTTTTGGGTTGATCCAAAATGATTTGAACTTCCGGCCCTATTTTACATTGATGCTTTAATTTGTGCATTATTTAATTTGTTCTTTGCAAACGTTCTGCACGTGTCAACAATAACATATGAGCGATTATGACAGCTATTTTTGTCCCTTTTGTTTTAACTCAAGGGCCTAGACTACGTGATAGCCGAAGCAAAGAAGGACGGGGTCCATTTGATCCTGAGCCTGGTGAACAACTGGGACGCGTACGGCGGGAAGAAGCAGTACGTGCAATGGGCAAGGGACGAGGGTCACTACCTGAACTCTGACGACGACTTCTTCACGAGCAGTGTGACCAAGGGCTTCTACAAGAACCATGTCAAGGTCCGTCGCCCACGCACTACACTACACTACACTCAGTATAATCATCTGCATTTACTAACATCGTGGTCAAAACGTCTCATGCGCTCGTGTGCACCAGGCGGTCCTCACCAGAGTGAACAAGCTAACCGGGGTGGCGTACAGGGACGAGCCAACCATCTTCGCGTGGGAGCTCATGAACGAGCCTCGCTGCCAGAGCGACCTCGCCGGGAAGACCCTGCAGGCCTGGATCACGGAGATGGCCGGCTACGTCAAGTCCCTGGATCCCAACCACATGGTGGAGATCGGGCTCGAAGGGTTCTACGGCGAGTCCACGCCCAACCGGACGCGGCAGTTCAATCCGGGCAGCTACACCGTCGGCACCGACTTCATCTCCAACAACCTCGTCCCAGACATCGACTTCGCCACGATCCACTCCTACCCCGACCAATGGTTACTAACTTATCTTTTTGTACAAACAAATGGCAATTAAGTTTTTAGCTAGCGCTCACGGCTCGCCAATGGCAGCTTTAATTTTCTGAACGCTGGGTTCCAGGCGCGAACAGCGACGAGCAGGTGGCGTTCATGCGGCGGTGGATGGCGGCGCACGCCGGCGACTCCGCGGCGGCGCTGCGGAAGCCGCTGGTGGTGGCGGAGTTCGGCTGGTTGGCGCGGTCCGCCGACGGCGACGTCGCGGAGTCGTCGGCGAGGGAGCATCGGGACGCCTACTTCCGCATGGTGTACGACGCGATCTACGCGTCGGCGAGCGCGGGGGGCCCGCTCGCGGGTGGCCTCTTCTGGCAGGTGATGGAGGCCGGGATGGAGGGCTGGACCGACGGCTACGACGTCGTGCTCGAACGCAGCCCGTCCACCGCCGCCGTCGTCGGCCGCGAGTGCGCTCGGATCACCAGCCTCAACCAGGTGTCCTAGTGCTTCTGGTTCATCCCCACCACGCTGTAGTTTTGTACGTATACGGTGGATCAATCAAAGAGCCACCGCCGAACCAATTGGTATTTCGCAATAATTTCACGTCGAGATCGTCTTCGTTCGAAGAAACAAATAAACGCAATGATATGAGAGTTGAAAGGTAACCAACCTTAGCAATCAATCATTCTTAAGGAAAAAAGTTTATTAGTCGACAAAATCAAACCCCAGATCCTATAAAATTGTTAACTGATCCAATACGTTTCTGTTTTCTTTTCGGTTTAGCATCTTGAACTTCCCGATTACTACTATAGATGACGCCTTAAACCCAGAAGGGGAAGCGACAAAGAAAGTCTCACCTAAATGCTTGCAAGTACGATCCACTCGTTGGCACTTGGCAGAAGATGGAAGTCTTTGGCCTAAAGAAAGATTTGTGTAGCGATAGGTTAAACAAACATTTCCTCGACGAAATGTTGCATCAAAAGAGACATGTAGGTGCAGTCGGCAGCACGTAGCGAGGTCAAACAGAGCCTCATCACAGTCTTCTCGAGGCGACGACACGCGTGTGTCTGTGTTTTAGACGAAACTTCAGGCGCCGGGGTTAATCACATCAGCCTAGAGCCCTAGATGTCGACGTGAGCCTCATCCACTTCACCACTTGTGCAGTGCGCTGCACACAGACGATAGAATCATGTAGTAGACACAGAAGAACATGAAGCTGAGCCTAACGACGGGAGCTAGCTAGCCAAGACGGGCGGGCCGGACGGACGAACGCGGCAACAGCCCGGCCCATGACCAGGCACTAAAAGAGAGGGTGCGGGTGGACCATGTCGCTCCAGGCTCGCGTCACGTCGCATCATGGCCGGTGGCCGGTCGGGTGGTCGCCGCGCCGATCCTGGCCGTCCAATGGCTTTGTCCCCGCGCACCCAGATGCCCCCACCTTGCGCGCCCCCATTGGGCAGCCCGTCACGTCGCCAGCCGTCAGCGTCGCGCGGAGGCCGCCACGTTGCGCGCTCCGGAGCGGCGGAGCCCACCATCACAATCACGTTCTGTCCAACGAACGGGGATCAAAACCCCTTGTCCCACCCGTGTTACTGCACCCAGCAAATTCCTTATTAGATTGACATGTAGGCCCAGCAGGGGGGGCAATTCGTCCGACGCCGCAGTTACAGGCCCGTGTGTGTACGGGCGCTGCGTGCACGAGGCGAAAGGGGTCAGAGGTGGAGTACTTTATTACCCGGCGCGCACCCAACTCGTTGTGATTTCGTCGGGGCCTGGGGGGCCGCCGGCGTTTTAAACGCCCCCACACGGCTCCTCCGGGGCGACACCTGTCCTCCATTCCCCCTCTGCCCCTCGCCGCCCGGCCGCGCGACGCCCCCCGTTGCCGCACCCACCAACGCGCGTCTTCCACCTCGCCTCCACCGAAATTCCTCCTAATCCGCGGAATTTCCCTTTGCTAATTCCGGTATCCCTTGTCGCTAGGCCACTCTGCTCGACCAAACCCCTGTTCTGAGCTCGTCCGATTGGCGGCTCCGGCACCTGGGCGGTTCCTTGGGATTGGGGTTTTGGAGCTTGGGTTGGTGGATTTGGTGGGCGACGACGGCGAATTAGCGATGGAGTTTCCTGGAGGGAGCGGGAGGCAGCAGCAGCCGGAGCCGGAGAACCTGCCGCCGATGACGCCGCTGCCGCTGGCGAGGCAGGGGTCGGTGTACTCGCTCACGTTCGACGAGTTCCAGACCGCGCTCGGCGGGGCGGGCAAGGACTTCGGGTCCATGAACATGGACGAGCTCCTCCGCAGCATCTGGACGGCGGAGGAGACGCACGCCGTCGCGTCGGCGTCGGCGGCGTCCGCCGCCGCGGCGGACCACGCCGCGAGGGCGTCCATCCAGCGGCAGGGCTCGCTCACCCTCCCCCGCACGCTCAGCCAGAAGACCGTCGACGAGGTCTGGCGCGACATCGCGTACTTCGGAGGGCCCTCCGCCGCGCCGGTTGAGGCGGAGGCCCCGCCCCCGCCGGCCCAGCGGCAGCAGACTCTCGGGGAGATCACGCTCGAGGAGTTCCTAGTGCGCGCCGGCGTTGTGAGGGAAGACATGACGGCGCCACCGGCCGTACCGCCGGTGGCGGTGGCGGCGCCACCCCGACCACCTCCTCCGCAGCCACCAATGCTGTTTCCGCATAGCAATGTGTTCGCTCCCATGGTGCCTCCACTGTCCTTTGGGGCTGGATTGGTGTCTGGGGCTGTCGGTCAGGGAGATGGTGCCGCGGCCCCGGCGGTATCGCCGGTGAGACCGATCGCGTCCAACGGGTTCGGCAAGATGGAAGGAGGGGACTTGTCGTCTCTATCGCCATCACCGGTGCCGTACGTTTTCAACGGTGGTCTAAGGGGAAGGAAGGCACCAGCTATGGAAAAGGTGGTGGAGAGGCGGCAGCGGCGGATGATCAAGAATCGGGAGTCAGCCGCGAGATCGCGCCAGAGGAAGCAGGTAAAGTTCTGTCTGTAAGCATCTCGTTGGTGCTGCCATCATCCAATAGTTTCAAATCGTCATGTCTCCTGCTTACTTGCTTACTGTTACAGTGACATGTGTTTCATGTACACAATATTTTTGCAATACTTTGCATCAGATTTGGTTGTGTAATTCGAGTTTCCTGATCTAGCACAATGGCTAATTAATTTTGTATCTCTATAAAATGTTAATACTAGTTGTCAAAGTCTTGGAGAGCCACATAAGGATGTAGCAATCTAGGGGGGGGGGGGGTGCTATTTCTGGATGAATCTATATACTTTCTGTGAGGCTTCAAAAATTTTCTGGCGATTTTCTGCTAAAAAAAAACTCTGGCGGTTTAAATAGATTTATTATACTTTTTTTTATGTGTATCAGGCCTATATGATGGAGTTGGAAGCTGAAGTGGCAAAACTTAAAGAGATGAACGACGAGTTGCAGAAAAAGCAGGTAAGCTCTAGTTTGCTACTTATTGGTTTGCTCACGTTCATATTTTACTTATGAAATTATGTTTTCTCAAATTCTGAAGTGCAGTAGTTCAATTGGTATCTTTAGGTTATACCTTGCATTTGAAAGTGTATTGGATTTCATTGGTATCTTTAGTTTAATTGTATCATTTTTATTTAGATTAATCACCATCTGTGCATTTGCTTTCTAGCAACGAAAAAATTCAAAGCAGCAATGGGCAATCTGGATCAATTTTTTTTATGATGATTTCTTAGATGACTATCACTATAGAGCACCGGGATTGGTGAAGGAAGCCAAAGTCCGCCAAAGAAGATAATAACAGAATCTTTGCATCTACAGTCCATGTCCACTAAGAGCAGTCCTTTTGTTCTATAAGTTCCTCTCGAAATTAGTTTATCCGCTAAAGAGCTTCTATAATTGCCACTTTTAAGCAGTTGTTTCCATCTCGCCCGCTGCTATGAATTTTCTCCAATTATGATACTTGTAATAGCTACAGCTTAGTTTTAACAATATTTCTAACTATTAAATAAAATAGTAAATATGAGTTCTTCCCCACATTCTGTGTGCAATCAAATTCTTTATATGTACTGCTCTAAGTAACTGATCATCGTTTCCAATTTACAGGTCGAAATGCTGGAGAAACAAAAGAATGAGGTACTTTCCATTTTGAAGAAACTACTTTTGCTCTAGTTACATGCTGTGGGTCCATCATTCATATTACTAGTAATGGACTTGGTTGATGTGAAGGAAATTATTTTCTACAAAATAATTCAATAATCTGCGGATCCCCTTGTCTTGAACTATTACAGTCAACCCTATCGACATCATGAATATAGTATAGCTCTATGATTATATGAGCTGCCTCTTTTCTTTACTTGACCCGGAATACATGGTTTGAAACTTCACCAATTATTAGTATGAAAACAAAACTTTTCCAAACTTGTGGTTTTGGTTACTTGTTGAAATGAGAAATGTTTTAATTGACAGCTACTGATGTCCAGAGAGTTCTCCCTTCAAAGGACAATTCTATCATGCCCATATATTTGACTTAAGCAATACCTTTGCGTAAAGTAAAGTTGTTGGCAATGTAGAAATGATAAGGCCAGGAGCCTAGGGCCAATGTGGAATTGTGGATGTGATTAATTGTATTCTCATACAACTGGTGGTAGATGTTATCATTTAAGCGGCTTAAGTTATTTCTGAATTCTCTGAGTTGATTGGCCAACTTCCACCACTGATATTGGATTGTTGGACATGTAGTCTACATTTGTTTTTTGCACTGCAGTTGCCTGTTGAAACTAAAGTTGTATTTTAAACTTATCTATGTTTTTTTTATCTTCTTCAAGCTCTTCCAGCTACTTTAACAGCACCACTGTTTGCATGTATTCTTTTGATGAACTAAGAAAACTGAGGACTAAGAAAATATACATGCTTCTTTTGATGAACTAAGAAAACTGAGGACTAGATTAATATACAGGCTTCTGTCATGGTTAGCTGTTGTGATAAATGAAAATAATAAGATTGATGGACAATTGCCACTTCCCAGCTTTCTCTTGAAAATTGTCCACATTAGAGCTTAATTGCTAAATTTTACTTGCATGAAAAAAAAATTCCCTGGATGTTACACAAAGTAAACATAGTATTTCTGTATCCACTCTCTTTTGCAAACTTTTTGAGCTAAATGGAAAGGGAATGCCCTTTTTTTGTCATGCATGCTAAACCACTATTTATTAGTTTTGTGCCAATCGTACGTACTTATTCAGACTTTTGCGGTTATTACAAAATCACTATTTTTGAACAGCTTCTATAATTATTTTGTATACCTCAGGATTCTTGGCCAGCTCATTATCTCTGAAATAATTTCTGAGAATTATGGTTAGTGTATTAAGGAATTTCTGTCATATACTTTTGAACTTTTGCTGCCCTTCAAATTTGCAAGAACTAACTAACACCTTGTGGCGCTACGAATATGGTCATATGGAGCTATAACCTTTAGAACTGCTTAGTTCGTACTAACTCCAGCACCATGTTGATTGCTAAAACATAACAATCATTCGATGGTTTCTGCAGGTCCTGGAGAGAAGGAGCCGGCAAGTTGGACCCACGGCAAAGAGAATTTGTCTGCGGAGGACATTGACGGGTCCTTGGTAGGCTGTAGACTTGTACCTAGCAGTATCCCTCGTCCGGAGTGTATATAGTAGGGGCGCATGAACTCACAATCGCCAGAATTGCCGTTGTTGACACAGCCTTTGATCCAGAACTTCAGTCTCGTTGGCGGATAGATTGCCTGTAAGTTTCACTGCATAGGTTTTGGCCGTTTGCAAAACTGGAGTGTTCAGGAGTTTGTATGTAGCCTAGTCAGTTTATTGACCCGAGAAGCGCGTGATTATACTCCATTAGGCTTATGGTTTGGTGTAATACTATGTATCATTAATCCAACACATTAGATGTTATACATTCAGAGGATTTGTATTCATAAACCATGACACCGGGCTTTGTAAGACAACTAGACAAGTTGTATATGGTGCAGAACTTCAATTTCAGAAAGAAAAATATGGTGCAGAACTTTTGCAGATGTCTGCTGTGCCCAACTTATAGGACTCTACTGAATTCTGAAACAAACTATGCGCGGCTGTATGGAGTGGAGAGTTTGCCAGAAAGTGTATTCTTCTGAGTTAGTAGAGTACTCCGTATATTGCCAAAGCTGTAGTCTGCAACTGCAGGTCTATTCGGGCACCATCGGTGATGCTCCCGGGTCGCGTCAGTTTGTTGCGCTTGATTAGTTGATTGAAAGGGACCAGTGAGCCACACAGTGCCTTCAATCAGACGATGCTACAAACCTATGCATGGTCTCAGTGACCTCCGTGTGGTGTGCTTGGCCTGGGGCGCGTGTGGTGGATCGGCTAGCCAGCAGTGCAACACGCGGCCACGAGGGCGTGCCATGTTCGCCCGTCGTGGCCGTCCTAATCGCAATTAACCGTACTCGCCATCCAGACACGTGCACTGTCGGAGGCATATGGGTCTAAGAGCGTCTCTACCTGCGTTGGCTAAAAAAAAAAGAGGAAAGAAAAAATTGTTTCCAACAGATGAGGTAAACGGTTAGCTATCCATTCACGCTAGCTATCTTCCACCCCCGCCTAGGCATATTTGCCTAGTACCCCACGCTAGCCATTGCTGCATGGCATTTAGATAAGCTGTTGAATTCTACCATTCTTTTGTTAACTATTTTATTTTATACAGTAGCTAAATCTAAACTTTAGCCCTTTTAAATAATCTGTTGGAGATGCTTTCCTAATGCATTGCAGGACCTCTCATCGCACGGTGCTGCTGCAATCAATTGTGCTCAAGACGCCGGCTGCGTTCCGTTCCGTTACGACAGGGCAACACGACCGCACAAGACGCCGTACGCCCCGAGTACAAACTACAGAGTAGATACTACAAACAATTTTGGGAACTGCCGTTCCTCCAGTCTCCCTGCAACTGCAAACTCGTCGTGTAGTGTCTTCCAATGAAACCCATAACCGAAACCGTCTGAAACGGGGTCAAGGCATCATACTAATCTAGGCAGAAGACTCAGCACAGCCATTAGCGGTGGCCTAATTGCTCGGACTGCATTGCTGTCCTTGATTTGGTTTGACTGGGCCAGGGCTGGACCAAGGCCAAACAGCGCAATTTGGAAATGCTATTGCTTAGTGCCGTCTGCCGTTATTAAGAGGAAGCACGAGTGTCAGTGGAGTAAGAGGGAACGAGCTGCACGGAGCACAGCACGAATAGTTCGGTGCGGTTCAGAAGAGAGTGCTGAAGTGGGCAGTGGGCACGCAGCAGCTCAACGTGACATGGGCGGCGAGCATGGCGCTGAGTGGAAGGAAGGAAACGATGGCCGCCGTAAGCCCGTAACAGACTAGAGACAGCTCGCCGAGCCGAAACGACAGAAAGGGGCAGACAAACTCCAGACGCCTTTCTTATCTCTTCCCCACTCGTCCAGACGGACCACAGCTTGCCCTCCCACTCGTAACAAAACAATTCCTTGCAACGCGCAGCACAGGGACGCGGCAGCTGCATCAACCACCAGAGTACCAGACAGTTCTCCCAATGAATCCAACCACACACAACTTCTTCAAACCCCTTGCTGTTTTTGATGAAAATTAGTCGTTGATCCGAATACTCTGGTGGATTAACAGATTCACCAGAATTCCAGGAACTGAGAAGCCATTCCGTTTAAAAGAGATGAGAAAAAAAAAAGACATGCTAGCCAGAGCACTAATTATTCGAGAAGGAAATTAGTTCAATCTATCTCTGGAAAGAAACATGTACATACAGTGAGAAAGCCACTATGAATTAGGGGAAGCAAAGGGGATTAACCAAAGTAATTACGTATAACTTTAGGCATTAACGGAAATCATCATCATGGTGAAAGCAATTTGATTAGCAAGCGGTTCAAGATAGGATCAGGCCAAGACGGAACGGAAGGAAGGCGGCGGCCCACCAAACCCTAATCACAGAAATTCTTTTCTTCTTTTTGTCCTCCTCCTTTTCTACTCGGGGCGGGCGGGGATTCCTTTCTTCTGCATCTCGAATTGTTTCTCTCTCCTCCCAATGCAAGCGACCGGCGTGGCCGTCCCAGAGTTCAGTTGCGGCTCAGCATGGACAGGGCGACCACCTGTGCCCACTGCTTCAGTCGCATCTTCACCGTCTCCGGCGTGTCGTCTGCATGAAAGAACGGGGTAAGATCAAGACTTGGTCGGCATATTGAACAAAAAAATATCTCGAAACTCTGATCGCGCTTGAATCCAGTGCAGATTAACATATAGCAGCATCACATGGCACAGGAAATATCGCGATTGAATGTAAAGTGCAGATTAATCTATAGCAGCATCACATGGGACAGGAAAAATACTGTACCATCGATTGGCAAGAGGTTTACCTGGAGAGAGTATGGACATGGGGCTGCCGAGCGGCGACTCATCTGAGGACACCTCCGACGCGGCGCCGCACGAGCACGTGCACCCGTCCGCCCCGGCGCCGCCGCCACCGCCGTTGACGGCGTAGTAGAGATCGAGCGCGGGGAGCGTCTCCACGAGGCGGCTCCTCCCTACGCCGCCGCACGCGGCGCACCCGGACCCGGCGGCGGGCGGCTCGAACCCGAACCCCAGATCGATGCACCCGCGCAGCTCGTCGAGGTCGTCGTCCGTGACGCTCCGCACCCGCCGCAGCGCCGTGCCCCCGCGGCGCATGCCCCTGCGCCGCCGCTCCCACGCCTCGTCGCGCTCGATGTCGGGCGACCACGAGTTCTGCTTCTGCAGCCCCATCGCCGGGGGCGCCAACGCCGGCCCCATCTTCCTCCCGCCGCCTCCGCCCATAATCTGGTGGCGCGCCGCCTTCTCCATGGCGCGTGTACCTCCCCTCCTCCCCCTCGCAAGGCGAAGGGGGGATTTGGAGAAGCGAGCTTCGCGGTGGGTGGAGGCGGCCGCGGCGGATTTTATCTCACGAGCGCCGGCTTAGCGGATGCGGGCGCGGTCGCCTGCGTGACGTCTGCAGACGTAACCACCGCGTATATATAGTTGTATACGCAGGGTACAGCAATCCAACGGTGGATTTTCGAATTGGAAGGCGAGGCGGGGTAATTATGGGGCATTGATTTCGGTCACGGGGGGGCTGTGGCAAAGACAAGGACGCCCAGGAAATTTTGCACTCACACTTAATTTCGGTTATAGATAAAAAAAATGGCACGTTTTTGAATGAGCTGAGCGTGTTTGAAATTTGGATGGTCTTTTCTTTGTTGCAAAAACTGAAAAGAAACATGCCAAGATCAACAGCGTCGTTTAATTTGTGGTCCAATAATACCATTGGCAACATAACAATGTGACTAGCGGGAGCGTGAATTTCCAACAAAATTTTGAACAAGTATTGCGTGACAGATTTTAAAACCATTTTATTCGTGTGATCTGATCTACAGCGAGAGAGCCCAATTCGATATTTCGATTAGCCGGCGCGGACAGGAATTGATGGAGCAGTTCGCGAGCGGAAAGGCGAAAAGGACGCGCAGTGACTGCTACCGGTACATGACAGTGGAGAAGGTGAAGTGCATCTCTTTTATTTTTTTCGCTGCCCCGTGATTAATTTGAGGCGCCTTGCCATTCTTTGCTTGCGCAGGAAGAGTGGAGTGGAGGTGGATCGATCAATCGCGTCGCATGATTACGTGAATCGACTCGTTATCGCGGCTCGCCATCAGTCGCGATCTCTCGACGAGATCACACAAATATCTGCGGCCCGATAGCCGGATTTCACCACACGCGGATGATGGCGCTCCCAGTGAAGATTTTTAGACCGCACAGCAAAGCGCAAAGTATCTACGCGCCAGATTGTTCATGGCTTGCGAAGATCGCAGCGATCGATCACGGGTAATGGCTGATCCGATGATGACTGTCAGTGATTTTTTTCTTCATTAGATGATGAAGCGTTCGTTAAGTTCAATATCCCTTACTTCTTCCATCGTTCGTAGCAATTTTTTTTTAAAGAAAGAAACTTTCTTTTAGCATGAAGAAAAGGAACAGCTTTGGGGCATACTGCATCTGTCTTTTGCATGAAGCAGGGCCTGCCTGCCTGCCTTTTTCCTTCTGAACCTCTGACTGCACTTCTTCCATGCAGATTTGAAGACAGGCGTGTCGCGGTGCAATGTGGAAGCGAAACTTTCCCGAAGTAGCGTGCCTACGTTCCATAAATTGCACGGCATGCCTTGCCTCGCTCGCTTGAGTTTCCAGCCTTCCAGACGGTTAACATAGGAATGAAGCAACTGGACTTTCTCTAAGAATTTCTGAAATCTGAATAATCCATTTTTCTTCAAAGCCTCCAGAATTTATCGGCAAGTCTCATGGTCGAGATAACTTGAAAACTACCCGAGCGATATCCGCGGCTAAATCTAATGACCATGTTATATTACGAGATTCTCTTCTAGTTAAAAAAAAAAATCAGATTCCCGTCGCGTGTGATACAGTACAATCTGATCGGAAACCAATCAGGTCTAGAAGCAACTGTTTTTTTTTCGAATTTTGTTATCAATCTGTGATTTGTTTTTTTACGACTAATTTCACGGAAGACCGTCTCCAACTCCAACACATCATGGACTTCCAACAACATGTATAAAAAAAAGGCGTTATATATTGGTGCTCAGTGAGCATTGATGTAGTCTATTAGCAACTTGTCCTGCATAGAGCAAGGCTTGTGGTTGCAGGCCCGCAGCGGGTTGAATAACGCCAGCGTGGAGGACCATTATGCAGCAGAGGCAGCAGCACCAAGAAGCGAGTGCATGCGACGAATGAAAAGCAAGCGAGGTCAGCAGGATAACCAATCAAATTTGCATGTCTGCCTATCCGCCCGCTTGAGCCGGCGTCTGCTCAACAGCCCGCTTTCTTCTCTCTCCTCCATATAGGATTTAGGCTGCTTGCAGCCTCTTATAATACTTGCTTTTAATCGTCGTTTCCTGGCCAGGCAAGCAGCCGGCACCTCATCGAGGGACGCAATATAATGACAAGGATAACGTCACGTTTCAAGAATTGCGTCTCCAACGTAATGGTGGGTATTAGCAGAAGATCCCATGACATTGGCAGGACAGGATACGCATATGCTCTTATCATTATTTTCCTGTTGGGAGGTTGGTAAATCTAGATGAACTACCAGCTGTTCAGAAGATATGTGTAGTCAAGTCCAAATATCTTTTCCTGACTATTCCCACGTAAAACAATGTGAAATAACTAAAAGAAAATCAGTTTTTTCTTATCAAAATCAACAAACATATTTTTCAGTTTTATCTGTTTAATTCATAGTATTGGTTGGTTATTAGTTCCATATAGTGGCAATTTTCCCATTTTTATTTTATTAGAAGCGTATGTGTCAGTATAATCTGCACACTGCATTGCCTTCACCTTCCCTCTGAGTAGTTGTTTAGTTAGAGGTAGTTCACTGTACTATATCAAAAGTTTGTTAGGGGAATCATGATTTTCAATAGAACGAAAAGACTAAAGGAATAGTAAACTCTGGGGAACTAAACTACTCCGAGTGGAAGAAGGCAGACCTGCTTCAGGAATGCTTGCTTTCGATCGATCTATCTCAATGTCGAGACGTCCGGGTGATGGTCTCTTGCTCCCGGAAAGTCTTCAACACCAAGGAGGTGCCGCGTGCTCTACAAGAGGGCAACCTGCCCAATCCGGAAGTGTGCACATATGGAAGGTTAAACTCCCAACCAATGTTAGATTCTTCGCTTGGCTGCGACATCATGTTCGGCTGAACACCAGAGCGCCTGTAACACCCCTGGTGTTAATTAACACTAAAATGATGTTTAAATTAAGCTAAGCACATTTCAAAAGTGGAATTAAGAAAAATGAGGAAGAATTTCGCAAATTGAGTCAAAAACCGTTAAATGGAGCAATAAAGAAACTTTGAAAACTTTCTAAAAACTTGAAAAAGTGCAAATGGGAAAGTTGGAGTATAAGTCAAACCAAGAAACTTCCCTTTTCAAACTATAGCCTAAAAATGTCTGGAAGCATCTCAAAATTCAAACCCTAATCTTGGAATTTGAATTTTCCAATTCAAATTCAAGGCTGAAATGGAATCTTAGCCAAATCTCACAGTTTTACCACAGAACATCAAAATCTCCAAAAAGAAAAGTTGTATATCTTCACGTTTCTGAACTTTGCCTCCATTGGCACTTTGGCCAATTTTGCCATCTAGCCCCTCGAATTTCAAAAATTCAGTTCAAAATAGGGTTTTACCCCCTTTTGAATTACGGCCAAATTTTCATCTTTTTCTCATCATCTCTAGTGCAGGGACGTGTCTCATAAAATTCTAAACAACTTTCATGTTGGAAGATTTTCGAGCCACGTTCAAATTTTTGGAGTTTGAGCCATGCCAACCAAGTTGACCTTTGCCCGGCAAAGGCGCGCTCACGGGGTGCCCACGCCGCGCTCGCGCGTGCCGCGCTCACCGCCGGTAGCCCCCTGCCGCCGTGCGTCCTCGACTGCGCCGGCCAATGGCACGACTGCGTGTCTCCGCTCACGGAGCACGCGTCTGGCCAGCTCGCGTGGCCAGAGGCGCACTGTAGCGCTGACCCGAGGCGCGCTCCCGAGCTGTCGCCGCGCCGCCGCCGTGAACCGCCGGGTAAAGCCGCCGCCGCCGTTGCCCACCGGTCCGCCGTGTAACTATCGCGACCACGCGTGCCTCTTTTTCCTCCCTGCCCTGCCTTTTCTCCTCGCCCACGCGCGCCTGCCGCTCGCCTGCGCCGCGTTGACGCCGCGCAAGGCGCCAACGGCCCGTGACAGAGCCGCTGCCGCCGCACGCCTGCCCAGCTGCCCGCGGCCGTCCCTCTGACCTTGCCCGAGCTGCCCTGACCCTCCCTCTTCCTTCCCCGTTAAAGCTCAAAGCCTTTCCCTTCTTCTCACGTGCGGAAAACCTCACCGGAGTCGCATTTGCGCCGCCGCGTCCGCCGCATGTGACCAGCCTCCTCCGCACTTGCCCCAGCCAAACTGACGCCACTAGGAGCTCAGCCATGCCCCACTGATGCTCACCGAGCCATTCCCTTCCTTCCTCCGCCACCGCAACCGCCGGCTCGACTCGCCGGAGTTCACAGAGCCGCCGCCGAGCCCGCGCACGTGGACAGCCCGCTCCACTCCTCCTCCGGCTGACCCGAGGGCACCAACAGCTTCGCCGTGCCGCACTGGTGCTCATCGACCCCTTCCCCGACCTTCCCC
Source organism: Digitaria exilis (assembly GCA_015342445.1). Lineage (NCBI taxonomy): Eukaryota > Viridiplantae > Streptophyta > Magnoliopsida > Poales > Poaceae > Digitaria > Digitaria exilis. The sequence continues at coordinate 1,724,472 of JACEFO010001619.1, forward strand.
GACCCCTACGTCGCCGGTCGTCGCTCGCCGGAGTTGCCGAGCCGCCACCGTCGTCACCGAGCACGTTCCCGGCCGTCCCCGCCGTCGACTCCTAGCTTAAAAGGACCGCGGTGAGCCCCTCTCCGTTTTCCCCCACTTTCCCGGCCCGGACTCGCCGCCGTTTGGCCGGGGTACGCACGCCGGCGAGTCCAGGGACCAAAGTGTGTCGTCTACCTCTTTCCAGGGGGCCGAGTGAAAGATGCAGGGACCTTGTTGTAAGACTTTCAAAACTTCTAGGGTTCACGGCGTAAAATAGATTCTATCATTTAGGCTTAATTCGCTGAAATCTTCAAAAATTCATAGAAAATCGTAGAAAAATTAGAAAAATGCCAAACAAACTTTGTAGTGACCAGTGATTCAAGAAGTCCAACTTCTTTCTTTGCACCTCACTCAGTTAAGCCTTATATTTTGAAATATAAATTCAAATCCGTTTGGACCCTTTTCATCATAGTTCAAAATCTACACATGCACTTAAGCTGGTCTTGGGATATGTTGTTAGTGTGATTGTCATTAGCTTAATGCGCAAGTGGTGCACAAAAATTCCCAGTGGATATAGAGTTATGAATTTCCAAACTTAGACCTTGCTGTTTTGGCAAATAAATCACAGAAAATAATTTACTCAGTGAAAAATCACCTCCTTCACGAAGAAACTAAATAAAGACATAAGAAACCTTAGAAAAATGAAAATGGTAATTTTTGGACACTGGAAAATGGCTAAATGATTTTTGGTAGTTTAAACATGGTGAAATTCCACAAAAATAACCATAAATCCCTACCACATGTAAACTTGCAGAGAGATCACCCTTGGTACCCTAAGTCACTGTGCCAAGTGGCGTGGACAGAAACCTTATAGTTATTTTTGTAGGAATTTAGTTCCTTTTTAGGCAAAAAGATAAGAACATTTTTAATAAATTATAGAAAAATCAACTTGAGCCCAATTTTGGGCTAGTATCCTGCCTTGGCATGAGTAAGCCTCTGGCCAAATGGCACATGAAAATAATATTCCTAAGTTCACCTTTTGAATAATAGAAAAAGGACTTAAATAGTGGAAAAGAGAAGAAAAAGAAAAGAGAAGAGAAAAACCTAAATCTCAAAAATCAAATTAAAGGTTCAAAATGAAAAGGATATATTCACTTATAATTAATGTTTATCCTTTCCAATTCATTAACCAAGAATTAAGCAAACCCTAACTATATTAAATCTCGATATTTAAGCATTTCATGCATTTGTGTAGATTCGGGTCTCGCCGACGGAGTCTACGAGCTAGTCCCCGCTGCCGAGGAGATTGCCCAGGAGTCCGAGGTGAACGTGGTGCACGTGGATCCGAGCCCCGAGCAGGAGTACCGCTTCGAGCCGGAAGGCAAGCCCCGGAGCATAACCTAACTTTTCTTACGCGATTTATTTGATTATATGTTTGTGCATTTAAGTTTCAAGGAGTTGAATGAAACCCTAGATTGCATGATCATAGGTTCCTTTGATTGAACACTAGTATGTTAGGTCCGATAGTCGCTATGCTTAAGACCGATAGAAGTCGAGTGTTTTCCGACACTCGCGAGATATAGGAGTTGTATGTCTACTCATATCAGAAACACTAGAGATGATGGACGGATGATTGTAGATACCCGTCTATCGATGGTTTAATTGGAAACATGTGGTACTTTTGTGTCAAGCGTTTGAACGTACCACATATATGCACGGACTATGGGACCGGTAAGTCCCGGTATCCGATTGATGCGAGCAGGTCCGACAGCTCTCTGTCTTGGAAACGTTATCCCATGGGCACATGAGGGTAGTTGCGTGAGTCCCAGTAGTGGTAAACCTTTACCCTGAGGCATTGGGACTCGGGAGCCACTCGCAGAGAGAGGAGAAAGGATTGGGGTGTGTTGGCATTTCCAACCATTCCGTATGTGTGGGTTTTCCCTGGCCAGGTAGTAAATTCGGTTCGAACTGTCCGCTTCTCGCGGTTAATGAGACTGCTTGACCGATGTATGACATATTATGAAGTGAACTTGGAAGGATGAAATCTTGTATGGAATAATTGTATTGCAAAACTTGATTGTTTAGCTAGGCTCACCTAGAATCGATAGGTTAAAGGAATTAAAATCAAAATGAATAAACTAGAAATCAGCTTAGTCGCTTTTGGCAAAAGAACCCAACTAGCCAAACAGCCTCTCATTTTAGGAGTCGGTGATGTAGTGATCACCAGTCGGTTAAGTCTTGTTGAGTATAACTAGTATACTCAGCCTTGCTTGTGGCTAAATTTTCAGGACCGTCCCACAGGAGGTAGCTGCCTCTATGGCTTGGGCCTCCCAGCTTCCTCCTGGTTACAGCATCGAGTGGGAGCCGACCTCTCCCGAGGATCGTGAGGAGTAGCGTCACGGCTGACTTCATCGTGACGATACTTTGGATCGTCGCTAGTATCTCGTTTACTTTCCGCTGCATGAACTCAAACTATTTTATTTATCATTTCATTTTGGTTGTAATAACTCTGAACATTGTTGTAATTCGAATTGTGGAATGATGTGATCTTTGGAACTCACCTTCGAGTGAGCGTATGAACGGACGATCTTCAGTAGCAGTTAGTCGAGCTCGACTCGACGGTCGTACCCGCATTTGGGAACATTTTTGTGTATTAGCACCAACGGAAGGTGAAATATACTTAAGTGGGCCCATTTCTCGGGTAAGATCGCTACAGCGCCCATGTTCTACTGAAATATTAAGACCTTGGGCGAGTCATTCTGCGAAAGCTGCCCCGGGGTCCTCGAAACCGATGAACACATCTTCACTAAGTGCCCATGTGCAGTGGAAGAGTGGTATCTTGTCGGTATCACTGCTCACCCCATCGCCAGTGCATTCCCATGGACGCTTGGACTGCACCTCTCTCTTCCTAACATGGTCCGACTTGATGTAATGCTTCTCATCCTCTGGAATGTTTGGAAAGCATGCAACACATTGATCTTCGATCACAAACTCCCCCCCCCCCAAGAATGGTTCCGAAGCATGTGCTCGACAGTATGATCATGTGGTGCCCAAGATACAAGAAATGACAGCAACACCGGCGCGCGTGGCAAGACTATGTGCGTGCGTTGATGTAATTTTCACCACTCCTCCACCCCCTTCATCCAATACCTCCCCGATCTCCTTGTACAGTTGTACTCTCAGTCTGGAATGACATACCATCTGTTTGTAATATGCAACACTTCTTGTTTGAGCTAATATAATAGGTGGGGACCTCCCCACTGTATTGTTCAAAAAAAAAAATCTCTGGCGCCGAAGGAAAGTATTGCCCCTTCCATAACCCAATGGAAAAGTACACTACAGATGAGTTGCAGAGTTTTACAAAATATTGCTTAGCACCGCTGGGATCTAGCTCCATGCAGTATAAGCCTGGGGCTGGCCAACCAAGTTCTTTTTTGAGACAACTATGTATGTCTTGTCAGTGACTTTGTTCCGACCAATCTTTGCACTTGGGGAGAGAACATATGTGAGGTGTTCAAAGCTCTGCCACCAAACAATGGCTAGGTTTGACGTATCTTGTATACCAAGGTTTCCATTGTTAGAGAGCACAGCTATGGTGCTGTTACTAGTCTTGGATCTCTTAACAATTTGAGTGGACCAAATTATAGACCTGGTCACATGATTCACGATGGTAAGATTGCCTCTTTTGAGAATATGAGCAACCATACATGAGTGAACTTGGGGAGCTTGTAGAATCAATATGGATTATCCCAAGGTACCAATTGGGCAAAGTGGAGTTGCTGGAGGACTTACTGGCTCTTGTTTGGAAGAAGACGAGTGCAAGCTTGTTGTTGTTGGAGACGAGCTTCTCGTTGCCGATGGGCTCCTAGCCCACCATCAGAGTACTGCTATTTGCAGCAGAGCATGTGGAGGAGCTATACTGAAATGTGAAGAGTAACCCAAAAATTATGCACGCAGGAGGAAACAACATGGTTGCTTCAGGGACGGATCAAAAGAACTAGTGAGGAGGAATAGTCTGAATGGTGATGCGACTGCTTAGTGCGCTAACATGATCTATAATTAACTATTGAAGGAGAACTTGGAAGTCTTTGTGTCTCTAGATTAATTTGAGTGACCAGAGACACACGACGTCTACATTCCATTCTACTACCAGTCAAGCTGAGCATTTACCTTTCGTTATTAAAGCGAAGTCGCGGTCAGTGCTGTCTGAAAACTTCTACCTTTCCTTTTTCATTGTTTGGAGAATTTTTTTTAAAAAAACATTTTTGGTGCATGCTGTAGATTGTACTTTTTTTTAGGAAACCTGCAGATTTTACTTTGACTGCAACGTTCCGGAGATGGCTGCCATCATCGCTGGTGTCATAACCCGAACGCAGAATCGAATTGGAGACACTATGGCCCAATATCTTTTCTACCATTTTACAAACAGAAGAATAAAAATGTGCAGTACTTTTCTAATCAATCATGATGAGGAACTATTGTCGACATGTTGTCATTAAATACAACATTCAAGCATAACTACACACAACATTCATACTGACCACTATGGAATCTGAGGGTCATCGCAATACTAGAAAAAGGATAACCCAAAACCGGATGGCTAATACTTTGTATCAAGATGCCTCAAGAACCACAAGCACAAGTACACACAAATAATTCACACTGACGATGAACGTTACAGATCGATCTACACCTCTGCAGGTAAACTGGTGTTCATGCGATGTAGCCGGATCATATGGATTGGGGATCTGAATTACATAGTCTTGTGAGCTACGAGGAATACTTTATTGGAGAAATACCAGGTATGAACCAAAAAGTTTTTCAGATATGCTACAATATAAATAGGAAGGAACATTGTGAAAATGAAACAGGGTTTTAGAAAGATTCAGGCATGCCGAAGTTCTAGCCCTTCATGAGAAGAGTACTAGGATTTCTAAATGTTCCATGTTGACGCAAGTGTCACCAGTTTATAGCAGTATCATGTGATTGTATCATGTGTTGGGACGTCATTTGCAAATGCTCACAACAGCTTGTATAATTTGGTTATAGGTGAAGCTTATGTATCATGCAAGCAATTCACATTTGCATTTTACTTGTAGGTTTTACGGCAGTCTCCCTTGGTTTCAGCTTGGAGTTTGTTGGCTGCCCATTCTTGGTGAGGAACAGTCTAGCTATCTTTGATGGGGGTCTTCTGCATGTAATTGTAGGGCATAGTTAAAGTGGCAAGAGAAAGAAACACGGGATGACTTCGTTGGGTGAATGAATAAATAAATGATTTTCCCATGGGCCCAAACAACCTCCCATTGAGCCTATAAAAGGATTCAGCCCAAGGACCTGAATATAATTCTGACCCCCCACCAAGGGTGGGATAGAAAATTACCCATACCCTCTCCCTCTATATAAGAAGACCCTAGGGGTCCTTGACGGGGACACATTTTTACCTAAGTCTTCTAGCCAATTCAGTCCCCTAAAAGCCCTAGAGGCGCTAGTCTGTATCTTTGGGCCCACAAAACAATATTTAGGCTATTGTAACCACAACACCCTTATAGCGTGTGAGATGCAGAAATATATAAAAAAGAATGGTACCAAGGAATATAAACATGGACTAGAAATCCACAATTGTAACATACTTCCACCGTTCTAAAATACAGCTACGTTAGGTATTCAAAATTTGTTCTAAAATATAGCTACATATGAGTTGTGAAGCCTGATTAAATGGGTGAATGGACAAAAATATCCCTCTAAAAATTAATTTTCCTGTGGTCCTAGTTATAAGCATGGAGGTATATAAGGCAAGTATAGCTACCATATATATCTGCATGGACATGTTTAATAAATAGTATATGAGACATTTTATCACACTTCTTAATCTGTCCTAGAAAAGCTAAATGTAGCTATATTTTGAAACGGAGATAGTACATCTGTTTTGCTGCTGGTTCAGAAGCACAGCCAATAGAATACTCGGTTTCTGCTACCGAGCAACCATCATCAGACACATAATCTTCACAATCAGCTTCACCTGATCCTGCAACCCCTGTATCAGTGGATGAAGTGTGTCCATTACCGATTAAATTGATGATTACTGTATATTTTTTATTAGGGGTGATGAAATTTTCTCAGTACCCGAGCAATCTATTACCTGAGATTCGTCAGATCTACTTCTTTGCCCTCTATGTTACTTATTGCAACACCCAACGCTACTGCAGAAACTCTTTCAGCAAAGTTTAATGTGCTTATTGTTTGTGAGTATGATTCAGTGTCAGGATTTATATGGACAAACATAAGTGTCTTGTCTTGCCCACGTGCAAAGAGTAGAAAAGAATTATCAAGTAAATTTTCACATATAAAATAGTGTTAGTTAATTTTAGCGGTTAGCAATTTGTGTGACTGTGTATCTGTATCAGGCTAATTACAACCTTAATTACTTTTTTTTGTAATTGTCTATATAATGTTGTGGTAGATCAGACTTAGAGTAGAACAGAGCCATGGAAGATGGAGGCGTGCTCGCTCTCCTCATGGAGGCTCTGAACAACCTGATTAAGTGGAAAGTTTATTCCTTGCTTAATACTAGCCATTCCCTATGTTGCATTATAAATAACAGCTTCCTCGACTTATTCTAGCCACTAAGCTAATAATAGGTAACATTCAGCTTCCTCAACTTATTCTAGACACTAGCTAATAATAGCTAACAACTCAATTTCCTAGACTTATTCGAGCCACCAGATGAAGCTAACTTCTTCTTATTCCTGTGGTAATACTTTCTCTTAGTGAAAGCGTCCACAACAATAAGCAAAGGCATGGAGGCAAACAAAGCTGCCAAGTTGACTATGCAAATTGTCCCTGTGTTCGTGTTTTTCGTTTCGCAGGAAGGGATTAGTCTTTTTGGCGAGGTCAACCAGATAGTGACACGGTTGATAACCATAAGAATCGTCAAAGCTGCCAAGTTGACTATGCAAATTGTCCCTGTGTTCGTGTGTTTTTCGTTTCGCTGGAAGGGATTAGCCTTCTTGGCGAGGTCAACCGGATCGTGACACGGTTGATAACCACAGGAATCGCGGTGCTAAGAGTGCAGAGGTTCAGATCTTTGGATCTGAAGCCGGATTGGTGTGTCGCGTTCGCCAAAAAACGAATTTATCCTTTCCTGACAGAAGATTGGACCATCCTAGTTCCCATCAAACTACAGGCTGCTCTGCAGATATATATTGTTAAGTTCAAATATCTTTTTCTGACTATTCGAATTCGAATGTAAAACAGTCTGAAATCTTAACTAAAAGAAAAATTTGTTCTTTTATCAAAATCAACAAACATTAACTGAGAAATATATGTGGAATTATAAATCTAGATAATGATTCCACAAATACTTCTTTCAGTTTTTTTTGTTTAATTCAGAGTACTGGTCAGTTATTAATTCTCTCTAGTGACAATTTTTCCCCTTTTTATTTTATTAGATTATAGACGTACTGTATGCGTGTGACTTCACCTTCCCTCCGTGAAATGATAACACTTGGTGGAATAAGCAGACTCTGACGGAAATACCGATGGAACAACGATATCACCTTCGATTGGCGGAGTTGTTTAGTTGGCGAAGATGGAAAGAAATTTCCTATAGCAAAACATTATCGTAGCAAAAGTTTGTATGAAGAATCACGGTTTTCAATGGAATGAATGAACTATACTAGTTTTGTCGTTACCAGAAGACACGGAAACGGGACCGCTGCGTTGCTCGTCGACGGTCGATGCATTGCGGCTGTGTTGATCACTTCGCGGCTCACTAATTCTCCACCGCCATGGACACAATCTAATCTTATGGTAAGCATATAGATAAATCAAGACCCCAGCGTTTGAACATGTCAAAACCCCCAAAGTCCAAGCTGCCTAGCTACTTGCGTGTTTGAACACGTCACGTCACACTACAGGACGTAATACATCGTGAATTCCTACGCCATTGCCGTCAATCTCGAGGCATGCATATCTTCGAGTTCGAGTGATGGGTGCACCGTGCAGTAGTATAAAACTCGCAATGGCCAAGACACGTAGGATGAGGTCGCCTACTTGCCTGCCGTCACCACCACCAGATACTCAAAATGTTTTTTTTAAGAAGACACTACCAATGGAGAAGCGTGACTTCTGCAGCACACTACTAATCTGATAACGCAGCTGGATTTGTATATGCAGGTCATAGTGCGTGAATGGCGGCCACGATCGGGCCCTTCCACACCGACTCCGACGTGGAAGGCCAAAAAAAAAAAAAAGGAATCAGCGGCGGCCACCCCTTTCGGCTTTCGCAAATCGCACCGCTACCTGATCGCCAAAAGCTTCTCCATTCACTGCAAAAAGATATATACCCCGTCCCTGTTCGTTGCCGCCTGAGGTCACCTTTCTTTGGCGCATGCTCGACGGACGGAATCAATCGCCGGCGTGTCAACGGCCGCGGACGCGAGGCCGGAGCAAGGGCTCGTTCCTTTTTCGACTTTCCCCGTCAGGATTTCTCATGCAGAGATATACTAGCTTTGATCCGGTGATGGGATCGGAATATGTCACCGACGGCGACGGCGACGGTGATGGCTGGCGGAGCATCTGGAGATTTTTCTTTTTCCTGTAGAGACTGTGTCGATCTGCAGTAGAAGCGTAGGCGGTCGATCGATCATGTCCACGGCGACGGAGCAGGTGCTCGCTCGGACGCACTGCACAGCACGACATGGTGGTGGTTGGCTGGTTGCCGCCGTGCTGGACAGGCTGGGTGCTGCTGGCGGTTGGGCCGGCGCGGACGCCGGAAGCACGGGTCGCTGCACGCCGCCGCGCACGGGGGGCAAGGACGGTGGACGCGGGACGTCTTCGTCCGTACCACCGGCACTACTGTTGCTTATGGCCGTGATGCTACGCGTTTTAGGGGCTGATTAGTTAAAAGATTATGTGTCGGGGGTCGTCCGATCTATCGATGAATGGTCGCCGACTCGTCGTGGCGTGATGATTTTTTTTTTGTCATTATTTGAGAATATTTATTAGGCCTTATTTAGATCGCCAACTTTCGCCAACTTATTTTGCCAACTTGTCACATCGAATGTTTGGACACTAATTAGGAGTATTAAACATAGGTATAAAAATAAACTAATTACATAGATGGACTCCACATCGTGAGACAAATCTATTAAGCCTAATTAATTCGTCATTAGACACTGTCGTGCTACAGTAACCCGTCATTAAAAATGCACTAATGACGGCACATATTAGGCTTAATAGATTCGTCTTGCGATGTAGAGTCCATCTGTGTAATTAGTTTTATAATTAGTCTATATTTAGTACTCCTAATGAGTGTCAAAAGGATGGATGTGACATTTCGCCAACTTTCACCAACTCATTTAAACAGGGCCTTAATCCGCGGGGTGATCGATGATCGCATGCTCAGGGTGAACAGAGAGATTCGCGATCCTGTCGAACTGTCGATGCAGACTGCAGGCCTTCGCATGACCTTCATGATTAGACAGACACGTCTCGTGACAGCCGCAGTGTGAGGCACACAGACAGGGACTATAGCAGCCTTCGAGTGCCGACCGACTATGGGCTTCACTGCACAAGTCGTATCAACCCATGGGCTTCACTGCACAAGTCGGTTGGCAGCGCGCATTTGGGGCCGGCCTTTTTGCTTAGCGTTGAACAAGCCCACCAGATGCTCAAAAGTCTAGGCCCAAACAATTAGATTGGCCCAGAAAATGGCGCGCAGGCTGGTTTCTGCCTTTGGGCCGAAATGTACTGCACCTGCCCTCCTCGCCGAGAAATATCATAGCACTCCTCCTCTGTCCTCTCCTCCGTTGGCCACTGCGCAGCCGCGACCTCGCCAACGAGGCGCCTGGTGCTCTGCTCTCGCTCCCGTCCCAGGCAACAGAAGCCACACACCTATCCACTCCTCCATGCAGCACCGCAGCTAACCTCCCAGCCACTAGCTGCTGCGCCATCCCTCCCTCCCGCCGCTCAACCCAAAACCATCGCCCCCATCGAATTCGGTCGGGGAAAACCCCCGGCGAGCCACCGCCGGGCGACGCTCCTCCGCTACGCCACCACCCCCTTCCCGCCTCCGCGGCGCGAGCCCGGGCCCGTGACACGCGGCGCGCGGCGCCCGTACCATGCCGTGAGGCCCGGACCCGCCCTACCGAACCGCAGCCGTTGCCCCGCCCCACATGCACTTCACCTCGCCGCGCGCGCACGCCATGGCGGCGCCGACCGTGGCTCGCCCCCGTGTCCTCCCCTGCGCCCGCCTCGCCTCGAGATGTTGCCTGCTTGTCCTCCTGGGCCGGGGGCGCGGGCGCGGGCACGGGCACGGCCGCGCGGTGGCGGCGGTGAGGGCGCGCGAACAAGGCGCGGCGACGCCCGACCCGGCGGCCATACTGCGGCGGCCGGATGTGTCGACCACGACGTCGGCGGAGGAGGAGAGGGAGACCGACGCGGGCTCTTCGTTGGATGTCCCGGTGGTGGAGGAGGAGGCGCAGGCGCGAGAGGAGGAAGGAATTCAGGGCAGGCGGAAGGTCCCGGAGAGGGAGTGGGTCGATTGGGAAGACCTTATCCTCGAGGACACCGTGCCGCTCGTTGGCTTCGTCCGGATGATCCTCCACTCCGGCAAGTACGCAACTTATTCTCTCCACGCCTTCTGATTTGACGACAAGTAGCACCAGGAATTTATACGGAGTTTGTTATTCAGCCTAAATTCTAGTAGTCATTGGAATCGTGTTTGCTGTCCACTTACACCCGGAGCCAAACGCAATTCATTGAACACATGGTGTGCGACATAAGCTTATCGTTCATGACACTGCAATGCAAATGACTGTTATCAATTGACGGAGGTACACTGGACCAATTCCCATTTTGGTTTTTGGATGGACTTCCACTCAGATAAATGCTGGCAACTAATTTGAATCTCCCCGTACCCGCACAAGCTTGCACACATAGCATATCCTATTTCTTATCACCTGATCCCACTTGATTACCTTCTTAGTTAATTGGGCAATTGGCTGTAATGACTGGCTATATGCCGACAATTTCTGAAACAAGTTTTCATGGAAGCTTTTGAACTATATAATACACATTCATTCTGGCGATTTGATGCCAAAATGTATTCCCTCCCTGATTTGGGTCCACCATTTACTCTTCTACATCCTTGTCAGATTTCTCTGAAAACCATGACATCTTCCTAGTTACTAAAACTTTACATCGTTCCTACAAATGCTCTATTACAGTGTATCAACCTGGCTGATTCACTCACACAGAACTGCTTCATGCACTCCGTTCACTTGCTGCATCTCATGGAATGATTTAGGGTTTAGGCAACTGATTAGGCCATGATGTTTGCTAAGATATTGTGCCACCTGTGTTGTGCCATATGGGTGCTTTCTGCAAAATTCTGTTAGTTTCGTTCTAGCCATGGTTCTGATGAAAAATGAGCACCAGTGCATTGTGTAGAAGATGAAACTGTTATCTGTAATTTGGTCCATTCTACTATGCAATTGATTCATCACATGGCCTTAAAATGTGTGTGTGAAAATTGAAATGTGAAGCGTAGTGTGTTTGTGATTGTTATGCCAAAAATAAGAAATTTACATTGTTACTTGAAGCATAAGCTATGTGTTATTATGGCTACTGTTTCCCGACTAATGGACCACAGAAAGTTAGCACTTGATCTGCTTTATGATAGTTCTTATAAGTAGTAGGCATGCCATGTGCTTCCACAGTCATCAAACAATCAGCAAGATCCAATTTTATAACAGCGGTGACCAGAAAAGCCTTGGAACAACAACTTATGTTGCCTTTTTTAGGATGAATTAGTTTTTTTTTTTTAAAAAAAACGAAGGATGAATTAGGTTTCCCTTATATTTATTTGTTTAATATCAGGAAGTACAGTTTTCTTCATAAGCTAGTTGTTGTGACCTGCAGTATGTGACATAATTACGAATTGTTTTATATTTTATTAAATTTCACATTTAGCAACTGTTGCAGGTATGAAAGCGGTGATCGGTTGAGTCCTGAACATGAAAAGGCGATTCTGGAGAGGTTGCTTCCGTACCATCCACAATATGAGAAGAAAATTGGATGTGGTATTGACTACATCACGGTACGGCATCTTAAGCATGAGCTGAGTAAATCAGTCTAGATGTTGTCTTTAAGAAATGGATAATTAAGAAATTAAATTGGCGACCATCTTAATATCCCTTGTTACTATTGAGTTTTGACCTTGCACCCTCGATCCACGTATGTCAACTTTTGTGTTGTGATATGTCAACCACTTAAGGCAATATAGTCACATGATGACAACAAATATCAGAGTTTTCTATTGTGGGTCAGAGAGATCTTTTTCTTTCCGAAAATTCCAATGAGTTTGTTTGGTTGACAATTGAATGGTATATTAGCGCCTGATTTGCTGCAAATAAAGTTTAATTCTGAAATCCAAATGACAGTTTTTGCTTGATTTATGGAATGCTATTTGTGAGAGTTTCCTTTGCCGTCATCTGGCTTCTGTGGAAACTAATGTTTAGTGTTTTTTGCAGGTCGGATTGCATCCAGAATTTGAAAGCTCAAGGTGTTTATTCATAGTTAGGAAGGATGGTGAGCGAATTGATTTTTCATTCTGGAAATGCGTGAAAGGTCTCATTCGACAAAAGTACCCCATGTATGCCGACAGTTTCATTCTCAGGCATTTCCGCAGGAGACAAGATTACTGAAGTAGATGGTCGCATGATTGTTTCAGTGTAACATTTCTGTGATATTGATTTTGTCCACATGGCTATAATATCCTGTGATTTTGCGTTTGCTAAAATCCATGTGGAACGTCCCGTTCCAAAGAAGTACAGATCACTTTCAGATGAAACCCTGGGCAACGTATCATTTGGAAACCAACCTCTTCGTGGAAACTATGGAAACTAAAATCTGGGCCACACGATGTGGATCCAAGGGTACGATCAGATCAGGTGGGAGGGGTGATTTGTAGAAACGTCTTGCAAATTACCCCTCCCACCTCCCCTGAGTTTTGCAAATCACCCCTTCCACCTGATCTAGGCGAGCCCTTGGATCAACATCGTGTGGTCCAGATTGAAGTTTCCATAGTTTCAATGGGAAGTTGGTTTCCACCAGATATGTTCCCGAAACTCTGTTGCTCTATTTAGTTAGTGCTAGATTATTGGTACACGTACACTTGACTGTGTTTATATTATTTCTTCTGTTTGCTTGTAGTATAAATGGCATCAGACCACAGAAGCAGCAATTTGTCTTTGAGCTCAAGTTGATTTGTTGCCAGACGAAACTCGAAGGTGTACACCAAATAAAAATTTTAGCCTGATAAATGGGGAACCAACTTGACCGTGTGTTTAGATGGTGGGAAAAAACATTGTAGCATCATAAAAACAATGTAGCATTCGTTGGGAAACGTGTTTTTTGAAGGAGAAATAGTAGAAAGTTAGAATATCGTAGTATAAAATAATAAAATGCACGTTTCCATTGCTTTGGCGATCAAAAGCATAACACCCTGCGAACTGAGCTGTAGCTCAGCTGGCAAGGTTCCTTGTGGTGGAACCGGTCCACCAGGGTTCGAGTCCTCGACTCGGCACTGGTGCTCGCATTTTCCTGGATTTATTTCAGGATTTAATCGGCGCTATTCTTTCAGTGGTAGGCGACGTGCCCGTCGATAGCGAGGCGCCTGTGGTGACTTCCTCAATTTAGAGGATTTGCCGGCCCAGTCTTTCGGAGGTGCTCTTAGGGGTAGGGCTGCGTGCGTATGTTTGTAGGGGCAAGTGTGCGTGCGTATATGTGAGCGTCTGTACTGTGTGATTCGGAAAAAAAAAGAAAAAAGGATAACACCCTATTTTGGAAAATGAAGATGGATGCGCAATTTGCGCACTATATCCACCACCGGCTAAATGTAGCCAAAACTATCAAAAGATAGAAATGCAAGCATACTTTTTGTGGCATATGATCCAAGCATACTTTTTTTCAGCTGACGTGCCGATGGGTCTCCGAAACTTTTTTCGTCGTTTCTGAAAGATAAGGCAGCAACAACAGATTGCATGCTGGCGATTTCTCGCCCAAACACGGTCCAGGACGCTTCCAAATTTCAGATTGCGAACCGTAGCGAAAACGAGCTCGTTTCCTTGGTGCGTAGCTGCAGGCTCGTGGCGGAGACGCGCCCCCCGGGCCGGGAGGTTGGCGAGTTGGCGTCGTCCAAGAGGCGCCAGCCGCGCTGTCTGGCACAGGCACGTCGCCCTTTGGACGCGCATCAAGGGACAAACGGCACCCAGCCGCGGCGTGTGGTGTGGCCTCCGAGCGCATGGCCGTTGCTGGCTTGGCTGCTCGGCCCGGTCGACCCGACCCAAACCGGACACCGTCGGGTCCGAGCAGAGGGAAGCGGTGACACGCCTCTGGCTGGACCCGTGCGCGGGCGTCTCGCCGGACGAGCGACACCGACCCTTTGGGCGGCTCATGGGGCGCCTTCCTTTCTTCCCTGCCGGTGTATCTGGTCTCGAGTCTGGACTTGTTTAAGCTATCGCAGGTTCTTGATGTGGCCTGGCCTCGATCTGATTTGTCAGTTAACAACCACACGAGCCTTTTCTAGCCATGCCCTCCCCCGCATGTTAGCCGCGTACATGGCCCGCGCCGTCGAGATTACCAAACTGCCCGGCTCTTGGATGTCTGGGTGGGATGCAGGGTGTACAGACGCCAACCCGCGGGGGAAAAAAAAAAGACTGCAGAGACGCCTCACCTCTTCAGCGATGAGCAAGCACGCGGCGGAAACCGGGGCAGCTTAGCTTTTGCCCTCTGCGTTTTGGTCCAAATCAGCAGCTGCTCGCCCCTTGGTTTCGTCGTGTTGTCCACTTGAATATATGATTTAGTATGCCCTCTCCAGAAAATTTAGTTGCCCACCTTATTTTGTTACCGAAAGAAAATTATATAAAATGTCATATTGTTGGTTATGACTTGCTTTACTAATAAATTTTTTTTTAAAAAAATAACTTAAATTTAACTATATATATATTTTTTAAGTAAGACTAGAGGTCAAACTTAAGGCTAAAAAAGTTAAATGACTTATAATTTGGAATAGAGGGAGTATGATTTAGTATGCTTGTCGGTGCCTGATTTGGTCACACCGGCACAAATAAGTGATTGCGGTGCTAATCCACTCGTTGCCCTGATGGCGGGTAAAGAGACAGGGGTTTTTATCCTGGTTCCGGCCACGGGGCCGTACGTCCAGCAGTGGTGCTGAGCACCAGTTTCGTGTTGCTCGTAGTAGGGGGTTACAAGCAAGGTGGGAGAAGGAGATGAGCTTCTAAGTCCCCAAGTTCGGCTGTCGCTAGCTAAGTGGTGTGTGTTCTAGCGCGTGTGGACTTGAGTGCGTTTGGCCGTGCTCTGTGGTGTCAACCTGCTGTCCCTTGCCCCTTTGCATGGTGTCGGGACCCTGGAAAAGGGGTACCCTAACTTGGGCCCTAAACTACTTAGCAACAAGGCCTACGACGACGTCGGCCTGGCTCTGCAGCCCGGCAAAGGCCCGTCACGACAACTCCTTCCTTGGAACCCATACCGCTCGAGGTAGACGACCACCCTCGAGCAGGGATGTCCGTGACGATCGAGCCTAACCGAGCTCGAGGTTTACAACTACCCTCGAGCGGGGATCTCCGTCTCGTACGAGGGTCGGCTAGCTCGAGCATGCGGTCCATGCTCGAGCCCGCCACGCCGGGAACGACGCCCTCGCTCTGCGATCTATCACTTCAAGACATGATGTCGTCCCTCCACGGTCAAAAAGCGGGGGAATCGCTGCGTCATGTCACCGCCCACGCCACGGAGAAGACATCGGTCAAATCCAATCGCACAGTGGACTTCTGAGCGCCACGCCGCACGGCAAACCTAACCTGGCAGTAACACTGTGCCAACCACTCCTTTGACTCCGCCCGCCTCGGATGCGCCACTACCCTCGAAAGCAACCCTCGAAGGAAGCTACCGAACCCCGACCCAGGCGGCCGTACGAAGACCTCTACCCTCGAAGCCGTGGACCGTCACTCGAGGACGTTACGTCAACTGTCGCCATGCCGTCAGCCGGAGTAGGAAGGCGCGATTCCCGCCCGCGTGGTACACGGCATGGGCAGCACAGTGCACCAAACGACGTCAGCGCCACGACCACGTCACGACACGAACGCATGTATCCGATCCCTCCTCCTTGGTCTATAAAAGGGGGAGGGAAGCTCATGCAAAGGGCAAGCGACACAAACACACGAGTTCATACACACTCTAGAACACACACACCACACCACACGGGACATGGGAGCTCATCTCCTTCTCCCACCTTGCTTGTAAACCCCTACTACGAGCAACACGTAACCAGGTGCATCGCACCCCTGCTGGACGTACGGCCCCGTGGCCGGAACCAGGATAAAACTCCGTCTCTCACTCTCGCCATCAGGGAAACGAGTGGTTAGCACCGCAATCACTCGTCGGTGCCGGTGCGACCAAATCAGGCACCGACACATGGGCTTCCCTTCCCCTTTTTATAGACCAAGGGGGGATGGTACGAGTACATGGGTTCGTGGTGCTGACGTCGCTAAGTGCACTGTGCTGCCCATGCTGCACACTATGCGAGCGGGAATCGCGCCTTCCAACTCCGGCTGACGGCATGGCAACAGTTGACGTGACGTTCCTCTTGTGACGGTTCACGGCTTCGAGGATGGCAGCTTGCGTACAGCGCCCGGATCGAAGCTCCGTAGTTTCCTTCGAGGTTCGCCTTCGAGGATGGTAGCGCATCCGAGGCGAGCAAAGTCAAAGGAGTGGTTGGCACAGTGCTGCTGCCTAGTTAGGTCTGGCCGTGCAGCATGGCGCTCAGAAGTCCACTGTTGCGAGTGGATTTGACCGGTGTCTTCTCCGGGGCGTGGGTGGTGGCGTGGCGCAGTGATTCCCCTGCTTTTTACTGCAGAGGAGCGTCATCATGACTTGGAGTGATGGGTCGCAGAGCCTTGGACGTCGTTCCCAGTGTGGCAAGCTCGAGCTTGGACCGTAAGCTCGTGCCTGCCGAACCTCGAACGAGACGGAAATCACGCGCTCGAGGGTGAACGTCTCCCTCGAGGTCGCTGAGCCTCGATCGTCACGGACATCCCTGCTCGAGGGTGGTCGTCCACCTCGAGCGGGACGGACGCTGAGGAGGAGTTGTTGTGGTGGGCCTTTGCTGAGATGCAGAGCCAGGCCAACTTCGTTGGTGGGCCTTGTTACCGAGTAGCTCTGGGCCTAAGTTAGAGTACCCTTTTACCAGGTACCCGACAATGCTCTCTCCAGAAAATTTAGTTGCTCACCTTATTTTGTTACCAAAAGAAAAGAAACGGAAAGCACATAAGACACTCAGTGGGTGAAGTGCAACTCCTTTGAAATGTTATTCTGTTCGTAGCATTTTGAAGTAGCTGCGTACAACATAAAAATCTGAGCTCCGTTGTCAAGAACAGATCAAGAGAATGAAAATGCATGAGGAAAAAAAAACATCAGCATTCAGCAGAGCATGGCTTGGTAGAGTCTGTACAGAAAACGGTCAAAACACGTACGAACAAGACATGCCCGGGCGGACGTGGGCTGATCGGTAATTCTGCGTCCGGTGGCTACCATTTCGCGCGGCATCTGCCACTTGAACACTCCAAGGGCCAAGGAGCCGCGCTGTGCGCCCCTTCCCGCCCCACAATAAACAACCACATCGCTCGCCACCCATGGCCACCACCACCACTACATTACAGGCACAGCAGCAGTGCCACCGCCACCGCCACCGCAAGCAGCAGCAATGGCCTCCTCCGCGTCCCTGCAGCGCTTCCTCCCGCCGTCCCCGCACGCGGCGTCGTCGTCATCGTCTCGTCGGCGCTCCGGCCGTGCCAGGGCGGCGGTCTCCATGCCGTCGTCGTCTCCGGCGGCGGCGGCGAGCGAGGTCTCTGCGGAGCGGCTGGAGCCGAGGGTGGAGCAGAGGGAGGGAGGGTACTGGGTGCTCAAGGAGAAGTACCGCACGGGGCTGAACCCGCAGGAGAAGGTGAAGCTTGAGAAGGAGCCCATGGGGCTGTTCATGGAGGACGGCATCAAGGACCTCGCCAAGATCCCCATGGAGGAGATCGACGCCGCCAAGCTCACCAAGGACGATGTCGACGTCCGCCTCAAGTGGCTCGGCCTCTTCCACCGCCGCAAGCACCAGTGTACGTCCCCTATGTGCCCGCGCAAATGCGAATTGCTTGCTGTTGATCGCTGGCAATGCATTATTCGTCTGTGATTTGATCTCAGACGGTAAAAATAAGCTTTGGCTCACAAGTTCTTGATGCACTGTTAAACACGTATGCCATAGATGATTTAGCAGAGTTATCTGACGTACTATTAAAGTTAATCATGCTTTCAGCTCAGAGCTCACTTCTGGTGGATAATGGTCTATGGCTGCTCTGTAGTCTGCACGCTCATGCTCCTTTTCGGCTTGATCTGCATAATGTTTTCTTTTCGAGGGGTTTCTGCGTAATGTTAACACAGTCAGTCAGTTTTTTTTTCCTTCCGTAGCTGTTTTCTTAGGGTGATTTTACGTAAATGTGTTCGCAAAATGGTCACTCGCGTCTTAATAGAAAATAAAAACAAGTCGTCTCGGGTATGACCTTATTTTGATTAGGCAGTAGAAAATTTCTTGGTGCCATCTGCCATCAAGGGGTTCGCTGGAACAGTACACCGTGACTCTGATATTTCTTTAGAAGACACCTATTCTAAAATACACCTGAAGGGCCAAAGGTCAAGTATCCCAGCCGTTCAAGGAAGTGCCACATACACTCCCACTTATCAACACTTGGAAAGTGTCTTCTTACTTTATTTTCCCTGGCCCATTCCTTTTGTAACGACTCAAAGTATCTACTAGTTCAACGCCTGCTACCTGTTCATTCCTGATTCGTACTTCAATTTTTTTGCAAATAATCTCGCTTCATGGCGTCAAAATGACCAAACAAGTACACCCTCCGTCCCAGAAAACATGCAACTCTAGAGTTCAAATTTTGTCCCAAAAAACATGCAACTCTAGCACCAATGATTAGTTCTGGACGCGCCAATGATTAGTTCTGGACCCACGTACTATTTATG
The DNA here is from genome assembly GCA_015342445.1 of Digitaria exilis. Classification (NCBI taxonomy): domain Eukaryota; kingdom Viridiplantae; phylum Streptophyta; class Magnoliopsida; order Poales; family Poaceae; genus Digitaria; species Digitaria exilis. The sequence continues at coordinate 1,743,585 of JACEFO010001619.1, forward strand.
CGGAACCCATGTGGGACCAACATTCTATGTAGGTGGACCCGCTTATTGTTAAGGCAGGACCCACGTGGGACCCGCGTATTGTTTAGGCGGGACCCACGTGGGACCCACTTATTGTTAATGCGGGACCCATGTGGGACCCGCGTATTGTTCAGGCGGGACCCACGTGGGACCCACGTATTGTTCAGGTGGGACCCGCATATTGTTAAGGCGGGACCCACGTGGGACCCGCTTATTGTTCACGCGGGACCCACGTGGGACCCGTATAGTCTTTATGTGGGTCCTATATTGTTTAGGTGAGATCTATTTTGTCTTTTCTATAGGGGCACATGTGTCTTTTTACACTTTCCTTGGTATACGTGACGAAACCTAGAATTGCATGTTTTTTGGGATGGAGGGTGTATCAAACTTTATTATATAGATTCCATAGAGCAGGCATATACTTGTACTGTATCACAAAATCAAAGCAGAATTTTCAATTTCATTGCTGCTTTATCCCAAACCAGTGGTTTCAGTTCGGCCCTTTCCTGGGCCACTCCTTGATTGGTCCTACTCCTACATCTTGCGGATAGAGACGTTCCTGATTGGTCTCGCGCTCACTCTGCGACGAAACGGTAACGCCGCTGACGACCGCTTCCATTCCATTCTTGCAGACGGGCGGTTCATGATGCGTCTGAAGCTGCCCAACGGCGTGACGACGAGCGAGCAGACGCGGTACCTGGCGAGCGTGATCGAGGCGTACGGGGAGGACGGTTGCGCCGACGTGACGACCCGTCAGAACTGGCAGATCCGCGGCGTGACGCTCCCGGACATGCCGGCCATCCTCGAGGGGCTCCGCTCCGTCGGTCTCACCAGCCTCCAGAGCGGCATGGACAACGTTCGCAACCCCGTCGGGAACCCGCTCGCCGGCATCGACCCCGACGAGATCGTCGACACGCGGCCTTACACCAACCTGCTCTCCTCCTACATCACCAACAACTCCCAGGGGAACCCCACCATCACCAACCTGCCGAGGAAGTGGAACGTGTGCGTCATCGGCTCCCACGACCTGTACGAGCACCCGCACATCAACGACCTCGCCTACATGCCGGCCGTCAAGGACGGCAAGTTCGGCTTCAACCTTCTTGTGGGTGGGTTCATCAGCCCCAAGAGGTGGGGCGAGGCATTGCCGCTCGACGCCTGGGTCCCCGGCGACGACATCATCCCCGTGTGCAAGGCCATCCTCGAGGCCTTCCGTGACCTCGGCAACAGGGGCAACCGCCAGAAGACCCGCATGATGTGGCTCATCGACGAGCTCGTAAGCCTCGCTCGCTCGCTCCTTCAATTGGTGGTTTCAGTCCATCCGATGCTGTTTCTGTGTGACGCGCGCGCTTGAACAAATATATATATTTATATATATGTATATATGCAGGGGATGGAGGTGTTCCGGTCGGAGATTGAGAAGAGGATGCCGAACGGGGTGCTGGAGCGCGCCGCGGCGGAGGACCTGATCGACAAGAAGTGGGAGAGGCGGGACTACCTCGGCGTGCACCCGCAGAAGCAGGAAGGCCTATCGTACGTGGGGCTACACGTGCCCGTGGGCCGGCTCCAGGCGTCCGACATGTTCGAGCTGGCGCGGCTCGCCGACGAGTACGGCTCCGGCGAGCTCCGGCTGACGGTGGAGCAGAACATCGTGCTCCCCAACGTAAAGAACGAGAGGCTCGACGCGCTGCTCGCGGAGCCGCTGCTGCAGGAGCGGCTCTCGCCGCGGCCGTCGCTGCTGCTCAAGGGCCTCGTGGCGTGCACGGGCAACCAGTTCTGTGGCCAGGCCATCATCGAGACCAAGGCGAGGGCGCTGCAGGTGACGAGGGACGTGGAGAAGCGCGTGTCCGTGCCACGCCCCGTGCGCATGCACTGGACAGGTTGCCCCAATAGCTGCGGCCAGGTGCAGGTCGCTGACATTGGCTTCATGGGATGCCTCACCAAGGACAGCGAGGGAAAGGTCGTGGAGGCGGCGGATATCTTCGTGGGTGGCCGCGTCGGCAGCGACTCGCACCTAGCGGATGTGTACAAGAAGGCCGTGCCGTGCAAGGATTTGGTGCCCATCGTGGCTGATCTCCTGGTTGAGCGGTTCGGGGCCGTGCCCAGGGAGAGGGAGGAGGACGAGGAGTAGGAGCACCGGACGCCGTGGCTGTTCTGGTGATCTTGAGAGCCGTGTTGTTGTGTAAAGTAGACGCTGTCTTGTTCCATACCAGTATACCACGATTTGTTTTGGTGGTGGTGTAGGCGTGTAGCCAAAAAGGTTCCCTTTATTCACGTCACCGAGAATGCCGATAAATAAGATATTAGAATAACATGCTGCCCTGTCACTTGCCAAGGTGGATTTTTCACATGTACATGTAACAGCACAATCTATGCGGACCGTTAATTTCCAAATCAACAGTGAGATGAATGATGGGTAGGTGGACATTTAACTGTTGAATGATATCACGTGAGAAAGATGAACAGAGGAGATAACTCATTCGACCACAGCTACCTGTGGAATTCCCTTTCCCTGATACTCGCTGATCCTGCGGCCAATGCACATTGCCCTGTTTAAAACATCGGCAAGCCACCATCTTCCGCTGATGAGCCTTCAGACTAGAGTGACCGCTTTGTCAGACCAAACACCTCCGGTGATCCATCGGTTCGGCCCTTTTTCATAACATTGTTCCAAGCGCTCCAATCGTTGTAAGTTTACTCAGACCTCAACATCTAGCAGTAGCTACCATGCCCCTTTGCCTCTGCAACTCTTCGAATTGCTCACTCGGATGACGCCAGCGACCATAAGAGAAAATGAATATACCAATAATTAATTATTATAGTGAAACAACAATGGTTGAATTGGTTTTAGCTAACTGAAATAAATTTCAAAGAGTGGGAACATATAAAATCGACTCTACTATGGTCTTCAGGAATGTCAGTTATCCTTGTCGCATAAAAGAAAGTTACACCATCAATGAAAGGATGTCAATTCTTATTTGTATGAATAAATGCCTTATAGGAATGTATATGATGTCTAGTTCATCACAGGGACGTAGCTCATATGGTAGAGCGCTCGCTTCGCATGCGAGAGGCACGGGGTTCGATTCCCCGCGTCTCCATTTTCTGCATCACTTTTTTTACTCAAACTTTTTTTAAAAAAAACTGTTCAGGTCTTCAAGAGATCGAAGCCTCAGGATATCAAACCTTTTTTTTTTTAAAAAAAAGGTTCAGGTCTTCAAGAGATCGAATCGAAGCCCTTTTTCTAAAAAAAACTCAGGTCTTCAGGGGATCAAACCCTTTTTTCTTTTATGAACTGTTGAGGTCTTCAGGAGATCAAACCCTTTTTTTTAATGAACTGTTGAGGTCTTCAGGAAATAAACCCGTGGATTCGTGAAGGCGTTTTTCTTGTAAGGGTGTGTTTAGATTGTAGGAAAAAACACTGTAGCATAAGAAAAACACTGTAGCATTCGCTGGGAAACGTGTTTTGTGAGGGAAGAATAGTGAAAAGTTGGAATGAATAGTGAAAAGTTAGAATGAACAGTGAATAGCTGGGAATCTGAACATGACCTAAGAACTGCTCAGGTCTTCAGGAGATCAAACCTTTTTTTAAGAACTGTTTGGTTGAGATGTTGCGCTTCTGAAATGGCATCTCAGCAAGTCACAGCTTATCAGCCAATCATAGCATCGCTTATACAAGAGCTCGAGCAGTGAGCAGGAAAAGGCGCTTTGGATTCGGAAAGGATGCGGAGAGTTGCAACCGATTGCCCTCCATATCCCCTTTTCTCCCCTCCTTGGAGTACCAACCGGATTAAATCGTCCAAATTTTGCTGTGCCCTACGTTATCCTCGCCAAGAAATCGACGTGGATCATTTATGGTTCTCGAACGAATACAGGCCGGATAAACTTTCCTTTGATCCGGGCATGGTAGGGCAGAGTAGCTGTCGAGTGGCTCAGACTGTCTGCTTGAAAATTCTTGGACTCGAAACTCATAGCCCCTAGAGTTATCCGCTTCGAGAGACGCACCATATCCTGAAGCGAGCGTGTAGATTGTATACATACTCCTACTACGGAGTACAAGTGATGGAGTAACTGATTGCACAGTACATGCCCATGGCTGCTGCTTCTGTTCTGAACATTCTAACAGTATTCGTGCTGATTTTCTTTGCAATTCACGTCGTCGTCAGAACAGAACTAGAACTTGCTGATTCACAGGCTCAATCCGCACCATCGTTTTCTTTCCCATCAAGATCGCTCGCATTATCCGCACACTGCAGCAGAGAATAACTGAAATACGTATTGACCGGTGCTGCCTGTTAGGAGGGCTTCGTCATTGGCCGTTACGTCGCCTATGGGCTCACCGGCCGATGACATGTTTGGGCGGCGTTCAGGCGGCATTAATGCACGGTGCCAAAGCACCGCTCGAGCTCGCCGCCGCGAAATGGCCGTAAGTTGATCGCTCGCGATCCGGCATGGATTGTCACCTATAAATACCCGGGCAGACACACCAGCAAGCTCCATCCAGCCATCTCCTCCAGTTCTGAAACACACCCTGCAGAGCTAAAGAACATGGCGAGCAAAGGGTTGCTACTGGCTCTGTTCATCGTCCTGCTTGGCCTGTCATCCAACTCGGCGGCTGGGCAAGTCCTGTTTCAGGTACTAAGACCATTGACACTAGTCACTCTCGTCGGTGCTGTAATGGTTTGGAACAGAGTTTGAATTATCGCTGGCTCGCTGCCTTCCATCAGGGCTTCAACTGGGAATCGTGGAAGCAGAACGGAGGATGGTACAACTTCCTGATGGGCAAGGTGGACGATATCGCCGAGGCCGGCATCACCCACGTCTGGCTCCCTCCGGCGTCGCACTCTCTCGCCGAGCAAGGTGATTTCCATTTCACTGTGTTTTTCCTCGATCAGCAGCTCGTACCACTGCTATGGATTTCGTGTGCTAACCTGTGACCGTTGCACGTCCACAGGCTACCTGCCGGGGCGCCTGTACGATCTTGACGCGTCCAAGTACGGCAACGAGGCGCAGCTCAAGTCCCTGATCGAGGCGTTCCACGACAAGGGCGTCAAAGTGGTCGCCGACATCGTCATCAACCACCGCACGGCGGAGCACCAGGACAGTCGCGGCATCTACTGCATGTTCGAGGGCGGCACGCCCGACACACGCCTCGACTGGGGGCCCCACATGATCTGCAGCGACGACAGGACCTACTCCGACGGCACGGGCAACCCGGACACCGGCGCCGACTTCGGCGGCGCCCCCGACATCGACCACCTCAACACGCGCGTCCAGCAGGAGCTCATCGGCTGGCTCAACTGGCTCAAGAGTGACATCGGCTTCGACGCGTGGCGCCTCGACTTCGCCAAGGGCTACTCTGCTGACGTGGCGAAGGTCTACATCGACAACACCGAGCCATGCTTCGCCGTCGCCGAGATATGGACCTCGCTGGCGTACGGCGGCGATGGCAAGCCGTACTACGAGCAGAACGCGCACCGCCAGGAGCTCGTCAACTGGGTTGACCGCGTGGGTGGGTCCGGCCCCGCCACGGCGTTCGACTTCACTACCAAGGGCATCCTCAACGTCGCCGTCGACGGCGAACTGTGGCGCCTCCGTGGCGCCGACGGCAAGGCGCCCGGACTCATCGGGTGGTGGCCGGCGAAGGCCGTCACCTTCATCGACAACCATGACACCGGCTCGACGCAGCACATGTGGCCTTTCCCCGCTGACAAGGTCATGCAGGGCTACGCCTACATCCTCACGCACCCCGGCATCCCAATGATCGTGAGCCTTCGTCGCCTCTCTCTGCTATTGCTATGCTTCTAATCTCTAAAATTATAAATGGCCGCGCATTCATGGACGTGATGAGAGAAACTAAAGATATGTGATTTGTGGTTTCTTCGCCAGTTCTACGATCATTTCTTCGACTGGGGCCTCAAGAACGAGATCGCACACCTGGTGGCCATCAGGGACCGCCACGGGATCCAGGCGAACAGCGAACTGCACATCATCGAAGCTGACGCCGACCTGTACCTCGCTGAGATCGACGGCAAGATCATCGTGAAGATCGGATCGAGATTCGACTGCGGGAGCCTGATCCCCGTAGGCTTTCAGGTCGTGGCGCACGGTGATGGCTACGCCGTCTGGGAGAGAGCCTGAGCCAAAAACCGTGTGTCCCTGGCGCAAAGAAGAGCTTTAGCAGATTTTATCTGCAAATTTTTCTTAGCTTGTACGGGAGGATAACTACCGCCTGTATTCGAACCTATCAAGTACTTCGTTATATAAACGAGGAATAATGACGCCTAATATTTTTTTTTCACTATATATGGATGGTGCATGCTTGTTCATCCTCATATAAATGCTACAAACGTGTAATGTGGACCTAAACGCAAAAAAAAATTAGTTTTTTCTTTATTTTTTTAGGAAGAATTAGATTTTTCTGGAGAAAAAGATTTAGCAGCACTCAGTTCTCTCCTAAAGGCCATAAAAAATTCCCATTTGGCGTACTCCTAAAAAAAACATTTGGCGTACTCCCCCCCGATGATGTCCCAGATCAGGCCTATAATTTCGTTTTTTGGGCTAAACTCTGAGACGGGCCGGCATCTTTTCCTTCGTGGTGAGTCCTCTTTTGGGCCTAGAAAACATAAATTATTTTTTCCGTTCACCTGCAATTCCTCATTTCCGTTCGCTGTGCTCCTCAAAACCCCGACCCGAAATTTAATATCGCATTTAACAATTCTGAGAACTTAGATTTTTGGGGGATTATAATATATAAAATATCATAACTTCGCCTGTAAGTAAGGCTAAGGCCTATCTGAGAGGGGAAAAAAGAAAATCTCCGGCCGGCTGGGACGCGTCGGTACTTCTGCTTCGAAAACGGTCAGCCGACTGGTCGACGAACTCACCGTGGCTGTGTTTAAATTCATAAAAAAGTATTTCTCCAACAAATTTTTTCTATTTATCCTACTCACAGAACACGCTTTCCAGTACACTATTCATCTAGAAAAAATATTTTTTACTTTCAATCTGAACACAGCTCGGAACTTTGGATGAGCCCCGGTCGACATGCCAAGTTGTCAAGCAAGTTGAGTGGCTAAGGACAAAGTTGACAGCGCGAAGACCACCGTCTTAGCCGACCTGACAGGAACGGCACGCCGCGCGCCGGTGCCGATCCAAAGCCTCCTCTTGTCTTGCGCGCACAGCGACTTCCGCCACGGCGAGGAGACGCGACGGCGACGCGCACCGCCGGCCTCGCGTCCGCAGTAGGTAGGGGGTGGGCTGGCCGTGGCCGACCTCATCATCCGCATCCCGCCCCCGAATACTTAAAAAAAAAATTCTCTCCAACGGCCCTCCCGATCTCATCTGGACGTGCGAGCTGGGCCCCACGGGCACCCACGCCGGCGTGCCACCGCGACGAGCGCTTTGACCCCTCTGATGTGGAGTAGTTTATTCAGTTCAACGCCTGGTCAGAGCCCCCACAGGCACATGTGCATACTACTGCTGTGTGGTTTCAGCGTTGGGCTCGCTAGGGCCAACACCGTACCGGCTGTGGAAACAGGCTGGGCTGTGCAGCGAATGACTCGGTCCCAGTCCACACTGCCAGATCGGCCTACAGTTTTTTTACAAGAGGTGTGTTTAGGGGGTGTTTAGATCGGAAAAGATTCTCCGAAAAAACACTGTAGACCTAAAAATACATTGTAGATGAATAGTGTTCTGTGAGTGGGAGGGGTAGGATGAATAGGGAAAAATTAGATGAATAATGTTTTTTTAGGTGGGAGTAGGTGAAACTAAACACACCCTTAGTTGGAGGGGAGGAAAAGAACTTTTTCTGGTAAGCGTGTTCTGTGAGAGGGATGAATAGGAAAGTTGAAAGGAGTTAGAAGGGGAACTTTTCTAAGAAGCGTGTTTTCTGAGAGAAATGAATAGTAGAGTCCAAAAGAACTTTTGGAACTAAACACAGCCAAGATTTCTTTATGCTCAAATCACACTTGTGACCTTTTAAATGAAGAAGCCGTACAATGTGTTTCAGCCCTGCTCTAGCGACGTTAACTCATTAAGCGCTAGATTTCCCAGTGATCTGAGTGCATAAACGTTGACCGGATTAACCCAGAACCACTACTTTCTCGTCAAAAGAGAAAAAAAAAACCCTAAGAACACTACTAGCATCCACATATTGGCATATTGGTAAACAAAGATTGGAATGATTTCAATGCACTTAATTTGAACACAAAGCTGTATTGTGCCAGCACGGAATCAACGTGTGCCGAGCTCACGGCATGTACCAGTAATTATAAGATAAGAACCCCGAAGTGAAATTACACAACATGAGAGTAGTGTGTAAACCTCGACAACGGATTATTATATCACTATAAAGGCGAGCCCTTCCTCTGCTGCCGATCCAAAAATTCTTTCGCACCCGTTCGGGCGTTCCCACATGATCAGAAACGTGCTCTAATCTCTCCGCTGAGACTACGCGTGCCCCTCGTGCCCGCTGGCCCGTGGGCGTGACGTCCCCTTGTGATCTCCTGGCTCCTTGGGTATATATAAAACCCACGGCCACACCACCCTGAAACATCATCAGCAATCGGATCATCACGAGAGACGAGGCGATCGAGAGGTTGACCCAGCACGACACACGCCACGCCACCACTTTCTCGCGACACCAACCAGTCCAGAACGCCACGTCGACGCAGGGCGAGAGCCACCGCCACCGCCACCCAGCTCCTCCAGCCATGGCGCCGAGGCTGGAGCACGGCGGGGGGTTCCACCTCCCCAACTCCGACCAGGAGAACTCGCTCTTCCTCCGCGCGCTCATCTCCGTCGTCTCCGGCGACACCGCCGTGCCCGCGTTAGTCCCGGCGGCTCCCGCTCCAGCTCCTGCCGCGGCGTGCGCCGGGTGCGGCGCGGACGGGTGCGCCGGTGGCTGCGAGCTCCTCGCCGCGGCGGCGACCGGGCCGAGCAGCGACAGCGAGGAGGACGGCGGGGAGTGCTCCGCCTCCGCGACCCGCGCCGGCATCACCGGAGGCGGCGTGAGGAAGCGGCCGGGGAGTGGTCGGAGGAGGGTGAGCAGGTACCGGGGCGTGCGGCGGAGGCCATGGGGAAAGTGGGCGGCGGAGATCCGCGACCCGCACCGCGCCGTGCGCAAGTGGCTCGGCACCTTCGACACCGCCGAGGACGCCGCGCGCGCCTACGACGTCGCCGCCGTCGAGTTCCGCGGCCACCGCGCCAAGCTCAACTTCCCAGCCGAAGCCTCCACCACCGCCGCCGCTGCGCCGGCGTCTTCCTGGGCGCCGAATACCTCGACGATGCACCAGTACCACCACCTGTCACAGCAGACGCTGCCGGAGAGCTTCCACGAGAAGTGCGGCTCCAACGCGGCGTCGCCGGTGCACGCGGCGCCGGCGCAGGTGGCGGCGGGGCAGTATCGCGCGAGCAGGGCGGTGACCAAGGAGCAGGACATTTGGGACGGGTTGAACGAGATCATGATGATGGACGAAGGCAGCTTCTGGTCGTCCATGCCATGATCCAAGCTTCCTAGCTCGTCGATCAATTTTTTCCTTTTATTTTCACTTTCCGCAAGATTCCTTGATTTTCTACTCCGTTCGTTGTGATTAAAAAGGAAAATTTAAGAAGAAAGAAACACTTGCCGCTAGATTGTACACCTTTCACTAGATCTTTTGGCATGGAGACGCACGTAAAGTGAGTTTTCGTTGCTTAGCTGAAAATAGTGGTCAGCTGCCTGTAATGTCTGGTCTGTCGTCCTCATTCATCGGCCATCCATCGCTTTCATACGTTGAGCTTTTTACACACCTTTTGGGTTTTGACCACCGCCACACCCATATGACTATGCGAGCGATGCTAATTCGTGGAGTGATGCTAGTCCGTGGATCAAAACTGAAGCTGGCATTAAACAAAAAAACATGAAACTGGCGCGACTTTCGTCTCACACTCGTTCACCGTCGTTCCCTTTGACCACGGGCACGGCACTTATGCTTAAGAAAACAAAAAAGGTAAGAATGAATGTACGTGTGCCCATCGGTGTACAGCGCGATGCGTGCGGACAGGCAACTCCGATCTGTCATCCGTTGTCTGCAAGGTGAAGGCAACGCGCAGCACCGCCCAAGGCCGGTAGCAGACTAGCAGGCCACGCAAATGGATTCTGAGCAGCATTGTTGTTTGGTACTTGCAGCAAGAAATACATACTTAGATTCTTCTTATCCGCCTGCACTGCACGTACGTAGGTCGGTACGCGGAAAGCACGTCCTAAGCTCCGCGAAGCCTGTCGACATTGCTTAAAAAAGGATCAGCCAGCCGGTCGGCTCGCCGCCGAGATACGAAGTAGCTGGATCATCAGTCACAATCAGGAGGTTCTGTTGATGTTTAATTTGATATTCTTCTTATATTTTATTAGCACATTGATTATTAGAAAATTGAGACGTTTTCTTTAAGAGTTCTAGAATCCCATGTGCTTCGTCCAATCATTTGGGCAAGCAACTGGACCGGTGGACGGTTGATGTTGATTCCACGAAGACCACGATGGTATTTTATGCCTGGTTAAAAAAATACGTGTCAGCTCTGGTATACTCATGTAGTACATGTACCAGATTTTTCCTTTCCAGACTTTTTTGAAGGGGGCAAAAAAAAATGCGAGCCAGTGAAGATCACGGCCCAACCTAAGGCCCATCTTCTCATATGGGCTGCACTCGTTTGCCCACGGCCCACCCTCCTCCTTCCTCATCTCCTCACAAATTAACGTGGCCCAAAATCTCCTCACGTAATCTCACCTGCTCCAAAAAGCAGCCGGCACCACACCATACAGGCAACTGCAGCAATGAACGCCTCTAATCCCATATCCAGAGCCGAGAGCCTGAGAGCTTCTTCTACCCAACATCCACCAACTCCCCGTGCCACAGCAGGCTAGCCGTACTTCAGCCGGCGAGCAGCATCTCCTGATCTCCGACTGCGTGGGTGGATGATGGTTGCAGCCATGGCGTCGACCGTAACAGCAGCCAATAGCCATGGGAGAGCCCTGCATACCCGTACAACAACCTCCTCCACGGCGCTCACAGGTTGGGGCAGGCGCACGCTCGCCATGCCTGCACACCATGCGAACTCGCCAAGAGCTCGGGTTGTCGTCCGTGCCAGCGCCCAGCGCGCGACCTGGTTGCCCGGATTGGACCCGCCTGCTCACCTCGACGGCACGTCGGTTACCTGAAATAAACTCTGATCTGCTGCCGGTGCTTTTGTGCAGGCGACAGTGTCTGTCAGCTGATAATAGCAACCATCTCTGACTGCAGGCTACCGGGTGACTTCGGCTTCGATCCCCTGGGGCTCGGGGAGGAACCGGCCGCCTTGAAGTGGTACGTGCAGGCCGAGCTCGTGCACTGCCGGTTCGCCATGGCAGGGGTCGCCGGAATCCTTTTTACTGACGTAAGCTACCTTGCCAGAACTAGCCACCTCTGCAACTTTTCGTTTTCCTGCAATGATCAAAATCGATGATAGATGATGTCTCTAATTCGATTAAATTTCGAGAGCAAAAAAAAAAGGAGACAACATATAAGCGCCTGGCAAATAAATGCATAAAGTTTGAATTAGGAATTGTAGGGCTTTACCCCCGTGAGAGGGAGCCCTTCCAGAAATTCTCTGTGGCCCGGATGGGCCGCAGAGGGGGTTTGGAAATAGTTTTCAACCAGCAATTGACGCGCCTCGGTAATACCTCACTAGCTGCGTCATTGCCCCAAGCGCAAAGATGAGTTCAGATGCCCGCCCACCCCTTGGTTTTATGCGCCCCTGGGAACGAGCGTTTGCTAATCTAGGCGATGTGGTACTAAATAGCAAACCGACCTAGTGCTTTGTTGTATCTCTGTCGGACTCAACCAGAAACTCCAAAGTCGCAGAGTTACCGAATTGGGCTTTTCTTGCCTATCTCACGCCCTAATGATGATAATGGGCCTAGTATTTCAGTCGAGTTTCACATGGGCTCCAATGATTTCTTCTATTGTTGTCGTTTCTGCTGTGATTTTCTTATGGAATTTTTTATGGAAATTCTTTGCTGTATGTAGTTGCTCCGTGTATCAGGGATCAAGGACCTACCGGTGTGGTTCGAGGCAGGTGCAGCGAAATATGACTTCGCCAACACCACGGCACTCTTCTTTGTTCAGCTTCTCCTGATGGGGTGGGTAATTCAGCATGCAGCTAACACATTCTCGTCAGTGTAGCCTGTGATCTGACTTCACGGAAAACAAGACTAAACTGTTTTCTATTGCAACCCATATTCCCGGCAGATTCGCTGAAACCAAGAGGTACATGGATTTCAAAAATCCGGGTTCACAAGCAGAGGAAGGAACATTCATAGGGCTAGAGGCTGCGCTTGCAGGTTCACAGCCAGGGTAAGTGGCAGAGGATAATTTACCTGACAAGCCTTTGCCTTTGCTACCCTCATTGCAATTTTAATACTTCGACAGGTACCCTGGGGGTCCACTATTTAACCCGTTGGGACTTGCAAAAGATATAGAGAATGCACATGAAGAGAAGCTGAAAGAAATCAAGAATGGTAGCTTCACTTATCCCAGTACAACTTACGAGCAAAATAAGCCTACACTACAGCGATTACAGCTTGCTAACGTGATTTCTTACTGTCACAGGGAGATTGGCAATGGTAGCCATGCTTGGCTTCATTGTGCAAGCATCTGTAACTCATGCTGGCCCCATCGACAATCTTTTGACACACCTTTCAGATCCATTCAACAAAAATATCATTCATGCATTCTCCTCTTCCTGAGGACTCTGTCCTCAAACTTTTGTTTTTCAATGTTTAGTGCTATGGCACAATAATAAGATCACGATGTTTTTCTTCCTTTTCTAACAGGAAGTGCCTTTTTTTAATTCTCCTCTTTGCTCAATAATAAAACCGATGTGGAACTTCAATATCTAACAAATTGTATTCATAGCTTATGGAGCAAAAAAAGTAGTAAAATTTACTATTATTCTTGCAATTGATCTTAGTTCTCAGTATGTCTGCATGCCTTAAGTTTATTGGTTTTTTTTTCTTGTTCAAGAATGTCACAAAGGCATGAACAGATGTTATAAAGAGATGCAAATAATAAAGAGACAAAATGTTATAGTTGCACTGAGCTTATACTTGACCACAAGCAGCACACTTTACCATTTCGTATTAACTACATCAGTGCTTTCGAAATAGGAGTAGATACAAAGTTGAACCCACACCTAAAAAAATGCATAGCAGAAAACATCCGCTTGTACTGTACACATATGGAACGAATAAAGAAAAAACAATTGCACTTAGTTATCTACCATTCATCCGTATCTACTAGCTTGAGCCCCCAGCTCATATCTTCACAATGTCTTACATGTGGAACAAGCTTTCCTGTATCAGTTCCCCTCCTAGCTTTACAATCATAGAAAGGTGGGGCATGGAAGCACGGCTCCATGGACGTAACTTGACGGCAAGGTGGATTAGGCACAGTGCGGTTTTCAGGTTTGAACATAAGCCACGTCTTCAGACCACTCAGACCCTGAGCAACATATCCAAAAGTTGACCATGCACTTGTTACCATAACATCAGATAAGCTTAACAGATAAATTTCTGCCCATGCTTTCATGTTATGCATTTTCTTGTCTGAATCCTGATGCTCCGCGTGACTTGGCTGGTGGAAGCTAATTATCTCACCATTAGCTGCTGGATGTTCCCAATACATGTTTCTGATTCTTTCATAGTATCCAGAGTTCAAAGAAGTAATCAGAACAGCTTTCAGCCTGACGTCCCTTGTTGAGACAATTGGCTGTTGTGCATTGACATCTGGTAGTAAATTTTCCTTCAGTGCGCAAGAAAGGACCTGATCCAAGACATGTTGAAATGGGCCGGTTTCAGAATCAAAGACTCTGATCTGAATACCCAACCTCTCGTCAGCTCTGGCAAGATAAGAATCATAATACCTTGTAATCAGTCCCCAAACAACATTGGTAGGGTGGAACAAGTAACGTCCCAAGTGATGGAAAACAGCGTCTTTCTGAGGAAACAGCCTCATGAGCTCCTCTTGGTATGCTGGGATCAGAAAAAGTGAAGGTACAAAGTAATTATCTGATCTTAAGATCAGCCATGGGATCCTCTGAAGATGTTGCTGGCTATGTTCACAGAAAAAGAGCTTATCATAATCACCATAATCATGAGCCAGATGAAGATAAATAAAGGTAGGCTTAGGACCCTTAAAAGAACCATCAGAACGAATATCTTCATGTTTCACCATGTTTCCGTAACTTTCACGGGAGCCAATACTGAAGTTCTTAAATTGATTAATGGGGAAATCCACTGGTAATAACCACGAAGTTTCAGGGAATGGTTCACAGAAGAGATCTGCAGTGCCTTTATCTCCATCTACAAGTAAAACTCTGTTTGTAAGGATGGCATAGAGAAATGCTGAGGTAATAGTTAAAATCCTGTTTCCAAGGCCACTATAAGATACCCATACCAAGTAGTTGCAATCTCCAACCTCAGTGTTCTGACCAGATTTTAGCTGCTCGATAGCTTTGTTGTATGACTCTGTATGTGGGCCACATTTCTTCTGGAGGACCTCATGCTTCCTTAGTTTTTCCAGAAGGTAAGTTGATAGTAAATGGGACGATTCTTTACGGTACAATGCTGATCGGTATCTACTCAGACATGACTGTTCATCAAAACCAGGAGCTAATAATCCACCAATGAGTTTGTCCCTATGATCTTTAGAAGACACCGTAGTTCCATGGCGCCCTGAACACAATTCAGATAGAATAATTCAACTTCAATATCTGGAAGACAGATGGACATCTAACTCATTCTTCGATCATATTGCATTCATGACAAATACATGTGGGACAGTAAATATTCTCGGGAGGTCTGGTAAATGGTGAATATTAATTAGGTTTCTATTGAATTATCAGTTCAATTAACACACATAGTCTAGAATTCCAGGTGCCACTTGATCGTTCTGCAACATGGAACACTATGAACTGTGATCTAGTAAAACGCGAATTTGACCTATGCCACTGTTTAACATAGGAAACCAGAATAAACTATTTAATCGCAAATGCTGTGTGGACCGACTATAGAGAAAGTAATACTAGGAGGGCACCTAGATGTTAAAACATGGTGGCTAAGCCAGATCATCATACAGCAGAATGTAGAACCCCGCACACGCAGGTTGTTGTTTATGTTCAGGTGTAACGTAAATAACCACAGTAAGAGTAACATGTTCTCGGTGACAGTTGCTATCCCCTCTCAACATCCAAAAACGAGATGGCTTCAACAGCTGTAGGAAAAGGACAGCATTGGAAAGTTGAGAAGAACTTAAACTAAATACGGCGGAGTATTGACAGGTCATGGAGCCCAGATGTTTAGTAAAGACGTCGACGTCCGCCATTCAAGACGTCAGGCCAACCCATCCACAGGAAGTACTCGGGGGGAATTCAGAACTGCGATCAGACGGTGGTGGACCTAGAACAAGTCGAACACAGAATGGAAACTGCCAAAGCCACACCGTAGCCACGCGCATGCAGTTTCGAGTTTTCTATACGTACCATCACGCGGTCGGGCGTGGTGCAGGTCGCCACGGCCGTCGTCACCGGCGAGGCTACCGGGATCGGCGTCGAGGAACCGGCCACCCCTCCTCGCCGCGGAGCCGCCGCCGGCGAGCAGCAGCAGCAGGACCCCGCACGCCACGAGCGCCGCCACCGACAGCGGCAGCGCCGCCGCGACACGGCCCTTCCTCCCGCCGCGCGGGTGCGCGGGCGCCGCCTCCGCCTGCTGCGGCGTCGGCGGCGGAGAGCGGCGGATCCGCTCCTTGATGTCCATGTGGCTGTGGCGACTGGTGCCCGAGTCTGGCCCAGGGGTCGCGAGCGCGGGCGTTGCGCTTGCGCCGCGGGCACGAGAGGCGAAGGTTCCGGGACTGGAATAGGAAAGAGTTTACGTGGGAGCGGCGCGTGACGGGGACCGAGTGGCACAGGGGTTTTCGATGCGTTTCAGGAGAGTGGGGTTGGAAACTTGTGGAATTGGGACGAGGACGTGATGGCACGGTGGGAGAGGGGACGGCCGGCCGGACGGGGCGTCGTCGTCGGTGGGACTGGAGCGCCTCGGCGTGACGTGGTGGGGGTTTTAGCCTGTTGGTGCCGGGCGTGGGCGTGGGCGTGGGCGTGGGCGTGGGCGGGGGCGGGGGCGCCGCGCCGGGCACGCGATGTCAGATGATCGGGCGGATCGTGACATCGTGTGGTTGTTGAGCGGGTCATGAGGCTCGGGGGATGGGTTGGTGTTCCGCTTTGGGGCGCATTGAATGGGACTCGCGGGCGTGTGTTTGTGTTCTTGCGCAACTGCAGAAGGCGCCTGTCTGCTCCAAACTGACACCTGGATCCTGGGAGCGGAGTAGCTCTACGAGAGATGAATCATCGCCTCGTCTCCAGATTCCACACGTCGACGAACCACGGAGATCTCGCTGACCACCCGCTTTGAGTCCTCGACGACCAAGAGGGTCGCATCTCGACTAGCCAAAAGACGCTTCCATGACAAGCGTGATTACAGCAGCGTTATAGCACCTGTTGCTGAATCACCGTGGGAAGCACCACGGCAGCCAAATCCATGTGCATCTTCGTTTGCAAAGAGACAAAGTACCATGCGCTAAAAAAAAGAGAAACTACCATTTCACCTTTGCTCCATCTCGTCTCTCCTTTCCACTTTTCCGTATAATGTATCGTTTTTTTTCATTCTTAAAAGACGGTACCATTCCTCTTTACATGCCACGAACTAAGAAGATTGGTATCCCTGTTCAATCTAGTAAAAGCAGGGAGGACTCTTTGAAGCTTATTTTTTAAAAAAAAATCGCCACGACTGGTTTTAATCCAATCTGAACTAGTCTCAAATATCCATGAGGAAAAAAAGCCTTCAATCCATGTCTTTTTGTCCCTGGCGTCATGCTGTCCGAATTTTTCTTGACTGCACTATGAAGCAACATAATCTGTCAACTTAGCCACACACCAGATCTATCCTTCTAGTATAGTATCTGTTACGAAATTTCAAGCCTTGTACGCCTTTGGATCAACAAGCTTCAACCCCCAGCTCACATCCTGGCAATGCCTGACATGCGGCACCACTTCCCCGGGGTCCAGTCCACGCCTCATCTTGCAGTCGTAGACGTGCGGCGCGTGGAAGCACGGCTCCATGGACACGTCCTTGAAGCACGGCGGGTCCGGCGCCGCCGTGAGGTTCTCCGGCTGCTTGTGCAGCACCCACGGCGTCAGGCCGCCGATCCCCTGCGCCACGTACCCGAACGTGGACCACCCGCTGGTCACCAGCACGTCGCACAGGCTCAGCAGGTACATCTCCGCCCAGGCCCTGCCGTCGTGCGACTTCTTGCCGAACTGCTGCTGCCCCTCGTTGCTCGGCTGGTGCACGCTCACGTCCTCGCCGGTCACCGTCGCCTGGTCCCAGTACATCCCCTTGATCCGCTCGTAGTACCATGGCCGGAGCGAGGTGATCAGAACGGCCGTCGTCGACTTGGCGCCAGGCGTCGTCGTGGTGTGCTCCTCCGTGGCGAGCACCTCCGGGAGAAGCTTCTCCCTCCACACGCAGGACGTGATCTGCCGGAGGACGTGCGGCGACTGGGCGTGCCTGGGGTCGAAGTTGCGCACTTGGATGCCGACCAGGAGCTCCGCCCTCGCGAGGTACGCGCGGTAGTAGCGCGTGACGAGACCCCACACGTGGTTGCTCGGGTGGAACAGGTACCGTGCCAGGTGGTGGAACACGGCGTCGCGTTCCGGGAAGAGCGCGTCGAGCTCCTCCTGGAACGCCGTGACGAGGAACAGCCCCGGCACGGTGTACAGGTCCGTCCTCATGACCAGCCACTGGACGCCCGACAGCAGCCGCTGGTCGTCGTCGCAGAAGAACATCTTGTCCTCGTGTGCGTAGTCGTGGTCGAGGTGGAGGTACACGAACGCCGGCAGCTTCTCCGCCGCCGTCATGGGGGCGTCGGCGCTGACCACCTTGTTCTTCAGCATGTTGCCGTAGCTCTCGGCGGTGTCGATGCTGAAGTTGGTGTAGCTCGCCAGGGGGAAATCTTGTCGCGGGAGCAGCCACGTCGTGCCGGGGAACGGCTCGCAGAAGAGCTCGTCCATCTCGTTGCTCGGGTCGACGAGGAGGACGCGGTCCGTGAGCATCGCGTAGAGGAACGCCGACGCCGCGGCGAGGATGCGGTTTCCGAGGCCGCGGTAGGAGATGGAGACCACGTACTTGCACTCCGGCGATGAGCCGACGACGCTCTTGCCGGACCGGAGCTGCTCGACGGCGAGCCTGTACGCGTTGGTGTTCGGGCCGCACCGTTTCTGGAGCTCTTCGTGTCGCCGCAGCTTCGCGATGAGCTGCGGAGAAGGTCGCCGTGCTGTGCTCCGGCGGTACATGGAGGATTCGTACCTGCTCCGGCACGATCTCTCGTCGAGTCCGTCGGGCAAGAGGCCGCCGAGGAGTTTGTCAGGTGGGCTCCTCGCGTATGGGAAGGAGCGACCGCCGGATCCTGTAACGTGAGCAATTTATTTTGTCAGCTGCAGCTACTACCATGAGAACAAGTCAACAGCAGCACCAACATGGAACTCACCTCGGCGAAGCTGGGCCATGGTAGCGCCGTCCCCGGCGCTGATGACGACGACCAGCGCCGCGGCGGCCATGACGAAGGCGACATTGAACACCGTGCACCACCGCTTCTTGTCCAGGGCCAGCCTCTTCTTCGGCGACACCGGTGAGTGTTCCGGCGGAGCCCACTCGGCTTCTGGCGCCCGTGACACCGGGATCTCCATCTCCTGCGCCGCGCCCTCGGCGGCACAGACCTTGGGCTTGCGCTGCTGCATCTCCGGCGACTACCTACCTAGCTTGCCAACGGCGGGGCTAGGTCTGCCTATCTTGAGATGCAATGCAACAGAATCCACGAGCTAGGAGGAGTTGAAAACTTGCGGCGTTTTTGCGTTGGAGTGGACATACTCCTCGTTTCATATTCACCGGGCATCGGTTCTTCTGATGGTAATTTGTATTTGATTTAGTCAATCGATACAGTCTTGGGTTCTCTACCGTAAGACACACTCCTGGGTGCTAAACTACTGCAGACCTGCCACTGTCAAGTATCAAATTATCAAAAGGACAGGTTTAGTCAGTGGCAGAACCAGAACAAAATTTTAGAGGGGGCCATGCCGGAAAATGTTTTTAGAGGGGGCAATGTTGGGCTGGCATTGCATACTAAATTTATTTGATACATATATTTATTATCACATATGCTAAATAATCATAAGGGTGAAGACTTTTCACCCCTCACATCATATGTTTATATATATATTTACAAAGTTGGAGTGTAATACACGAGCAATCTATTAAGCCTAATTAGTCCGACTAGCACATGTTTAATGTAGTATTTGTGAAAGTATGGTCTAATTAGGCTTAATAGGTTCACACATGATGTTCAGAAAAGTTTATACTTTGGAAACTAAAAAAGGTCTAAAAAAATAAAATGTGGAAATTGGATTAACACATTACGTCCGAAATATCATCAACAAGCTAGCTTATTTAAATTATGAGTTCCTTCCTTCCTGATGAAAGCGTACGTTAAAGCTGCTTCTCGATGAAAAATGCTCCGATGAAATTCTGTGTGGTTGTCTTCTAGTGCAATTTTGTGTGGTTGTCTTCTGAGCTTTGGACTTTGCATGCTTATGTAAACAAATGGCCAATTAAACTAACTGCTAACAAATGAAGATGAGCTGTTAAACTTTTTTACTGGCGTTAGGGGGGCTATGGCCCCTCCAGTTCCGCCACTGGGTTTAGTTAAATGCTTAGAAGAGTATCTCCACTGTTCCTAGCTCGTCAGTCGTCATGCAGTTGACTAACTTGGCCGTATCTCGAGGTGGCTTCTTTGATTCATGGAGATTGGCCATTGCGGAAAGCTTGGTAAACGAACAATGCTCTGCACATGCAGTCTCCTTTTTCTGGGAGAAAGCAAAGTTTACCGCGAACCTTCTATACTAATCTAATTAAAAAATTGTCTCACCGTCACACCGACAGTCACAGCTTAAGAACAAACTAATCAAATCAAGCGGATAATCAGGCTAATCACAACACACATCATGGAAAAACTTACAGGTATTCCCAGGCCCAATAGTTTCTTCGTCAACAGAATTGGGCCCGGCCCATCCACGAGCAAATGAATTCAAGGGCCTTCCCAAATCCAACTCCGTCCGCCGTGCCTCGGACTGGCGTCCCCTCCCCGCTGACTTGAGCAGGACTGCACGAGATCCGTGCGGCCATGCTCTACGTCTTGGGAGTTGGTGTCAGGACTCAGGAGGGTGTCTTCTCTTCTCCTCCGAGCTCTATAACAAGTGACAAGCTGGCAATGCCTTAACGCACGTCCGGACGTCCCCTTGTATGCCTGACTGACTGCATTGCAATCTTGCTGACGTATGTTCTGTCCAACTCAGTTTCCCAGTTTATGGCAGCGAGCGCCATGATGTATGATGCGGACGAGTGAACTGCACGAGGGGGCTTGTTCATGGCAGGCGCAGAAAAGGATATGCCCAGTAGTCCCCGAGATAATGATAAAAAGTTGAAATCGAATGCCGCAGTCTACAGATATTAAACATACTTTTCATTTATTTTCCTCTGAAATTTGAGAGTGAACAAATTAATGGACATGTTTATCAACTATCTACACTTGGGAACAAATACAGGAGAGGGAAAGAATACATTTGTATGATTTCTTTTACAAAAAAAGAAGAAAGAATTCTGCGCTAGTTAGCAAGAAAATATGTCCAAAAGTACAGCTACAACTGAGTTTGATTTACAATCTTCAGCCCCCAGCTCACGTCCTCACAGTGCCTCACGTAAGGCACCACCTTGCCCAAGTCAGTGTCCCTCTTCGCCTTACAGTCGTAGTAGGGAGCCTGGTGAAAGCATGGCTCAATGGACATGGCGCGGCCGCACGGTGGATCTGGCACCAAGTGGTTCTCTGATCTGAACATGATCCATGGCTTCAGGCCAGCGAGGCCCTGAGCTGCGTACCCAAATGTGGAAAAGCCACTAGTGATTAGCTCATCGTTCATGCTCAGTAGATAGATCTCGGCAAGTGCCTTCATGTTGTGCTTCTTATTCTTTGACCTCTGGTACTCCTCGTGGCTCGGTTGGTACACCTTTACCGTAGTGCCATCAACTGTTTGGTGTTCATCATACTTCTTCTGGATCTGATCACTGTACCAAGAGCTCAAAGAAGTAGTTAGAACAGCAATAGTTCGGTTATTCTGAGTCTCAGCTGCTGCTCCCTTATTCTGAGTTTCAGCTGCTGCTCCCGCCGCCATGCCAATTTCTGGGAGGAGCTTCTTGTTCTGTGCACATGAAAGGATCTGATTCAAAATGTGTGGGAACGGGCCATTTCTTTGTAAGATGCCCTTGGTTTCATATATTCTGATCTGAATACCCACCCTTTTTTCAGCCTTGGCCAGGTAGGACCGGTAGTATTTTGTGACCGAATACCAAATATTGTTTGTCGGATGAAAAAGATAGCGCCCCAAGTGATGGAAAACAGTATCTTTCTCTGGAAATAGCCTGCTGAGTTCATCTTGGAAAGCTGGAATTAGAAACAGGGACGGCACAAAGTACATGTCTGTCCTCATGATCAGCCATGGAACTCCTTGCAGGAACTGCTGGTCATCTTCACAGTAGAAAAGTTTGTCATGGAAACCATAGTTACCATCAAGGTGGAGATACACATAACGAGGTGTAGTACCAGCCAAAGATCGATCTGTATTACCACCGGCAGCTTTACTCTGCAGCATGTTGCCATAGCTCTCTGGACTACTATGAGTAAACTCGCCGTAGTTCAGAGGGAAATCTGATGGGATTAACCATGAGGTTCCAGGGAAGGGTTCGCAGAAAAGGTCGCCAATCTCCTTGTAACGGTCCACAAGCAAAATCCGGTTTGTAAGTAACGAATACAGGAATGCTGAAGTGATCTCAAGCATCCGATTCCCCAAGCCAGCATGGATGGTCAATAACAGATAGTTGCAATCTGTCGTGTTGATGCTCTGACCAGACCTCAGCTGCTTTGAGGCTTCCTTATATGCTTTGGTGCCTGGACCACACTTTTTCTGCAACACTTCTTGTTTCCTTAACCTCTCTATGAGGTATGGTGAAGGTGTGCTTGGTGAATTGTGATAGCGCGCGAACTGATACCTGCTTCTACAAGATTTTTCATCAAATCCCTCAATCAGAAGACCCCCCAGAAGTCTATCGTACTCAATATGTGGGGCTGGAGATAGATCATCGGATACATCATCCTGCATATCTGAAGAAGATAAAAAGATTTTGAGCCAGTTGCTGCAGCTTTTAGTTCGCTAACATATATAACAAAACATGATGATTAAAAGAAAAATGCTAGACCAAAGCAGGCTGTAGATAAACACAATGCCAGGAAGGACCAACAGAAAGAGGGGCTATTCAATGAACAAAGCCGAAGCATGCAAATATGGTTAGTTCATAGCAGCTACATGATTGAACGTTGGTACGTTGTTTCTTAAATCACTTGCAAGTTGAAAGAAACGATGCATCCCACTTGGAGGTCAACGAGACTAGACAATGGGAGTATGGGACGGACGCAGTTCCTTGAAGTCCCTTGTCCAGTGGGCAGTATTATGCACATGCACATTCTAACAGCAATAGCTGGAAATGCATGCACATGTATATGTCTCTATCATATGGTCTTGTTTGTACTATATCACCAAGTGTCGTTCCCCTTGACTCGTAGTGCACCTACACTGTAGATTAATTATTTTTCTCCAAGATTTTACTTCAGATCTTTTCTCACAACAAAGCAGGAGAAATCTTCATCTTAAACTAGGGTGGAGCAGTAAACTTAATTCTAGCTAAACAACAGCTATTTTTTTAAAAAAAAAAACAGCTATTTTTTGGGCACGATTGTATCATCCCAATATAAATGTATAGAACTATTTCTGTGTTATGTATTGGAAATAAAACTAAATGATTAACTTAAAATGGTTCATCATGCCTGCATAGAGAGAACCATTATTGGACGAGGAATCAGTACCAGTAAACTACTCCAGAACTGGAACCACTTTATTCTCGAACAGCTTCCCTCTGAGATTAAGAGGCTAAAAGCACATTTTTCCTCCATAATCTGCCACCTGAGGCCCCGTTTGGTTTCTTATGATTCTAGATGGATTGAGGGGCAATGAGATGGATTTATTTTATTCCTAAAGCGATTTGTTTAGGAATAAATCCACCCCAAATCCCTAATCCCCCTCAAATCACCTAGAATAAAGATGAACCGAACAGGCACTCGATCTCGCCGGCGGCTCTTCTTTTCCTACGCACGCCCGTGTGCCTGCAAGCGAGCATCGCTGTCATCTTTGGCCTTTTTGGAGGGAGGTTCAAACGAGTCCGGCGGCTATCATCCACGTGGGAGCAAGCTAACTAAACTTGTGCCAGGCAGGCTACCGGCTGGGCTATCACACGTGCACAGATCAAGGAGCACTCCACGTCTGCAGCCGGTAGCACAGCCACTTGAATTGCAAGTCGCAATTGAACAGGGGGTGTGCGCTATACCATCTCCGCCGTTACCCGCCCCTGTTGAAGAAACCGGGCAACCCTACCCATGCCGCCACGGTGTGTTCGTGAGGGCTTGACAGTGACTGGAGGGGATTTGCATTGACGGCCGGCCATGAACGAGACCTCACGGGTGACTTCAGCTAAACACCGACCCCCCCCCCCCCCCCCGGTCGCGACATCGAACCAATCGACAGGTAAAAAAATTACAGTACTGATTTTTCTTTAAGTTCCAAAACACCGTTCGGTCGTCTTTTTGCCCAGCCCAGGCCACGATAGGAAAAGGAAAGAAGACGTCAACTTTGTTTGATCTGGCATCCACCACGAGCTTCCTCCCACTCCACACGGCCGCTGTAGCCTGTGGGCGCCACCCCCACTGCCACTACGATGCAAGTTGCCGCAACGCCGGTCAGTCCCCCTTCCCGGTTTTTTTCCTGTACTGGGCATCGCATTTGGTTGGTTTACCTGGAGTCCTGAACGATGGACAATTGGCTGAGCATATGCTAAGTCTCCAAAGCAGAAATTTTTTAGTATAACCAAATATTTTTTTAATACTGTCATAACGAAGTATACGACGTAACAACTATGACTAGGATTGGCGCGACCAAAGCTCACGAGTGGACGTAGCAGCTCCGAGTAAAATAAGTTGGAGGCGGCAGAGGAATCTGCTTTGCTGTTGCCGGTCCGATCCAATCTCCTTGGCTCCTTCGGGGACACCTCTCCCATGGCAACAACGAACAATCAAACCAAGAAAGCCTCAAAGCTTGGATCCATTCCAGCTTTGATTTCCTGCCTGTCCGTGGCAGGTGAAAACGATGAAGCATCGTGCTTTCTAGTGCCGTGCCGTCCCTTTGGAATCGCAAAAGCAACAGCTGTCGCACGCGTTCGAATTCTGCGTGGCCGTTCCACAACCATGGCCGAAGAAATCGGCTAGGTGGTGTCTAGTTGGTGAAAAAAATTGATATTGGGAAACGTAATTGTGAGAGAGTGTGAATTTTTTTGTGCAAACTGGTTGTCAGTAGGATTCGGGACACAGTTTTCGTCAAGCAGAAGCAAGAACATACGGATAGCATGCATGTACTACTCTACAGAGGCATCGGGAGCAGATGCGTGCGTACCTTGGTCGTCGTCTTCCTCGGGTGCCTCGAAGTCAAAGACCCACTGCGGCGAGGAGTCGGCCTGCCATCGCAGCAGGAGCAACACGGCGGGGACCGTCAGGAGGCAGAGCACCAGCCCGGCGCGCACGGACGCGCGCCAGAGCCTGCCGCCGCGCCTCGCATCCTTCAGCTGCTGCTCCCCGGCGTGGTGGGCTGCCGCCGGCGGCCGCTCCGTCTCCAGCCCGCCGCGAAGGGGCAGCCGCTCCTCGCCGCTCCCGTGGCTGTGGCTCGGCCTCCCCATCGCCATGAGCTCGCTACCGTAGACGTCTCATATATCCTCTCCCTTCGGCGCGTCGCTCCGTCGGTCGGGGTCGTGTGCTATACGGTTGTCTATCTCCTCTCGTCTCGCTCGCGCTCGTGGCGGAGCGGAGTGGTCAAAGTAGCACGGCGGCCACCGCGTGGGAGGGGCAGGTGGGAGAATGTTTTTGCAGATTTCCACGGTGGAGCGGTTGGACGGACGGACCTAAATGGCCGGCCTTCACCGGGACTCGGCCCAAGTCGAACACGGAATTATCGAGTTCACATGATAAACTTGGAAAGAAAACCTAAAACTCAGCATAGGTGTGTTTGGCAACACTCCAACTCCAATAAAACTACTTCGGAATTATATGATTACCAACTCTAGGATCTCTTGTACATGTTCGTACCTGTAGGGGCCATTGGCAGCGCGAACCTATAGGTGCCAGGGCCGGCGAGCGGGCACAACAGCAGTGGCAGCGGGGCGGCGAGCGCCGGGGCTGCAACATGGAGAAGAGAGAAAAGGTCGTAAGTGGCATAAATAAGAAAAGAACGAACATAACTAGTGGTACTAGCCTATCAACCCTTTGCTTCTGTATGGGCTAGTTAGAAATAGTTTATAACTAAAATATCTATCTCACGCTCCTTTTTATTTATGAAATATTCTAATAGTACTTCAAAGATAAATAAATATTTTATATAAGTATAAAAACTTAAGTTAATATTTTTTCAGTTTAGATCGCACTTTTATGTATGTCTGCTATATATATATTTAATTGATCTATTGAAAAAACATGAACAATTTGTATTCTTATTCCTTCCCTCGTACATAAATATATTGACACACTTTATGGTAGTACTTTATATAAACGATAATATCAATTATATATCAATTAAGATACAAACAATAATTTATAACTTTATATTGGTGACAAAGATCTTTACTATAATTATATAATTTAGATTCAGATTTGGGAGTTACTCTATGTCGGGTACCTGCAAAAGGGGTACCCCAATCTAGGCCCAAAACTACTTGGCATCAAGGCTCGCAACGACATTGACCTGGCTCAACAGCCCAGCAAAGGCCCGCCATCGCTACGAGTCCTCGGGACCCATCCAGCTCGAGGTAAACGACCACCCTCGAGCGGGTGGTTTCCGTCTCGATCGAGGCTCGGCGGCCTCGACCCTCACCCTCGAGCGGGGTTTCCGTCTCGTTCGAGGCTCAGCGGCCTCGAGGACGACCCCTACCCTCGAGCGGGTGGTTTCCGTCTCGTTCGAGGCTCAGCAGCCTCGAGGGCGACCCTCACCCTCGAGCGGGTGGTTTCCGTCTCGATCGAGGCTCGGCGGCCTCGACCCTCACCCTCGAGCGGGTGGTTTCCGTCTCGTTCGAGGCTCAGCAGCCTCGAGGGCGACCCTCACCCTCGAGCGGGTGGTTTCCGTCTCGATCGAGGCTCGGCGGCCTCGACCCTCACCCTCGAGCGGGCGGTTTCCGTCTCGTTCGAGGGTTGGCGAGCTCGAGCTTGCCATCCAAGCTCGAGCCGGCCTCGCCGAGAACGACGCCCAACGCACTACGATCCATCAGAGTCATCATGACGCGGTCAAAAAGCAGGGATCACTGCTCCACGCCATCACCTACTCCCGGAGAGGACATCGGTCAAATCCACTCGCAACAGTGAACTCTGAGCGCCATGCTGCGCGCCAGACCTAACCCTGCCAGCAGCACTGTGCCAACCACTCCTTTGACTTTACCCCCCTACGGACGCACAGTCACCCTCGAAGGCAGCCTCGAAGGAGACCATGGAACACCGTGCGCAAGACACCACCCTCGACGCCGTGAACTGTCACGAGGAGGAAGGACAATACGTCAGCCCCTGCCATGTCGTCAGCGGAGTTGGAAGGCGCGATTCCCGCTCACGTACGGCGCGGCATGGACGAACAGTGCACTTAGCGACAAACACATGTACTCGCACCCCGCTCCCCTTGGTCTATAAAAGGGGAAGGGAAGCCCATGCGAAGGGCAAGGAGAAGAGCACGAAGACACGCAGAGATCACAAGTCTCACGCACCCACACACCGCACGGGACTTAGGAGCTCACCTCCTTCTCCCACCTTGCTTGTAAACCCCTACTACGAGCAACGCGCAACCCGGTGCATAGCACCACTGCTGGACGTACGGCCCCGTGGCCGGAACCAGGATAAAATCTCGTCTCCCACTCTCGCCATCGGGAAAGCGAGTGGTTAGCACCGCAATCACTCGTCGGTGCCGGTGCGACCAAATCAGGCACCGACAGTTGGCGCGCCAGGTAGGGGGCCAGCGCTGCGCTACTCTCTTACCCGATGGCGAACTTCGGCAAAGGACGGCCTCCGCTGGGCGAGAGCAATCTGCTCCCAGCGGGGCAGGAGATCCGGTTCGGGAGCTTGCGGTTCCAAACATGTGGCGACGATTACCACATGCGCATCCTCCAGAAGGATCCCAGCAACCAACCGGAGCCTCATCACCAGCTTCCGGCGGCACCGCGACGGCGGAGTCGTCTCGGACCTCGCGCACGACGAGCGCGCGCCGCGAGGCGTGCCGCCGACGTCGGCGACCCCCGTCCCACAAGGGAAGGGGACGTCCTGCAGTCAGGGTCACAGGAGAGGGCTGCTCCCTTCCTCCCAGGGCCCATGTCTGCACCACGCGCTGCGACGGTGCATTCCTATCCCTACGGGCTACGCAACTCCGCGGATGCGTACGCCTCCTCCATCCGCGCTACCATGAGCGCGTATGACAACCAGCCTGGTTGCCACCCAGTTTCCGAGCGAGATTTCGCCGATCCGTTGCCCGGTGAACCCCGCACGGAGTCCGATGATAGACACGCATTTACGCGTACACACCTTGGTTGGGACTACTCGGGTCTCCGCGACCCAGAGGCCTTTATTGCCTTTCAAACAGCGGCGGATTACTGCTTCGGGTATTCCGATGATGAGTATGACCCAACCAAGGAGTGTTTCGTCATCAACGACGAACAACTCAGCGAGGTATCGACGCCCGACGACGACGGCGGAGGTGACGACCAGGGGGACAACGATGGCGTAGATCTGACAGGCGCGCAGCCGTCGGACCCATCGGATCACTCTCCTTCCGAGGACGAGCGGGGTCCACGCCATCGGCCACGAGCTAGTGGTGACGTCTCGCCACCAGCGCGCTCCGACCGCGAACCAGCCAAGCAAGACGACGAACGCGGCACGGACGCCCGACACGCGGGACGAGTGGCTCAGGCCCGCATCCTCGCTGAGGGCAAAGACGACGATCTCGCCCCCAGAACGAGCCAGAAGCTCATCGCGGCGGCCGCGCTGCTCCGAGCCATGCCGGAGGCAGCCACCCCCGAAGGGCGAAAACTGCACTTCGAGGCTCAAAAGCTGGTCGAGCATGCTGCCCGACAGCATGCCGAGAGCTCGGCCTCCCGCCTTCGACGCTCCTCAGCCTCGAAGGGCGAACGAGGAGGGGAATCCTCGGTACGCTCACCCCGACCTAACGGCAGGGCGCGAGCACAATCCCGGGGCAACTCCCGCCGCGACACGGCGCGACGCCACGCCAGCGAACCACGTGCGCTCGAAACACGAACGTTTCCAGCAAGGGAACCCGCGAGGTCACGCCTCCGGGACACCCGTGGCACGGACAATGATGGCGACGCCCGCAATACCCTGAACGAAATCAGGCGGCGAGATCGAGCCCGGACCCACCAGGGCGGGCGCACCGACGTAGGGCGGAACCGGGATGCGGCCCCAGAGCCAGCAGGCACGCGGGTGTTCAGCTACAACATCCGCACTGCCCCGATTCCCCCCCGTTTCCGACAGCCTACAACCATCACCAAGTACTCTGGGGAAACGGACCCCAGGGTATGGCTCAATGACTACCGCCTAGCGTGCCAGCTCGGCGGCGCCACAGACGACGCCATGATCATCCGAAATCTGCCACTCCACCTGGCAGATTCCGCGCGGACATGGCTCGAGCACCTGCCCCCGAACCGGATCCGCGACTGGGACGACCTGGTCGAGACCTTCGTGGGAAATTTCCAGGGCACCTACGTGCGCCCTGGAAACACGTGGGACCTTCGGGGGTGCAGGCAAAAACCTGGCGAGTCGTTGAGGGATTTCATCCGGCGCTTCTCCAAGCGCTGCACCGAGCTCCCCAACATCTCCGACCACCAAATCATCCACTCTTTCCTCGAAAGCACCACCTGCTATAGCTTGGTGTGCAAGTTGGGGAGGAGCCCACCCCCCGACGCGAACCGGCTATTCGAGATAGCCTCGAAGTACGGCTCGGGGGAAGAGGCGGCCAACGCCATCTTCAACGACAAAAAGGGGAAACGCCCCGAGGAAGCGTCCGCAGAGGACGATAAGGCGAAGGGCCCCTCGAAAAAGCGAAAACACGGCAAGAAGGGAAAGAAGCCCCGGGCCCCCCGCGGGACGGGCGACATCGAGGAAGAGGCCCTCGCGGTCGACCCTAACCACAAGGGACCTCGAGGTCCCCCGCGTGGTGGGGGTGTTTTCGACGACCTCCTCAAGAAGCCGTGCCCTTACCACAAGACCGCGGTCGCTCACACCCTCGAGCAGTGTGAGATGCTGCGGAAGTTCTACAACCGCATCCCTCGAAAGGATGGCGGTCCGCCCAAGGATGGTGGAGCCAAGGATGACGACGGATACCCCGAGGTGGAACACGTGTTCTTCATCACGGGAGGTCCTGCGGCTAACTTGAAGCCTCGACAGCGGAGGAGGGAACGTAGGGAAGTCATGCTGGTCCGCCCAGCGACCCCCTCGTACCTCGACTGGTCATCGGAGACCATCTCGTTCGGTCGCGAAGACCATCCCGACCATATCCCGAACCCCGGGCAGTATCCTCTCGTCGTCGACCCCGTCATCGGCAACACGCGCTTCTCCAAGGTGCTCATGGATGGCGGCAGCAGCCTCAACATCCTGTACGCTCCAACTTTGGAGCTTATGGGGATCAGCACCAAC
This sequence comes from Digitaria exilis, assembly GCA_015342445.1. NCBI lineage: Eukaryota > Viridiplantae > Streptophyta > Magnoliopsida > Poales > Poaceae > Digitaria > Digitaria exilis. Next base: position 1,773,605 of record JACEFO010001619.1, read on the forward strand.
GAGGTGCGGCCCAACAAGTCCTCCTTCCATGGGGTCGCGCCCGGAAAGCGCGTCCAAACCCTCGGGCAGATCGACCTGCCCGTCTGCTTCGGAACCCCGGCAAACTTCCGCAAGGAAGTGCTCACCTTCGAGGTCGTGGGCTTCAAGGGAGCCTACCACGCCATCTTGGGAAGGCCATGCTACGCTAAGTTCATGGCCATCCCCAACTACACCTACCTCAAGACGAAGATGCCAGGGCCTCACGGAGTCATCACGGTCGGTCCGACGGTCGAGCACGCCTACGTGTGCGACATCGAAAGCATCGAGCTCGCAGAGGCTCTTGCCCTCGATGAGACCCTCGTGGCAGATCTCGAAGCAATCGTCAACACGCTCCCTGATGCCAACGAACGGCAGCAGGGGAGCTTCGCGCCCGCCGAGGATACCAAGACCGTTCCCCTCGACCCCGATAGCCCCGACGGCAGGGTGCTGAGGATCAGCTCTTCCCTCAACGACAAATAGGAAGTGGTGCTCGTCGACTGTCTCCGCGCTCACGCAGACATCTTCGCGTGGAGCCCTTCGGACATGCCAGGCATTCCGAGGGAGGTCGCCGAGCACTCTCTTGATATCCGCCCCCACTCCAAGCCGGTCAAGCAACGTCTCTGCCGTTTCGACGAAGTGAAACGGCGGGCGATCGGTGAGGAGGTACGCAAGCTGTTGGAGGCCGGATTCATCAAGAAAGTGTTTTACCCCGAGTGGCTAGCAAATCCTGTGCTAGTAAAAAAGAAAAGTGGGAAGTGGAGAATGTGTGTAGACTACACCAGCTTGAATAAAGCGTGCCCAAAAGTCCCATTTCCTTTACCACGTATAGACCAAATTGTGGATTCCACGACGGGATGCGAACTTTTATGTTTCCTTGATGCGTATTCCGGTTACCATCAGATCAAGATGAAGGAGTCCGACCAGCTCGCGACTTCCTTCATCACTCCTTTCGGCATGTACTGCTACGTTACGATGCCCTTCGGCCTTCGAAATGCCGGGGCCACGTATCAACGCTGTATGCTCCACGTCTTCGGGGATCATATAGGTCGTATCGTAGAAGCGTATGTCGACGACATTGTCGTAAAAACCAGGAAGGCGGACGACCTGGTGCGCGACCTCGAGGTCGTCTTTGGCTGCCTCAGGGCGCACGGAGTAAGACTCAACCCCGAGAAGTGCGTCTTCGGTGTGCCTCGAGGCATGCTCCTGGGTTTCATTGTCTCCGAACGAGGCATCGAGCCCAACCCCGAGAAGGTCACGGCCATCCAACAGATGGAACCGATCCGTGACCTGAAGGGCGTACAGAGGGTGATGGGGTGCCTAGCGTCCCTAAGCCGCTTCATCTCTCGTCTCGGAGAGAAGGGGTTGCCTCTGTCTCGACCTTTGAGGAAGTCAGAGCACTTCACCTGGACTGCGGAGGCTCAGGAAGCTCTTGACCGACTCAAAACTGTGTTAACAAACACGCCGATCCTTACCTCACCGAAAGAGGGCGAACCTCTCCTCCTCTATGTCGCAGCAACGACTCAAGTCGTCAGCGCGGTCATAGTAGTAGAAAGGAACGAGGAAGGACACTCTCTGCCAGTCCAGCGACCGGTGTACTACATTAGCGAGGTCCTATCTGAGACCAAAACGAGGTATCCCCACATCCAGAAGCTGGTCTACGCCATCGTGCTGGCTCGACGCAAGCTGCGACACTATTTCGAGGCCCACCCGGTGACCGTCGTGTCGTCCTTTCCGCTGGGCGAAATCATCCAGAACCGCGAGGTCTCTGGGCGAATCTCGAAATGGTCGACGGAGCTGATGGGGGAGACCCTCGCTTACGCACCGAGGAAAGCCATCAAGTCCCAGACTTTGGCTGACTTCGTGGCCGAGTGGACCGACACCCAGCTCCCTCCCTTGAAGTCCAGCCTCGACTGCTGGGAAATATACTTCGATGGGTCGGTGATGAAGACCGGCGCCGGCGCCAGCCTACTCTTCATCTCACCCCGCGGGGAGCACGTTCGATACGTTGTGCGGCTCAACTTCCCTGCGTCCAACAACATGGCGGAATATGAAGCGCTTCTTGCTGGCTTGAAAATCGCACTCGAGCTCGGCGTTAAGCGCCTCGACATTCGCGGCGACTCGCAACTGGTCGTCGATCAAGTGATGAAGGAATCGAGCTGCCACGACGAAAAAATGGCGGCGTACTGCCAGGCGGTACGTAAGCTCGAAGACAAGTTCGACGGCCTCGAGCTTCACCACATCGCACGAAGGTACAACGAGGAAGCCGATGAATTGGCGAAGATCGCGTCGGGGCGAGCCCCCGTTCCCCCGAACGTCTTTGCCAAGGACATCGACGTACCCGCGATTACCCTCACCGCCTCGACCCAAGCCTCAACCGTACCCGACGCTCAAACGTCCGCCCTCGACCCCACGAGCGCGGAGCTCTTGGCGGACGAGGACGAGCCTATGGGATACGAAGCCTGCTCAGGAGATGAGGACGAGGCGGAGGCAATGGAAATTGACGAGGTTTCGGCACCTCGGGATTGGCGGAGCCCGTACCTCGATTGGCTCGACGGAGGCGTCTTGCCTAGCGATCGAACGGAGGCAAGGCGCGTAGCGAGGAAAGCTAAGCGGTTCCTTATCATCGAGGGGGAGCTGTACCGACGGGGAGCCTCGGGGGTCCTGCAACGCTGCATCCCGATACCCGAAGGAAAAGAGCTTATCCTTGACATTCACGCGGGCGTGTGCGGGCATCACGCCGCTCCACGAACGCTCGTGGGTAACGCCTTTCGACAAGGTTTCTACTGGCCCACTGCCGTGGCGGACGCCACGGAGGTGGTACGGACCTGCGAAGGGTGCCAGTTCTACGCGCGCAAGACGCACCTACCCGCTCAGGCGTTGCAAACCATCCCCATTACGTGGCCTTTTGCCGTATGGGGCCTCGACCTTGTCGGGCCAATGGCGAAGGCACCCGGGGGCTTCACACACCTGCTGGTGGCCATCGACAAATTCTCCAAATGGATCGAGGCTCGACCCATCAGCAGGATCAAGTCTGAGCAGGCGGTGCTCTTCTTCACCAATATAATCCATCGGTTCGGGGTTCCCAACTCCATCATCACCGACAATGGTACGCAATTCACAGGAAAGAAGTTCTTAAAGTTCTGCGACGATTTCCACATCCGAGTGGATTGGTCAGCAGTGGCTCACCCACAGACGAATGGCCAAGTAGAACGTGCCAATGGCATGATTCTACAAGGCCTAAAGCCCAGAATTCACAACAAACTGAAGAAGTTTGGACACAAGTGGGTGCGAGAGCTACCATCGGTGATTTGGAGTCTGAGAACGACCCCAAGCAGAGCAACAGGGTTCTCCCCATACTTCCTCGTCTTTGGGGCAGAGGCCATCCTCCCTACGGATCTGGAATATGGGTCCCCTAGGCTCCGAGCGTACCAAGAGCAGCGAAATTGCCAGGCTCGAGAGGACTCGCTCGACCAGGTCGACGAGGCTCGAGATGTGGCTTTACTCCACTCGGCGAGGTACCAGCAGAGCCTGCGTCGACAACAGGCTCGAAGGATCCGACACCGAGATCTCTGCAAAGGAGACCTCGTGTTGAGGCTTCGACAGGACAACCGAGGGCGGCACAAGCTCTCACCCCCGTGGGAGGGGCCATACATCGTCGCCGAAGTTCTCAAGCCCGGAACGTACAAGCTAGCTGACGAGGACGGGCACGTCCTCACGAACGCCTGGAACATCCAACAGCTACGTCGTTTCTATCCCTAGAGTGGCCCCGCGGCCCTCGAAATCTTTGTACATACTCTAGTTTTGTGCAAGTTCTTTTGAATTAAGTGTCGACGCTTTTACCCCCACAGTTTGGAAGAAAATAAAACGAACTTTTATTCTTTTCAAGCTTCGAGGGAGGTTTGGCTCTACCCTCGGTAGAACCATCCCTCCCTCGGGGGCTACATGGGGCTAACCCTCGAAAAAATCGTCGCTTTTCAAAAGAAAAATCCTTTACGAAACCTCGAAGGAGACACGCTAGGCGTGAAACGGACAAGGGCAGGGTCACCTGAGCCGAGTGTTCGCTTACGCCTCGAGGCTACGGCAACACCTCACTTCCCTCCGCCCAAGTCATTCACGTACGAACGATCCTAGCAACGCTCTCCCCTCGAGGCACAAGCATCGGACTAATGCATGTCGCAAAGGCACCGCATAAAAATAACATCACGTTTAAAGCAAAATAAACGACGTTCAGTAAGATACGAGCAAATCAGTCTTACAAAAAAGGAGCTCGAAATCCTAATCTACTTCTTTACAATCGGGCTCGATGGCCCGAGATTTTCAGGGATCGCCCCCGCTGCCAAGGTCGTCCCAGCCGCCGCCGTCCTCGCCAGGAAAGAGGGCGGCCTCGAAGTAGCCGGCAAGCACTCGCGCCGTCCCGTCAGCAGCAGCATCGGCCTCGTCCATCGCCGCCACCGCCTCCTCGTTGTTGAGGTTGTCGGCGATGACGTACCCAGCGGCGAGCTTCGAGAGGTCCGCTTGGTAGTGGGTCGTAACCACTCCAAGCGCCTTCCGAACTACGAGCAGAAGGGCTTCCTTCACGCGCGAATTGAAGTGGCCCCCAAGCGCTCGAACGCGGCTTGCGAGGGTGCTCCCAGACTGCAGGCCGGGACCAGCAATCTCGTTGCAGGCGGCCGAGGCCGCCTGCACCAGCTCGTCGAGCTCACGCTGGGTCTCCGTCTGCACCACCAGCACGGCCTCCTTCGACTCGGTCTCGGCCTGAAGCGCCTGCTTCAATGCTGCACCAACAAGAGTCAGCCAAAAAGCAACAAAACGAAAGGGTCAGAGCTCGAGCCAAATCAGCTTACCCTCGACCTGTCCCTGAGCAGCCTCGAGGGCCCTCTCCGCCTCCTGGGTCCGCTGCTCCACCTCTCGCGCCTGCCGCTCCGCCGTGGCCCGAGCAGTCTGCTCCTGCTCGAGCCGGTCTCGAGCCTCGACCGCGAGACGCCGCTCCTCCTCGACCGCCAGCTCCGCCGCGCGACGCGCAGCCCGCTCGTTCTCCAGCCACGGTTCGCGAGCTGCTCGCGGAGGGCGCTGGCCGAGCCTTCAAGGCGAGCGATGACCTCGCCCTTCTCCCGACCCTGGGCGAGGGCCTGGTCCCGAGCACCTCGAAGGTCGTCCAGCTGGCGGTCTCGAGCCTCGAGCGCCCCGGACAAGCGACGGAGCTCCAGCGATAACTCCGCAATCTGGTCGTTCTTCGCGAGCGCCTGTTTGCGGAGTTCCTGCGAAAAGAAAAAGAGATAAGCCTTCTTTGAAAAAATAAGGCATGGCAAAAACATCACTTACACCGAGACGTACCCGGTGGACCTTGCCGGCATCGTCGTGAAGACGGAGGATGTCCTGCAGCGCCCTGCGAACGTCCAAGCCGGGTGACGACTGGACCTCCCACAGAGTCTCCTCTGCCACGGCTTCGTCGACGAACCGCTGGGGAAGCGCGCTGCGGGCTTGCCACATCTCCGCGCTTCCACGGGCATGCGCCTCGTAAGACCAGGCCGCTACTGGCCCCGGCTGAGCCGTGATGAGAGTCGATGGCGCGGCCCCGCCACTCTCGTGCCCCTGCGCCACGGGGGCTCCAACCCCCAGAGCCTCTGCCAGCTCCGTCAGATGGGGGAACCCGCCGCCATGGGTTCGCCTCTCTCCCCCCTCATGCGGAGGGACCACCACGGCGTCCGCCTCCACGGGCGCCGCAGACGGCTCCTCGACACGAAGAGCCTCCCCAGGCGCGGGGTTGGCTTCCTCGGGCCGAGCTGCCTCGACGTGGGGCTCGACCGCGCCCTCGAGGAGCTGAGGCGGCCTTGGCCCCTCGAGGACCGGAGGCGCCTCCTCGCGCGGCTGCTGCCGGGCCTGCAGCTCCGCCTGGGTGTCGAAAAACGTAACGAAGTCCTCCACGACTTCGTTCGTCGGGCCCAGGAGCTGCGAGGACGGGTGCGGCGACGAGCTAGGCCCGATCTTGAGGGCCTTGGTTGGCGCGAGGGAAGGCGTGCTCCGCCCCCCAAAGCGACTGTGACACGAAAAGAAGCTCGGTTAAAGGCAAAAACGAAACACCAACGACAAGCAAGCGACAAGGAAAGCTTACCGCACGAAGGGGAGTTTCCGTTTTGGCCTCGAGGCCGGAACGGGAGCTGCCCCCGGGACCTCGCCTCCCGTAGCCGCGACGGTTTCCCCTTGAGGAGCCGTCCTCGAGGCCTCGTCTCCCGCGGAGACGACGGTTTCCCCCTGGGGGGTTACCCTCGAGGCCTCCTCACCCCTCGTAGAGTCGACGGGCTCTACTTGGGGGACTTCCGCTTCCGCCCCACGGGCCGGGGCCTCCTCGACGGCGCCCGGCCGCTCGGGGACCTCGCCTCCACCCCGAGGTTCCTCGAGGGCAGCCGGTGCTGCCCCCGATGGACCCTCAGAGGAAGGCCCCGCGGTCGACGGAGGGGCCTCATCTTGGCCCTGGGTTCCCTCGGGAACAGCCGTGGCCGCCCCCGACGGACGCTGGACGGAAGGCACCGCGGTCGACGGCGGTGTCCCGAGGTCGATGACCTCCTCACCACCGCCCCCAGACGCCGCAGCGGGGGCGGGCCCACCGATGGGAAGCTCGAACGGAGATGGGCTCCTCGCCCCGCCGTCTTCGTCAGATCCATCACGGTCGGTGGAGGATTCTGGCGCGGGAAGCGATGAGAGCCCCCGCCTCGCCCGCTCGCGGTTCTCCGCCTCGAGCTTCTTCCTCTTCCGCTCCTTCCGCTGCGACCGAGCCTCCCTCCGAGCCTTGGCCTCCTTCGCCTTCTCGGCAAGGGCGCGGTTGACAGCCTTGTCCTCGGGGACAGGGGGCTTGGAGTAATGGCCACGCGATACGCCCTGCGAGGCACCATTTGCAAGGTCAGAAACACGAAAACAAAACCAAAAAAGCAAAAGCAAAAATCGAGGGTCACTCACGAGGCTCACATAGCCGTCCTCGGGCCGCATCGGCACCGTCCACGGGTCGTCCGGCAGCTTGTCGACGGCACGCCGCGCCCGCTGAACCGCGGTGGCGACGGGCAATGGCTCCGCAGCCATCACCGTGCCGGTCAGGTCGGCGTCGGGGGTCATCTGGTGCAGCGCGAGCCTCCTCCGCATAAGGGGAAGAACCCGCCGCCGATGGAAGTTGGCGATGACTCCGCCAGCGGTGAGGCCGAGCCTCGAAAGCCGCTGGAGCGCCTCGACCAGCGGGTAGAGCTTCTTCTTCCGCGACGGCGGCGACACTCCGAAGTGCCAGTCGGCCTGCTTCTCCGTCATTAGCAGGCCGGTGTAGGGCGGCAGATGTCCTCCGTCGTTGCGGAGATAGAACCATCCCTTATCCCAGTCCTGGTTGTTGGAAACCATGGAGCTCGGGATATAGAGGTCTTTGCGCCCCTTCCGAACTTGGAGCACCAGGCCGCCGGCGCGAGCAGGGCGACGAACCCCCTTGGAGACGTACTCCAAGAAAAGCTCGCCGACGAAGAGGTGGCACCAAAGGTCCCAATGGGCCTCGATGCCGAGATAACCCTCGCAGACGGCGACGAAGACCGCCGCCTGCGAGATCGCGTTCGGCGAGAAGTTGTGTAGCTCCACCTTGTAGTGGAAGCACAACGCTCGCATGAACCTCCCCACCGGAACTCCAAAACCCCGCTCATGGAAACGAGCGAAGCTGACGACGTAGCCCCTCGGCGGATCGGGCTCCGTAGCGGCCCCCGGCGAGATCCAGACGGGCGGCTCGCCGTCGACGTTGGGTGGCAGCACCCCGACCTCCACAAGGCTGTCCAAGCAATGCTTGGTGGCGTTGGACGGCTTCCATGGCGCGGGATCGGCGAACTGGGCCATGACGGAGGAGGGAGAGCTCGAACGAAGGAAGAAGACGAAGGCGAAAGCTAGGGCAAAGGGAACTGAAGACGAAGGCGAAAACGCAAAGGGAAGCGTACCCTTGGCATGGGCACTGCCGTGCTATTTATACTCCCCCCGCGGAGCTAAGCACGGCAGGACTCCAGCCTTGACGCGACAGTCCCTAGACTGACAGCCAAGCCTGCCCCGGGAGACGTAACGGCACGGGCCGCGTCAACCGCGCAATCGAGTAACTGCGCCGTAAATATCGAGGAGTCTGGCGCGACAGATCGTGCGGTCGTGTCAAACTACGCCCGCACGCCTCGCCCGAGAAAGCGCGCCCACTTCTCCCACGATCGCACGAAACCGCGAAGTTTTCGCTGCGGGTCATCATGACTCGCGCAGAACGAGGGCGCATTCAAAACGACCACCCTCGAAGGAGGGACCTCGAAGCTCGAAGGCTCGAGGATGCCCCCTCGAGGGAAAGAGGTCTCGAAAGCCTCGAAAACCCGCGCGGAGCGGAACCATGAAATCACGCTCGAAGCTTCCTCCCCGAACTGAAGGAACCATCGTGCTACTGATCAGGGGTTCGAACCTTGTGCCTACGAAGGGTTTCGACAAGGGCCTCAGATCAACCGAGTCAGGGATAATCGACGGCACCCTCGAAGCTCGAACGCTCGAGGGAGCCAGCCGATTATGTTCGAGGCCGGGCAAAGTGCCTAGATCGAGGGACCCCTCGAGGGGGAGCATCGAGCCCTCGACCTCTATCGAATGAGGTCGAGTCCCATCTAGCATACTTTGCGAAAGGCTTCTACGGGCGTGTCCTGTGACCACGAGCCTACCCCTATCGAATGGGGTATGGACGTCCGCTCGAACCACCCGTTAACAGCTCAACCAGGCACCCGTGGCTCGATCCCACCGAGGGAAGCATGGGTCGCCTCCTCCTCAGCACCCTCGAACAGGGGCTCGAGGCACGTAGAAAGCTCGAAATCCCCCCTACTTCAGGCACAGTGGACGAACCCACACCTAAGAGAGCAGCGAATGCTCTGCACATCAGGCTGAGACCTTGAGAGAATGCCAACCACTCTCCCAAGGCCTCGGGGGCTACACCCGCGGGTGCGCTAGCGCGCCCCCACGGATTCTCGGAACCCACGAAGAGATAAAGGCCTCGAAAGCCTCGACGAACTCCAGCCTTCGCGGGATTAAACTTCATCCCTGCGAAGGCTCGGGGGCTACTGTCGGGTACCTGCAAAAGGGGTACCCCAATCTAGGCCCAAAACTACTTGGCATCAAGGCCCGCAACGACATTGACCTGGCTCAACAGCCCAGCAAAGGCCCGCCATCGCTACGAGTCCTCGGGACCCATCCAGCTCGAGGTAAAGGACCACCCTCGAGCGGGTGGTTTCCGTCTCGATCAAGGCTCGGCGGCCTCGACCCTCACCCTCGAGCGGGGTTTCCGTCTCGTTCGAGGCTCAGCGGCCTCGAGGACGACCCCTACCCTCGAGCGGGTGGTTTCCGTCTCGTTCGAGGCTCAGCAGCCTCGAGGGCGACCCTCACCCTCGAGCGGGTGGTTTCCGTCTCGATCGAGGCTCGGCGGCCTCGACCCTCACCCTCGAGCGGGTGGTTTCCGTCTCGTTCGAGGCTCAGCAGCCTCGAGGGCGACCCTCACCCTCGAGCGGGTGGTTTCCGTCTCGATCGAGGCTCGGCGGCCTCGACCCTCACCCTCGAGCGGGCGGTTTCCGTCTCGTTCGAGGGTTGGCGAGCTCGAGCTTGCCATCCAAGCTCGAGCCGGCCTCGCCGGGAACGACGCCCAACGCACTACGATCCATCAGAGTCATCATGACGCGGTCAAAAAGCAGGGATCACTGCTCCACGCCATCACCTACTCCCGGAGAGGACATCGGTCAAATCCACTCGCAACAGTGAACTCTGAGCGCCATGCTGCGCGCCAGACCTAACCCTGCCAGCAGCACTGTGCCAACCACTCCTTTGACTTTACCCCCCTACGGACGCACAGTCACCCTCGAAGGCAGCCTCGAAGGAGACCATGGAACACCGTGCGCAAGACACCACCCTCGACGCCGTGAACTGTCACGAGGAGGAAGGACAATACGTCAGCCCCTGCCATGTCGTCAGCGGAGTTGGAAGGCGCGATTCCCGCTCACGTACGGCGCGGCATGGACGAACAGTGCACTTAGCGACAAACACATGTACTCGCACCCCGCTCCCCTTGGTCTATAAAAGGGGAAGGGAAGCCCATGCGAAGGGCAAGGAGAAGAGCACGAAGACACGCAGAGATCACAAGTCTCACGCACCCACACACCGCACGGGACTTAGGAGCTCACCTCCTTCTCCCACCTTGCTTGTAAACCCCTACTACGAGCAACGCGCAACCCGGTGCATAGCACCACTGCTGGACGTACGACCCCGTGGCCGGAACCAGGATAAAACCTCGTCTCCCACTCTCGCCATCGGGAAAGCGAGTGGTTAGCACCGCAATCACTCGTCGGTGCCGGTGCGACCAAATCAGGCACCGACACTCTAACTTTTAAAAAATGATATCATTGGAACCTTAAATGCAAATTTGGTGGGTTAATTGATTTTTTTTTTATAAAATAGGTGGGTAATTTCCATAAAGACTAGGGGTTACTTTAGATTATTTTTATAATGGCATACGTGTGCAATTTATATAAGAGTTAATTGCACCCACCATACAACAACTTGTGTCGTGCGTGCAAATAGGTCCACTAACTTGTAAAATGCTCAATTTAGTGCAACAACTTGATATGTTGGTGCGGATTGGTCCAATAACTTGTAAAATACTTAACTTAGTGCAACAACTTGGCAAATTAGTATATGCAGAGTCCAAATGTTATGTTGACTTGTATTTGTTCACGACAAATAACAAATACATAGTATATTTGCATGAAAAAATTAACCATAGCGTGGTCATTTATATTCACGTTGCAGTTAGTATAAATTTACCGAAGATCAGAACCTTTATTATAAATTAAAAATATACTCATCATAGAAAATAAGAAATATTCTGTTTTGTCCATATATATATAATTATTTTCTTCTGACATACAATTTCTATAAAACAATATAAGCATGATTTATGCCTATCTATGTGCTTTAAGTTTATACATAAAGAAAACTTTCCTTTAATTTGCACTATAATTTTTAATAAATTAAAGCCATTGGGTAATTCACTATATCATGTAAGTAGATTTATATCAATCATTTCGTGTTTTATTAATATTTTAAAAATAAATTAATTTTATTGTGGTAAGATGAAAATATAAAATATGGTGGTATGAAAAATTATAATAACATTTAGATTGTATATGCACCAATTTGCTGAGTTATTGCACTAACTTGAGCATTTCACAAGTTGATGGACCGATGTGCACCCACCTGACAAGTTGTCGTACTAAATTGAGCATTTTGCAACTTGTTGGACCAAACTGCACCCACCTGACAAGTTCTTGTATGGTGGGTGCACTTTAGTCTTTATATAAAGATTAGGGGGTTACTCTAGATTATTTTTATTATGGCAAGGTGGGTAATTTGGATAATGTTTAGGCGGTTAATTTAGTCTATTTTTATAATAACATAGGTGAGTAATTTATTAGAAAAGATAATAGATCCAATGACCATTACAATTAGAGTTGACGAATTGATGATCAGATGTTTCTGATTTTTGTGAGAATTTGTAGGATTTCTCTATTTTTTTAGACTGCCAAATTAGTAATAGTAAGATTGGTAGGTAATTTTACACCGTAACTTAATGTTTAGGTTTTTTAATCGGTTTTTAGAGCACCTCATGAGAAGCTCTAGATAAAACATATCCTCTAACTTTAAGATTTTTTTTTCGAATATGGAGTTCTTGGAATTATGTGTTTGGCAGAAAAAAAAGTTATAGTGGAGTTGTGCCAAACACGCCCAACTTAGATGTTTGGTGAAAAATGGAGAGCTGCTTAACCGAGCCACATAATCAGTTACCATTTTTTTTAAAAAAATGATTAACCGATCTACAAAGTACTTGTAGACTATCAAGTGACTTGAAACTAGTTTGCTTTAACTTTCATCTAATTTGTGAACTGGAGGTGCCCAATCCAGATAGCATTCACATCCAAATATCCATATTTGCCAATTTTAATAGTCGAGTCCGCTGTCCCTCTGAGACACATCCATAGGTGAGCACTGTGCTTGCACATATTCGTACGTACCAGTATACATATGTATTATCTTTTGTGAGAAAATATCATATCCTGAAATCCCAAATTTCAGGATGTGATTAGAAGGAAGAATTAATTCATGGCTTCCCTGAATTTGGAGGATTTGCCGGCCCAGTCGCAAAAAAAAAAAAGCAAAATGCATATGCTAACCTTGTGCATCCCAAAATATAGTGTCACATAGGTGTGTCTGAGGTTGTGAGCGTTTGTTTCCAATTTCAATCTCAAAATCCCTTCCCTCCACGTGCTAGCCAAAAACCAGATAGATTTTGTCGACCAATAATCTAGACACTGCTCATGGCTGCACTTTCACATAGATTCGATGATTCGATCAATTATGTATTTATGTACACAAATTTGAATTAAACCCTGGGGCTTAAGGGAACAACTTTAAGCCTCTGTGCACGTCCTCACAGTGCCGGGCATAAGGCACCAGAGCTCCAGTGTCCGTCCCCTCCGCCACACCACAGATCCGTCGCGGCGGCGCCTGAAGACAAGGCTCGACCGTCTTCGACCGGACGCACGCCGGATCAACGGTTGCGCCGGGCGACGGTGGCCGGAGCAGCACCCATGGCCGCACGCCGGCGAGCCCGTGCGCGATGTAACCGAACGTCGACACCGCGGTCGTCACGATGCGGTCGCAGGTGCTCAGCAGGTACATCTCCGCCAGCGCCCTCTGGTTGTGCACGCGCGCCTCCGTGTGCTGCTCCCTCTCGTGGCTCGGCTGGTGCACCTCCACGTACTCCCCCGTCTCCGTCGCGCTCGCGTAGTACACGCCACGGATGCGCTCGTAGTAGTCGGAGAAGAGCGACGTCACCAGTATCGAGGTGAGCTTGTTGCTATTGCTCCTCCCCGACGCCATGGCCGACGACGACGAGTGGTTCGCCGCGCCGGCGCCGGACTTGTCGCGCACAACCACCTTCGGGAGCAGGCCTTCTTGCTCCGAGCACCGGGCGATCTGGGCATGCATGTTCTCGAACGGGACGGGCATCTCCGGGAAGACACGCACCTGGAGGCCGACACGTTCGTCGGCCCTGGCGAGGTAGGCCCCATGGTACCTTCGCACGATGCCCCACACGTCGTTGGACGGGTGGAAGAGGTACCGAGCCAGGTGGTGGAACACGGCCTCTTTCTCCGGGAACAGCCGCGCGAGCTCGTGCTCGTAGGCCGGCATGAGGAAGAGCATGGCGGCGAAGTAGACGTCGGACTTGAGCACCATCCAGTTGAACTTGGCGAGCACGCGCTGGTCGTCGTCGCAGAACGCGGCGTCGGTGAAGGACTGGATGAGGTCAAGGAACACGTACGCGGGGAGCCCCTCTGCGGTGACGTTACGGTGGTCGCTGCTTATGGCACCGGCCTGCCGCATGTTCTTGTAGCTCGCCGGTGAACCCATGGTGAAAACGCCGGCGAAGTCGGTGACGGTGATCGGGAAGTCGTCGTCGACGGGGAGCTTCCATGAGCTGCCGGGAAAGGGTTCGCAGAAGAGGCCGTCGAATTCTTGCAGCGCGTGCACGAGCAGGACGCGGTCGGTGAGGAGCGCGTACAGGAAGGTGGACGCGAGCGACAGCATGCGGTTGCCGAGGCCGTTGATCGGCGTCCAGATGACGTACTGGCACTCGGAGCCACCGGTGTTGCGGCGGGATCGTAGGTGTTCGACGGCTTGCTTGAACAGAGGCGTGCCGGGGCCGCACCGCCTGTGCCGGGCCTCGTATCGCCTGAGGCGCTCCACGAGGTAGGTGGATGGCCGGAACGGAGATGGGTGGCGGTAGAGAGACGACGACTCGTATCGGGAACGGCAGGACTGCTCGTCGAAGGCCGGTGAGAGGAGCCCGCCAAGGAGGCGGTCTTGGTCGTGCCGAGCCGCCGGGTCCGGTCCTGCAACATGTTCATGGACATGTGATGCTGCGTGACCTGCACGGTGCAAATGAAGCTGATTAGTTTGTTGACACCGCCCAGAAAAGTCTCAGATATCATAGAGGATGATGTGCAGTTTCATATCATATCATACCGAGGATTTCGTAAAAGACAACCGATTTACAAAAACTACAATCAACACTTGTCAACAGAAAGAGTACAAAACCATACGACGAAAACAAAAGGAATGAACAACTTGTCATACATACGTACATAGCCGGCAGTCGGTTGCCTTTCAAGAAAAAAAACATGAACAGACAACAAACGATTCCTCAATGCTTACTGCCAGGTGCCAGCCTCAAATCCAAATTGGACGGAGGGAAAGGTCAGTAGATCGCCTTGCATGCGCCGCCAAAAGAAGAGACAAAGTCCGCCGTTGGTAAACGTTACCTGGCTTTGGCGAGAACTCTCTTCTCGGCGACGACGAGAACGTGGCCGGCTGCCTTCCGGCGCCGCCGAACACCAGCAGGAGCAGCGTCAGGGCAGCCAGGAGCCCCAGCGCGACCACCTCCACCCGCGCCGGTGCGCGCCATCCCGGCCACCGCCAGGCCTCCCCATTGCCGCCGCTCCCGTCTCTCCCGGCGCCGAGCTCCCCGCCGGTGGCGGTGGCAGCCTTGTACGCCGCCACCGCGTCCACCATCGCAGTATCGCACCAGGCACTTCCGTAGACGCTTGCGCTTCTTTCCCCCCGCTCTGAGCTCCCTCCGCGCCAGCTCTGACCCAATGGGATTATGGGAAAGAACGAGCCCCCGCCCTGGCCCCCGGCCGTATAATGATTCTGGCATTCTGCATTGCATCGCTCGCAGAAATGCACATGTAGAAGTGGTAAACTACTGTCGGTACTCCCCTTCGAGACGCCACTCGCAGTCAACGTCGTTGCATCTTCATAGCTTCATCGTGATGCAGGAACTCGGCAGCGCAATAGCGTAAGGACTGGTGCAGGTACAAGCGGCTGAGTAGCTGACCGCTGTTATAAAACTCATAACGAAGGAAACAATTGCTCGGGCAGCTCGCCGTGTCGGTTCCTTCTGCGACGGCACGCTCCCTTCCCCCTGCGTGAGCGCGCGACGACGATGAGGCATCTGACGATGATATGCGCGAAAACACACTTACGGGCGCGGCGGCTTTTGGCGTGGCCCCATTGCGATGTGTTGACGAAAAAATAGCACGAGACTGAATGTGTAACTCCCAGATACGTCTATTATCTATTAAGGGGTGTTTAGTTGGTGTAAGTTGAAGAAAATATACAGTAGTAATTTTTCTGAAAAGCGAGTTCTATGAGAGGGAATAAATAGAAAAGTTGAAAGGAATAGTGAATTTGTGTAACTTTTTTTAGCGGAGTGCACTATAAAGATTTAAAGGGTGTGTACTATAAAGAGTGCTTTTTCAGGCAGATTAGCGGTGACGAAAAATCTCATCACGTACTAACTGACTGTACTTTCTAAAATAAGTTTGTATGCAAACCAATGCAGACATTTTAATTGGGCAGGCAGGTAATTCATAAACTAAACTCTTTTATGGATTGTTTTCAAACATTAGAATTGCACTTTCATATAACGCTGGAGTAGTAAAAAAATAAAGTTGCCAAAATCAGAATGATCGGATTTGCAGCAACCTCTTTCTTCCTAATTTGTCGCGAGCAAACACTGAGTTTGCGAGTTGAAACACCCTCTTTGTAACTACTACACCCTCCCAAAAGGCCAAAACCATGTCAAGGAGGATGCTTCGAAACTTCATGTATTGCACACCAGAACTCTTTTTGAATCGACGGCAAGACTTTTGCCGAAATTATATTTTAAATTATATTTTATTAGAAGGAGAAATACAAAAAAAAAAAGCATACAGGAGCAACTGTGGAATCACCATAGATCATTGGTGGTTCATTGGCAGTAGTTACCGTGGAGGAACTCTGACTGAGGTTCTTGTGTGGCACCGCCCCTTTTTTTAGAAAAAAAAAACTAATAATGTGGTTGCAAGTTCCAACGTTAATTCAATCTAAGACATGGAAAAGGAAACATGTCCGAGAACATTGAGCTGCATCACTTAACCGACATGCGTGCGCACCACTAAACAAAGAGAATTCAGTCGTAGTGGTAGGTGACTTTACCTGCAGGCTTTTTAACCAACTCGATCCTCGGCGACGAGAACGCGGTCAAGCTTCCGGTGCCGCCGCCGAATACCAGCACGAGCAACGTCAGGGTGGCCACGCACCCGACCACGACCACCACCTCCGCCCGAGCCGGCGCTCGCCATCCCCGCCACCGCCACTCCTTCTCGCCGCCTCCAAGCTCCCCGCTGCAGATCGCAGCCACCACCTTGTGCGCTCCTCGCGGCGTTCGCGCCATCGGCAGCAGAGCACCCGCTCTTTCTTCCTGGACGCGCACGCTTCCTCTGCTTCCTGCCTGCCTCGCAGACCCCTGAGTATATACTGGCAATGATTGTGTTCACGTGCAGAGACACGCATCACATCTTCTCGAAACCATTGTTAACACCACCTTCCAGGTGCTAACGGCGAGTCAACGGCTTCGCATCATGCATGCCTACATGATGCGGCAAGATAGCAGCGAAAGGACTATTGCTGCAAGCTGACCTGACCGTATGTGATACCAGCACACAACTAGGGGAACGCTCGCTCGGTTAGGTTGCTTCTGCAACCTCTTCATCCTCCAGCACGAGGCATGTGAAACTGACAGCAACGTAATAAGGATATACGCGGCGTGGATACGTTCGTTAATCGTTATTCTCTGCAGGAAGTCGCGCGCATGACAGGTACTTGGTACCAGTACATGGGACACTTGGCATTTCCCGCTGGCTCCCATCACATGCCGTGGCCACAGACAGAGGAAACAGCCCGGCCGGCGACTCATTGATGGAACGCATGAACCTCCACGGCACGGTCTTCACCGGATTAAAAAAAAAGTGGCACGTTATTGTCGTTAACAAACTCTATTCCAGAGATAGAACACAGTTTGCGAGAATGGTTGGTAAAACCTCTCTCTAGAGGTTTCTGTGTACGTGCACATAGTATACGGGAAATGTTTTGTGATGAACGAATCTGTTGAATACAGTGCAGAACCACCATCTCTGCAACTTCCACTTGTACGGGTAGGTACAGGAAACGAATACAACGAATCTCCACAGGCCTACTTACTCACTCCACATACGGTTACGCAATTCTGAAAAAGGAAATTTGATCAAGAAGAGTTAGCTATCGAAGAGCTTGAGGCCGAAGCCGACGTCCTCGCAGTGCCGGACGTAGGGCTTGACGGTGGCCACGTCGACGTCCCTCTTGGCACGGCACCCGAGCTGAGGTGGCGAGTGCAGGCACGGCTCCACGGAAGTGGAGCGGACGCAGGCCACCTCGGAGACCTCCTTGTTCCAGTCCGGCCGGAGCAGGATCCACGGCTTGACGCCGGCGAAGCTGTAGGCGACGTACCCGAAGGTGGACCACGCGCTCATGGCGATCTTGTCGCAGTAGCTCAGCAGGTAGATCTCAGCCAGCGCCTTCTGGTTGTGCTCGTTCGACGTGTACTGCTGCTGCTCCTCGTGGCTCGGCTGGAACACCGCCACGATCTCACCGCTCTTGGTCGGGCTCTCGTAGTACATTCCCCTGATCTTCTCGTAGTACCCCGAGTACAGCGACGCGATCAGGACGGCCTTCACCTTCCCCGCTTCGGCCGCCGTCGTGTTCGTCGCCGTCTCGGCATTGCCGAGCTCCGGCAGCAGATGCTGCTCCCTGATGCACCTCATGACCTGGTCGTACATGTTCTCGAACTTGATCGGCTTCTCCGGGAAGATCCGGATCTGGAACCCGATCTTCTCGTCCACCCTGGCGAGGTACGCCTCGTAGTATCTTCGTATGATCCCCCACACTCTGTTCGTCGGGTGGAAGAGGTACCGTCCCAGGTGATGGAACACGGCCTCCTTTTGAGGGAACATCTTGGCGAGCTCCTCCTCGAACATGGGCGTCAAGAACAGCGCCGGTGCGAAGTAGCTGTCGGACTTGAGGATCATCCAGTTGAACTTGCGTAGCATCACCTGGTCCTCGTCGCAGAACACGTTGTCGGAGAGCTTCAGCTGGAACTGCTCCACGTGGAGGTACACGTAGGCAGGCAGCGACGACGCCTGCACGCTACTCGGGTCGTCGACGTGGCGGATGACGTTATTCTTGAGCATGTTGGCGTAGCTCTCCGGCGCGCCGATGTGGAGCTTGTGTGGGTTATTCTCCGGGAAGTCACCCGGGAGCACCCACGAGCTGCCCGGGAATGGCTCGCAGAAGAGGCCTTCCTGCTCCGGCGCGACGTGCGTGAGGAGCACACGGTCGGTGAGCAGCGCGTAGAGGAAGGTTGAGGCGATGGTGAGCATGCGGTTGCCGAGGCCATTGCAGGGGAACCACACGACGTACTGGCACTCCGAGTCGTCGGAGTTGCGACCGGACTTGAGCTGCTTGATGGCACGCTGGTAGCGTTTGGTCCCCGGCCCGCATTTCTTGTGGTAGGCCTCGTACTTGCGCAGCTTCTGCGCGAGGTAGGGAGAGAGCGGGAACGGGGATGGCTTCCGGTACAGGTTCGATTTGTAGCGGCTCTGGCAGGAGGATTCGTCGAATCCTGCAGAGAGCAATCCTCCTAGAAGCTTGTCCTGGGACAGAGATGTTCCGGTTGATGCAGAGACGTTCTTTTTCGGAGTAACATGTTCTGGTTCTGCACAGAAAATTCTTAAAATTATGAGTTGAAAATGTCATTTAATAAGAGACTGACTAGTGGGCCCTATGACCATGTGACATCAACGCGATGTTGTTTCTTTTTTTCAACGAAATCAACCTCTCCGTAGAAACTAAGAAAACTAAAATCTAGACCACACGATGTTGATCCAAGAGCGCGACTAGATCAGGTGGAAGGGGTGATTTACAAACGAGGTTTGCAAATAACCCCTTCCACATGATCCGGGTGCGTCCTTAGATCAACATCGTGTGGTTCATATTGAAGTTTCCATAGTTTCTATGGAAAGTTGGTTTCCACCCGATATGTCATTGTGTTCTTTTTTTCATTTAACTTGGAACATCTTTGTTCTGGTAGTCAGAAAAATAAAGCTGGATATATGGAACACGCATGCCGTACAAAAAAGAACGAAAGAATGTGATTCTGGAAATTTAACTGATGTTTTGGTATCTGAATGTATGGTGATTTCTTTACACTCAATCATCTATATCATCCACAACCACATAAGAAAGGTTAACGTCTTTCTTTTTTGTAAAAGCAATTGGCTAGATGCTTATTCTGGGCAGAAACAGGGCCATCGAACTAGTCAGCATGAATTTAGACAAGATAACAAAGCCAAAAAAACCAAAACCATTCAGTTAGAAAAAAATACTTGAAATGGATGACTGCGAACTAATGACTTGTTTCGACTCTCTTTCTCTCAAATACCAAAAGAAAGGATACAAAAATAGGAAATTCTGAATTTGCGTCCATTTTCATTAATTACTTGTCATTTTTCAACTCTGAATTGAGTACCATAGCAAATACGGCACGTATTAAAGTGCAGCCCTAACGTCTGAAGTTTCAGTATCGAGGTTATATCAGCATTATTGCTAGGGATGTGTTTCGCGGGACTGTACACCCTGGACTACTTCACTTTTTTTTTTTTGACTGGGAGACCCTTTTTCTTAAAAAAAAAACCCTCCAGGCCTTGTCAGAACTGTTTGTCTCTTATATAGCCAGGGACCACTGAAGCAAAGCATGTGCCATCTAGAAGACAGGCCGGGGCAAGCCACCGGCACCACCGCAGAAGCTATACCTTTCGAAGAAACTGTGGTGATGTAGGACAAGATCCGGAAAGGCGGCAATGAAGCCAATGATGCACCACAAACGTGGTGGCATCACCATACCACTCGTATACTGACACAACAAACAGAGTCGCCTCTGTATCCGTCCAGAAACTCACTGTTGAAGCAATCAGCAAGTGGGATCTGAATTCCGATCCCGAGCAGCAAAAAAAAAAAAGATTTTCTCGTGCATGAGCTAGATCAGACGATCAGTGATCGCAGCACACAATCTAGAATCCCTACACAAGTTTGATCCGCGATCCGCAGTTCGTACGCAGAATTCAAGCGATCCGGTTAGTGCGCGGCGGCGACGTGCTCCGCCATGGTTGGCGTGGCCATAATGCCAGTGTACCAAGTAGAAGCACGACCGAATCAACGATGACGTCTTCGAGAATCGGTCGCTGAGCTACCACCTCCTGACAAAACACGAATCTGCCTCTCCGCCATGAGGCAGGAAAATGGTGCAGAATTGCTGACGACAAGAGCTGCTAGCTTGTTCTTGTTCATACACTCCAAATCCGTCCGGGAATCGTGGCGCGAAACGGGAGAATTCCCACGCGCGCCGGCCGGTCAACGAGCTGCTTCCGCTTCGCGTGGGGTGTGGCGTGATCTCAAGAATTCACAGGACGAAACGAAACGGTGTTGAAGAAGAGGAAGAGGACAGGAAGAAGCTTACTTTGTTTCTGAGGCGTCGCGCCGCGGTCGCCGGCGGCGACGTGGCGGGAGACAGCCGGCGTGGACGAGGGGAAGGAGCTGCTGCCCCAGCGGCCACCGAAGACGAGGAAGAGGAGGGGAAGCGTGAGGAGGAAGCCGAGGAGCACCATCTCCGGGCGGACGCCGGAGCCGCGCCACCCGGTGGCGCGTTTCTTGTCGTCCTCGGCGTCGGCCGGAGCCCGAGGGCTCCGCGACCGCTTCACGTCCATCTCGTCTCCTTCCCCGCCCGCGTCGTCTCTGCTTCTTCTTGTTGTTGATCCCCTCGTCTAGCTACCTCTTCTTCTTTAAGCTCTCGTTTTGATCCGTGTGCTGACGTGACGGCTCGCTTTGCCGGCTTCTCTTCTCCTTCTTGGAGGCCGCTTGGTTGGAGGTGGTCAACCCGGTGGTGGTGGTGGAAGAAGCTACGGGCCTACTACAAGAGGGGGGCTTGAAATGGAAGCAGAGGGAGTGACGACGACGTGTGCCCGATCATGGGTCGAAGCACTGTTGTCACCTTGTTGGTTTCTGCACAATATATACTATTCTACTCGCATTTGTGAGCACTTAACCGCTGCGTGTACTCGCGCGGGAGTTGGTAAGCTTTCCTGATCGTTGAATTGGTTATTTTTTTGTGGGTCGACGTGACGGGAACGAAGAGCAATTTTCTAGTCCTGACCTTTCCGTGGTTCAAGAAAAGCATTTGCCCTTTCTAGCCTAATAACTGTAACCTTGTATTTAATTGTTCTGATCCTCGTGAGTTCATCTTTTTATTATTTATTTATTTTTCCTTCTGAAGCAGTAACTTGAGTTGTCCCCGCTTGGAACACATGGGCAGGAATCCAAATATTTATAGTGAGATGACTTCTTGCTAAAAAAACTATGATGTTTCTACTTCTTATTGTCTTCTATACTCTTACTCCCTCTATACACAAATCAGCAATGATTTTAGTGATCATTTATTTGTTTTGAATACATTAGAAAGATCTTATTTATTTATTTTGAAACATTAGCAATGTTTCAGCAGCTCTATTTCAATGTTGCAAATATTGTCCATTATAGGAGACATCCCCATCGGATGTCCGGGCGCTAACAACCTCTTTTTTTATAATGAAATAACAAGAGAGATTTTAGTATTTGTTATAGGCCACAACATGGGGCGGACCTCCACCAACTCCGAGAGGCGAGAGCCTATAAACACATACCCGGCTGTAGAGAAACCCACGGCCTACGACGAGGGTTTATTCGAGGGAGTTAAAGCAGCTCATGGTGTGAAGCTGTATTTCAATTGATATAGCAAGAAAAGCATGACTAGTGCACATGTAATGCCGCAATGGGGAGCTGGGGAAGGACTCGTAGAGAGGACGGGACTGTAATTGGCATTGGCAGAAATGGACTACACCTCCGATCCAGGCCATGCCGCTATGCGCGCGATCTCGGCTGGGTTCCTCCGGTACTCCCACATGATCTTGTTAGTTTGTGGCGTCCTGTGCATCTATCCTATCACTTGTTTTTGTGAGATTGGGTTCATCGGAACAGGACGGCTTTGCAAAGGACATGTGCTTTGATTCTTCCCATAAGGTTTACTTCCCTTTCATGGTATGCAGAAAATTGCAGACAAGGGATCGGCATCGGCGCGATGATTGGAGCTTAATTCAATGGTGTAGGTGGAGTGGAGTACTAGAATATGGTCATACGAGCGTCTGGTGAAGCTCTGAAGAATTCAACGCCAAACAAGCTCTGAAAATGACATGATCGTGCCTATGCTAGCGCTGTGTGCATGTGTAGCTGTTGAATACTTCAGCGTCGAACTCATCCGTCGCCACCAGGGAGAAAACCCCAAGCTGAAGTGGGGATAGTTGTGTCATTTTCAGTCTCTATGAGGTGTCCATCACACGGCCATCGCACAACCACAAAGTGCGGCAAATTGTCTCCAGAAGCCCTGTGATTTTCTGCGGGAAAAGGCTCGGTTGGTTGACCACTTGATCCATACAGATGTGCTATGGATCTTCCGATGAGGGAACTGCATGCCATGTGTCCACGTGACAGTAAAAACATTTTGAATTCCCTCAGCATGTTTACTGTCAAGGCAGTGTTAGGAGCAAACCCTTTGCAACGAAACCAATGTTTAATTGGTCAGCGAGAAACCTTTATACCAGGAGCAAATTCCTGACGGATCCAAAGGAATAAACCACGTGCAATGGCCATAGAGATGCCACGGTTTCCTAACCTGTAAAACTATATGGAACCCGTCAATCTGAGCAGCGCAGCTACAGAAACCAACCAGCGTGGCCATCAAGCGCATGCGGTAGGGCAGATCTGTCTCGTCACAGCACGGGTAAACAGGCACGTACGCAGTCACGCATCAGGCCGTTGTTCTTCATCATCGCGTCTCGTCGGTGAGCGAGCATAACTGCAACCACGCATTGCATTTGCAGCGCCCGGTCCTGGAGCTATCCATCCATGACTTGAGACGTGGACGCCGGCGGAGCCATCAGGCTTCAGGCATGGCCAGTTGGCCACCGCTTTTACTGTCCGGCTACGGGCAGCATGACACGACCGCATCATGTCGCTGCCGTAGGTGCTCTGCTCAAGGTCACGTCCCGCTCACATGGCCTTTTGCCGCTTGGCGCCTTGGCCAATTCACTGTTCGGGGGGCAGAGACAACAGGCGAAGAGATGGGTCGCCGTCGGTGGTTACTGGCTGGTTCGAAGAAACTTGGTCGGAAGCCACGGGACAAGGGAGGGAGAATGGCCGGAGCCCTTGCCAAGGGGAGCTGGAACCTTGCCCGGGCGGCGCCATGACGCTCTGCCTCTGCGGGGGAAAGCGCCCGGACCGCCGCCGGATGACAGCGGCTCATGTTTTGCAAGTCGGGAACTCCGACCGGAGTGTGCCGAAACAGCCAGCCCCAGAAACTGAGAAGGAGAAAACGCCGATACAAACAAGGAGAGATCTTTTTTTTTTTTTGGGAAAAACAAGGAGAGATCTGAATTCCTGAACCATGCATGATGATGGTACAAACGGAAGCCTGAGCCCAGCAGAATGAGCATATCACCAGATGAAAAGCCCAGTATAAGAAACAAGAGATCATGGCCCGCTCGCGCTCATCACACCTGTCTATCATCATGGGCCAAAAAAAAAGTGCCAGGCCGAGTCCATCCATATTTTCACGGAAAAAGTCCTTTTACCTGCTAGACATTGGGCCGAGTTTAACTTGTCTCCTTGATAGTAAAACCGGGTAACCAGCCTCCCTTAACTTAAACCGTACGGTTTACCTCTCTGAGCAGTATATAAGCGGTTTTAAAGGCGGTTTTGACTTTTTTTTTCTTTTTTATTTATTTCGGCTGAAACTTTGAAAAATCATAGTAAATCAAAGAAAAATCGTAAAATTAAAAACCTAATTTTGTTGGACTCCACATAAGTATATTAACACAAAAAATATATAATATGGTATATTTTAGTACAAAATTTTTATTATAGATTTATATCTATTTTTTAACTATAGTTAAATAGAATAATTCATAACTGCATTTTGTATGGTCCAATCATGCTGAAAATTTTTATATCAGCCTAGTATTATATGTTTCAACTATATTAAAAATTTTATACCCACTGGATCACGTATAACTTAGTTCTAGATTTATTTAGAGTATGTTTTGCCTTAAATAAATATTTAACTAAGTTATACATGATCCAATGAGTATGAATTTTTTTAATACATTTGAAGCAAACAATAATTAGCTCAAAATGAAAATTTCACATGATTGGACTATAAAAATGCAATTATAAATTATTCATTTAACCATAGTAAAAAAGATCTAAATCTATAATAAAAATTTTATAATAAAACTTTTATACTAAAGTATACTATATTATATATTTTATGTGCTAATATATTTACGTGGAGTCTAACAAAATTATATTTTCGATTTTATGATTTTTCTTTAATTTATTATGATTTTTCAAAGTTTCAGCCAGAATAAATAAAAAAGAAAAAAAAAGGCAAAACCGCCTTCAAAACCGCTTATATACTGCTGAGGGAGGTAAAACATACGATTTCTAAAGTTAAAGGAGGCTGATTACTTGGTTTTCTAGTCCAAGGAGACAAATTAAACTCGACCCAATGTTCAAGGAGGTCATAAGGACTTTTTCCTATTTTCACTCTAAACTTAAAAACCATCCATTCTAACCCTTTCATCTTTTTGAACGGAACGGCAAATGCCATAATTTTTATTGGGAGAGTAAGAAAACAAAAAGATAAGATTATTTACAAAACAAACTCCACAACCACTCACACCACCAGGGGTTATCCCCAACAAAGACTACTCCAGAACTCTAATAATTCTAACCCCTTCATCAACTTTGAGTAGTTAGATGATTTAGGTGACGTAGCGCCATATCCTCATGGAAGGTTTTTGAGCTTAGGCTGAAAAAGGACACTCAGCCCATAGTCCAAAGAGGAAATAGGACTTATTGATCACTTGATCTATGATCGGTGTCGGTGAGATCCATAGCCCTCCATTTTTTTGTAAGATTGTTTTTAACGGGCCAAATATGTCTTATATTCTGAAACGACGGGAGTAATAAGGACTTCTTTAGCGCCTTTGTATGGTTCCTATCTGGCATGAATGAATAGGATCACTGGACTGAGTGTCTGAGTCGATTCATTGAGAAAAGAGAGAGAGTTGTCTCCCATTTTTAAATACTTCATCGCGAATAAAAGATCGGCGCAAAGGAATAGAACAGTGCCGAGCGCAGGGGGCGGATCCAGGCCATTCTGGTGGTGTCCTGGTAGTCTGGTACGCCATATTATGAGAATCTCCATCAAAACATATGCTTATTAGTGCTAAAAAGCTTAGATAACATCACGATACAGTTGAGATGACATCAATTGGTTACTTTTTCCTGAATCCGCCCCTGTTGGTGTCCTGTGCAACCGCTGGAGAGAAAAATGGCAAGCGGTGCATCGTCAAACCTGTACCTTTATTTTTTACCTGAGTTGATGGGTAGGTCTCTCAGAAGCGTTGCAACCACTGCTAATGCCCCAATACACTGAGGTTGCTCTGATTTTTAAAAAATAACAGAAGTTGCTCTTTATGCTTTTGTATAATCTGGTGATCTCTCAATCTCTGGGGGTGTTCCAGCCAGCCGAACAGGGCCTCTGTCTCCGGTACCTCCGTTTGATCTCTCATAAAATTCATACCATTCAGATTTCTGAACTAAACACCACCCTAGTACATTCACATACCAGAACGGATTACAAGTCTACAACAGGCACGAATGCAATTTATGTACACAACCAAAGCCCGCGACACTGTCCAGTGTCCACACTTGAGTACATTACAGATGCTAGGTAGGACTAGTAGGCAATTCAAACCCAACTTAAAATACAGTTACTCTGCGATTAAAGGAAAAAAAAAAAGGGAAGTACATGCATTTTGATGTCCGCTCGCGATAGAGAGACAGACACACACAAGCAACACGGAAGCAAAGCACGGCCATTCACATCCATTAGTTACCTACCTAATCATGCCCATCGGCATGGCCGGCGCCCCCATCACCGCGCCACCGGCAACGCCTCGCTTCTGCCTGTCCATGTTGGCTTCCCAACCTTCTCACGCGCAGACAAGACGACACGTCAGTATTCATTCAGTACACCCAACAAACAACACTAGGCCAGGGCCAGCACATGAGAAGCTTGAGATTGAAGCAAAGCAAAGCTTACCGATTCCCAGGTCGAAGCCGTGGTTCTTGAGCTCGCGGTACTCCTGGCACAGCGCCAGGGGCTCGCAGCAGCAGTGCACCAGGAAGTCGGGGCACTCGCCCTCTTCCAGGTCGTAGTCGGCCCTCAGCTTGGACCGGTAGAAGCACGAGTACAGGCACCCCATCCCCGTCGACGCGCAGATGAGCCCATACAGACATCCACTCGCAATACACGCTGCAGAAATCAATCACGGATTTTTTTTTATTGTTTTTGCTGCGGTGAATCTGCAAGATCTTTGAGTGCTTCACATAGCAGGTAGTTGAAGGAGAAGAGAAAGAACTCACAGCAGGTGCCTTTGTCCACGATGTCAGCGATCTGCCCGAACGTGATGCAGGGGCACAAGCATGTTATGAGACCTGAACTCACCGAAAGAAAACGGAAGCTTCATCAGTTGCCATGACATGGCTGCCTAGCCGTACGTTGCTCTGAACTCTGAAGAAGCAAACAGCATAGATTCAGACAAGGAACGTTTACTTACAGTTCCCCGGGTCGTCCATGCAGTGGAAGAGGCCGGTCGACCATTTCCTCAGCCCGCCGCCGGGGCGGGAAGGGTTCATGCTCACCCCTTGCTGCTGGTACGCTGCCGCCGCCGGCGCCGTTGGAGGAGCTCCGGTGCTGAACTTGTTGTAGGCGTCCGGGGGCGCCGAGGGATACATTTCTTGGGAGTACGATCGATCTATGTTTATGCGAGTGGCGAACGCGCAAGGCACGAGTACACAGGACCGCAGGACCAGGTTCTGCTTTTAATGATTCTCAATGCGGAGCCAGGAAGCCATGGCCCCAGGAAGAGGACTAGGGTAAAGTCTTCCGAGTTCCGGCAAGTCACTCACTGGCGCTAAATAATGCACTACAGCTGAAGCTTCCTCCTATTGTACTACGATTGTGATGGTTGTTACTCTAATAATGCAGTAATGCACATGTGGTTCAGATATTAGCAAGATAATGCTATCTGTGCTCCTTTTTAAATGGAAATCTGATGCATGTGATAATTCTAAAAAATCTGATGCATGTGCAGGTCCTACATTGCAGTGAAGAAATTAAAGGAGCTGGTTACTGAAGCACCCCGGGTCATAGCATTAGCAAATTAGCATATATTCACATTCGGATGCACTATCATAACATATGTGATCTTTATTCCTCTTCGAGATAGTAACGTACATGACTATTTCAAAAAGCTAAAGAACACAATAACGGCTACCCGGAAAATGAGAAGTGGATGACTTGTACGCCAACGCAATGAGTCGTTGCAAAGTGCTAACCGCATGATTCAGAATCTGACTACAGAGAAATTAAACCGGAAAGACTGACAAAGTCTTATTATCTTATTTGGAATTAGCCATCTCATTTTGCTAATGAACAATGCAGTCCAAACGGGGGAAGGCACTATCTGCAATTAGGTTTGTCATCCGTTAGGTAAAAGATTCTGTTTCATTTGAAGTCTAGGTGTCAGAGACAGGAAAGGGCACAATATATTCAGACTTGAATGGCGGTAAAATTACCTGTGCATTGGTTCGCTCGGCCTTGAAGATTGCTCCTCACATGGGAGAACTTTGGAGGTTCAATACTCAATGTTTTATTCAGTCTTATCTTGGCTAATGCAAGCTGTGAGACGGATTACTTCTCCCATAAGGCCGCATCAACTTGGGATTTGCTGAAATTCTTGACCGACGATTACCTAACGGCTAAGCCTATGCGTCATTGCTTCTCAGACGCAACCTACTGGTTGTTACGAATCTGTGAGCAATTTTAGGTCTCGGCCCTCTTCTAGAACCAGAGCTTGGTTACTTGTTTACGACTGACGACATGGATAATTATTGAACCTTGTCTCAATGCTTGTGTTGTTCTAATGTTCTCGTTGCTCCGTCATTGCTGCTTGCCGCATGATTTCAAACACAGTTGGCAGATATACCACCAAGGCACCTACTAAACGAACTAACCGAGCAGGAGCAGTCTGCAGGCAAGCAGGACCACTGCATGAGCAATGCATGCATGCGCAGCAAAGGTAGAAGGCATCCGATTCTTCAATCCATCCCTACCCCGGCCCCATCGACGAATTTTGATGCCGGCCTCCTTGTTTCAAGCAACGAATCTTAACCATCTGTCAACAAAGAACCCGTCTTCGAGGATCTACTCTTTGATTCTCCTCTGCCTAACAAATAGACGCACAAGAATTCCACGCATGGACGCCCCCGTGTCGTCCTCGTCCATGCATGACCGGCCGGCGTCGTGCTCGCACCAAACGTGCGGCAACCAAACTGCAACTCTCCGGCGCCTTCCCAGCCTAACTTCCCAGACCGGGACTCCGTGAGACAGTATATATATATATATCCGCCAAGGTCACAGTCTCGTGGATACTGGATAGCTACCATCACCTGTTCGTTGTATTTGGCAAGCGAGGTCACGAATTTTGCTGAGAGGAGTAGTGTGTCAATGGCGTTCATGAGGTACTACCGTGCGCTACCGCAGGGGGCGACGACGGTGGAGGAGTTCAGGGCGTGGCTGAGCCAGTTCGACGCGGACGGCGACGGGCGGATCAGCCGGGAGGAGCTGGAGGAGGCGCTGCGGAGCCTCAACCTGTGGTTCGCGTGGTGGAAGGCGCGGGAGGCGATGCGCGCGGTCGACGCCAACGGCAACGGCGCGGTGGACGACGACGAGATGGGCAGGCTCTACGCCTTCGCGCACAAGCACCTCCACCTCAAGATGAGCCAGCTGGAGGAGTAAGGATTAATTACTGGTTTTCGTTGTAAAAAAAAGAGAGTGAAGTGTAAACAACTAAACATCGTTCGTATAGCCGTGTGCTGCGAAAGTTTGGTAACAATTCTCGATAAGTTCGTGTGGAACCCAACTTTCATGATCTTGGAGCTTGGACTAGAACACTACAAGTCGGAGAAGTAGATATTGCATTTTTCTGGGAAAAAAATGGGGTAGGCGCGGTGCGCACCGCGTGCGCGCCCCGCGCTCCGTCGCTTGATCGCGATCCCACGATCCGATGCCGCGCGACAGGCTCCAGCACTCGCTCGGCTCCCGGCTCGCCTCGTTCCGCTCCGGAACGGACGCTCCCGCGTGTCAGGCTCCCGGCTCTCGCTCGCTCTGCTCCCGCGTAACATATTCAGTTTCGTCAGTGTAATAAATTTAAACAGAGACAATGTTTGAATTTTAGACTTTGATTAAAATTAGTAAACATATTTTACTATTCCAACCAATTCAACCATATTAAACGTTGACTTTCAAACCTTATTTATCATCAACAAAACCTGCTATCCTACAAACCAAATTGCTCACAAAATAATTGCAAATTTCCTTGAGCTTCACAGTGGTCAGGCAGCCAAGACTTGCAATTATCAAGTCTGGCGCCCAGGCCCTCCAGTGGTGATATCAATTTTTGGAGCACTCTTAAAATTAGTTAACTCCAACATGTAGCTCAACAAATGAGAGTACATGTTCACCAATGTGAATAGTAACCTCTAGTCATCAATAAAAATATCTATATAGATTCATCAAAATGTAACTTTCTAACAGCAGCTTGCGTTGTAGCACCTTGATCAACTCCCATTAAGAGACTTGTGTACCCTCCTGGCATGTATGGAGGAGCCATTGCAGAAGGATTGGCAAATAAATTGAACTGGGGCATTGTGACATTAGTATATCCACCTTGGACGAAAGGAGCATTCATGGTTGAAGATGCCCCAACATTAAAATCCTGTGTATATGCTAGGAAGTGTTCATAAATCATGCATGTATTGGAATAAATTTTGAAAATAGGTATCGTCTTACAATTGTTTGGTTTGTCTCGGCGTGTTCGTCTCTTGGTTCAATATCATCATGTTCCAGATCGTCACCTGCAATGCAAAATATTTGATTAACAAATATTTAAAATAAATTTTAAACTAAAACAAAAGGCATTGAACAGGTGGATACCTTTCTTCTGGGCACCCTTGTTCTTCTTCTTATTCCCTGGGTTCTTCTCAAGAACATTTTTAAAACGTGTCTCCTTTGGACCTTTTATGACTGGAGGGATTCTGAACGATATTACACCATTTACTGGATCTCGGACACATTCATTTGGAGTAGGAGGAATCTCATTGGATTTTTCATGCATCTCACTTAGATAAGTATCCGCTTCCAAGTTCAAGTCATGCATGGCTTTCTGGATTTTATCAAGTAGTTCTTTTGATGACGAACACTTCAGTGCAAGAGATGTGGCGTGTCGAGATATAAGTGCTACCTGTGCATTCAAATCTCCCTCTTCAGATCCTTGTCTTGTTTCAATATAAAATCCACTTTTAGCATATTTTATCCATCTAGGCAGTATATATTGTGATGGCAAATTATATACCCCATTCATATTGTAGACTCTAAGAGCATGTTTGCATAATAAACCTGAAATATATAGTTCCAAATTTGAATAAACAGTATTTCAGGATACTAAATGTAATTTAAACAGCCTGAAAGATAATACTTAACATACCTACGCATTCAAACATCCGGCAAGAGCACGTAATAGTCGAATCTTCAGTGTTCAATACAACAGTTGCTCCACGTTCAGATTGCATATACTTAACAAAAAATGTCGAGTTTGTCCCATTACCTTCCAAAAATTCACATGACAACGTAAATTGTTTTTTAAACTCTTCCTCAAAATCTGAATACATTCTCCTTGTATATGTTTCAGCTGCAGTTTTCAACATTGGCAGATTTGGAATGTAGCAAACTGGAATCTTCAGACGTGACTGAAAATCAGCATCCTTCTCATTTGACCTTAGATTGAGTACAACCTTTTCACATTCTACAAGGAGTTCCGAAAGACCAAGTTTTCTATGAAATGTTTTCTTGAAGACATTGTTCATACCTTCGCTCCTCTGGGTCGAGTGCATGTCTGTTGTAAATGAGTTACGGTGTACTGCAGCCCACTTTGCCCTCAAAGCATACAGGTTTGCCATCCATTTGTTATCCTCAAGGTTGTATTTAGCCAACAATTCATGCCATTTCTCTGTGAAGTAAATCTCTACTCTGTCTTCGTAGATACAACTTTTGAAATCCGCCCAAAACTTGTTACTTGACTTGTCCTCTGCCTCTTCCTCTGCCGCTTTAATTATAGGACCAAGATGTTTGATAGCATTTTGACCAATATGCCACAAACATAGGCGGTGGGATGTGTTTGGGAATACATGAGCAATTGCTGCTGCCATTGCCGCGTCTTGATCTGTGAAAATTGTGCTTGGGTGCTTTCCAGACATTGCTTGAAGAAAGGACTCAAATAGCCAAACAAATGATGGAATAGTCTCGTTGAACATGAGTGCACACCCAAAAATTATTGTTTGCTTGTGATGGTTGGTGCCAAGAATCGGGGCAAAAGGCATTTCAAACTTATTTGTTTGAAATGTGGTGTCAAAGGACACAGCATCACCAAAGCATTTGTAATCCATGATAGACTGACCATCTGCCCAAAAGAAATTTGCTATATGACCAGTGTCCTTGTCCACCTGAATTGCATAAAAAAATGTAGGGTCCATGGCTTGTTTATTTCTCAGATATTCAGATAATGTCTGTGCATCATTGGCTTGTAAGTACTGTCTACGCTCGCGACCAATCTCATTATAGCAATCCATCTTAGTAAACGGTACTTTGTCTTCCCCTCCATAATGCTCCTTCATGAAATTGAAAACTTGGGATGGACCCATTCCATACCGCCGTTCCTGCCCAATTAATTTTCTATCTGCCTCTATAATCTCTCGTTGGGACCTCAACTTATGTGTCTTATTTGGACTGGCAAGCCAATGGTTGTGCTCTACTATGACCTTTTGCACAGTCCATACATTCTCCTTGCTAATACTAAAATGAACATGAGCATCACAACCGGTCCTTGTAATATCTTTTTGTGGTGCCTCATTTTTCCGATGTCCTTCGCCACTGCAAACAAAATATTTTTGACATAAACTATCATCTGATTTGCGGCGCTTCGACCTGCTCTTTCTAACACTGAAACCAACAAGTCCAACATAGGTATTGTACATCTCATAAGCTTTTTCCTCACAATCAAAAGTCATTCCAACTTTAGGTGCCATCTCAGCATATTTATCAACCACATCCTGTATAAATAATTATCAATTAAAGGTCTAACATAATTAAAAATATTAGATATAATCTATGAAGTTTATTACTTTTATTTTACCTCATTTGGTACTTCAATCTCTGCTGCTCCAATATTTGATATTTGTTGTTCCTCTTCTCCATGATCACAAGCAACATCATGATTCACTGAAGCAACATTTAATCTACAATAGGAGGTGATCGTGAGGTCTACTAATAAACCCTAATACTTTAATGTATGAAGCGATCATGAGGGATCACAAGACCTTGATCAGGGAACAACAACAATGACCGATGACCAAGACATGGATGTGGATCATGATGAAGCGATGAGCAGCCATATAAGTTACCTGAGGTTCGACGGCGATGGCGACGGAACTCCTGCTGGTTCATGTCGATCGATGTCAGTGTGGCCGTCGCTGGGTAGACGTGCATCCCTTCTGCCATGGTGCCGTGCACCCCTTCCGATCGGACGCTGCCCTTCTGCCGTGGGCAGTCGCGGCGCAGCGCGTGCGCTCCCGAAGACGATTCGATGGAGCTTTCGTAATTCTCAAAAAAAAAAGACGGCGCTTCCGTAACCCTAATAGTGTAGGAGCCAACGTCTGAATGTCTACAGGAAGCGGAGCCGAGCTAACGAGCTTCTCGCGCGGCGCGTCGGGGAGCGGGAGCCAAGCCAGCTGATGTGTAGTTTTTTAGCCGAGCGAGTGCTGGAGCCTGTCGCGCGGCATCGGATCGTGGGATCGCGATCAAGCGATGGAGCGCGGGGCGCGCACGCGGTGCGCACTGCGCACCGCGCCTACCCCATTTTTTTTCCATTTTTCTGTACACAAGTAAAGTAGGGATTGTATTTTGCGCTGAAGCACTTTTATGAATTTGTACATTATATACGTTCTCAACATACTGAGAAATCCTTGTTGCAAACTTGCAATGTCTGTGTAGATTTTGTAGTTGATTCGGGTAATGAAATGACCAAATTAACCTGAACCATTGCAAATTTCAGACATCTTTGCATCTCGCGATCCAATTTTGGTGGGCCTAGCCAAGTTATCGCGATTCAGATGGGCATTTGGTGGGCTCCATTCTGCGCCAATCCAGATTCAGATGGGCCAAGTTCGGTGCGACCCCTATTTAGCTTGGCCCAGTTACAGCTCCCTCTTTCGCTTTCCCGCATCTTCCCCTGTACGCTTCCCCATCCTACCGCCAAAAATTTCGCAAGCGCCTCCACCCCCAATTCGTCCAGTTCGTCCGTCCCCCTTCTCCAATCGAACCCCGCCTCTCCACTTTCTAATCCCCCAACGCAAAGCAGCAAATTGCTGCTGATTTCTCTTTGGGAGGCGAGGTGATGCCCTCGAGGAGCAAGCGCAACCGAGTCGGCCTCGACGGCGAGGAGGAGGAGGAAGAGATCGTCGCCATCTCATCTGATCCTGACGAGTCGGAGGCGGAGCTCGGGGCCGAAGCGGATGACGATGACGACGAATACGTAGGGGAAAGCAGTGACGCGGGCGGCGGCGACGACGAAGGGGAGGAACGAGGCAGCAGCGACAGCGGCGGCAAGGGCGGCGATGGGGACGGCCGCGGCGACGGCGGCCGGCCACTTCAGGGCGGCAGGCGCGGGGTGATGGCGCCCGATAGGGAGAGGAAATCACAGAACGTCGATGCTTTGGTCAGGTACGCTCTGGTAGTCTGATGCCGTCATTTCTGCCGCTGAATCAGTCGATTTCGTCTTCGATGTATGTGCCTGCGAGCTGGTGTTGTCCAAATTGATGCAGTATCGCCAATTACTACGGTTTGAATACGCACGGATCTAGAATTTAGATTAAGTTTTTTTTTTGTGCGCCTGTGTGTGTGTGTGTGGGGGGGGGGGGGGTCAATGAATATGAAATACCCTACGAATTGTAAATAGATAGGCTTGTGAATTCAACATTCATTATCCCTCATTTTATATACTCCTGATAATTTTGAATGATAGACTCATGAGTTTCTGATGTGAGTTCAGCATTCAGTGTCCTTCGCTTAAGTGGGTGATATACTGTGTTCATACCTTCTTTTTTTTTCAAGTGTTTAAATACGGCAATTCAGCTATGGCGCTTTTACTCCACTTTGGAGGTCTAGCATAGTAGTTCCATCACAAAAGTCAAAGACAAACCCCCATAGACTGGCTTGCTTTGACAATGATACGCTAGGGTTTAAATCCCCTTCCCCATGTGGAGCTAAGCCTGTGGAATTAGAATCATAAAAATTGTCAGGGTCTCCAATTGAGGGTCAGTTGTTTCCTCAAGTTTTATTCCTGAAAGAATATGTTCTAGAATATCCAATAGTTGAAGGCTTGAATGCTACTCAGTTGGTTTAAGCACTCTATCCAACTTAACATATTTATGTACTAAATTATACGATAAAGGAATGCCCATGCTCAACAAGTTTGACAAGTAAAGTTGCATTTTCAGAAACATTATGAAAAATTTCTCATGCAACTACCTGATAATGTTACATGTGTATGCTATACCATATGCCATGTATTGATCTCACTATTTGATTAACTGATGGGTGGAATTCACAATACATGCATGGACCCCACTGAGAAGTTTGTGGTTCAAGTCAATAGTCCAATACGCTTAAAAATAGATAATTAATGCTAATCTGACAGAGCATAGTTTTTCCCTGATAGACTAAAAACTAACAAGCACATGACATTATCTTGTTTGACTACAATTATCTTTTCTCTGGTTTATGTCAGGGGTAACCTGGTTGTAAGGAGGCAGCCACTCATTCCACGTATTCTTTCAGTTTCTGATGCAGCAGCAATAGCTCGAAAGCCATTCAAACCTCCATGCCAAAATGGGTATAGTGAGAATAATGAGCAGCTTGCTCGGCGCCTTTCAGCTCGTAAAAGATTTGTCCCGTGGGGTTCAAATCAGACATTTGCGATTACACATAATCTTCCACAAGCACCTGTTGTTGCCAGTGTTAGTTCATCAGAAAAGGAGGAACCTCTTCCACCTGACATAGAGCCATTGGTTTTGTGGCAAAGTGAGGAATGTGACAAGGAAAACTGCAATTCTTCTGCAATCGAAGTTGACCACTTACTTGTACGTTACCTTCGACCCCATCAAAGGTATTGTGCTCTTCTATGTTTTCCCTCTGAGGATTCTTACACACTTGTTTTTTTTGTGAGATGGACATAATTAATGCAATTATATCTGTCATTTGAGGCTAAATCATGTTTTCGAAGAAAATCTGTTTCGTTCTCTGTTGTGAAAATCTGTGAAAATCAATGATACAATAGTTATGATTTAGTTCAGCATGCATCTTTTTAAATGTTTGTGTTCTAATGCAGGGAAGGAGTTCAATTTATGTTTGATTGTGTCTCTGGTTCATTGAGTGATGATGGTATTTCTGGATGCATTTTAGCTGATGATATGGGGTAATAAGCTGGACAATGCTTTCCTCTCTTTTCCATTATTAAACTTTCATGCAATACTAGTATACTACACGTTTTTTAACTCTCCGTTTGATCACAGTAATAACAAGCTACTTCTAACCTTTACTTCGTAATTGTCCAGATTGGGGAAGACTTTGCAGTCAATAACTTTACTATATACCCTTCTTTGTCAAGGCTTTGATGATAAGCCAATGGTTAAAAAGGTTGTCATTGTAACCCCCACAAGCTTAGTTAGCAACTGGGAATCTGAGATAATTAAGTGGTTAAAAGGAAGAGTGCAGCTGCTTGCCCTCTGTGAAAGCACTCGTGCGGATGTTCTTTCTGGGATAGAAAGTTTCTTAAAACCCATGAGCCGTCTTCAGGTTTTCTTTTGCTTACTCATAATTTTCTTTGTATATGCTATACTAAATGAAAATATACATGCAAGTTGATGACAATATCCACTCAAAAGATACCTTGGTATGCTTTGTCTTCAGGTACTCATCATATCTTATGAGACATTCCGCATGCATTCTTCAAAATTTGAAAGACCAGGCAGCTGTGATCTTCTGATATGTGATGAGGCCCACAGGCTGAAAAATGATCAGACACTGACAAATAAGGTTCGTCACTAATCATTTGTGCTCTGGGTTCCTAGCCTGCTTTGTTTCTGCTGAAAGCGCTTAAACTCCATATTGTGTAGGCATTGGCTGCCCTCCCTTGTGCACGGCGCATCCTCTTGTCTGGTACCCCAATGCAGGTATTTTTTGGGTACCCACCTCCATCACCAGTCCGACCTAGCAAAAAGAGGAAGGGAAAACACCTATGTTGGAACAATACATTTGAAATTTGATTTCAAATATTTTCTGGTGCTGCAGAATGATTTGGAAGAATTCTTTTCAATGGTGAATTTCACAAATCCAGGGGTGTTGGGGGATGCTTCATATTTCCGTCGATATTATGAAGTATGGGACTTGACATGAATCACTCTGTACTGTCAAATCACAAGCTACATGATTGGAACTGTCATCTAGTATTTTTATTTACTTTTGCGCCTCTAATCACAAACCTTTCCAGGCACCGATCATTTGTGGAAGAGAACCCACTGCAAGTATAGAAGAAAAGAAGTTGGGATCTGAGAGGTCTGCAGAGCTTAGCTCAAAAGTAAATCAGGCAAGTCTTTCCTGCTGAAGAAACTTATTCATAGTTCAGAGTATTTCACTGTGTTTATGTCGCACATGCTATGTTATTTTATACTATCAAAGCTATTTTGATGCACTCACTTATGCTGTTTTATGCTAGCTGGAGAGTGGAGACTAATTGAATTGTGATGGTTTTGTATGATATTCAGTTTATATTGAGACGAACAAATGCCCTGTTATCCAACCACTTGCCTCCAAAGGTATGCCTTTCTGTTTGCTTAAACAATTTTTATTGTTCTGCATTGTGCAAGTTCAAAACATTTGCTCACTGGTCTTTTGATTGAAAAGAAAGAGAATGTATCCTATTCTATTTTTTGTTATCCTTGTTATCTGTGAAGTAGACTTTTGGCCATTTTCTTTAAATGCTTTATCCTCCTTGCTTAACATTGCTATTGTATAGATTGTTGAAGTTGTGTGCTGCAAGCTGACTCCTCTTCAGACAACACTGTACAACCACTTCATACATTCCAAAAATGTGAGGACCTAATTTTAAATTATGTTTGTAATAATCTGTCTGATCCTTTTAGGTTAAACGCCTGATATCTGAAGAAGCAAAGCAATCCAAAATTCTGGCATATATTACTGCACTTAAGTTATGTTTGTAATAATCTGTCTGATCCTTTTAGGTTAAACGCCTGATATCTGAAGAAGCAAAGCAATCCAAAATTCTGGCATATATTACTGCACTTAAGAAATTATGCAACCACCCAAAGGTAAATAATTTTGGTGTCTCAAGCTGCATTTATATTAAAGTTTCAACTAGAGTGTCTTAAACAGTTTGCTTTCTGGCCCTCAAAAAACAGTCTGCTTTCTGCAGAATAATCTGTTATGGCCACTATAACTTTTTCAAACAGTAGGGTTAAGCAAAAACAATGTAAATTTCTCATCTGATTGTTAACACATGCTATTCTGTATTTTATTCTAGCCTGATAGCCTCTTGATGGTATGCTTTCTGCAGAATAATCTATTATATGTCCACTATAACTTTTTCAAACAGTAGGGTTAAGCGAAAACAATATCTCATCTGATTGTTGACACATACTATTCTGTATTTTATTCTAGCCTGATAGCCTCTTGATGGTATGTATATATATATATCTTTTTTTTCCCATGAAAGAGTGCTCTGCAGATTGATAGAAAATAACTCCACAAAACAAGCTATAATGAAATTCTGGGCAAAGGGCTTGTATTGCTGTTGTTTTCTAGGCATCATGAGTTTGTAATCTATCTTCTTGGTTATAAGAAAAATTCATGATATATTTGTTGGTTTGTTGTCTTCATATCACAGCTGATCTACGACACCATAAAAAGTAACAATTCAGGTGGCTCTGGTTTTGATGATTGTCTACGCTTTTTTCCACCTGAACTGTTTTCAGGAAGGTATTTTACACTTATCTATCTTTTCATTTTGCCGAACCGACTCACAAATACTATTTAAGTATTTATTTTTTTTCATAGATCTGGATCATGGACTGGTGGAGGAGGAATGTGGGTTGAACTATCTGGAAAAATGCATGTATTAGCAAGATTGCTGGGCCACCTGCGTCAGAAAACTGATGATCGTATTGTCCTTGTATCAAATTATACTCAGGTCAGGTATTTATAGCACAGTACTTTGATATGATGTTATAAGGTATAGTTGATGTACAAGATTTTATATCTTCAAGACTTTGGATAAAAACTTTCCTTATTACCAGAACCTGCGAGGGAAGTCCCGGGAAGATCTTTTGTATTAGATGAACACAATTTTGTACAGCATATGAAACATTAAAATACTCAATGCATGTCGATATGATTGGTACTTAGAATTTTCTATGCTTTCCTCTGCTATAGCTCTTACTAGCTATTAAAACAAAAAGGGCAATTGAGGTTCTTGTTAAAGTATCAGTTGATTCTGAAAAACGATGGGAAAGTGGTAGGGCCACCACTAATCCTAAAATCTGCATTGCCTTTACTATCTTGTTTACGATAATATTAGATCCTGCGAACGGGCTTCTAGCTGAGTTTGTTAGGTGCCTCTAGTAGCACTCCTCAGGTCCTGGGTTCGACTCACCCGTGTCTGTTACTGTGAAGATATTATTAGATCCCATTATCTGTTTAGGGTTTAGGTGCCTCTAGTAGCACTCCTCATGTCCTGGGTTCGACTCGCCAGTGTTTGATAATATTAGATCCCATTGTCTGTCCCACACCAAGGATTTTATGTTCTATATATGTAATTAGTTGTTCTTGTAAGAAGAATGGCCTAGGCTGGGCACCACCATCACCAGTTGTATGTTCTAGATATGTAGTGAAGCGGTGCACCACCATCATTTTGGTCCTAAGCTTCGCCCCTGTCTCTGTTCATGAAGAATATTGCTTATTGTAATTAATTGTTCTTGTATAATCCTCAAAGTTTGGAATGACTTATTGTTGCCATTTTTTTCCTTTTGTATCAGACATTAGATCTATTTGCTCAATTATGTCGGGAAAGAAGATACCCATATGTTAGACTTGATGGAGCAACATCCATTAGTAAAAGGCAAAAGCTGGTGAATCAATTCAATGATCTATCTAGGGTACATAAAATCTGCCCTCCGAATAACTGTTACAATATATCACTATATCTGAAGTTACTGTACTTGACAGGATGAGTTCGTCTTTCTACTTAGTAGCAAGGCTGGTGGCTGTGGCCTTAATTTAGTAGGAGGAAATCGTTTAGTTCTCTTTGACCCTGATTGGAACCCTGCCAATGATAAGCAGGTTAATATCTATGCATGTCTTCTTCATCACCTTCTGATTCTTTTGCTGCGTGCCTTATCTCACCTATGTGATCTTTTGCCATCTGGAAAGGCTGCTGCTCGAGTATGGAGGGATGGACAAAAAAAGAGAGTCTACATTTATAGGTTCTTAAGCACAGGAACCATTGAGGAGAAGGTTCCCAACCCTGAAACTTGTATTTTCATCTGTCTTTTCTCATTCCTTTTAATTGTCTAGTGAAGGGATGATGATTTATTTCTTGTGCTGCATAATTTGATATGCTTCATCCTTCTATAGGTTTATCAACGTCAAATGTCAAAAGAAGGCCTCCAAAAGGTTATTCAGCAGGAGCAAACTGACAACAAAATGCAGGTTTAAGTACTTGGAGCGACTTTTACTTATCTTTTAATATTTTTAAGTTCCAAATATATTGATTTGTCATCTTATTTTTATAGGGGAGTTCTCTTTCAACAGAAGATCTCCGTGATCTATTTACTTTTCATGAACAAGTCAGGTTAAATCTGTTCCTCTGGATATACAGCTTATCATTTCTTTTGTGCTCGTCTTGCTTATCATAGCGATCTATTTTTGGTTAATCGTTATCATTAAATTGTGCTGACCTTTCTGGAGTCAACCTAATTGTTCATCCAGTTCACATGAATTGTATCAGTTTTCATTCGACTAAGTTGGTGCTTACCAATTGCTTTAACATTCAAATTCAGTTGTGAGAAACTGAGGATTAAGACGGCTGCATATTCTTGTATTATGTAAAACACATGTCACTTTTTTTTGAGTCGTGTAAAACACATTTCACTGTTAACTGATAAATTGCCTGGCAAAATTAGATCATTATCGCCCTGCAGGTGGACAGTATTTTCTTTAGATAATACAGTGCCTAACCAAGGTCACACATAAAGTCTTCTGAGTATAGCAACTATTGCTAGCTTGCTATTTTATACTAACTAAATTCCTCAATTCTTAAGCTTGGCCAAAATATCCTGTCATCGCAATTTCCAATATCTGTTCAGTTGGCGTTCTGTATTCACTATCACGGTCACAATACAGTACCTTGGTTGATATCGTGCATCATATAGTTGCTTATCTGCATTTGGTGTACAGGTCTGAAATACATGAAAATTTGAAGTGTAGCCGCTGCAACAAGGATGGGAATTCGGTTTTGGATGATCATGGAATTGATTTAGCAGCCACTGAGTTGTCTTCAATACCAAGTATGCAAGATTACATTGATATTGGTGGGTTTGGAGAGATATCTGGATGCTTGCAAAAAATGAATAATTCACATCATCAGGTATGTTTTGATGAAATTCTATTTGTTAGCTATCTAACTTTACACTTCGGTAGCAATTTCAAAGCTCAATAGCTTCCATTTTCTGCTCTATTCCCGAATTTATCAGATTGGAAGACCTTCTGAAGAAGATTTAGGAAGTTGGGGACATCATTGTGATCCATCAACTGTACCAGATACTATATTGCAGAGTTCTGCTGGTGATGAGGTGATGATCTAATACACCTAATACCTCATTGCAATTTCTATGTTTGACCTAGTCCATCCCAGAAGTTACCAATTTCTACCTTTTCCAATGAAACTGGATCCACTTAAATATTCACGCGTTGCTTCATTAGATTTATATATTCTTTTACTTGATTGAGAAACTGGCCTCGAGACGGTTTAACATCTTTAACGTGTCTCTGAGCAGAAAAAAACCTTTGAAGTACAGAAGATATGCATATAGCTTGTGTGCTGCAGAGTTTAGTTTAACTTGGTTTTTAGGCAACAACTATAACAGTAAATATTCACATGTTCTTCTTGCAGGTTTCTTTCGTTTTCACAAATCAGGTTGATGGAAAACTTGTTCCAGTTGAATCTATGGCACGTTCAGCACGCCATCAACCAAATGGAATACCAGTATCAGCTAACAGAGACGAGGGAGTGAGGAAAACCAATTCTCCTAGCAAACCTGGAAAACAATCCTTTCTTGGCAAGAATTTGAAG
Organism: Digitaria exilis; assembly: GCA_015342445.1. Lineage (NCBI taxonomy): Eukaryota > Viridiplantae > Streptophyta > Magnoliopsida > Poales > Poaceae > Digitaria > Digitaria exilis. The sequence goes on from JACEFO010001619.1 coordinate 1,815,367, forward strand.
ATGATGGGATCTAATTTAAAGAATTCACCTTTGAAATGTCCAACTAGATCTAGAATTGCACCACCAAATTGCTTGCAAGGGTTGAAGAAAACCAGCCCCTCTTTAGATCGTCATCCTCAAACTAAAAAGCTTCATGTTGCTTCTGATATGTCTGATGACGACTTTGTTTGAGTCAGAATTCAAATCTCTGTATATAATGTCATGTGTTGATCTAATGACCTTCTGTCTGTTGTTTAAAAGCTGTCATCTGCTCTGTAAATACCACATGCAAGCTGGTGAGTTAACTAGTCATCCATAGGAATTTTTGAAATAGAAACGAACTATAATTTTTTAGGTGCTAATGACCTCTTCTAATTTGCGAAACCTGAAAAACACTGAACAAAACATTATCCACTGATATGGATGTTGATCACTTGCAGTTCATTTCAAGTCGAAGGTCCTGAAGCCCGATCCTTGTAGGCTTGTAGCATATTACCATATAAGAGGTCTGCTTCTTTCTATTTTATATTTCATACATATTTTTTTGTTTTTAATGTGGATGTTGTATTATTTATGGTTTTCTTATCTGGTGCAGCGTTAAATGCTTTTGGCTATCTGATAAATATTTTCTCTTAGTTTACATCCATGACGTCCCATAATAAAGTTATTTTATTTTTAGCATGCATTAGAAGTGTAGCTTTGATAAGTTTATCTAATGATTATACTACAACATTACTACATTCTCCACATGGCCTTGGGGATTGTACCCCTCCTGTCCAAAGTTAGTCAGCGTGTAGCGGGTTTCCAAATAAAGGTTCAGAAAAAAGAGTGAGATCTGCCCCAAGGACAGGAGACCAACTAGTAGATTTAAGCATGCCATTCCGACAAACCACTAGACCAGCCACTTGTATGATATGCTTTCACCTCCAGCTGTCCTTTATTGAGGCCTTTCCATGTGGGTGACAGCCACACTTTTGAGTTGTTCTAAAGCTTGACGTTCGCACTGCACTCTCCCTATTGCAAAGTCAAGTCAAATACTGGCAATTATGGTTCTGTCAATTCTTAGCGTGCGCTGCAGAGATGAGTGTTCCTTGATTACTGTGGAAGTATAATCTTGCGGCAGTATGTGGGGATTACTTTTGGGGATCATGCTTCATACTTCTGTTGATTTCTTGATGACTTTGGACCTCCTGCTACATGCCTACATAGTTGAGATCTCAGGGAGGAAAAGCTGTTGATATTTATTTCTGTTTTTCGCTGAGATCTGTTGGATTAAAGGTAGGATTCAGGATCACCATGAGACTGATCTTCATTCCCATCCTTCACATGTGCAGTCACAATGGTTAAACACATTACTGGAAGAAAAGAATTGGTGCTGTTCATGTGCTCACATGGGTTCTCTAGATCTTAAGAGCTTTGCCTAAACTCTGTCGGTTTGACCATTATGAGAATTCCGGGTTCATGCAAGCTAACTTGTGAGAATCCCTTGAAGGCCTTGATAGACTTATTCTCTACTTGAAGCAGGTTTTAATTACCCTGAGATGATTCTGAGTCTGAACTTCTGAGAGAAGAATTCTCCATTTGTTGCAAATATGGTCTTCTCCTTGTACTAACATTGGGTGTAGAATCTCATTTCAGATCATGGTAAAACATATGGACACGTGTTCTCCCCATTCCACTGTTTCCTCGTATTTTGTGTTACACACTGCGGCCTAATTTTATCAAGCTTTAGACATGTTCCGTAATTCTGAAGTCACTGCATCACAAGTTCACAACAAAACTAATATACTAACTCCTAATGGAAATTGTAGTTGTTACGATAATTGGGAGTAGAAGCAAGTGCTAAATTTGAAAAGTTCTGAAGGTACATCTGATCATTCTATTTTGCATGTTTCTCTTACCTTACTATGTCCATACCAATTGGCATCCAAAGGAAGAGAGTCCAGCATTAAGAGTTGGGTATATCAACCTTGTGATCTATTTGCCATATTATTTCAAATAAGGACGTTTCACACATGATTGTTCAGACTGGCCAACAAATTAAATTACATATGTTTTTTATGATCAGCAGGGCTATCTTTTTATGTAGTGACAACTTTGGGAGTTGGGACTGTATTACTAAAGTCTTGAGCTCCTGGGTCAAAAATTAATAAGAACTCGAGTTAGAACTCTGTTTTTTTTTTGTGTGTGTGGAGCAAGCTACTTCTCTTGCTCAGTACATCAATCGAGTTTCCTTCTGTTAATGTTGTGAAATATATGTTTCATTTGCCCTGCTGCCAGTCAAATTGGCATTCAGGCAATAGAACTCTCTACCCCCAACCCCACCCCGCGCGCCGTCCTTTTTTATGGCTTGTCCAGGAAAATCATGAATGATCCCCTTTAACTTAAGTTACCATAAGTTCAGATGTAAACCATGAAACCAGTGGTATTTAAAATGGTACTATTTCCAATAGGGGCACTGCTGTGATTTATTACAAATAGGACCAACATTAGAATTGAACAAGAACTCTTTGACTGGTCTGTTGTCACCTGGTGGCACATGACCAAGGACTTGTTATCATTGCCCGGTCATGTAGGTGGAACCAAAATGGGGAGGATTCTTGGGGATCACATGGTCCTATTCCGAGAGGTCGATGTCGCCAGCTCACCAATAGTCACCATGGCTAATAACAAACCGGTCAAGTATCAGTCTAATGATTTTGTCACCAACCTCCCCTTGCTTGTCCTCACCTCATTGCCTGATTATACCTCCAGACACTAGCGATGTTTTCCATAATCTTGCTCGTGTTCATTTAACTATTGCCAGGTTAAATTGCTCGTGTTCCTCAGGTCATGCTTTTCTAGCTGATCGTTGATGGTTCAAATTGTAGACTGCAGGATATCAGTTTCTTTTTTTTTTCAGTTTTAGATTTCAATAAATCAAGTGGATTTAACTGCACTAGCATGATACTTCTCTTTGCATGTGTTGGCATGTTGCTTCATGAGCTGCAACCCCTTGACCCATTGCGGTGATCTTTTGACGTTAGGAGAATCAAACTTTTCTGATTCTTTGCTTGGCTCTTGTATTCCAGTCTGCTTTGGTTGCAGGTTACCTACATGGAGTCGCTTTCTCCCTGAACATCATATTTTGTCCACTTCTAATTACGGTCGCTTTCTGGGCTCATCTCGTGTGCTCTTCGTCTCAAGTTCTCAGCAGTAGCAGCTGGTCCCTAATCCGCGCCAAGAAAGCTACCACCGGCCTACACCCTGCACCGTCGGCGGTTGGTCCGTACGGGTTTCTTGTTCCTTGGTATTCGGTTCATGAACGAAGCCTTAAATCCCTTCGTCCTGCATGCTTTCGAACAGGACCCCGGTATGATTCTGTGTCGCATGGTGGATCACCAAGTGTTCAATGAGGAAAGCGACTGTTTTCCACGCCTCGGAACACCGCTAATCTCTCCCCTTCCCTGCAATTATGGACTGATGCTTGTACTCTACCTCTGGGAATGCAGGAAAGGTGAGGTCCTTGCATTGGTTTGTATATAGACCACTAAATTATTAGATATTGCTCGACAATTATTACATGTTCGATCATCCACATTAATAATCGTATAGTACTAGTAGTAGCAAACAAAATCTAGACACGAGATAATGTCGACTTGGACGTCGGCCCTCAACGTTATGAACCGTACTGCATACTGATTAGTATCGTCGTCCTAAAAACTTGGCGAGCTGGGCCATGCAGAGTTGGAACGCTGTCGTGCAAAGGCGAGGGCTAGTTCCTGTACGCTTTGTGACTTGTCATCATTTCTTATACATTACTCGTATAAAGAGACGATCAAATATTCTAGCGATGTTTTCCAACGTATGTTTACAAAGCAATTGTTCAAATATGAGCATCTGAGAGAAGTTGAGTTCGAAACGAACGAGGGCCGTGAAGATTGAACTTAGGATGTGTGATAAGAACACGTAACTTGGATGTGAAAGAGGAGTATACCTCATGTTCAGGTGTAATCTAAGAAATGTCGGTGGGCACTAGTTGTCAACTTCTACCGCTACCTTCAATACGTGCCTTTGGCATTGTCAGAGTAAAAGGATACAGCTGCGTAGATGAAAGTAATGCACACTAGTCCTCTAGTACTGTAGTACAACTGACTCTGGACAGACACTCGTTCGAGAAAAGGAGAAACTACGGCTCATGGCGCCCAGATCCACGTGCGCAACTACTGAGAGAGGAGTACCAAAATTCAATCTATCCAACCACCAAGTTGGTTTATAAACTGCATGTACCTTCGCAGTATCGGCAAAGAACATGCATGGAGGCCTGGACAAATATAGTTTGACCATAGTCAAACCAAACACCAGCATTTGCCACCTATGCAAGCAACTCTACCCTTTATATATTTGGGGAGAAGAGAGAATATTTTTCTGACGCCGACGCTCTCGATTCTTCCCCCCACGTACGTCCATGCGACGGATCCGTAGGGAGACGTGTGATCCATACCCTCGAGATCATCGTATATCAGCAACCCAGCCTTCTTATCCCAAAAGTTGACAAAAAAAAAAAGATTTAGAGCAGGTTTGGGAATCATTCCATTTCCCTCCACATGCCCGGGGGATTGGAAGCTAGCAACCCCCAGGACTGTAAAACAAAAACCTGGCACACAAACAGATCACCCGTCCTCTTCAAGTAATGTGTGTATTCAATACGCAGTGGCCACCGTATTGTTTTTCATTTATTGCTCATATATGATACTGTATCCTGCTAAACTACATGTATCTTGTACTACTACTTCGTTATGCAATTTTCGCCTAATCTGTATAGATAGATGCAGGGTGGAAATTTAGTGAAAATTTGTATGTATACTACTCTGGTATTAACCGTCAACTATATGGATTTGACAAAATATTATGAAACGGAATGAGTAGGTTGAGTTTGATAGTTTTACTATCATCATTAAAAATTGTAAAGGTCAGAGTGTGTATCAAAGCCAATAGAGGAGAGATGCAGGTGGTATATGTAATAGTCAAATGCACAGGTCTAACAGCATCAACTGCGTCACATGATCGATCGATCAATCATCTTCATAGATATTTCAGATTCAGTGTCCACTGTCAATGGCTAATAACAGTGGGGAAACTGAAAAGAATATTACTACTACCACTCACGCTGTGGCCTCTGCACCTCAATCATCGCCATTTACTCTAGGCGGTGCTAAACAATTCCATCGCCCATCCACCGGAAGACCTCCACGCCACGCCCTTCTCTAACCCTCCTCCCTTATATAAACCATCCAAACCAGTAACCTGCAAGCTCCCAAACAGTGACTCGGTACACCGTCTCTCTTCTTCCCGTTCGTGTTCGCCCTCCCACACCACACCACCACGCCCACCACCTTTTAAAAGCCCCACCACATCCTGCGCTGCACGCGAAGCGGCTCATCTCAAGCTCATCAGCTCGCGGTGGAAGAGGAAGAGGAGAGAGAGCAGAAGCGCGGCGATGGCGTGCATCAACATGTACAACCCGGACGGCGCGGCGGGGTTCGGCGGCGGGCCGCAGCCACCGGCGGCGCCGCTGGGACCGCGCATCTCCTTCTCCAGCGACTTCGCCGTCGAGCCGCCGCCGCCGGTGCAGAACAGGGCGATGAGCCTGCGGTGCCAGGAGGAGGATCTCAACTTCGAGTTCTCGGTGGGGAGCCACCCCATGATGGCCGCCGACCAGCTCTTCTCCAAGGGCAGGATCCTTCCCCTCAAGGACAACGGCGCCTGCTTCGCCGGCCGGCCACCCACCACGCTCCGCGACGAGCTCCGCGGCGGCGGTGACGACGACGAGAGGGCCTCCGCCGCCAGCAAGGGATCTACTAGCAGCCGGTGGAAGGAGATGCTCGGCCTCCGGAAGGCGCTCTGCGTCGGTGGCGGCATTGGCGGCGGCGCGGCCAAGAAGGGTAGCAGCAGCGACAAGGGCGTCGTCGCCGATGCCGACATGGTCGTCGTCACCGACATGGCCGCGTCCAATCAGGTTGGGGATCGGTCTGCATGCGTCCGTAGTTGTTTGAGCTTAATTTTGGTCGACACCTTGTCTCATCACAGATTTGTTTTTGCTTCACGCAGCAGCAGGAGCTATGATGAGGTGACCGACGGGGGGGAGACGAGACAGGGCATGGGGCAAAAGCCACGCGCTCCACATGGAAGCTTTTGTACTCCCTCCTGTCCTGACTGATGCTGTTGATGATCAACCTCTTATATTGTGCTTGTCACCGTCCATGGGCTTAGGTTTTGTAGATTGTTGTGAGTTTGCTTGTGTGCTAGATGGCTCGTTGAAAAGAGCAAAAAAAAATTGTGTATTTTTTCTTGCATAAGTGCTCTGATCTCTCTAGCAAGCTGTCCACTCACTCGATCCATGGTCAGTCTTTGCTTCTTCTTTTTTCTTTTTTTCACTTGCTCTTGGCTTTCTCCACCCTGTACAAAGTGTCTGTGTAGATGGGAAATTTATGGTGCAATGATTAGATTTGCCAGGTGGCCAGATCTGTGAAGTGAGGAGGGCTGTAGTTACCAGTGATGGAGCCTTTCTGGCCGCCCTGTGGGGATCAACAGTGCTCTCCTTTGTCTCGTTGCTCCGCTGGACGAGCATATAAAGAGGGACAAGAGCCTCAGAGCGAGCATGTGTGGGGGCGACAGCGAGAGCTAGTGGTGGAAGGAAGGCTTCCCCGCCCCTGGCCTGGCCTGCATAATGATCATTTTTGTTTTGTTCTTGGCAGAATGATCTCTTTTTCAAATTGAAAAATCTAGTGGACTTGTCGACTTGAAGTGATCGGTCTTCCATCTGGGCTCCCGACAATGTCCTCTGCAGCCTGTCATGGATGCACAGCTGCCTCTATGCTTGCAATGCTCTCAGATCCATCGAATCCTAGCGGCCAATTAAGTAAAATAACTCCATAGCTACTCCATTCATTTTAGATTTTTTTTGGACGAAATAAACTTCATTGTATATAAAAGAAGAACAAAACTAGAGGCTAAATTTGGCCGCGGCACTATTGTATTGGTGCGAGCGTGCAATGGTGATGTTCACCTTTCCCATCTTTACAGGCAAATAGGACTGTCAACAAATGCCTGATGTCCCTTTAGCGGATTTCATGGCTCCTTGTCTCCATTATCGGCCGCCTCGGATGGTACGGGCGTCTGGATTAGTGGATTTGTAGCAGGATATATAAGCACGTCACCACAAGATCTACAAAAAAATGATATGATAGATATATATAGATAAGAGTGAAGTGCACGAGCGGTCCCTAAACTTGTATGAGTGTGTCATCTAGGTCTCCGAACTCTCAAAATGCATTTTTGGGTCCCTAAACTTGTATGATTGTGTCATTTAGGTCCTCCTGTAACATCTTTTTAGACCCCTAAACTTCTATGGGTGTGTCATCTAGGTCCATAAAGTTGTGTAGTATGTCATATACGTCCAAACGGTTTCCAAACCTGTTTTGTGTGATGATGTGGCATGCCAATATACGTATTGTCACTAAAAGAAATAAAAACAAAAAATAATTGTGAGACTCATATGTTAGGCACATGGACAGGGACAAAATTAAAAAAGATAAATTCAATTCTCCCTCTTTCTTCTAAGCTTCACCCTGCTGTGGTGGCCTAGCCTGCTACCGACGGAGAGGGTGGCAGCACGTCTGCGGAGGGGGAGGTGGGTTGAGGGAGGATTAAAGGGTGGTAACAAAAATTTGGTTAATATGACTGATATATCTGTCTCATATTTATTTTTTATTTCTGTTGGTGACCGTAAGTACACGTAGATGTCATGTGACATGCCACGTCATCACACAAAATGAGTTTGGAGACCGTTTGGATATATTTGATACACTACACAAGTTTAGGGACCTAGATGACACACTCATACTAGTTTAGGGACCCGATAAGGTGTTACGAGAGTTCGGGGACCTAGATGACATACCTATACAAGTTTAGGGACCTAAAAATACGTTTTGAGAGTTCGGGGACCTATATGACACACCCACACAAGTTTAGGGATCACCAGTGCACTTTACTCTATAATAACTCAAGGCCACTTTGCGTACAGTTAGGATAGGCCTTAGATTCAGAGGAGCTGCATAAAGAAAAGCTTAGTGTGCGTTAGTGGGCTAGTGGAGTGTAATGCAGACAAGCTGAACAAAAAGGAGCTTGCAAGGCATGGTTTTACTACGACTACTCCTATCTTGTCTGCCTGGCATGCATAGCAACCAAGCAGCAAACGAGCTGTGTTGTGTGATGACTCAACGGGAATAATAATGCCCCTGCCTGTGATGGCATTGGCAAGGTAAGGGATGTAGTAGGGCACAAGAGCTTAAATGAACCCATAACGAGCCACGGAGGATGTGTCGCGTCAACAGCTAGCTAGCTATCGCACGCACCCAAGAGCGTGCTACAATGCAGTGTCGTCATGGAGCAGCAACGATCCGTGACGACGGGGCGAGGACAATGATAACGGCTGGAACGATGAGATTAGATTGATTGGTGCATGCATGGGTGAGGAGCGAGATAGTCTGGTTATTAGGCACGGGTGTTAGGGCGAAGGCAATAATGCACTCCCCTTGCCTGTGGAAGCCGGACTAGGAAACTGTTGGCATGGCAGAATCACGTGGAAGCGTACACCCTATCGCCAAATCTTGCGGGAACTCTTCGCACCGGAGATCTTGGCATCATGCACCCCTGTCGTCTGAAGTGTGCAGGAGGCCCAGGGTCGTGGTAACATAGTAGTTCAACTAGTGTTACTGCTGTCTGATGACTGATCGAGCCGAAATAAAAAGGACTTGCTGGAAATTGGAACCGATCGCGAAGAGAAATTGGCGAGGGAGCAGAATATATACTTGTTGCACGCGCCACGGGCTCACTTTTGTTTCAAGATGCAATCAGCTCTTTCGCATTATACACTCCATATCATTGACAATAGCCAAGCGGGTAGTAGCCGCAGATCGAGTTAGCTAAGGGCTTGTTCGGTTCCATCGGATTTAATTTGGACCGAGAATGAAAATATAACAAGAAATTTATTATAGGTACAATAAGAGACCGGGATTCATTCCGGGTCAAGAGCTAATTTACACAAGATAGTGACACCAAAAGACAAGGAATCAATCCACTAGTCAAGAGGTGGGGAATCATTCCGGGTCTCTTGAACGTATCCATCACGAATAAATTAGTTTATGACCCGGAATAAATCTCGGTCTCTAGATGTACCTATTATAAATTTCTTGTTATACTCCCTCCGTTCTTAAATATATGACACCATTGACTTTTTTCTTCAACTTTGACCAATGATATTTTATTAGTTACTTTGTTAAATAGCATAAAATGGGTACCACTACATCTATTATTGATAATACTTTGGATTTAACTAGTAGACTTATCTAATTGCATAAATATTTGTAGAAAAGACGAATAGTCAAACGAAGAAAAAAAGTCAATGGTGTCATATATTCAAGAACGGAGGTAGTATTTATCATTCCGGGCCCGGATCGAATCCGATGGAACCGAACAAGCCCTAAAGAGCCCAAAGCTCGCCGTCGTCCTCCGCTCCGCGCGTCGCGCGTCGTCGGTCTCCCTGTGGACATTGACCGGTGGCGGGGCACACAGGGGTGTCCTCGCACACCGGTCGGTCTTATCGGCGACGCAACGCGACGCCGTGACACAATCACACATGGGCGGGGCACATGATCGATGCTGGCGGGCTCCTTGTCCCGGCGAGGCCGTTGGCCCGTCCGCCCGGTCCGGTCGACCTAACACGCCAATCCGGCCGCGAGCAATCAGCAGTTCCCGTCGCGTGCCGTAGCGTAGAGCACTAGCGTTTGCTACAGCTGGGGGAAGTGGGCAAGAGGACCAGCGAGAGCGAGCGCGCTCCGGCCGATCGCGGCCGCACGAGGCGAGCGAGATAGGCCACCGGCAGAGAGGCGAGTACGCGGCCCGCCTCGGGCGAGCCACGCGCACGCCTCCAGTCCACCGCCACCGGGCACCGGCCATGCGTGTGCAAGCGCGGCGCCCGAGCACGCATCATCGTGTCGTGACAATGCAACCGACGCGGATCACAGGGCCGAGCGCACGGCAGCCGAAAAGCGCCGCACGAACGCGCCGGCATGCCGCGGCGGGCGGTGTTGCGGGGTGGCGTGTGACGCGAGGCGGGCGGGACGCGCGATCGATCCGTCGCGGGCTGGGTGTGGGGCGGAGAGGTCGACTCGAGCGCACGCACTCCAGCCGACGACTCACCCCGACGAAAGCGCAAGCCGAGGCACGGATTTGGGCCACCGGGCCGCTCGGAGAAGCAAAAGGCCGCCTGCGTCGCGGCTTGCGCTTATTGTTGGGTCGACAGCCATAACGCTGGGCTTGCTCCAATGGGCCTTAAGTCAAACCCACGCGCCGTTCCGTAAGTTTTTTTTTTGAAAAAAATAGAACAAAAACATAACGATGTTTGACTTAGGATAAAATTCTGGGACGGAACGGAGATAATAGATGAGGTGGGGAAGCAAGTCAACTGTAAATAAACTTTCGATCTCGATGAAATATTGAGTCGAATCTCGTTGGTTGTTGAATTAGTTAGTAGGAAAAATATCGAACCACATGCCGGGTAGGGCCGAGAGTGCAATCTGGATAAGTGGATAAGGTGTGACGTGGAAGCCATCCATAGATTTCTGACTTCTTAAAAATGTCGAACTAACCTATCTACAAAGATACCCTTGAAGAAACAAAAAATTACAATCCAGTTCTTGTAAAATCCTCCGGACCGTCCTCGTCACCAGCGATCGGAGCTACATGAAGCTTGAAGCCGGTCTCCTCCTCGACGATGGAACTTCACAAATTTTGATTGCCTCCAAGAGCAGCACATTGAAAGCAATGACATGCTCGCTGTAATCGATTGATGCCCTAGGCGCCTAGCAGGAAATGACCAACGGTCATGACATCACCGGGAATCAAGAAATTGGCGCCTCAAGAACAACTAGCAACCTCGATACTCCGAACGACGATACAACCCAGACGGGAACAAAATAAAACCACCAAAACAGGTGGTAGACAAAATCCAACCCAATTTCTCAGCGAGATGGCAAAGATACCTCCCAATATTTTCACTGGAAAGGCTAACACCGGCAGAAACAAGGACGGGGGAGGAAGATCCGATGAGATTTGAGGCAAGCCCTGGGTACTCAGATCCGGCGAGTACACACCACCAATACTTTGTCGATGGTGCCATAACAAACACCAGCGAGGTGGAGAAGGAGTTGATCGAAGGCACATATATTCCGTCGATGCAGCGCACCTCCACCATGTGAACGCCAATGCCTGAACCTAAACTACCTATTCCAGTGGCAAAACTAGTACAAAGTCTAAGGGGGCTGAAACAATTGCCTCCAATCCCTTGCTTCAGCATTGATCCTAAAAATTGGGGGGGAGGGACTGGAGCCCCCCTAGTCCCCCTTTAGATCCGCCCCTAGCCTATACCACGACCACCTCAATCCCCAATTCCCCATTCCCCATCCTCTCCCACATTGCTGGTAGCCAGAGCGGAGGGGGACGAAGGAAATCGGTGCCAAAAACTCTTCGTTCTTTCCACCTTCTCTCACTTGTAGCAAACGAAGGAACGAGAAGGAAGAAGAAGTGGAAAACTTATTCAATTAAGTGTATAAAAATATTAAATGACGCCCGCCATGGGAGATTTATGGGTTGCAATGCTTGAGCTAGATGAGTATAATGGGCTTTAAGGTTACAAATTTTTTTTGTTAGAAATTAAAGTTACCACAAGCCATACAGGAGCCCCTTGGACCTTGGTGATGTGGCAAATCCGGTAGGTGGTTGTGGCTTATAGTAGGCGGTTAATAGTTGCTACAAGAAATCCATGAGTGATGTTGCAGCATATTTAATAAAAAAGAGATGGAAACTATATCCTAAGTATGATGTTTTTTACAAGGTTTTTTATATTATTACATAAAATATAATATCATGGGTTCACTCTCATATATTCGCAATAATTAATTGTTCTAGATACTGAAATATGATGCAATCCGCTATGGATAGTATTTTTTTTCTAATAGTTGAATATACTTTCTATAGAAAAATAAAAATATCTTATGTGATATTCTTAGATGCTGGAGTGTGATATTATGGATTGGATTAGCCTTGTGGACCTAAGATTTTGAACAAGGCTGCACCATTTTCCATATACAATTCGGTACAATAAACTCTCAATTGTACAAATTCAGTCAGCTACTCAGCCACAATTAACCCTGCCATAAATGCCCACATCGGATCCAAAGCCGTAGCCGATCATCCCGTGAGCAGATATATACGGGGATTTCGAACAAATACTACCCACTCCGTAATTACAAACAAATCCAACCCGTTCCCGTGCGTACTACTCAAGTTGCAAAGCCAATGAATGCGCCAAAACAACAGAAACAAAATATGCGACACGGCACGTACGTGCATGAAGTACCCTTTGATACTCTGCTGCAAGAACAAGTGGTTGGCTCGCACACATCGCAGCTATCATAGCTGCTGCCGCATCGTCCTTTGCCTGTACTACTTTGCCCACCGGCTCTGCGTTATTGATTGGTCGATCTGCCTGTCGCCTTGCCTGAACCGATGGAATCATGGAGGACAGCGATGATGGTTAGTTGCTACTCCACCGGAATTTGCAGACATCACACTTAAACACACAGGATCCGTACTCGTTGCACCAGCAGATCATGGCGATCCATCGAATTGATTGCCAGCATTTGGGCGTTAACTGACTACATCTCCTGTAAACTCTGCCATTCCCTGATTCATTTTCTTATTAACCACTGTCACAGACAGACAGCAAGCTTCCCTTTTCGAATTTATGCCTGGTATCAGGTTCTGTCTCATGTGGACTCGATCAGCATACAGCGTCGTTTAAAAAAAGTTCTTCTGGATTTTTTTTTTGAACAAAAATGTTCTTCTAGATGGGAGACGCTGATCTTTGCAGACCTGACTGCTGGCAGAGACAGGGCCAGCAAGTGTAACCCTGCCAGTCAGTGCCACTACCGGACCCCAATTCCCCAAAGCTAGGACCCAACCAAAAGGGAGTACAAAAACCACAGTTTCAGTGCCACCACTCGATGGGTTTTGCGGAATGTCTCACCGGCCTGGGGATCCTCGCCTTCCTCGGCGCATACTCCAAGTTCGGCCACGCTTCGCCAAAGCGTCGTTCTTGGCTGTTTGCCCCCGGATTATCTTACGCTTCTCGGTGTTTCTCTTCTCCAACACCTGCTGAATACCTACTGATGCTGCTGCTCCCTGGTTTGAGATGGGGGATCGATGCGCTTGCCGCCCGGCTTCCCAAGATCTCCCCCACCATCCACGGATCTCGGCTCGCCGCTAAACCTACTTGTTTATTCGCCATCAATACGCTAGAACGTGATGTGCTCTCAACTGCTAGTAGCTCTCATGGCGCCCATCTCCCATACGCCCCCCAATCATCAACCAGCCTCTTTCTTCCACGTCTTCATTTATACTCATCTTTCATTTTGTTTTTAGTGTAATGTTCTTGGCTGGCCAGAAAACTCTGCACAATATTTCTTTTTCTGACGATTCTTTTTACAGGTGCCAAACACACACACATTTTCTGATGCTGAATATATTTAGTTCCGATGACGATATAGCGGGGTGAATTTTTCCATATTGGGCTAGACCTGAGACTAGCAACCGGTGGCCTGAACACGGTGAGCCCATGGGCAGCAAGGTAAAGAGAGCCACGAGGAACAGTGGTCCAGCATATAAAAAAAGCCTCTCTCCCTTTCAGTGCAAAGCCAGCAAGCGGCAGTGGGCGACCCTGGCGCCGAATCACCGTGCCTGCTTCTTCTTCTCTGGCTGGCCTGGCCTTCCTAGTTTTCACCAACCTACTGAGCAGCCCAGATCCCGATGGCAGTAACATTCCTTGCTCCCTCCTCCCCCTCCCCACCCCACTTGCCACCCTGCCCATGTGCTCACAGATCCAAATCCACCTCACCTCATCTGTGCATCTCTCTCATCTCCCAGTAACATGTGCGCTGACACTTGTTTAATCACGGCAGTCGCCACGCTAATTATGGTTTACTGCTTACTTTAATCGGGCTTTACCGGTTAATCACCCCTTTTTAACTGGGCTGCTGCTGATGATGGCAGGCAGAGATGACTCGCTTGCACTTACTACGTACTGGCGCGCGACGCGATCTGCCTCTGCGAGAGCGAGAGGCCGGGGCGCCGTGGAGCCCCACCTCGTCGTAACCTTCTTTCCACGGCACGCCATAGAAGTCTCCGCTGCAGTTTGCCTGTCCTGGGACACAGATGCATGGACGGATTATGCTGCGTACTACCTCGTCGTGTCAGATGCAGTAGTTGATGGGATAAAATTAATCTCGCCGAGATCGTTCGTGTGCGCTGTACGTTAGCTAGCTTCTGCTGCATCTCATGACCAAGCTATACGGGGTATCTAGCGAGGTAAAAATTAACTCTGAAGATTTCTTGCGAATTTGCAGGTTGACTTATGGATATTGACATAGAGACATGGTAAAATTTTGTCACCTTGAAATACGGTGAGGTTGATACGAAACGAGGTACTCAGATAGATGGCGTGATGGGGAAGGATCGATAAGAGGTTCAGGACCAGCAACAAAGGGGAAAGAGGAATATCATCCAAACGGATATGGTTAACTCAGATGATCAGATTTGCAAGGCAGCCAGCTGCTGTACAGTAAATTAAATTCTATCCAAAATACAGGGAGAGCAATTACAGTAAGCGGATGATCTATAGGGGTCAAGATAACCTCTCTGAGTAAATAGTAAATACTACTGCGACTCTACAAGGCTACTCCATGAGACCATGAAAAAGCAAGGCATGAACGAAAAACAGTTGAATGGTGGTTAGGCTATGCTGCTGCTTCTTCTTCTTCTTTGGTTTCTCCTTTTCCGTTATTTTTTTGGGGCATCTTTTTTCTCCTCTCTTTCTAGCTTCCGATCCCTTTGGTGCTGCACGCTCGCTTCAGATGCTGACCACCTGGGTCCACTCGAACCGGCCGCCGGCGAGGGGCACGCCGCGGACGACGTCGAAGTTGTACCTGCCCAAGGAGAAAGAACGCAGGCACGAATCGAACGTCAGATCGTAGCACGCCGGCCGCGGCAAGTCGCGGCACACGCGACGAAGAAGACGAGAGGAGAAATTTGCCCGCGGTAACCCAGTAACTTTACGCTGCATGCTACTAGCACGCGGTAATTTTCTGGGCGCTGGAAGCTTGACGCGAGGACAACTTACTTGGCAGCGAAGCGCTCGGCCTCCGCCTTCTCGGCCGCCGCGAAGAACTCCCTGATCTCGTCCGCCGGTGGCATGATCAGCTGGGCAGCCGACGTTGTCGCCGGCGACGACCGGTCGTTCTTCTGGCCCGCCAGATCCGACCCCAGATCGCTGACCTCGCCGTGCGCCTTGCTCGATGGCGTCGTCTCCCTCCTGAATTTTCAAAAACCACGAGCACAGCGACGTCAGGAGCACGCCGGAAAGGCATAATTCAACAGGATTGGGGAGAAATAAGGAGAATTCTCCAACCTCTCGCGGTCCGGGCCGCTCCCCGAGTTGGACGCCGAGACTTCCAGGATGTGATCCCCACCTGCCTGTAGAGCCCCAAAACCAAAGCAAACAACGGAATTCAGTAACAGGAGGCAGTGGAGATCTCAAACCATTTTTGAATTCGAATTCTAGGGTTTCCGTATCTGACCTCAGCGGCGTCGGAGCGGCAGGCAAGGCTCCTTTCTTGAGCCCCCGCGTCCACCGACGAGGCCGTGCTGGAGCAACGCGAGAGCCCGGGCGCAATCGCCGCGACCTGGCCGGCGGCACCAGCAGTCGCCGCCGTCCCCGGAGCCCTCGGCGCCGGAGGCTGCTGAGGCGGCGCCATGAACAGCGTGCGGCTCCGCAGCTTGATGTAGCAGCCTCCGCCTTCACCACCAGCAGCAGGCTCCTCCGCCGCCACATTCGGCGGCGTCAGCGCCGCAGGCTTCTTCCTCCTCGGGGCGGCGGCGACCTTCGCGACACCTCCTCCTGCCGCCGCCGGCGCCGCCGCGGTCCGCGACCTCGTCCGGACGCCGACGACCTGCGTGACCTCGACGCCGGCGACCTCCTCGCCCGCGGCCCCCCTGCACTTCCGCATGTACTTCCCCATCTGACGCACGCCGCCGCCCTCGCTCGCTTCGCTTGGCCGCTTCCTCTCTTTTTTTCCTCTCCCTCACGCCTGCGCGGCGCTGCCTGCGGCTGCCGCTTCCGCTTTGGATTCTCTCGACACCTCCCGTCGGGCGCTTGCGTGCGCGTACAAATATAAGATGCCACGGCCGCGGGGATGGGATCCCGATCCGACGGTCAGGATCGCTTCCACCTGACGGCGCCGTTAGCCGGATCTGGCCGTTGGGCGACGGACCGGGTGCGTCGCGCGGTGCCGGTCGCGTGCGGCCGGCCCCACCCGCCGCGGCCGGTACGTTACCCAGGCGCCCGCGAGGGCAACGGGGTGCAGCCGGTGGGAACGCCGTGGTAGCCGCGGACGGGACGGTAACGGAAGGAAGCTTCGGCGCCTGGCACGCGGATTTACCAGATCAGATAGGCCCTAGCCCGGCCTGCGGCCGACACGTGTGCCGCGGCGGATCCGACGGTTGGCGGCGTGCCGTTGGGGCTCGGTGGAGGGGCTTTCAAATTCGAAATCCTAACGGCGAGACGATGAACGGGGCATCGTTTAATCAGCCGCGTCGTACTGTACAGCCTAAAGAGAGGGACGTTGCGAAACTCCCGTTACAGGCTTTGTGTTCCCGTTGATAAGAACGTTACGGGCTCCTTGTTTGGAGGAGTAAAACATTTGGAACGCAAAGGGGAGAAAACCCGTAACGGGCTCTGGTGTGGTGCAGCCTTTACCTGAAGCACGAAAGAAACTTGGGCTAGGTGGGCACGGTTCTGGTCTGGAGCAGACGGAGCAGTGCCAATTGCCACAGCAGTAGAGTGAAAAAAGCGTGTTGTTTGTTTGGCATGGCACAGCAGCAGGATTGGAGCAGGACGGGCCCGGTCCAGCGAACAGTGCAGGGGGGAAGGCTGCTGCATGTTCAGGTTCTATCCGCCTGCGCCTGACGAGAAACCTGTCGGCCGGAGGAGCTCTGCTGCTGCAACCGCCCGCCGTACGCCCCTTAAGAATTGGGGATTGGAACGGTGTTACGAGTTGATGATGTTTACTACACCGACCGAAACACTCAGGTAAGCTTTGAAGCTTTGCATGGCCGGCCCCAGATCGATGCACGCAGCTTGCCAACGAACTTGGGCACGCAGCGGCAACGGCAGCAGGCTGTAAACGGCAAGTTGGCAGTGGCAGAGCGTGGCATAATTGTCAAACAGAGCGGCCGACTCGGGCGCTGCTGATGCCCACCGGCCACCCGTACAGATCCACGCAGGACGCGGCCATGTCGCTGTACCCGGCCGTGCTCCTCGTAGACTCGTAGCCCCAGCCTGACCCCGCAGCATCGGCCGGATCCATCGCAGCAGCATCAACCAGTCTCGGCACAACAGCAGCAGGAACGATGCGCGCGCGCGGACGGGAGCGCGCAGGGGTAGTTGCTGCTGCCTGCGCATCTCGCGCCGAGGAGGACGCGGGGTCCCGCCGGACCGAGCCGGGGGGCCGGGCAGGGACTGCAACGAACGAAGAAGCTAGGCACACATGACGCTGTGCGCGACGGATGGGCGTGCACGTGTGTCATCATGTCCCGGGCGCGCTAGCTGGGCTCGCTCTTGGGGCGAGGCATGATGGCTTCTTTGGGGTTGGACGCGTTGGGTTGTAGTACTCTTGTGATCTTGGGCGATCGACCACAGCAGCCTGATCTCGTTGTTTTCCACGGATTCGCGCTGCGATGCACCGTCCGTCCGTATATTTTGGCCGGGCTCTGTGGTCCAAATATATGGGTGGCATCTCAGTGACAATTCGTCAATTCTACTACCATTCCAAACTTTTTTTACTGTGTGTCGGTTGCCGCATAGCTAGGTCCAAAACCTCTTTTTTACAAAACCAGACGGCGTATACGTTTGTCGTAGGGGAAAGTAAAAATCATCATACAAGAAAAAAAACGCCATTCGTTGACCACACATGCATGAATATATTCGCAAGGCGAGAGTTCTGTTTTTTTAGGATTAACGCTTGAGTTGACCGGTATACCAATGGGCGACAATGACAGTACCTGACTTTACCTGCTGATCTTGTACGTTTTTCTACGCCCTCCAAGGTGGATGAGAAAAGAATGTTGTATGCTCCAACCTCTGGTGCAGTGTAGCCTTGGATTCTCTCCCTTCGTTGTTGTTCTTATAAGATGGTATTTCGTCGTTTTCCCTTGGAGTCCAAATGGATCCGATGCCCTTTTACCACGTTACAAACAGACATCTCATCATAAGATACAGTAGTAGCCGACGCATACAGACTGGGATTCGTTCAGATAAAAAAAAAGCAAAGGCAGATTCAGACTAGGTAATAATCTGAAGAAAATAGGGTTAATTGGATTCGTGCCATTGCAATTTTGCGAGACCTAAAAAATACCATTACAACTCAACTATATGTCATTATAATTCCATAGAAGTGTGAATCATGCCATTTTATACGTCCCCGATGCCCTCAGGCCCACTGCAGAGCAGTATGCGCATTGTCTTTTCGGTATTTCCCTTTCTGCTCTTGTGCTCCCCCGGCTGCTGCTATCTCAGCGGGCCCCATAAGGCATCAGGATGGCCGTGCCGGAGGTGGAGGGCCCTCCGGCGGAGGCGTCGGCGACGGCGAGAAGCAGATGTCGAGCGTCAGCACTCAGCAGCAGCATCTCTGCCTCCGCCTCCATCGCCGCCATGTAGCCTAGCATCACCCACTCCAACGCCATGGATGCCGGATCGAACCTTCTGGTTTCGATCTAGGTGCAGGAGGGGAGGGGAGAGGGATTTGAATCACTATGGCGGCTTCTCCGTGCGGCGCCGCTGCCTCCATGGCGCCAGAGCCCTTGGGCGGCGGCAGACTGCAGCCACGCAATCCTATGCTCGGAGCGCGGTGCCCCGCAGTTGCACGACATCGACGGGATGACCAACGAGCCCCCGAGCTGCATGTCGCCCTACTGCTGCCGGTGAAGGTCTGAACGGCGGCACCCTCCATAAATCAGGTGGAGCACACGCAAGCTGCTGCTGACCTGCTGTGCCTTGGCATGGGCGAGAGGACAGGGAGCCAGAGAGCACGGAGTCACTTGTGCGTGAGACACAGGAAGGAGAAAGAAGGCAGGCAAGCACAGGGGCATTACAGCATGCATATTTGGTCTGCAGGTGGGCCTCAGGGCATCATAGACGTATAAAATGGCATAGTTCAGACTTACACCAAATTATAATGGCACAGTTACAAATAGGTGAATTATAATGGTATTCTTCCGAACTTGCAAAGTTGCAATGGCATGAATTCAATTAACCCAAGAAAATAAGGAGCAAAAGGAAGATCTGATCACATGCATGGCTTCGATCTGACCAATCGAAGTTTAATTTTGTGCCATCTTCTGAAGTAACATGTGGCTCACTATACGCGACAGATGGTTCGATCTAAATTACACTTAAACTATCAGGTAACGTTATCCTCTTCCTCTTATGGATGAACTTCTCCCACCAGGATAGGTAAATTATCCTCTGATTGATGAACTTCTTCCGCCAGGAAAAAAAGTAGATGAATTTCTCCGGTAACTGAGAAGATTAGATTAGTTTTTTTTTTAACAATTACACACATTTACATGGACGTATGAATGTCCATCCCTACAAATGCATGCACACAACCTTACTTGACACTGAACCGATATATGTTGAGATTGTCAAATTTACCACTGGTACCTCATTATCGACAACATGTCACTTGTCACCTAACACTGAAAAATAACACCCTTAAATATGAAAGAATAGCATTGTTGGGTTATAAACTATAAAGTAAATCAAGAATACGAGCGCTGTGCTGAATCAAAGAATCGGAACCTAGATGGATAGGTTTCACCACTAGAAAGTAGAAATCTTACTAGCCTAGCTACACTCAGTTAATCTACCTGACAGCTGGAAGCAACAGGAAATAATGATAGTTTTCAGAAATGGCTAGTTATCTTTATGCAGAGTTGTTAATTAACCAAACATGCCCATGGAACGAAATGGGGAAAGATCAGTCGATTAAAATGGGCATGCACCTTGAGTATATGAGGGGGAAACAGGCAAACAATGCGCATGCACATTGGAAAGGAAAAAACAAAGCAAATGTGCATGCTTTTTTAACCCTTAGAAAGGGAAAAACAATTAAATACAGACGCACCTAGAAAAAAAAACTCAACTAAACTAACTAGTAACTACCAGTGGAGTCAGTTTGTTAGCCCATGGAACATGCAAGGTACTAGATGGTAGTACTATCCATTTTCCAAATGACAGCAACACATGACGTCCAAGAAATATACCAGACGTGCAAAGCATATACCGGATCCTGGACCCAGGAATCTCACAACACTACTGCTACAAGCAAGGCGCATTGACTAAGTATATTTTAGCGGTCAAGCGGTGTCATCCCAAACAATGCAGTGTCAATTAGTAGTAGGATCAAAAATAAAATCCCTCAAGTTGAATCTTTTTGGCAGTAATTCCTATAGCTGACAAAAATTACACCGGTGACAGGAAACAGCAGCAGGGGTACAAGATCAGAAGAGCTGAGCAGATGTTACAGAACTGCAGAGAAGGCCGTGTTTAGTTCCCATAAGTACCTTTTACTTCATATTCATCCCCCTCACAGAACACGCATCCCTAAAAATTCCTTTTTCTCCTTTCCTATTCATCCCCCTCACATAACACGCATCCCAGAAAAAAAAGTATTTTTTCTCCACCACAACTAAACACGGCCAAACATCAATGAACTCTTTTGGCCTGAACACTGTCAGCAAGAACCTTCTGTTTTGGCCCTTGGCATCTCTCCCCTCCCCTGCGCTGCGCTAGACGGTCCCGGCGCTCTGTTACTGCGCAGTCGCCGCAGCAGCCTTGCCCATGGGACAAGGGGCCGGTGCAACGGGATGCAACGGCCGCGCGTGGTCAGGCGTCTGGGAAGGACAGTGGCGGAACAGTGAATCGATCGGCATGGGCTCGTGAAAGCGGAGGGTCCTGGCAGTTATCCCGGCGGTTTGTTCTTTTCCTATCCGTCCCCCATGCCGTGTCGCTCGTACTGCGTCCTCCCATTGACAAACGGGTGCTTGCCATTTTCCGAAGGAATCCGATGCGATGCTCTCTCTCGATGCATGGCAAGTCTCGCTAGCTGCTAGGAAGCAGTTGGAGTAGAATCATCTGCTTCGCTGTCCATGCTTGGCTTCGCTGCAATCTTCTTGGACTGAATATACCGATGCAAGTTGAGCTTGTAGGTTTGCTCTCATGGCGTCGGATTAGGCTATCTTATCACGAAACGGGTGGCTCACAGTAACTGCTCGTGCCATTTGCCCATTTCAGATCATGAAAAAAAAAAAGATCTGGGGGTCACGCTCTCGCTTCGCTTGCTTGGAGGCGACGTCGGCAGCGGGGGTGGACCAGACGAGGAGACGGCGGTCACTCAGGGACACTTGCATGCGCAGGTGAAGGAATCTAGCAGCGGCGCGTGCTGCGGCCCGGTGGCCGTGGGAATCAACGGCATCCTTTCCAAGAGGTACTTGCCGCGCCGCTGTTGCGTTGCTTTCTGCTGCCGATCCATTCTTCCCTGCTGGTGGTCTCACTCACCAGGCAGTATATGCTCCCATAGTGATCCCATCCCATCTCCTCTCCTCTCAAGATTCCGTTAGCCTTCAACCTCTGCTACTCGGAGCGATCCAAATTACTGGGTCCAGATCAACTGCAGAGGCTCCAACAAACAAAACAGTGAAACAGGGGAGACGACAGCCCAGGTCCAAGCACGCGTGCGTGGAAGCTGTCAGTTACAGTTACAGCACCTGGTAACGCCGGTAGTAGTTGTTAGTTACCGGGACCAGTACTTCGAGCGACGGGTACGTACGTGCTCCCACCGTCGTCCGACGCCACCGCCATGAATTTGCGCGTGGGACGGAACGGAAGGCGTGCATGATAGGGGGTGGGTGAGCGACGAAATATATTCCCTCCTTTTTGGCCCCGGTGATAGGAAAAGCGATACTACATGTGTCCAAAATAAAGATGAGGGGATAAAAGCAATCTCCTTTTCACGATTAGCGTACATCTGTTACAGTAATAATCGGCTTTGGCTACCAAGTTCCCATGTTCAAATCGTAACGGTATGAATCTAAGTACACACAAGAAAAAAGACAGCGTGGTAAAGGGAATCCCAGTGGAAGTACCCGGTAACAGCCGAGTTTACAAGGCAAGAAAAAGCACACCTGTTCGCTTCTCCTGCAGAGGTCCTGTGGCAGTTCTTCTGATTGGCCACTGCGTGTGCTTTTTCTCGTGCTCCGATTTTTTCTCTCCTATTGACGCCGAGGTTTGCACACTGCAACACCCGATGCTCAGTTGAAAAAATCCAGCACCGATGACTCTTCTTACCCCGGTGCTAAATCCATAAAATATTGGTTCTCTCGACTGGGCGTTTGCTGGGTCGCTAGTGTTCACACGTCGCCTCAGCTTGCGGGAAGGACATGCAAAATTCTAGCTCATTTTAAAATTCCTAATAAGCCTCGGCTGAACGATGCTCATCGTTGTGGCTAAAATGTGAAATGAAGCATTGGTGATGATTCGACGGTTCTTGGCATCCGTCACGCTAGTACACTGACTCCTTTTTTTAGAGACAGTAAAGCAGGAGCTGTTGACGAAGAAGAAGAATTGAAAAAGCTAAAGAATCCGGCCCACAACTCGTAAAAAAACGAATCCGGCCCACAAAGGCCCGTCAAGGAAATGCTCGAATGTGTTAAAAGCCCAAAATATGGAGCCCACTTGACTTAGTTGACTATTCGCGCCTTTCCCAAAACCGCCGACGCCGAGGAACCACTTACCACCTCCCCTCCCTCCCGGAGCCGCCGCCACTTCGCCGCCGCTGTCACTTCTGCCGCCATGGGCAGCTCCGTTGGTGACGGCGCGAAGCTACAGCCATCAAGGGAAGGGGGTCGCCTCTGCGTGCGGTGCGGCGAGAGGAAGGCCGCGCTGAAGCGGCCCAAAACCCTAGAGCAGGTGCGCCTCGCCCTCGCCACGCTTCCGTTTCAATTTGTTGCGATGTTTTAGGAAATTTCTTGAGCTGGGGTAGCCAACGACTTAACTGCGAGAATTTTAGGTCGGACCACAGGATTTTGCTGTAATTTTGCTAAGAATTTTGTTTATTTCTATGAGGTTTTACACAACTTGTGTGGTTCTATGGTTCGAAAAAAAAAAACTTGTGTGGTTCCTGTATATTTGTGTTTCTTTGAACTTTTACATTCTATCCTTATGTTGAGCTCGGAATTCAGTGAATATTGAGCTTCTTTCATTTGATGTCCAGAAAAGAGTGTTTATATTTCTTCTTTTAGATATGTAGGGAATGCTTCTACGTCGTCTTTGAGGACGAAATCCATCAAACTATTGCCAATAATTCTTTGTTTAAAGCTGGCGAGCGTGTGGCAATCGGAGCTTCTGGTGGAAAAGGTATGTCCGGTCTTGTATGTGCCATCGGTTGGTGAATTAGTAGTCGCTGCTTTTTATGTCAATGTGTACACCTTACTTTCCTACATGAAAGCTTGAATGTATAGATCATACATATGCTTCATAATACTTGCCCTACACTTCTGTGGATTCGTGATGCTATGACATTCTCTTCAGAATTAATTGCATGGTCAATACAGAAGGTGATTGCCATCTTCTCTGGAGCCTTGTGTCCGCGTGCCATTGATCGATTCAGTTTTAGGTTTCATAGCAATCATTAGCATTATAAACTATTCATCAGTATTAGCATTGGGTTATTTGAGTTTTAGCTATATTGCACAAAAGAATTTTTTTATGTGTTTATAGTTACACAGCATACCACATGTTTCTTTCTTGTTTAAATATGCCTGGTCGTCCTGCAAATTCCCACATTTTTTTTAATTTCCGTTATGCAGATTCAACCGTGCTTGCATACGTGTTGTCAGAGTTAAACCGTCGCTACAACTATGGTCTTGATCTGTTCCTTTTATCTGTTGACGAAGGAATCACAGGATATAGAGACGATTCACTAGAAACTGTTAAAAGGAATGAAATACAGGTGTCCTCTCCACTATCCCAGTCAGTTTGTGTGGAACCTTCAATGTTATACTCTGTTCTATTCAGAAATTTAAGTAAGTAAGTTTAACCATTCCCTTGTTGCAGTATGGTCTGCCACTGAAGATTGTTTCCTATAAAGACCTCTATGGCTGGACAATGGATGATATTGTGAAAGCAATTGGTCTAAAAAACAATTGTACATTCTGTGGAGTTTTTCGACGTCAGGTAGCTCTTTTGTGCAGGACTTGTGCTGCATACTTCTTTCCTTATCTCTAACTAAATTCCAACTTCACTGATATTCTTTTCTTTGCAGGCGCTAGATCGAGGTGCTGCTCTGCTGAAGGCTGATAAGATCGTAACTGGGCATAATGCAGATGACATTGCGGAGACTGTCTTGCTGAACATTCTGCGTGGTGATATTGCAAGGTATGCTGGTTGTAGGATAAACAGTCTTCTTAGGTTTCCTTTTGATACATTTGGGTTGAATGTTGTGTTGCTCCATAATAGGTTAAGTAGATGTACTTTTATAACTACTGGTGAAGATGGGCCAATCCCAAGATGCAAGCCTTTCAAATACACGTATGAGAAGGATATTGTCATATATCCTTTCTATGAAATATATCGTATTTTCATTTGTTGCCATGTGGGCTTTATTCAAGTATATTTAAGTCCTTGACTATATGACACGTACGCATACTTCAAAAAGCTGGACTACTTCTCCACCGAATGTAATATCTGGTTCTTTTACTGTACAATTTCTTTTGATTTTCCAGTGGAAATAAGGCATTATTCTAATATCTGAATATGCTAGAATGGTAGATAAATAAATAAAAAATATAGATCTCAGTCATCGCTGTCTTCTCTAGCATCTATAGATTATACACTCTTGCTGTGTTTTTTACACTAATATCATACACTTATGCATAAGTTTTGCTCAACTTCATTTCTCAAAAATTGTTTCAGTATGCAGCAGAGATCTATTTTTTTTTTTGATCTGTGGTCCTGTGAGAATATCTTAATTTGGCTCTGTTGTGATCCAGGCATCTATTCACCAAATGCATACCGTGGTTTTGCTCGCGAATTCATTAAAGATTTAGAAAGGATGAGGTAAAGAAGGAATTTTCTCCCTATATTCGGTGGATATGTGCATGTTCGTGCAGTAGCCTTGGCTCAGTAGATAATCAATGTTGCAGGCCTAGAGCTATATTGGACATCATAAAATCTGGAGAAAATTTTAGAATCTCCACAACGACAAGGATGCCAGAGCAAGGAACGTGCGAGTGCTGTGGGTACATTTCTAGTCAGGTATTGTATGACATTACATCTGAATTCTTATTGTGCATTTGTGCTATGAAATATGAATAACTGAACACTTCGCGTTGGCCAAGACACTTCACAAGTCATTAGTATATTTGAGGAGCAGCTACACTGATGATTAATTTATTTGAAACAGATTACACAGCTTACACATGCATATAGTGGTTGAAGCCTCCTAGTTTAGAAATTAACCTATTCAAATTTCAAAACATGGGCAAGTTTCCTTTGTTTTTGAACTAAAGAAACTGAAATTTTGATGGACTTCTGTTGGAACAGACATTATGCAAAGCGTGTGTCTTGCTCGATGGACTGAATCGGGGCTTGCCGAAGCTAGGCATAGGAAGGACCAAAGTTGGTGCTGGATCTGGTGATGGTATGCAACACGCCAAACATTCCGAGAGGAATAGATCGAGCCTACAAGGGAAACATGGGAACTTGGACTTCTAGATCCCGATTGCAATTTTGCTCAAGAAGACAATAAAATTTTATGTAATGTGTTGTTTTTACTTGTCACTGATCATTGCTCTTCTTATTGTATGACTAGTCCTTTGACATGCTTAACGCTATATTTATGACCTGTTTGGCATGGCTTTGATACAAAAAAAAAAAAGCTCCTCGACTCCTAAGCTACGAGCTGAAGCTTAGATATTATAAGATTGTCCGGGAACAACATGTAGTTTTCGGTGAGAAGCTATGAGCCAAAGCTTATGAATGGAGTGCAAATGGAGTGGAAAGGATTCAATTTCCCAACCTCTTATTTTATATGGTAAATGTAGTGGAAAAGATCACTCGTGAAGGCCTCCACCACCAAAATTATGCAGATGTCCAGAAAGCACACATTATCATATAATTAGCAAAACTTTGAACATAAACCATTTTTTTTGTTAGCTACATCATTCAAAATTGCAAGACACAGTAGACTTTCAATACAACCATCTTCCTGCTACAATTTCATACAACTAGATTTGTTACATCTTGCAATTTGGACCACCTCTGTTAACTATTAACAGTACATGTGGAGTACAACAACAAAAAAAATGAAAAATAATCAGAATCCACAGGATCCCCAGCCGGCACACTAGAGACCCAACCGGCAGAGTGTGCTGCTCTTGATGAGGTTGAAATCAACCTGGAAAGAACATTACATTAATAAAAGCTCATAATAACATGACAAAATTACAGACAGAACGGTATAGAGAAATACCTTTGGTCCAAACAGGTCCCTGATGTTGTCGATTCCATATAGAATCATTGTGGGCCTGAATAAAGAAAGTGAATCCAGTAAGTACAGTTTTTTTTGGTAAATAGTAAGATATTCTAATCTCAAAACTTGACAGACAGCTATCTTTGTTTGTGCGTCCGAACTATCCAAATTGAATGAACATAAAACTCTGAAAGATAATAATTTTGATCAAGCTATGTTGTACCTTTCTAGTGAAAGACCCCATGCAATAACATTAACACCTTCTGGCAATCCCATGGGAAGCAACATCTCAGGCCTAAACATGCCTGAGTTACCGACTTCAACCCATTTCTTTAAACCATCATGGTAACTGAAAAAAGAACCACTAAAATTATTCAAGAACAACAAGAATCATGGAACTAAGAACAAGGTAAATGGAGTTGTTTCCGACCTGAAAATTTCCATGCTTGGTTCAGTGTATGGATTGTAGGCAGGCTTGAAACGCAGCTTTGACATGCCTAACAATCACAAGAAAAGAAATGAAAATAAGTAGGACAATCTGAGAATGATGTATTATGATGTATGATAAAGCAGACGCTTTAGCACCTAGGCTTGAGAAGAAATCCTCCAATACACCAATCAGATCACCAAGCGTCAAACCATAATCACAGATAAGACCTGAAAAAACAAACATTACATGAGAATATGGTGCATCATCTAAAATATTTACAGGAAAGCCCATAGGTAAGGAATGCTTAAACAAAAAAATCTACTATTGTCTTGGGATATCAACTATATAAGAAAAAAAGCAGCTACCTTCTATCTGGTGGAATTCAGCAAGATGAGTCCGATCAACAGCTTCATTTCGGAAAACCCTATCAATGGAGTAATATCTCTTGGGAGCAAAAGGTTTCTGAAAGGTCAATGGCAACCATAAAAAAATGTCATGAGCTATTCAAATAGACATGTAAATTTCAATGCAGAGTTGAGAAAAAAGGATTGGAAAAGTTGCAATAATAGCAAGATGTAGTGGTAACAGAACTTACCTCTTGAGCAAGCTTGTATAGCATTCTCGTGGATACAGCAGTCGTATGAGTACGAAGAAGATTTTTCTCCGCTTCATCCCGTTTCCAGTCATAACCATACCTGAAGACAACCATATTATAACCACAAACTTTTGGAGCTAAAGTGATACACAAACATCAGAAGTATATTATACCCTTTGGAGCCATAACCACCAGACTGATGAACTTGTTTTACTTTCTCAAGATAGTCCTCAGGCAACTGCCTCGTAGCCATAGGGGCTGTAAAATTTGATGGCAACTAAGATATACATCAAGATTTGATAATGAGACAGTACAATAGTTCAAAACATACCTTTCAGGAAAAAGGTATCGTGTGAATCCCGAGCAGGATGCTGTTGTGGCTGGAACAGTGCATCGAAATTCCAGAAGCTATAGCAAAGTAGCAGCGATCACATAGTATTAGGAATGTAGGGAACTTAACCCAACCAAACTGTAGTATATATATAATCTATATGTTGAAGACAACATGTATACTGGTATAAAATGCAGAGCTACATGTATATGGTTGTTTCTTGTTGGGTGCAGATTAGAAGACAAACAAACCTGCTTTCAACAAAATTGTTGGTTGGCATCTCTCTGAATCTGCACCACCAATACAATATGATTACTACATTTTCTGAAAGCACATGCTGAATACAAATACTGTAACAGAGATTTTCATTTACCCCATCATAAAAAAGATGTTCTCGATGGCCTCACGAACCTGAAGCAAAACACAAGTTATAGTTTGGATTAACTCAATTTATCAGATTTAATGTTATGGTAAATTGCAGAAAGTATAGAGATACCTCCATCAAAGGCTGCACATAACCTTTGGCAATAGGTTGTCCCTGGGCCGCATAGTTGTAGTCTTTGAATTCAAGGTCCTTCCAGTCACCACTAAAGAGCAGAAAATTCATTCCAAAATGAAAATTTGATAATTTGCACAGAAAAAAAATCATTAATGTTCTATATCCACAAAGAAAAACACTAACAAACATAAAATTACCTCCTAAGGTGTTCTGTCGTCACATCAGTTGCCAAAGTTTTTCTCTTTACAACAAACTCAGGTCCTTTCTTTAGTGAGTGCCCAATTGATTTCCTGTTAAGCATCAAGGTAGATGAACAGATTTGTAAGATCATGATAGTATATATTACAAAAGAGACTATCCCTTCAGATCAGATCTACTTACTCTTTTGTAATAAGCTTTCTTCTTTTCAAATCATTAATCACTTCATCAGGAATAACCTACATCAAAATGCATCCTTTTTTATTAAGGGAAGAATCCAAAGTAAAATGCAGGGATAAAATAGACAAACAATATTAGTACAAAATCTATTTTCTTCGAATGTCAGAGGACTAAATAGAATCTAAGCTTGTGTTAAAGTGGATCAGATATTTGGAAATGGAAGAACACTGAGCTCAACAGAGGTGAATTGCTCCAATGTGTTAAACGTGGATCAAATGCTAGCTTCCTAAAAACTATTTGCGTGGTTCCAAAACATTTTGAAATGATTCCAAATGATAAGAGGTCACATGATGAGCCACAATTACACAAACCTCCCCGTTCTCTAGCCTTTTAAGCTGCTCTTGCAACTCATCCTTGAAGTTCTCAACCTGAATAAAAAAAGGGAGTGCTAGTATTAGATGTGACATCTTGAGCAAACTGAATCAGCACTGCACATGAACCTACTTGAGCAAAGAGACATAATTATGCGCAGTAGATTGGGCAAATTGCCCCATACCATAATTTGAAACTCAGTGGCCAAAATGCCACACAAAGTTATGACATTGCCAACTAGCACTGGTTGTGCACACGGGCTTTGACAATGTCACAATTTTCTGTGGTATTTTGGCAATCACTCCGACAACACAAAGGTAAAATTTAGCATACATTCTACTGATAGATATAGATAAATTCGAGAAACATCACTACATCAAACAACAATAAATCTGCATATAAGCTGCTCGCCACAGCTGTCCATGCCAAATTGCATGCTGAGTTCAAAATCCATACCTTCCTGAGGACCAAATCCTTGTTACCCTTCTCGAAACCTATCCACTTATTCCGTGCAGCCGCCTTCATGCCCACATCGAAAGCGTCCCCCAATTTCGCCTAGTACACAACGAATCTACACATCAGCATTTGGCAAAATAAAACCCTCCAGTCTCGAACAACAAAACCCTAACAAACAAAACCTCACCTTGAGTGCGCCCTTGGTGGCGCCCTCCGGGGGGATGGCGGAGACGAGCTGCGCCTCGGGGGACCCTTTGGCAGCGTATCCCTTGGCCTCGTCGGTGAGCACCCATGTCTCATCGATGATGTCCTTCGATAAGGCAAGCAAGAGCTCGTCAGGCCTCGTAATTGGGTGATGAATCTCAGGTATTAGGTAAGGTGGAAAGAAAAGGAGCTTACGGTGCTTTCGACGATGCGGAAGGCTGAGAGACTCTTGATGACGCCCTCGAGCTCGAGGTGGGAGACGCCGAGGGAAGAGGCGAAGGAGCGGGAGTCCGGGACCTCACCGGTGGAGTTGAGGTGGGCGAGGAGGCTAGCCTCCACGTCGGCCGCTGGTGATTTCTCCGCCATGGCGCAAGGAGGTGGTAGGCTAGCAGCGGCGGCGGCGGCGAGATCAGATGTCACACAAGGGCAAGGGGGTCGTTGGCTCGTCGTCTTGGGATGTTGGGGTCCGGCCGGCCTCCTGTTCATTTTAATAGTGGGCTAAACTTGGCAGCCAAGTTTCCACCCAGCCCAGGAATTACTTGGATGCCCTTGGCACGGCCTGCCTGATAGCCAGCCTTTCCTTCCTTACGGCCTAAGCCCACGGACCACTTCGCTGAGCCCTAGCGGCAGCCAAGCCGGTGCCACGGCCCACGGCCCACTAAGAAGCGCGCCCCAGCGGCAAGGGGCACCCTGTCGCCTTCCCAAATCCACACAAGCAGCACACCCTCAAGCCACACAGCTCTCGCTCGTCTCCCCATGGCGAGACCGTCACCGCCGCGCCTCCTCTCCTCCTTCCTGGGCGACCGCCTTGCGCTCTCCGCCAGGCCGCTCGTCCACCGCTCCGCTGCTCCAGGTGCCTGCCCGCACCACCTTCCGCGCTGCCATGTGGCTGTCCCCGTGTTTCAGCGTGTCGGCCCAGGGTAGTAGTTAGCTGAGATGGCTCCTTGTCTCTCTTGCAGGCAGCAGGCGGGTGGCGTATCAGGCGACGAGAACTCTATGCAACTTAGTGGATATCCTCTTCAACAGGAGGTGAGCTTTCATCCCCATCATTCGCGTCGTCATATTTCCTGCTCTTCATTTTTTTTGGATAACTAGTACAGCATCTGAGCTGCTCTGAAGGGTCCTCCTGGGTACATCCGTACATGGGATCGTTTTTTTTCTTCTAGTTTTACTGATCATTCTCCTTTCTTTACTTTATACAATTTGTTTTATAGAGTTTTGCAAAGGTTGAACAGGTGCAGTCACGATATCATGATATTAACTTAATCCTTAAGAGCCAATGAGATGTAATATTGTAATCCTTGGTAATCCAATATGGCTTGGCTGATTTTCATTCTACAATTATTATTGTGTTGTTTTCAGTTTACATGGGCACTGATTTAGTGCTTACACAGTTGCATCCAATATGACTTGTCTGATTTTCATTCTGCAAATATTGTTGTGTTGTTTCCAGTTTACATGGGCGCTGATTTAGTGCTTACACAATTGCACTATAATTAGATACACAGTAGTTACAGTGATTGAGATTAATTACGTGTATGCATACGCGTATTAACTCTTCTGCATATCCTTGCTAATTATACAAGTTATTACTGTATAAAGATTATGGTGTATATTATGTCCTGCATTACATATTACTGTCCTTTCTTTAGGGCCATTACATATTACTGTGAACAAGTGCCTTTTATGTACGAGGTGCACATGTGGATCCACAACTAAAAGTATTTTCTGAAAACTTTCGCAGAAGTCGGGATGATGCAGCGGAAAATAACCCTAGACTCCTACGTCCGGGCAAAGTATCTCCACGCCTAAGTGTTCCCAATCATATAAAACTACCCCCATATGTCAATTCTCGCCAAAGACCTGGTGTGAATAATGCACCTGAAATACATGATGAGAAAGGGATTGAGTGCATGAGAGCTTCCGGAAAGCTTGCTGCGCAGGTTTTGAAGTTTGCTGGGACTCTTGTAAAGGTAATGTTGTGTTGCTACAAAAGCTTGATTTCAATCAGTAAAACATTATTTGAACTAGAGAAACCACACTCCGATCAACATTTTCAAAAACAGTACTGTTTGGCCACATGGTTCCTCACTAATGTTAAGGCATAGTAGGACAGTACTGACTCTACATGCTAGACACATAACTTATTTTCTCAAGTATAGGTGCCTTCTTTGTGTGGTCTATATAGAAATAGGTAGCACAAGACAATTGATTTTCTTTCCAATTGATGTATGACCATGGTTGTTATTCTTCAACTTAGTATGTGCTTCGAGAGGTCTAAGATTTAAGTGCAAGAGAATGATTTTATCTCATTGACAGCCAGGCATAACGACTGATGAGATTGATAAAGCGGTCCACCAAATGATTATTGATAATGGAGCTTATCCTTCACCACTTGGTTATTGCGGATACCCAAAGAGCGTCTGCACTTCAGTCAATGAATGCATCTGCCATGGAATACCAGATTCTCGTCCACTTGAGGTAAGCCAGCCAAAATCCAGCAGTAGCAACTTTTGGCATATGGAGAACAGTTACAATTCATCTTCTTTGTGGCAGGATGGTGATATCATCAATATCGATGTTACCGTCTACCTCAATGTAAGTCAATCAAAACTTATCTGTACCAGCTGAAATGAGGAAAGAAATCACTGTGATTACTTAAGTTTCATCAATGCTTTACATCTTTTTTTCTGGATAACCTTTGTAATGATTTTCTTGAGAGATGTCCTGTTGTTCTGATTCCTTACATTGTCATGCACATCCTTCCATTTTCACAGGATACCAACTGTGTGCATAGGCTAGAGATATTTTTTTGGGGGGTTATGTCCATATCAGTTCAGACCCATCTGTTATTGATATGGACCGCTGCAACTTTGATCTTTTGATGCATGTGCAGTTACGACACAGTTCATTTTTTGAAAAGTTCCATTGTAATTGTATAATATTTATATATGTTCTATTACAGGGCTACCATGGTGATACATCTGCAACATTTCTCTGTGGTGATGTCGATGACGAAGCTAAGAAATTAGTTCAGGTGATGTCAACTAGTTGGCAGTTTTAAGTAATCAAGTAGGGTAGAATTCGGATAGAATTTGAATTTATATAATGTGTTTAAGGGATCTAATTGATGAAAGAATGTTGGACCTAGGTATTTTTGTTTTCCTTAATTGATAGTACAGTTTCTGGTTACCAGGCAATAATCTCACAGAAATTTCTCTTGTCAGGTGACAAAAGAATGTCTTGACAAGGCTATATCAATCTGTGCACCTGGGGTGGAGATCAAACGAATTGGTAGAACTATACAGTATGTAAATGAGAAAGCATATGTGCTTGCATTCTTATCATCGTTATTTTTTACAGTTCTTATTCTTGAATGATTTAACTAAATTCTGAATAAATTTTAGCAACTTCCTGCAAAGAAAATATATAAGTTGACATTTTTTGGTTATGGCTCATCTATCATGGAACCTGACTTGATTTTTTATAATAATCAACAACAAAAAACCTTTTAGTCCAAAGTAAGTTAGGCTAGAGATGGAATCCAAATGAACATGGGAATGCCAATTAATTTGTAATAATCAATGCTCTTTAACAGATGCACAGAGTATTTTTAATCTTTTAGGGTTAAAAACAGTATTATTGCACTGCTTCTTTCAGACTGTATGCAGTATGCTAGTGGAGGGAAATGTCTGTAACAGATTTGATAATCAAAATGAACTCTTATTCCTCCTGTAAACTTCTAGTCTTGGAGTCATCAGAATTCAGAATGTTGTTTTTTAATCATGATTTCAAACTGACAACTACCATACTTACAACACTTATCTTTGAAGGGATCATGCAGATAAATACAAGTTTGGTGTAGTTCGACATTTTGTTGGCCATGGGGTAGGAAAAGTGTTCCATGCTGAACCAGTTGTGCTTCATTTCAGTGAGTTCCAACTTTAACAAAACACCTTTTTTACTAAATGCTGTCTTGTATCTCAAGTCAAACAGTCTAAAGCTTCTAGTTGCACTACTTTTAACTTTATTGCACGATATCAGCATTAGGATGTGATATCTGTTCTGTGAACTAATGGCTTTGGAATTTGCAGGGAATAATGAATGGGGTCGTATGGTGTTGAATCAAACATTTACTATAGGTACATGTTTACACAGTCTGCTGTTGTTCCACATGTAATTACAGTTGTTGCCCTTTCACATTAGAGGTCTTTTAGAACGATTGGCAAGTACTTGCAAGCACCAAAATGTAAGAATCGGTGGAAATTTTTGGAAGTACCAGCAAAAGTACCACAAGTACCTACAACTACTGATAAGTACTTGCAGGTACTTGCTAATCATTCTAAAAAAAGCTCTTCACATTTTGTCATACCTAGAACTAACATGTTTTAAAAGAAACAGGCACCTTGTAATTGTATTTCTTTCAGGCGTGATCTTGGATCACTGCATTTGGCCACTATCATCTTTCTGCATATAAGTACTAGTTTTTTTATTAAAAAAAACTTGAGCATATTTTTGACATTACTGCCATGTAGTTGTTTTGCTGGCAAGAAAGTATCTAAGGATGGAATAGAAATTACTTTACCTGACATTTGCACAAAAGGATAAAGCATATGAAGCTTGCTCACTTCATCGCCTGTTTTCTGTCATCAGAGCCAATGCTAACCTTGGGGAGCATAAATCCTGTCATGTGGTCCGATGACTGGACAGCAGTGACGGAAGATGGGAGCTTGTCAGCACAGTTTGAGCACACGATACTGATAACCAAGGATGGACCGGAAATATTGACACAGTGTTGACAGAAGGAGTAAGAAGAACAACTGATAGTTGTATCATTGTATGTCGAAATCGTGCAATTTTTTTATGGGCTAATTGGTCCAACTTAGACACATGCAAAATGGCACGTTATGATCTCATTTAGTTGATACAATGATATATAAATAGAAATTGTACTATTTTGACGTTAAATTTGAGTATTGTTCTACTGGTGGTTGGTTGGGATGTCATCAGGCGGCCGAGTGGTGGTTGCAAGTAGGTCTGACAGTTTCGGATTGAGTTGGTCGCTGGGCTTACCGAAAGGCATATCTCCCCGCATTGTTAGGCCATGACGGACCTTTGCTTGGTTCGCACTTTTCCGTGAGTAATTGACCAGCTTGCACACGAGATTCTATTACCTTCAGGCAAAGCTAACTGAAGCTTCCAACCCTAAACAATGCAGCAATTTGCAATAGACAACAGACACACTGGTTAATTAATTGGTTATTATATATTTGCTAATCACGCCGCTAATGATTGCATTCAACGACTTGCTCCTGTGCTGTGCAGTGCAGTCCCTGAGAGCGCCAGAACACAAACAAAGGTCATGGTAAAGTTAAATCTCCAAAACCTGACAGGTGGACCCAAATGCCCCACGTGACAGAGGCAAGGGAACAGCCGAAAGCTTCATACTCCTTTACCGCCGCCCCCGAATTCCCCCCTTCCCATCCATTGCGGCAACAGAGAGCGCCCAAAGCAGCAGCAAAATCCTTTGCCGCGGCCGGATTGGAGAAGCTTCTAGCACGGCGGCGTAGGCAGCAGCGATCGAGGGTGGCCTGCGCATTGGTCATTGGCGTCTGTCGTGCGGTTGTACGAGATCGAGGCGGGGGGCTCGCGAATCAGAGGCCGCGGGGCGCAATGTCCCGTCGGTAGGGATGGCGGCGGCGGCGGCGGAGGAGGAGGCAGCACCATGGCTAGGGGCATAGCGCGGGCAGTGTCGTTCGGGGGCCGCGCGACCACGGGCTGGTGCTCCTACAGGCGCGTCACCGTGGCCGTCTGCCTCGGGAACCTCGTCGCTGCGCTGCTCGTGCTCCGCTCCTCACCGCCCCCGCCTCTTTCACCCCGACTGCTCCCAACCGTGAGTGGAATCTCTCGACATGCCTGCATAGTTGTTTTTTCTTTGATCTGATTGAACGTTATTTTGATCTTAACTTCAGACAGCGAGGTGGTGCAGACCGTGCACTATACGGAGGAGCAGATTAGAAGGGTGGAGGAATCGATCCGGATTCGCCGCGAGGCGGAGCCTGTCGAGCTCGTGCAAGCGGTACTACTGATGGACAACCCTTACATGTTTTAATGAAACTTTTGGCTGATTAGCTCTCAATACCTGCAATCTAATCCACTGAAATTCTGGATCGCAAAAGGTGGAGAAACTGAAGAAGGTTTTCGCGCGTGAGGAGAAGCGGCGGAAGGAGCTGCCACTGGTGCTGAAGCAGAAGATCTCGTATGATATTATCCAGCGGCTGCAGGACTTGGGGGATAACAGCAGCCTCGCACAGCAAAGAGGTATTCTGCTTAGTGACCATTTATGCATACTTGGCCTTAATGATCTTATCCTGCTCTTCATTGCCCACTTGGCATCAATCTGAATTCTGAGCAAAGGGTCAATTTTTAGCACACCATTGAATATTGATGCACTCACTGGATAGCTGAAAAAACTGTTTAAAAATTATTCAGTGCTTATCAGTGCTAGTTTGCACTTGCTACAAAGGCTCCGTTTTCTTTGTCGAGTGGTTCATTGAACATAAAGATATAATGAATTAGCTTTCAAGTAAAATAATGAGGTAGTGATCTTAGTCATTGACATTAACATTCCTGCAGTTTCCTATTAATTTGTTCCAGCTATGTTCTATGTTCCTTTCTGAATTTGTGCTAAAGTGGCATTTTCTTGGCTATGTGCTATGTGTGCTTGTTCTTTACCTTTGCAGCATACAAGTCGAGAATTGATTTCTGACCTAAACACATCTTCTAGTACTCTACAAATGATTCAAGTACTTACATTTCTTTTGCCTCATATATGACAGAAGTTGTGGAGTCATGGCGTGCTGAGAAGTTAAAAGACATCAAAAGTGCATCTTGCTCAAATCAGTCAAATTTGGACATATCCAGTGAGGAAACTAGTATGTGAGCATTGCTTTCTAATAATTTGGTATCTTTGGTGCTTCTATACATGTTTTTCTCAACTATAAAACTTGAATTTTACCTTTCCCTTTAGGAACGTTAAAACGAGCCCTGGAGTTCAACTGGCGTATGGTTATGGAAGATATTGGCCTTTGGATACCAGAGGAAGTCTCACATACTGTATATGACGATAAACCTGAAAATGAACCAGAAGGTTAGTTCCTTGTGTTGTCATGCAATGACTGCAATTAATTCACGATACTCCGAGCACTTAAGGTGTCTTGGAGCCTTTCTGTTTTTTTACTTAATGAGTTTTGAATCGCCCAAAAAAGGTTTTGAGTTGTGATGTTTTTCTATTGTTGCAGAAGAAGAGATAGTAGCAGGTCCACCTTTGTCCCACAATGTAATGCTGAGCTACATACTGATTATGATGGAGCTGCTGTTAGATGGGGCTTGACACACCACAAAGAAACAGCTGCTGATTGTTGTCAAGCTTGTCTCGATCAAGCTAAGAATGCAAAGCCAGGGGAATTGAAATGCAATATATGGGTTTATTGCCCATCAGAATTTGGATGCTTCTCGCCAGACAAATATGAACATAAACATCAGGGAATGCTGGTTGAAGCAGGTATCACATATGTCTAAACTATATTTTTTGCAATCATTGCAGCCCTTTGATCTTTTTCATGTTTACCATTTTTAGCTTTAGATAATTATTAAAAAAATAGCTTTAGATGACTGTTAGCATTGTCTGGTTCATCGTATTCCTGACTAAGGACCTCAATGTTTTGTGCATTTTATGGTATCACACAGGTTAATTGTTACTCCATCTGTTTTTTGAACACATGACATTACTAATTAGCTTGTCATCAACGTCTTAAAAACAGAGGGGGTATTAAATGTATGGAATTGAGATATTTTTTGTATTTTCCTTCCCAAGATGATGACACTGTACTTCTATAACTAGTTGTATTGTAAGTGATTTGAATAGCAGAAAGACAGTGAAAAACCTGGGGCACCACATGTAACATATAGTAATTAAATTTGTTTTCAGCTTTGATTGTAATATAATTTTTCCACAAGCTTGCAACTCATTGATGCTCATGCACTCATAAAGTGCAGTTTCTTATTGCAATTTTGATAGTCTAGATAACAAGCTAGGATGATATGTGGACAAGTTATTGGCGTATTGGATTACATTCTTCGCTTTATGCCGAGCCACTTTGCTTGGCTGCTTGCTTGTTTGGTCGTGTTGAATTACTAATGAATAGTTGAGAATGCCAAAAGTTCTGTGTGTCGGGTTTTTTTCTCTAAAGGTCACTGTTATTGAAAGGGTCATTTTTGTTTCCCTGGCAAAAATATCTCATGATGGTTTCTGCTGTTCCTGGCAGGCTGATCATCCCAAACTGAACTTCAAAGACAAGTATTCAGAGTCTTACAGAGATGCTCATCCCAATGCTCCTGTTGTTGTGCCATGGATGTCTGGTGTCGTCAGTGCATGAGCTAGCGAGCAACCAGTCCACCGGCAGCTCAATTGTGTTTCGTGCTAATGCAACTTCAACACAGCCATACAGCTTTTCTTTTCTTTGTTCTTTTTGCCACTATACGGTTTTATTTTCTTATTCTTTCTGCCCCGGTATATACGATGTAAAACTTAGCTTAGTCGACTTGGCAGCAGGAAGTTTTTTGAGGGCTGATTGTTAGGTACAATCTGGTTTTGGTGGTGATCAACTCAGTTGAATGATTAACCAATTGGTGATCTACTAACTTTACTTTCTGATCGATATATGTATTATCATCGTGTTCATGTTGATGCCATTTGTGATTTGTGACCTCGAGCTCTCAGGACAATCACATAAGCCTCTGGATCTGATATAATGATGCCGGTTGTCTGGTGCGAGTGCGTTTCGACAGAGCAGCAACGAGGGCCGCACGGCAGCAGCACGGGCAAAGAGCAACGAGACTTGGCGCCACAGTTCGTGGTAGGTTCGGTTCGTTTCCTAGCGCGAGTCTGATTTCGTCGGGTCTTCCTCATCGGCTACGCATCGCCATCGGAACAGCCACCAGCCATGTCAAGCGGCGGCGGTGGGCGGCGAGGGTGGAGCCCGTTCGACGCGATCCGCAGCTTCCCGTCGATGCCCGAGTCCCTCATGTCGCAGATCGACGCGGCCATACGCCTCCACCGAGTACGCCCGCGCCTGCGCCCTCCTCGACCCCGCCCCCGCCTCCGCCTCTGCCTCCTCGCAGTCGCCGCCGCAGCCCACGCCCGAGGGCCAGGGCGAGGGGGGCCCAGCTTCCCCTCCGGCCTGCTACGACCCGAAGATCGCGGACGAGGCATACCGTGCGGCGTGCGGGCGACCGGACGCCGCCGTGCGGTCGCTGCGGGTGGCGCTGGCGAGCTGCCCGCCGGAGAAGACCGCGGCCGTCGCCAAGGTGAGGTCCATGCTGGCCATCGCGTCCGCCCAGCTGCACAAGCAGCAGCACAGGCGCAGCAGAGAAGGAAGTGAGGCGCTTCTTCTCTCCATCGCTACAGACTGCAGATGTGACTAGATCTCATCAAGACATGATTAGATATGCAATGCATTGATGTTTAGAGTTAATGCACCCTGTTCTATTTGCAACGGCAGCAAATATAGAAATGTGTAGTAATCCCAATGCGATCTGCCGCCGATCTACATCATCCCTGAGTATACAGTTATTGCGCACATTCATTTGAGTAATCTCAATCTCTTCTGCATATTGTGTCCGAATTTTTTTTTTTAGAGTACCATATTGTGTCCGAATTTACATCTGACTTGTTTGAGTACTGCGCTAACATGAGGAAGCTGGCAGAACTAACAATACACTATTTTGTGATTGTTGTGCTTGGCATTGGTCATCATTGGTCACTCTGAGGCATTTCCTCCAAAATTGCATGGACAACCCATTCTGCTTCTGTGATTGAGAGGGCGCTTTTTCCCGAGTTTGACATTCATCAGCCGCTGGCAGAAGGTCCAAAACACACAATGTCAGGGAGCCCTGACTCAGGGTGTACAATCTGGTAAGCGGATGAAGGAAAGCTAATGACATTCAGTTCATCGCAAATTTGCATTTCGTGAGTAACCATCTAGAAAACGGATAACCGTATGCAAATCTATATAGCCTGGGTCTATTGTCGGCCTGCAATGACAGCCACGAAATTGATCAAAGTCAAACTAATTTACAGTGCAACTTTGTAATCTTTCTTTCATGTTTCAGCCCATTACATGACTCTCAAATTTTGCACCACCAACTCCGGCTCCCTCAATCCGACCCTAAAATCTAACTCCGTGCGTCGACGCAGTCTGCTTCAGCCCGCGGCGTTTGAGCGTCGCACCCGAAACATGGGATGTTTTGTAAAAAGTTGGATCATGATAATTAATCGCGATCCAATTTAAGTTTTTTTTAAAAAAATAATATTTGGATCGTCACTGTTCCATTTAGGGGGGCTTATTCGATCCCTTCCACGCTTGAAGGCGTGGAGAGCGAGACGAGGCGTTCCGAGCTGGCGACCGCCGGAGAAGCGGTAGCCGTGGTCATTGCTTCCCGCTAGCACACAGGCGTACCCCCGCAGAGCAAGCCAATTTTTAATCTTGCTGCAGTTTCCTGTGCTTGTATATCACTAATTAAAATGGTGCACTGATTTAGCAATGATGGACATATTCAGGTTTCTATTTTATTGTGTTGATCCGGAGAACAGATAGCAAACAGACGATCTCTGGTCCGGAGAACAGATAGAACGACAAAAATAAAATCTGTGTGATGATGTTATGTAAACATTTGGTCCCAAAAACTGAGTGATGTTTATGGAAAAAAAAGAAATAAATGAGGCTGACAGGGTGGCTCAATGTGGAATCCAGTAATTTGAGAAAATCTATCACCTCCTTTCTATTGTGTCTGAATGATTGTGTACATCGACTTGTTTTAGCCTCTATGCTTCGCCCTCACTCTGAACCCAATTATTGCCACCCCCCCCCCATTGGCATAAGGAAAGAGAAACCAGAACCGTTACAGCCATGGTCGCTTGTGTGGTCACCGGTGAAGGCCTGTAGTGGGAAGGTCAAAAAACACCTCACGACATAAAAAATCCTGCAAAGGCTGGAGCGGAGGACCTCACAGGCACTTCTTTTACTTCTGGGAACACCAACGCTTTCTTTGTTTGCAGCTTCAACGTCATCAGGTGATATGCCACCGCAACAACAACCGTTGCCTTGATGCTTTCACTGCATCAGCAAACTCCTTGAAATCCTTCAGACTGCCACCATGAAAAAATAACACAATCCATGATCGTTGTGGAAAACATCACGCTTGAGAATCTGACAAGCAGGAAAAAAATGCCCATAATGTTTGTATCATGGATTTGCTTACCTTGTTGATAGTATCTCTTCACGTCTTTGCTGGCGTTCCTCCTCTGTGATGCCCAGCAAATATCGCAGTAGACTGAAAAAAACGTGGTGTGCGAATTAACATATTATTTATGTGCCACACAGAACTAAAGAAAAAAAATAGATTGTTCATAGTATTCAAGTAAGAAAATGCATCATAAGCATTCATGTTTGGTGTATCTACTAGATGTGTTCAAAAGACAGGGTTGCACTGCTAAAAGACCTAATTCCCCCAAAATAAAAATATCACTTCAGCTACATTTAATTCACACTTTCAGTTTGGGCCTGCAGCACTGAAGTGAGGCCAGGTCACAGCCAAGCCCAACATAGTGAACAGGCCTACAGGTAAGACAAGACACTAGTTTACAAATACAACAATATGGGTCTCAATCAAAGTAGATATTTGATGAAAACCACCAATAAGGCATATATTATTGGTTGATTGCGCTAAACTAGAGTATGCAGCACGAACAGAGGTTTACATCCTGCTTGTAACCTTTAGCATCCGGTAGCTGGTAGGCATCAACATCGCCTATGGTTCCAATAATAGCTTTTGTGAGCGCATCATCAATCCATTTTCTAGCTCTCTAAGGAATTTTGCTGTCTCATCATAGACCTCTAGTGTTTTCAGTAAGTTGGATCACGATATACAAATATGAGAATACTCCTGCACAGTAGCAGTATCATTATGTCAATAAATTGATCACCTGCAGAAAGTTGGTACCTGTTTTCTATTTTACAAGTTATATAGAAAGAAAGTAAGGGTAGACAGGACTATAATAGAAGTACCAGAGATGGTGTCAAAATCACAAAAACCCTCCATATGCACCACCGCAACTCTCGAACAGGTCCATAACCATGTATTGCTGATGTGCTTGATATGACATAGGCACTTCCATTGAGCTGGTATCACTTGGGTAAATGTTTCCGGCTTTTCCAACATTAATGTACCTAAACAAAAGATAAAATGACACTGAAAATGGCTATGCCAAATTGTCAATTAAAATAATTCTACAGTAATAGCCTTACGCTGGTTGGGACAACAATGGCTTCGTTTACAATGGTAGTCGAGAAAGCCATGGGTCACTTCCAAGGGAGGGTACTCGTGAGTGAATCAAGAAATTTGGCATATGTCTGCTGATTTTTTCAAGATTTTCCATCACTGTTAGATGATCCAGCAACATTTCTTGGAAAAGAGTGTTTTTCCTCATTTCCTCTAGTGGAAGATGATATACTATCGCCAGTCTTGATCATATCTAGTTTCTAGATCCCGCACGATACTCAAGATAACTGCCCAGTAGCAACCATACAAATAAAGAATATATCAATACGGTAGAGATGTTGATAGAAAATAAGTGGCCGCAAGACAGTTTGTGTTTCACATAAATGGCTTCTCAAAGCACCAGAAGCCCCAATTCTTTCAGATAAATAGGAAGAAAGAAGAACAAAAAACCAAGAAACAATTAGAGGTTAGCAAGCAACAGTATGTTGCCGCAAACTAATGCAATTATGCTACTGAAGCAGTAATGATCACATCTTGCCGGGAGACAGTTGATTTGACAATTCTGCATATATGTGTATACCACAAGAACCTTACCTAATACACCATTTGTTCAGCAATCCATCCAGCAGCATTTAACTT